>JAJHSJ010000007.1:28200892-28800892 GCA_021015155.1 Magnolia officinalis
AACCGTTCGAATGGTGGGTCCCACCATGTTCTAGGATGAAATCCTCACCATCCGTTCGCCTCTGATCTTTAGATCAGCCATCCAGCGGTGACCCGCCATTAAAGGTCGAGTCATCTCCTTCGTTGGCTGATAGGACCCACCTCCTCTAAGTGGGCCCCTTTCCTTCATCTAAGCCGTTCAATGTGGGTCCCACCTCCCCAGAAACTCATCTAAAATACCCGTTTAGGCCCACTCGACCTTCCAACCGAAGAAAGAAAGCCCTGTGTAGAAACTCTCGATTCTTGTTCAGCTAACCACATAACTAATCCCGTGATTAGTTTAGAAGTATCTAGAAGCATGATCAGAGCACTTAAATACCCCAGTCGTTAGGGCAACATTCCAAAAATAGAAAGAAAAGAAGAGAATAGAAAGAGAAAAAAAAAAGAGAGAGTGGGCAGCCGCGAGTTACAGCCTACTGCCACATCTCGACTCGGTTGCCACAGAGAGTGGGTTGAGTCAGTTTCCTACCCATTCCAACATAAGAAGAGAGAGATAGAGAAAGAAGGAGAGTGAGGATTAGAGAGCCCCTTCGACCAGCAGCTAGCTCGGACTGAGATTCAACCCAGCTCAGTTGCAGACTCGATGATTCGACAACGATTCAGTCTTCCAGAAGCCTGATCTGACTCGCTGCAAATCCCAACCGTCTCAGCCACATCCAGTCCTGACTCTTCCAACCTCCGAAAACAGCCTCAGATAAGGTAACCACGTCTGATTTGCACCCACCCGGCTGACTGTATTCACAGTCGCTTCCAAACTCAGGCACGAGTCAGTGTGACTCGGATCCGAGCTTCAAGATAAAATCCTGACTGAATCTACGGTGGAGATCAGTTGATCTCTCAAACCAACCTCAGTTATGTCTTCAATCCATCTACACCTGCAGTCAAGATCGTTCCAGGTATAGCATCCAACCGGCCCTACAAGTTTTCACTTCAATTAGCTCGTTAACGAGCTAACTCAGTGCCTGTTTGAAAGACCAGGTTTCAACAACTCAGTCAGCCGCTGAAGGTAGCGTGCTCGGGCTGAAATCTCATCAGTGATAGAAGGTAGTAGCTAAACTCCCTATCTTAAGCTTAAATCGATCATTGACTCGACCAATATTACAACTAAGCCGACCCGATACCCAGTAGCGGGCTGACTTGGTCAGTTTCCCTATTGAGTCAAGATGACTCCAATCATCTATGGATGATTTGGGTAGCATTGGATTCAATAGGTCAATAATCTAACCCTATAGTTAATAAATTTCTTAAAAATCAACTCAACAAGTTGTAAGTTGAAAATCCCGACCGAGTCGACTCGGTCATGACTCACTGGTGTTTTGTAACATTCCATCTAGGTACATCGAGCAACTGCCCACCTTGGAAGACATTTTTTCCTTCAATAAATCCCAACAAGATCCTTCACTCATCTCATAAGAACATTCCAGATCAAGGAAATTACCCACTCAAGGTGAGAGATATCCCACATAGCTTCATTTATTTCATTGAACTCTAAACTAGTTTTGAGCCTAATGTGTAGAAATATTAAGTGGTGATTTCATTCCTTTGTTCCTTAATCAACTATGAGTGAATGCCTAGAATTGTTACTCTTGTTCATTTAAGGACTTGTATCATACTCCATAAGACATGTTTGAGTTTGCATAGTTACATGTACATTTCTATCTGTTAAGTATGTGGCAAGAGATCTTATTCCTAATCATGTTATAAATAGTAGAATTTCCCCATTACACCTTAAATGTGCTAGACTCATTCTTAGTTGAATCTGATGTGTTATAAATTTTGGAATAATATGCATATGGACTTATTCCTTCTATTTCCATTTTCTGTGATGAACATGAGTCTATACTTCATTTCCCGCTTTTCACAGATCCTGTATCTATAAGATCTAAACTTAGTCTTGTGTTTTATATAGTATTTTAGAAATTGCTTGACTTTGGGTACGGTACTACCAGTGCTGATAAGAATCATGGTTTTTCATTTCACTAGATGAAATTATGTATGAAGTTATCTTCCATGAGAAGTGTAGAATAAGTTTCTTAACTACATTCCATGTGTCACCTTTATGGGCCTCATTTATCCTGAAAAGGGTATATGGAATTATATTGAACTCACATTAGATTGTTTGACATCTTAATATAAGACCATGAGCTTGGCCATATTTATGAAAGTGATTTAGTTAATACTAAGGAATGTACATGGGTATCATGGTGCATAACATCCACGCATGACATTTGAGCTTTACCGGGTGCTCGATATAAGTCACGTTCTGTTAAGTTACCCATGCTTTTATATAAGTTATGAAATTTTTGTAGTTCTCTTTTTTTTTTTTTTTTAATTAGCAAGCTGTGAATCAACTTTAAATTTAGATTAGTGTTTACCCATGCATTAATAATTCTTTTATTATTATTTTTATTTTTTTTAATTTTAAGAAAGTTAGAATTTAGAGCATCTTTTTTAAAAACTTCAAGTTCAGTATACTTTTCCATACCATCGGATAGGATTTGACGGATTGCATTGCATAAATATATTTTTATGTAGAACTTTAAATCATGTACGAACAGTCTACAATGATTAGAAACAATTTGTCCTTAGAAATGTTTTGCTCATGAAATATTAAAATTATATATCCTTTGAACAGTTTTTAGAACACTAGAAAATAGGTGAGGCGATCAAGTCCTCTGGGTTGAAAATCTTTAAAGCGTAAATAGGTGGGGCGATCAATACCCTTGGGTTGAAAGTCCCAGAAACCCAACTAGTACCTTTTGGAACCTCTACCGTACCCTTTGAGTGGGTGAACATGTCAGGATTGCAAAAGGTTGCCATTAAGGTTCGGTCAGGTTTGGTCAGGGTAGTAGACCCAATAACACAAATGGGTCCTCCCTCACCAAGTGCCCTTTGGATGGGTGAGCATGTCATGCAAGAGGTTTCCATTACCAGGCTAGGTGTTGTATTAGCGTGGGTGTTGACCAACCGATGTAAACTAACCCTGGTGTTAAAAGGAATAAACCGCACTTGTTATTATGGAGTATAACATATGTTGATTGATTCATTCATTTTTCTTTAAATTTACACTGAAAAAAAATAATTCTTGTTTATTAAATCTCCTCATTTTTTATTTTATCTAAATATGTATTGTATCTTTTAATGCATTTTTATTCATGTTATATGAGGTTATTTTGAAACCTGTGTTAAGATTACTCACTAGGCTTCGCAGCTTACCCTGTTGGGATTTTAAAATTTCAGGATCGGGATCTCATGGAGGAGCTTAAAGAGATTTTCTTTTATTTTTGTTTCTTTACCATTTTCTAAATAAGTGTAATGAACATTTAGTATGACAACATTACGATGACATGTGTTTGGAGATAATCTTGAATAGTCGGAACATAGACATTTTTCTTCTTTAAATAAATGTTTAATTATTCAATTTTTGGATTGTTTTATTTTATGAATGAGATCATTTTGTCAATATATGTGTGGATTATGAAATGTAAACATACAAAACATAAGTCATGCCTGTGGGTATGGAATCAGGGTCGGATATACCCAGGTGACGAATTTCGGAGCGTGACAATCTACTCGACACTTCGATAGCGGACCCATTCACGAGCTGGTCAAACTCAGCCTAGCAATGCCTACTCCCTCAGGCGGGTAAGGCCACACCCCCTCCCAACCGACCACGACACAGTGGGAGACGCGGCCTACTGGTATACGACCCTTGTGCGCTCATATATATCCACTCGGTCTCGACGTTGGGGCGTCCTCTAGTACCAAGAGGGTTTAAGGATTTTCACCCAGGGCCATCTATGGCAGCCCGATGCTAATAACATATTTTCGGTGTCCCATCTGGCCATCTACGATATGCCTGTGGAGGCTATGGCCCCGATGTCGCTGGGGCGTACAGTAATCACAACACAATGTCAGATGCATGAGTCATACAATTCAGTCATGCATCAATCCTGTGCATACTGTGCGCTCATGTGAGACAATCTCCGCCTATCAGGGAGTCTTATAACAACCCGCCTAATGACATATGCAATGGTCAACTACATCTCATAACAAACATGCAGATGATGCGTATGGGCATGTATCATGATGCTACGCTGTTACATACTTATAATCGGTATCAATAACTGGCATTGATAATAGACATTGACAATGTGGACATTTAACCAACATTGCCTCCAAGGAATGACCCATATAGAGCCTAACATACAGTGGACCCATGGCCTCACACAAGGGTCAAATATATAATACCATGGGCCTCACTCAAGAGCTTAATACACATTACGATGGGCCTTTCATATGGGCTTAACATACATCACAATGGGCTCCATAGACTGGCCCTCAAATGCACCACAATGGGCCTCATCACACAGGCCTCACGTACATTACATAGGCCTCAAATGCATCAAGCCGAGGCCGAATGCTCATCAGAATGGGCCTCAAATACGGGCCGCATATACATCACAATGGCCCTCGATAATGGGCCTCGACAATCGGAGTCGACCTCGATAATCAGAATCGGTAATCGACAATCGGAATCGCCCTCGACCCCGATAATCGAAATCGGTAATCGGTAATCGGAATCGGTCTCGATAATCGGCCTCGACAATTGGAATCAGAATCGGTGAGAATGGGCCTAACAAGGCCTAAGGAAAAGTCACAATGTGGACATTTAACCAACATTGCTCCCAAGGAGTGATCCACTTAGAGCCAAACATATCATGGGCCTGCAACCTCACACAAGGGCCTAATATGTATCACCATGGGCCTTGCTCAAGGGTTTAATATGCATCACAACGGGTCGCGTCACATCGGCCTTATACACGTCACAATGGGCCACGACATATGTACCGGAACTACATCTCATTAGGTCTTATCAAATGGGCCGGAAATACATCACAATAGGGCTTGCCCATAAGCCACGAATATGTCACAATGGGCCTCAGATACATCACAATGGGCCTCGCCCATGGGCCACGAATACATCACATGGGCCTCATAACATGGGTCTCGTATATATCAAGGTGGGCCTCAACAACGGGCCACAAATACATCAAGATGGGCCTAATCACATGGCCTCATATATATATGAATCATATCAAAAGATCAGCCGGACCACACTCCAAATAACAGTGGTGAGAATGATTTCCACCATTTAAAACTCTCGAGGCCCACCATTTATTTTCTACCCAATCTGATCATAAGGTCACACAGACCTGAATTAAGAGGATAAACAAATTTCCTAATGATCCAAAACTTTTGTGACAACAAAAGTTTTAACGACGGACACTCAATCCCCACTGCTTTTGTTGTGTGGTCCAGTTGATACTGGATCTGTCTCATTTTTGAACTCAAGCCTTAAAAGGAGCTTTCAAAATGGTTGAACGGCTTGGATGCAACACATGCATCATGGTGGGTCCCGTAGATGAAAGGTGTGGATGATACAGGTGGGACCCATAGAACTTGGTGACGCCACTCCAGCAGCTATGTAGCTGGAGTGAGGTACACCAGCCGTCCCTCCCATGTATGGGGATGGTGTGGGGTACAATGCATATATCAATGGGTCCCACGTGGGGCCCACCATAATGTTTATCTTCCATCCAACATTGATAAGGTCACACAGACCCTGGATGAAGAGGAAAGACAAATTTCATAATGATTCAAAATTTCTGTGACCCAATAGGGTCTCAATGGTAGACATTCAATCATCACTGTTTCCTGTGATGTGGGCCACTTGAGCATTGAGTACGACTGATTTTTGGGGTGGCCCACATGTGGCCAACCAAGCGCACGGTGTTGATGTTCAAACACATCACAGTGGGGCTCACGGCTGGGACCCATGGTCCCTGCCCGCCCGATCACAACGCAGCAGGCACTGCTGTTGTTAATTTGTTTTTTTTTTAATGTTTTCTTACGGATTTTCCTAGGTGGGGCTCGCATTAGCAGAATCCACTCCACTAGTTGGATTCTATAACTCATAGTGGACCAAACAAGCCCAATATTCAAGGTATTTTGGTGGTAGAAACATCAGGGTGGGCCCTAACAGATTCTGACGGTAAAGACCACTATTTTCTTTAATACGGCCCACCAGATATTCAGATTGTCTTCATTCTTCGGCTCAATGTCTAAAACGAATTGGGGAATGGGATGGACGGCGTGGATCAGCCCCATACATCAAGGTGGGGCCTGCATGAGCGGCCCACCCTAAGAGCTCAAATATATATATATATATATATATATATATATATATATATATATATATATATATATAAGCTTGTTACACACCCATGTCAGCACAAGCACTCTAGGTTAGCCGCACCCTGTCCAGCATCCAGGGACACTGGACAACATGGATATAACACAAGCATTATGGTGGGTTCCACATGGACGTGGCCCACCCGTTTGGATCACCTGATATTTGTGTTTTTCCTTCCATTCAGGCCCGCTAACGGGCTGGACGATGACGGTGTAGATCAACACAACCATCAAATGCGTCCCATGAGGGTGGATGGTGCAGATAGGTCACATACTTCATGATGGGGTCTACCTGGGTGGGCCACATGGCCACTTCATCAAAAGAAAACAAGGAGAGAGAGAGAGAGAGAGAGATGAGAGAGAGAGAGAGAGAGAGAGAGAGAGAGAGAGAGAGAGAGAGTGATGAAGGGGCCTTGCCACTATGGGCACCTCATGATTATATCACATACATCAAGTGGGTCCCACAAGTGGCCCCTTAAAAATTGAAATTTATGGTGAATCACCCACCTATTGGCCTCCTTCTTGCTCCCTTAGCTTCCTTAACTCTTATGGTCAACTTTTGACGGTGGATGATAGAGTTTTGATGGTGGGGATGAGAGAAGAGAGGGTGGGCCATACTTGTTGATTTAGGAGAGCTTGGGAAGGCTTGGACGTTGGAACTTGTTTGTTGCTTAGGAGTGAGTTTTTGAGAAATGAGAGAAAGAGAGAAATAATATATTAAAGGGATGGGTGTTGTGTGGAAGGGGATGGGGAGGTATGGTTGTGTTTGAATTTTTGTAAAAGAGGAGCGGTTAGGGGAGAGAAAGTGTTAACTTGTGGGAAAAGAGGGAGTGGTCATTTGTACTTGTTGTAGGGTGAGGTGGCATTGAGGTAAGGTGGTGTACTTGACTTGATTTAATGTGACATGTTGTAGAGATTCTCTCGGAATTTGCAACTCGCGGTGTTTCTTCGGAATGAACGCAGGCCCACATCTCCTGGCCCGAGTTTCGGTTCGGTGCGCGAGTTGCGACGACGGCGCGGTCGCAAGGGTACAAGTTTTTGGTCGAGCCGACTTCGGTATGCAAGTCTCAGCTTAAGAACGCGCGCAAACGTCAGATACAGGTCAAAGGTTGCCGGAATTTGACCGGGAGGACCGCGGAAGCCTACGAAACGGTACGGACTAGGATACGGGCCTTACACAAACTGTCCTGCTCCAGTTTTAAAAACTGGGCTATCTTCTCATTTCTACATGACCGGGAAAATTATTTTTCTAGGAACTTTGTCCTGAACCCAGCCCATGTCCATGCGTATGTGGCCGGGACACTCTGCTGCAGGCCCTGCCACCAATTCTCCGCCTCCCCCTCTAACAAGTATGTGACCAAGTTCATCATCTGTGAATCAGTGCACTCCAGGGGCCACATAATCTTAGAAATTACCAGTGCTCCACCTGCACTAGATTCGACGCCCCCTTGAATGTCGGTGGCTGAAGCCTCTGGAACCTCTCAAAGATGCCCGCACCTCTACCATCTCTCTCCCGAGACGCTTCCCTGCGGTCCCTACTCCGCAAAGATTCCATCATGAGTGCATGCATGTCCTGCTGCTGGCGCATAAACACATCTTATTGTTGCTGCATGGCTGCAACCATTTTCTCAACGACTGCAAAGGCTGCAGCCCCAGTCTGATCTCTTGCGGAAGCCTCAACGGTCAGCGTCCTCTGTGCAAAGTATTACTACGACAGTCCGGTGGTGAAGACCTATAGGGAAGGAGAATCCCCCACCATTTTCGATGCGTTGTCCATATTCGCTATTCCCGGCGGAAGGCCTACTGTGTACTTAGGACTGTGCTCTCTTTGGCGCTTGGTTGAGGGGATGGGATGAATATCGATCGTATCAGTACGTTGTGACCGTAATACGAGCAGCATGGGTTCCTGAGAAATCAAAATTTTGGTTCAGGCATTTGGGAAAATGCTCTTAACCAACCACGAAGTAATGTCAAGGTCAGATATCTTATTACTTTGGCTACCACGTGTGTGCAAGTTGTCCCTAGCCTAAGGGATGTTCCTAGTTGAAATTTTTAGGGGGGCTAAGATTCCTGTTTCTAAGTTCAGACGACTATCTTGATATTTCTCATGGGATCCTAAGTGTTTTGTTTTCTACGTTTAATCATCCTAGCTGCTTTCTAAGGGGAATTTCTACATATTTCCTAAGTTATTCACTTAATGATTTTGTATACTTAGATCCCACAGCCAGGTTATCTCAGACTCCGCTATGATACCAACTTGTAATGCCCCAGTTTCTAAAGCCCGAGTATGAGACTCGCTTTGGAAACCCGGGA
This sequence comes from Magnolia officinalis, assembly GCA_021015155.1. Taxonomy (NCBI): domain Eukaryota; kingdom Viridiplantae; phylum Streptophyta; class Magnoliopsida; order Magnoliales; family Magnoliaceae; genus Magnolia; species Magnolia officinalis. The sequence goes on from JAJHSJ010000007.1 coordinate 28,209,499, forward strand.
GCTCATAAATCAAAGAACTAGCCGAAGTATAAATTTAGAGTGCGATAGCAAAATGAAGCATAAATAATCATTTAAACCCAAGTATTTGACCCACCTAGCTGGGGGTCTTAGTTACAAAATTTCATAAGTTCCAAAATGCTAAATCACTGAAATTAAAATACCAATCTACTGATTTAGCCCGAAATACGCCGCCGCTTCCTGCTGCTGCTCGTCATTGTAGTATCCTTCCTCGGGCTCCACGGTCGCGCCAGCAAGGCCAACGTTGTCATTCCCTACATCCGTCCTTGCATACTCTGTACGGTTGGATAGTAGATGAATGAGTGGCTAGCTCAGTGTGAATTCCCCTCAAGATTACACATCGCCACCTTAGCAAACATAGTTTAAAGAAAAATAAGGCGATAATCCAAAACAGGTAAGATGCAGTCTTATTATATGCGTGGATGTATGAATGTACATCGACTTCGGGATACTCATCCGGTCGGACTTGGGCTCGTCACCCATGCAATCATCGACCTGGGAATGATCATCTAATCGGAACAGTAGATCGATAGTCAGTGGTCTGAGAGCTAGCGAAAGATACCACGATGATCCTAAGGGTACGTGCTAAAGGATCCAGAATTAGCCACCCGTCATTGTCAATATGCTATGGATGCATGATTAACCAACCCATTATTATTCCAGTTACAATCAGCCAGTTTGAGTAAATCAATAGTCACTATGGGGGGCTCGTCACCCAGCGTAGGCCGACAGCTCGAGCATAGTGTCCCATGACCACCATCCTCGGCTCATGAGGTTCTCAACCTTGAGATGTTTTAATAAGACCCCTTGATAAAAATGACACCAGTTCAAGGGTCCTATTTTCTCACACGTTCTGTCTAATTACATACCAAGTGTGGCTTGCGTATAATAATGAAATCCTCCATGTGTAGCATTATGAATTATATGAAAAGGCAATCAAGGTAGCATGTGACAACATATGATTTTAAATAAAACATGTAAGGAGGCATCATGAAATTTAAATAATAACTATCGACGATGTGTTACCAAGACATGTGAATAGTAATCATTTTTCACGGATTAGCTAGCATGTGAGCCTATCTTATAGTGTGAACATGGTATTTACAAATTTGATATTTGCAATGAATACAACAACCTTAAATTAATGGTGGTAATCTAGTACAAACTATGTTTAGCTAGCTTAGAAATGGAAAGCCCAAGGGGAAAGTCATCACCTATAGGGTTGTGTTCGCGTACTTGGTCTAAGTTCTCTTGCGGCCCAAGTCACCCAAGGAATCTCCTAAAATCACATTTTATATTTGTCAAGTATTCCTACGGTTTTGTCCAACTAACATGAGGGTTCGAAAGGATACAACAACAAGACCTTTTAGGCTTGCGTTAGGCCCACCATATATTTATTCAAGCAAGGTGGCCCTACCGGACTCAAGCTCATCATTACTATGGGTTGAACTGGGCCTCACCCATGGACCTCATACTTATCAAGTGGGCCCCATGGATGGGCCCAAGTGAGAGCTTGGACTACACCAAAAAAATTACTTCAATAGTTGCAAGTGTAACATGTGTATTACTGTACACTATCATTCTATGGGGGCACATGGCTCACTAATGATGATTAGCATTGTCCAAATATAGCTCATGTAAATCAGCACTGTCCCAAACATAGGACATGCAAATCAGTGCTATCCAAGTATAGTTTATATAGATCAGCACTGTCCCAAACATAGGACATGCAAATCAGTGCTGTCCAAGCATTGCCTGGCACCGTCAGTACCCGTCAACACGCTGGACAGCATGTATAATACACGTTCATCATGGCCAGGCCCACATAGATGAGCGGTGTGGATCAAAACATACATTACGGTGGCTCATAATACCGTCCGCACGATCGGCACCTGTCCAAACATTGGACAGCGTGGATGTAATACATAAGTCATGGTGCAGCAAGTGGGGCCCCCATTTGCTGCCAAAATAGATGAACGACTTGGATCAAAACAAAAGCCCAAGGTGGGTACCCACCGTCCAGACCTGCTAGACGGTGCAGGTAAGTCCCATACATTAAGGTGGGTCACGCGTGTGGCCCACCAGTTGTACATTTATATACATGTATATATATTATATATGTATTATATTGTATATAATAAAATATTATTTTATTCATTTCAAATGCACGTCCAGGGCCTACTGTCCATTTGGAACGGCCCACAGATGTGCAGCCCACCTGATGTTGGGTGAGGCCCACAGTTAGTGTAGCCCACTATTCTAATGGTGCGGCCCACTTGGTGTTTGAATAGGGCCTGTTTCTAGGCCAATTCCAGCCCAGACGTGGGGCCGGCCTCGGCCCAGTTAGAAGGCTGATGAAAGCATGCTCTTGTCCTTGTTTTGGTTGTTCAACAGTCCAGCAAAGGGGGGCTCGCTTCTGGCACAGTTTCGATCCCAATCTCGGCTGCCACTCTCGGCCATTTTTAGGCTGGTCATCTGGCCATTTTCAACCTGGTTTCATGCTTGAAAACAACTGCAAACAGGCTGCCTTCCTGGTTGTGTTTTAAGCTGAAAACATTAGCTGTTTGCAAGCCATTTTCACGCTGAAAAATAGTCGTTCCTCAGCCTGATTTCAAGCTGAATGTTCAGCTGATTCCTAGCCGTTTCTAGGCTGAACATTCATCCGTTCTTCCATTGCTTCCAAGCTGGTCTTACAGCTGTATTTTTATGACAGCTTGAGTGTCGTTTCATGGTCTATTACATCCCTGATTCGGTCCTTTCAACGGCCCAACAGAAAAGGTATTTTTTTTGTCTGGTGCAGGGCCTGAATTTGGTCTAGATGTGCGGCCTATTTGGAGCACGAAAACATGGATGGAATCCACACAAAAAGGAGGGACAAAAGGGGCGGTGGTTAGGCCGTTACCTGGCCTGGCCTGCAAGGTGGTTGACGCCCCAACTCTCTCTCTCTCTCTCTCTCTCTCTCTCTCTCTCTCTCTCTTTTCTTTCCCACTTTCTCTCTCCCTCTCCCTTTTTTCTCTATTTCCTTTCTTTCTTTCTCTCACTCAAGTGGTGTGGCTATAGTCCCACACTGACTCAACTTGGTTCGTTTCTCACGGATTGAGTTGGGGCAGTGTGTGCTGAGCTCACCAAATGCCCTCTCCTTCTCTCTGTTTTCTCTCTCTTTTCTTTTCCTCTGTTTCTCTCCTCTCCTCCTTTCCTTCTCCCCTTTCTTTTTAGTTTGTGTGGGAGTTGAAGGGCAGCAGTGCCCATTTATAGGCAAGGGAGGGAAACCTCTTACAGTGTCACCATCCTTTATCAGATAGAAATAGAAACCTGCTTTTTCCTTCATTAAGGCTTTTCCATCTATTTTTGGCCATGAGGGGACTCTCCTCAGCTGGCTTGTTTGAGGCTTCAATCTTCTGGATAAAGAGGGTGGTAGCTTGCATCTTAAGCCACCAGATGGTCCTTCCTTTTAGATCCTAGTCGTTCGTGAAAGGAATGGACGGTTAGGACCCAAATCCACATTCCTATGCATGAGGCCGAATCCCTATACTGTTTGGGTCGGGTGGACCCCACTAGGAGAATGGATGGTTTGGATTGTCTAGAAAACGGCCAGGGTGGGCCACTTTGAAGCTCCAAGGTCGACAGTTTTAAATGGTGTGTTGGCGGGAAGGAATTTGAGGAGATTTGTGTTTTGGTTCGGTCAAACACTGTTTGACCAGCAATGGTTATCCAGTGTACTTGTATTTAGGTGTACGTGCACCTAGTTTTGGGGGCGCACCATGACTCTAGTGCTTGATCTGCCTTATTCGATTGTCTTGGGGACCAGACATAAGGGTCCTGGCCCGGTTTGGGGTGGCATTCAGGGCTTTATTTTGCCCATATATCGCGATCCAATGGTCAAATGGGTCCGAGGTTTTTTTTTTACTGTTAAACAGGGATTCGAGGGGTTTCAAGTGCCTGGTTGGCCATAATTTATTCTTCAAAGGTTGTTAGTGTATGTATTGTTCCAATGTGACTTAGTTAATTTGTTCATAACCTGTTTTAATCTAAGGGTTTGCTGAGTTTTACCTTCCGAGCTAGTGTTGGGTTCGACTTGGCTCCTTCAGTTCTTGGTGGTCGGCTTTATCGTCGACTAGGAGTCCCAACCTACACATGTAAAGTTTAAATTGTCTTGTTTAATCGTTCTTAGTCCCTATAACCATGGTCCTCAAAGGTAACATCCATATACCAAAGGTACGGGGTGTTACAGCTTGTTCGCAGTCACTTGTCTAGGTCAGCTTCATGTTCTCTTTTAGTTGCTTGAAGAATGGTAGGCATCTGTTCATAGCTCTAGAGGCAAACTTGTTCACAACTGTTATCTCGCTCGTGAGGCATTGGATTTCTTTTGTGGTTCTCAAGGAGCTCATCTCTAGAAGGGCTCAGATTTTATCGGGGTTTTCCTCTATCCCTCTTTAATTGACCAAGAAGCTAACGAATTTTCCCAAGATGATGTCAAAAGTGCACTTATTCGGGTTCAATTTCATTTAGTATTTTTTTAAGAACACGAACATTTCTCTCAGGTTTGCTACGTGCTTTGTCGCTTCAGTGCTCTTGACGAGTATGTCGTTGACGTAGACTTCCATTATATTGCCGATCTGTTTAGCAAACATCTTGTTGATGAGGTGCCGATAGGTTGCACCAGCATTCTTTAGTAAAAAAGGCATTACCCTATAACAATAGAGTCCTTTGCCGGTGACGAAGGCTGTCTTTTGTTTAGCATACTTATGCATTGCGATTTGATTGTATCCCGAATAAGCATCCATAAAGCTAAGAAGCTCGTGCCTGACAGTGCTATCGACCAGCTAGTCGATCCTCGGGAAAGAAAAAGCTGTCTTTTGGATATGCCTTGTTCTGGTTAGTATAGTCAACACACACTCACCATTTTCCGTTAGCCTTTTTCACTAGTATGACATTTACCAGCCAGTCAGGGTGGTAGATCTCCTCGATGAACCTGGCCTCGAGGAGTTTGTCGACCTCTTCACCCATGGCTCCATACTTTTCGGGGTCGAATACTCGTCGCTTTTGCCTTATTGGCTTATAGTTGGGGTCCACATTTAGTCGGTGGACCATTACCTCTGGATCTATGCTAGGCATGTCCTGGTGGGACCAAGCAAAGATATCAGCGTGTTGTCTCAACAGGTCTACAATTTCCGCTTGGTGTCCTGGCTCGACAAAGATCTAATCTGGACGGTGTGGGTGGGGTCAGTCTCGGAGAGTGGTATTGACACAAGGTTTTTCACTGGTGATCCTCTTTCAGTAAATTCCTCACGGGCGTTGCACTTTCGTCCCGAGCACTGTCGAGCCTTATGTTAATCACCTCTGATCTGGTCGGCCTCATGCTCAGTCAAAAATTTCATGGCAAGGTAATAAGTGTAAACTACAACTCTCATGGTGTTTAAGGACGGTCTGCCCAAAATCACATTGTAAATTGATGGACAATCTACCATAAGAAAATCGACCATGGTGGTGGTTTGATTAGCACTTTTGCCCGCAATTATAGACAGTAGTATACTTCCTTCAGATGTCACCTTCTCCCTTGTGAAGCCGAGCAAGGGTGTCTGGATAGGTCGCAGTCTGGATCTTCTGACCCCCATCTTGTTGAATGCAGTGGTGAACATGATGTCAATCGAGCTGTTGGTGTCGACCAATATTCGGTGTACCTTGTAGTTGGCCACTGTCATGGTGACCATCAGGGCGTCGTCGTGTGGGTGGTGGATCCCTCGGGCATCATCTTCTATGAAGGCCAGGCTACACGAGTTTAGCCTAGGTTCCTTCATAGATCTGCCAGTGAGGTAGACATGGTGCTCTATCTCAGTGTTGGTTGCGCTTCGAGCATGCCTTCGACGTTCCCCATTTGAATCTCCTCTACCAGTTGGTACTTCGAATATGGTGCGTATCTCACCTGTTGCTTCATTGTTGTTTTTCTCATCATGTCTCTCTGATTGCCTAGTCAGTCAATCTTCCCTTCCTTTGTCGACGAATACTCATAGATGTCCCTTTTTGTATCAGGGATTTAATTTCTTCTTTCAGGTCAAAGTACTTTGCAATGTTATGACCATGATCTTGGTGGAAGTGGCAATACTTCCTCTTATTTATCTTCTCGGAGTCGACCTTCATCTTGCTTGGCCAGTTTAGAATTCTTTTATCCTGCACTTACATGAGCACTTGCTCTGGCGTAGTGTTCAAGGGAGTTTATGTGTGGAAGCGGATTTTTGGACGTCGGCTAGGTTGTTGGCCCATGCTCTAATTGTCTTCCTTTTTTCTTTTGGTGTTAGCAGTAGAACGTTCCCCCTCTTCTTTCCACTTTCTGTCTCTTATTGAACTGTTTCTATCATGGGTAGCCTTCCGTGAACTAAAGAGTTCCTTCATATTTGAATATTTTTGAGATTGGTTGAACTGGTTATCTAGAGTAGTCGGGGGATTCTTACTAATCGAGAAGAGGAATTTTCCTTGTTTAAGGCCAGCCACCATAGTGGTAAGAGCTATCTAGTCGGAGTAGCCGTCGACCTGAACTGCTTCAGTGTGAAGCGAATAATATTGTCCCTTAGAAGCTCATCTTCTCTCTCTGTAATTGTGAGAAGGTGAGTTATATACTTTCTTCTATCTTCTTCGCCAATGAACTGAGTGATGAAGGCCTTACTGAGCTGGGTGAACGAGTTGATGGACTTGGGCTTCAGGCGTCTGTACTATTTTCGTGCGGCCCCTAATAAAATCGGGGAGAACGCCCTGCACATCACGAGTCCAGGAGCATCGTGAAGTTCCATCCACACTTGGAAGGATTATAGGTGCTCGGTTGGATCCCCTGACCATGTGTAAGGAGTTATCTGGGGCATCTGGAACATAGATAGTAGTTAGGATTGCATGATGTCGTCCGTGAATGGGGACTCAACTTCTTCAAGCAGAGCGTCGATAGAGGTAATGACCTTTTCCCAGCACACCTGCTGGATGTCCTCGAACTGATCTCGAATTTTCTTAACCTCTACCTCCCATGGGACATCGCTCTCTGTTGTGACCTCAGGAGCTTTCCCTCGCCTTTTCTTCTCCAAAGTGTGAACAAGATTGGACATTGCGAGCTGGTCATTTCCATGGTCTACATGGGGACTCACTTGCTTCATGTCGGCCGATCTTTCACCACATAGGAGTCGTGAGGTGCGAGTGGAGGTCTAGATTGCTCAGTTGTCGTACCCAGTTCCATGTCTTGGTTGTCGGGGAGGGGGTGTTGCCTTTCTAATATCCACATAATGCGATCAATGTTACCGGTCAGAGCCTGAATTTGGTTCTCCGGAGAGATGAGTCGACTTCCCCTATTTCGGGACCTTTGTACGATCACCAGGGAAGGGGGATCAAGCTGAGGACCTGATTGCGGAGCCTGACTGTTTTCAAGTTATTCTTCTAGTGTTGGTTGGGCGATAGCGGCCAAAGACCTCTTTCCTTTAGCCATCAAAGGGAGAAGTAGAAAGACGAATAAACTTGTTGTTGTAAGGAGAACTTGTTAATGGCTTTGTTGTCGATTCCCAAAAACTGTTATCGCTGAAATCTGGTTAATCATATCCCACCCTATATGAGCCGCTAGGTACCTGCACTTCAATGACAAGAGGACACCGGGGACGATGGTTGTGGTCGGGGACCCTCTGATGCCTAAGTCAGGTGTGTATACTCAAAGTAGGTGTGGTTAGAATTGAGATAAGTGTGTCCCTTCCCTTTAAACAAGGTGATGTATTTATAAGTGTTATTAGGTGACTTCCGTATCTGAGTAGATTTATAAAATACACTAGAGGGGCCCATACTGGAGTTGGAATATGTTCTCGAGTTTTTCTTCGATCACGCCTCGATTAGCATGATCTTCGGCTAGGATCTCGCTAAGCAGTCTTACTCATATATGGTGCGAGATTCTCTCCGGATGTCCGAGCCTGAGGTCGGCATTTAAGGTCGAGGTCGACATCCGAGGTTGAGGTGAGCATCCGACTTCAAGGTCGGCATTTGAGGTCGAGGTCTATTAATGAACCTTACCTTCAAGCGGGTTAACTGTTTCAGATCGATCATCAAGTCTCCTTGCTTAGCTCATCTTCTTCAGCCCTTTGGTAGTTCAAAGGGTCTACTTCGATGTCAGGTTATCTTGATTTTACCTGTAAGGAATATCTTATTTAGGTGGAAAAAGGTGCCTAACTCCGTCCTTTTCCATCAGCTATGCTCTTGCTCAGAAATTAATTAAGTTGAAAAATTTTACGACTCTCACGACTTAAAAGTTCTTACGACTCCAGTCACAGAAATCGCATTCGGGTCAATGGACCACACAACATGAAAACTAATAATAATAATAAGGAAACGGAAGTAATTGCATTGCGACGGGAGTGTTCCTAATTATTATTGTAATTGGGAATCTAAGGAGCAGTAATGTGAGTAGACTTTTGGACCCAGGCTTATTTAATATCGAGTTGGGTCAAACTGATCCATTTGCACCCTCTTTGTTGATGAAGTAAGCTGGCGTATCTCAGGTTGGGTGCCTGTCTAGGCTACTTTACTGAGATCCACCCTGTCCATCAGCTCCACGGCCCAATTTTACCCAGTGAATGCAATTATTACTGTGATCCAAAACCCAGGCAGCACAACATAGGAAACAAATGGGATTGAATGGCCACCATGACGCAGGGATGAACGTGATGAAGATAAATACTCCGAATCCACGGAGCTTCTCTGGACTCCTCACAGAGACTTCTCGAATCCACGAGGAAAGAAAGCAGAAAACAGAAATAATTTCTAATAATTTCGAAACTGATTAATTAAGTCATAAAAACGAGTTCACAGCCCTTTAAATAGGGGTACCAAGCAATGGAAAAGAAATCAGAATCAAACTACAACTACAACTCCTAGAATTCGCGACTTACTATAAATAGTAAACTTACTATTTATAGACGGTCGTGATGTCTACTAGTGCGCAAGGTTTTCGGCCAAAAATAGTAAGTGTCCTATTTGGCTTCACCAAACCGTTCTCCTAATTATTCTAAGCTCTTTTCACGTTGGGCGCAACTCCTAAAGCCCAACGGATGAAGAGTTATAATCAAACTAAAACTTACTATTTATAGTAAAATTGAAATTAAAACAGGGAAACGACCGTCAATCAAAGGGTTTTTCGCAATTCCGGGCGTCGCAACCCTGCATAGCGGGTTGGTTGGCTAAAGTAGCTCGTTCTACCCCAAAATCATATATTTTTCGTTCGCTAACTCATCCCGGATTGCGAGATACGCTTGATTTAAGGTCTGATGGTCCAGATCACTTCTGTCGCCGACCGGGCCTTTTCTGATCCATCTTGGCCATGTAACTGTTCGTGACCCGCTCTACATCACACCATTGATTGGGTGTAAGGCCTATCATGCCATTTGTGTACCATCCAATCCGTTCATCTCTTGCTACTCATTAGGATTAAAGAATTACATAAAATGTACAGTACTCCAAAACGTAAGTGTGACAAACCATGTGAACTTACAGTTCTTAGGTATAATTTCTAGGGTGGCCCACCTGACTGTTGAATCTGCTTATTTTTAAGACCAATGACAAAAAGGGGGCAGTGTACCTGATGGACGGCATGGATATCACGAGGTGGGTATCCAGCGAAGTAGGCAAGCGTTTTCCTATTGTTGATTGGACCAGGTATAATATCTGTATTGAAAAGGAATTGGTCTTGTCCTTTAGTATTTGGAGTTGAATGTGGACCATTGGATGTTATTTTCAATCGTCCAGCTCCAATTGAATTGTTACATCGAACACGTCAGTCTTAAAACCTTGATATTATGCAAGTAGCCGGCGAAGAAATGGGCCAATGCTATTTGGGCTTTAACATAGACCTAGACCTGAATTGGAAGTAGAGGTGTACACAAACCGAGCTAGCTCGGTTAGCTTGCTCGACTCGACTTGAAAAAGCTCGATTCGACTTGGATGGAAGCTGAGTTCGAGCCTGAGTCGAGCTAAATTTTTGATCTCGAAAATGAGTTCGAGCCAAGTTCAAGCTGGCCCTAGCTCGACTTGACTGGATCGATTCAAGCTCGAATTGAACTCGGATCGAACCAGTTCAGTGACTCGGTTACTTTGTTATTAATGTTGCTCATCAAATGTTTGATGAAATGACTCAATGAAGTGTGCTTGGTGGCAAGAAAGGTATATTCATAAAACAAATACTCTGTTTTTTATTTTTATTTTCTTGGTTCTTATGTTGCTTCGAAGGTGTTTAACAAAATATCTGTAAAACCATTGCTTCTGTTTTACATATAGTGGGACTTTGAAGATGCAGTCCAGGTGTCTGTGAAAATACTTTACTGGGAAACTCGGCTCGAATTGTCCCGAGCTGCTAACCAAACTAAGTCGAGCTGGCCAGTCAGGCCCGAGCCTAGTTCGAGTTGAGGTCAGTGATGGGGATTTTTCTCCTCATTGTTGGTATCGATGAAATCGAACAGGTTTCGATATCATCGATAATTGCAGAATTTTTCACTGCTGGTTGTTGGACTGTTTTTTGTCCTGTCGATATGATCGAGTGACTTTCAGATCATATCAAGGTTGTCATCGAGAGTGGCTCGATATGATCGATAATTGTTGAAATTTCCACCCCTGGTTGCTGGACAGTTTTTGTTCCGTCTCGATATGATCGAGAGACCCGTCGATGATATCGAAGCTGTTATCGAGAGACCTTCGATATGATCGACAAGTTCCGCAGATGCGATTGCGGAAACGCAGATTTTGCGGATTTTGTTTCCTATTTGGGTTATACCTCTTTCTATTCTTATATATATGGGTGTATCCGGGGATTGGGGTGTATTCCAAGGGATTTTAGGGTTTTCTAAAGGTACTCTAAGAGGGCTTAGGGTTATCAAAGGTGTGAGAGAGAGGGAGAAAGAGAGAGAGGAAGCTTGTGGAAGGGAGGCTATGCTCGTAGAGGTGATCTACCATATCTCAGCGCTTTCACGTCCTCGTAATCGGTGAGATCTCTCCGTTTTCTCTTGTTTCTCTTATTGTTTATCCACTCCTGCGTGAATGAAGAAGGTTTGATCCAAGCGGTGTGTGCTTGTGATCGGTTGTAACGTTCTGTTTTATAGTGGATTGTTGATCTGGACGAGGTCCTGTGGTTTTTACCTCTTTGTGGGTTTTCCACGTAAAAATCCCTGGTGTGGTGTGGTTTATGTTTTGATTTAGTTCATTGCATTATTATTCCATAATTCTGGTTTGTTTCGGGCAGCTAGATCCTAAGGTTTTGTGCAAGGCCCCCAATAAAGTGGTATCAGAGCTAAGTTCATTGAACGGGTAGGATCGGTTTTGAATTATGGAAGGTGGCTCATCAAGGATGATTAGCCTCAATGGTTCTAACTGGACCATATGGAAGGCTAAGATGGAGGACTTGCTTTATTGCAAGGACCAATATTCTCCAATTTTAGGCATATCAGCAAAATCCAAAGATATGACTGATGATGAATGGAAGAAGATAGACCGAAAGGTGATGGGGTTTATTAGATAATGGTTGGATGATTCTGTATTCCACCATGTGTCTACAGAAACCTTAGCCGCCAGCCTATGGCTGAAATTACAAGGGCTGTATGAGAGGAAGACAGCCGGTAATAAGATTTTTCTGATAAGGCGACTTGTAAATCTCAAGTTCAAGAATGGTGGTTCTGTGGCCGAGCACATGAATGAGGTCAGCAATATAGTGAACCAACTCTCCTCTATGAAGATGGTCCTGGATGATGAATTGCAGGCTTTACTATTACTTAGTTCATTGCCTGACAGTTGGGAGACATTGGTAGTGTCTCTAAGTAACTCCGTGCTAGACGGAAAGATATCCATGGAACAAGTAACTAACTGTCTCTTCAATGAAGAGACAAGGAGGAAGTCTCAGGGGTCTACTCAGCAAGAGGCTCTTGTGACACAGGAACGAGGGAGAGGAAAGAACAGGAAGGGCGGGAATGCCTGAGATAAATCAAGAGGCAAGTTGAGTAATAGGAAAGATGTTAATTGCTGAAATTGTGGCAAGAAAGGACACTACAAGCATGAATGTCGTGGTAAGAAGAACAACAAGAAAGGAAAAGGGAAGGAAGATGAATCAGATTCCACTGCAGTCGCTTCAGATGACGACATGGTAGTTATTCTTTCAGTAGATCATGATGTATGTCTCACGGCTACGAGTCAGGACACCGACCGGGTGGTTGACTCGGGAGCTTTGTTTCATGCGACTCCAAGCAGAGACTTCTTCACAAGCTACAAGTCAGGTGACTATGAGACTGTGAATATGGAAAATTCTGGCGTATCGAAGATCGTGGGAGTCGGTGATATTTGTGTGAAGACCAATGTGGGCTGCACATTGGTTCTCAGGGATGTGAGGCATATCCCAGACCTTCGCCTCAACTTGATGTCGACGGAAAGGTTGAATGATGATGGCTATGAAAGCCAGTTTGCTGGTGGGCACTGGAAGCTCATCAAGGGTTCGTTGATCGTGGCCAGAGGAAAGAAGTGTTGCACCCTTTACAAGGCAAGTGTCAGTATGTGCAAGGGTGGGTTGAACACAGCGGAAGATTCAGCTATTGACATGTGGCACAGACATCTAGGCCACATGAGTGAAAAAGGGTTTCAGGTACTAGCAAAGAAGTGGCTCCTTCCAGACGTGACAGGTACACCTCTCAAAACCTGTCTTGATTGCTTATCAGGGAAACAACATAGAGTTTCATTCATTAAAACTGTTTCTCATGTTAATAAAGTGCATGCATTAGATTTGGTGTATTCTGATGTTTATGGTCCTATGAGGACAAAAACCTTGGGTGGGGCATTGTATTTTGTTACTTTTATAGATGATACATCTAGGAGGGTTTGGGTTTATGCTTTGAAATCTAAGGACGAGGTCTTTAGTGTGTTTAAATTGTTTCATGCTATGGTTGAGAGAGAGACAGGTAGACCATTGAAGTGCATCCGCACTGACAATGGTGGTGAATATATTGGCGACTTTCATGAGTACTGCAAGTCCCTGGGTATACGGCATGAACAGACGGTTCCCAAGACCCCCCAGCATAATGGTGTAGCTGAGCGAATGAATCGCACCATTGTAGAGAGAATCAAATGCATGTTATCCCATGCGAAATTGCCCAAGACGTTTTGGGGAGAAGCAATGCACACGGCGGTATATTTGATAAACAGGTCTCCATCAGCCTCGTTGAATGGAGAAGTGCCTGAGAAGGTGTGGACTGGACATGATCCATCGTACAGTCATCTCAGGGTGTTTGGATGCAGGGCATCTGTTCACGTACCAAAGGACGAGAGGTCCAAGCTCGATATGAAGATCAGACAGTGTATGTTCTTAGGGTACGGTGATGAAAAATTTGGTTACAGATTGTGGGATCCGACCGAGAGGAAGCTCGTCAAGAGCAGAGATGTGGTTTTCTTTGAAGATCAGTGTATATAAGACATTGGTAAGCCAGAGAAGAACCAGCCTAGTTCAGGTGAGCTAGAGGACATGGATTCGGTTACTCCTCCCGTGGTGCCTGATGACGGGGGAGTACAGCAAGGTGCAGAGGACGAGGGAGTTCCTTTAGAAGATGGACTAGGGGAGCAACCCTCACTTGATCCACCTGTTAAGCCACGGGTGAGGAGGTCATCTAGGGACAGACAACCGTCCAAGAGGTACTCGTCGCATGAGTACCTTATGCTAACTGATGGGGGAGAGCCAGAAGATTATTCTGAGGCCCTAGTCGACGAGCATGAGGAGTGGTTGAAAGCTATGCAAGAGGAGATGGAATCCTTGCATAAAAACCACACCTATGACATAGTGAAACTGCCTAAGGGCAAGAAGGCTCTAAGCAACAAGTGGGTGTTCAGAAAGAAGATTGAGCAGAAGAATTCACAGACGAGGTTCAAGGCCAGACTTGTGGTGAAAGGTTTTGGTCAGAGGAAAGGCATAAACTTCGAGGAGATATTCTCACCAGTGGTGAAGATGACATCCATACGGGTGTTGCTTGGGTTGGCGGCTAACATGGATATAGAGATAGAGCAGTTAGATGTCAAAACTGTCTTTTTTCCATGGTGACCTGGAAGAAGAGATCTACATGCACCAACCAGAGGGGTTCGAAGTCAAGGGCAAAGAGCATATGGTGTGTAGGCTAAGGAAGAGCTTGTATGGGCTGAAACAAGCTCCACGATAATGGTACAAGAAGTTTGACTCATTTATGTTGAAACATAGGTATGACAGAATGGAGTCGGACCACTGTGTGTTCACGCGCAAGTTCTCAGATGGTGATTTCCTAGTTCTGCTATTATACGTTGATGACATGCTCATCATGAGAAAAGACATCAAGAAAATCGACAGGCTGAAATAGGAGTTAGGCAAGTCGTTTGTGATGAAAGACTTGGGCCCGGCTAAACAAATCCTAGGAATGGAAATAACCCGTGACAGAAGCAGCAGGAAGCTTTGGCTGTCACAAGAGCGGTATATTGAGAAAATCCTAGAGCGGTTCAATATGAATGCAGTGAAGCCGGTCAATACTCCACTGGATGGTCACTTCAAATTGAGCGACAGACAGTGTCCCAAGACTAAGGCAGAGGTGGAAGATATGCAGAAGATACCCTACGCGTCAGCTGTAGGAAGTTTGATGTATGTTATGGTATGTACACGCCCAGACATAGCATATGCGGTTAGTGTTGTCAGCCGGTATCTTGTCAATCCTGGCAAAGAGCATTGGGCAGCGGTGAAATGGATACTATGGTATCTAAGAGGCTCATCCAGGTTGAGCCTATGCTATGGTGACGGAAAACATGTGTTAGAGGGCTACATAGATGCAGATATGGCAGGCGACATAGACTCCAGGAAGTCTATATCAGGGTTCATGTTCACGTTTGCAGGGAGAGCGGTTTCTTGGCAGAGCAAGCTACAGAAGGTCGTACCATTGTTGACGACAGAGGCCGAGTATATTGCAGTCACAGAGGCATGTAAAGAGATGCTTTACATGAAGAGGTTTCTACAGGAACTTAGCCTGAAGCAGGAGGAGCACGTAGTCTATTGCGATAGTCAGAGTGCTATACACTTGAGCAAGAATCCAAGTCAGCATTCCAAGTCAAAGCACATAGATATTCGGTATCACTGGATCAGGGATACTTCGGAACAAAAGGTGTTACAGCTTGAGAAGGTCCACACGGACGATAATGGGTCAAACATGATGACCAAGACTTTGTTCAAGGGCAAGTTTGAGGTTTGTAGAAACTGGGCTGGCTTGAAGAAGGTGAACTCCTCCTGAGTTGAAAATGGAGAGATTTGATGGGAATTTTTCTCCTCATTGTTGGTATCGATGAAATCGAACAGGTTTCGATATCATCGATAATTGCAGAATTTTTCACTGCTGGTTGTTGGACTGTTTTTTGTCCTGTCAATATGATCGAGTGACTTTCAGATCATATCGAGGTTGTCATCGAGAGTGGCTCAATATGATTGATAATTGTTGAAATTTTCACCCCTGGTTGCAGGACAGTTTTTGTCCCGTCTCGATATGATCAAGAGACCTGTCGATGATATCGAAGCTGTTATCGAGAGACCTTCGATATGATCGACGAGTTCCGCAGATGCGATTGCGGAAACGCAGATTTTGTGGATTTTGTTTCCTATTTGGATTACACCTCTTTCTATTCTTATATATATGGGTGTATCCGGGATTGGGGGTGTATTCCAAGGGATTCTAGGGTTTCCTAAAGGTACTCTAAGAGGGCTTAGGGTTATCAAAGGTGTGAGAGAGGGAGAAAGAGAGAGATGAAGCTTGTGGAAGGGAGGCTATGCTCGTAAAGGTGATCTACCATATCTCAGCGCTTTCACATCCTTGTAATCGGTGAGATCTCTCCGTTTTCTCTTGTTTCTCTTATTGTTTATCCACTCCTGCGTGAGTAAAGAAGATTTGATCCAAGCAGTGTGTGCTTGTGATTGGTTGTAACGTTCTGCTTTATAGTGGATTGTTGATCTGGACGAGGTCCCATGGTTTTTACCTCTTTGAGGGTTTTTCACTTAAAAATCCCTGGAGTTGTGTGGTTTATGTTTTGATTTAGTTCATTGCATTATTATTCTATAATTCTGGTTTGTTTCGGGCGGCTAGATCCTAAGGTTTTGTGCAAGGCCCCCAATAGTCAGCTAATG
This sequence comes from Magnolia officinalis, assembly GCA_021015155.1. Classification (NCBI taxonomy): domain Eukaryota; kingdom Viridiplantae; phylum Streptophyta; class Magnoliopsida; order Magnoliales; family Magnoliaceae; genus Magnolia; species Magnolia officinalis. The sequence continues at coordinate 28,225,679 of JAJHSJ010000007.1, forward strand.
ACTAACTTGGTTCGACTTAGATGTACACCCCCAGGAAAGACCTGTACACCCCAAGGAAAGACCAATGAAAAGACTGGAGTCATCTCCAACAGGCAATTGGTCACTGACCTGGCAATCCTAACCGTCCGATCAGTGGCCTGCAACAATCAAGACAGTCCATATTATGGCAATCAATTTCGTGCCTCTATTAACGCTGGCCGGTGGAGAAGTTATGATGAATCAAACAAACAGCAAGACAAGGATATTGAATGTGAACGTTGATCAACTTCACATGACCGTCCATTTATTGAATATAATCGTGTCCCACGTGATCATTAGACTGGCCTACATGCCTATATCCGACATGAGGCATCTATACAGTGGATCCAATCTATTGAGTGGCTCGGATCTCACACATGTATTTCAGGATTCCACAATGTAAAGAACTGGTGCCAAAAATTAAAATAATTAAAAAGTAAGGTTCTGGGTTGATAATAAAAAACCACTACAACAACCAGATTTAAATATCAGTGAGGACAGTGATATGATGACGAGACGTTGTGACCCACTCCGCACGCTAGTACACTCGAGGAGTTGCACTTTATTGGCTGTTAGCCTTTGCACACGTGTTGAAAATCCACACCGCACATAAGATGATCCTAACTCCATAGATGATTGCACTTTATTGGCTGTTAGCCTTTGCACACGTGTTGAAAATTCACACCGTATGTATGACTATCCTGACTCTATAGATGACTCTTCTAGCAAAACAGACCGGCCTAACTATCAGATGAACACTGCTTCAACAAAACATGCCTACCTGATTATCAGATGTACTGCATGTCCACAAAAGAAATGGACAAGTCCAGCCTGCCTACGCATATTACACATCTGGATGGGCCTTACATTCTACACGGTGATGCCTTCCTGACGAGCGGCTTGGATCTTCAATACGTGTGACATGTTCCCTAGTGTGAGAGGCGAGTGGAAAAGGAAGTGCACTCGCTTGCTATTTAGCCATTCGAGGCATTTTGCTTGGTACGCGACAATAAGCTCGCTAGAATACATCTCCTCATGGGGCCCACATACAGATATCTTTAAGTGATCAGAACGGTCCATTAGGACATTAAGAATCCAGTAATCATTCGGAGAATGATAGAATGACCTTTGAATTGGTAATTTAAATCTACACCATTGAAATTTTCTTTTCAAAGATCCTATTCAATTACTTATAACAATATATAAAGTCATCCATTCACAGAGGATTTTGTAATGTGATCAATCCGTTTAATCTCCAAGATGAAGGACAGATCTGATTGGAAAACCATATCTGCCAGTAGGTCCAGTCTAGCGACGAATGACAGTAGTCTAAATTGCGACAGATACAAAAGGAACTCCTCGTCATCCTTCTCTCCCCAACCTCATCCTACACTTTACAGGCCCAACGCAACCCCTCATCTGAGGAATTATATGACACGTGGCCCGCATCTTTGCATGCTATACACATAGTTTCTATCTCCAGGACGTCTATCGCATGGTTCGATAATCCAGGCCATTGGTCTGTTGTGTCCCACTGTGGATGTACTATATCTTAAAATTATATTCTAAAAGACAATCTTAGACTTTCGATATCTGCCCTATAGATGAATGGTCAATAAGAGAAACACAACAACCGTCGAAATTCAATTGAAAAATGACACAATATTTCCAGATTGAATCTCTTTTTCTAAAAGATTTTTATCAAATGCTCTATCCAAAGTGGTCATTAATAAATGAATGGTTTGGATTGCTGAACCCAGGTCCTCAATTGTTATAAATCAAAACACGTGTATACCATGGAAAGACATGGACCAGACGTAATCACATATAATGGTCCAGACCACCACCGAATAAAAAAAGAGAGAAAAAAAAAAGAAAAAGCAGTAAAAGCTAGCCCAACTGAAAATGGAGGAGATGATGATGGAAGGCCATGAAAGCGTCATCAGCCCCACCACCATCAACGGCCCTCCTTTATCAAGCTCCTGCTGGAAATTCTACCAAAACCCATGCTTTCATTCCCCCTACCACCACCATCACCAACATTACCAGCAACAAACCCATCGTTCTTACATCAATCTCCCTCTCTCCGCCCGCAAGCTCGCCGCTTCCTTCAGCCACCACCTCTCCTTCTTCCACCACCCCATGAGCCCCTTTCCTCCTTCCATGCACTCCGACCTCGATATCGCCCGGACCCACATGGCGGAATTGACGGCCGAGATCGAATTCGAGCGGAGGCTGCGGAAGCAAGCGGAGTCGATGAATAAGCGGCTGGCGAGAGAGGTTCTGGAGGAGAGGAGGAAGAGGGAAGCAATGGAGCGTGCCTGTGAGGAGCTCGCGAAGGAGATTGCCTGTATGAAGGAGGAGATCGATGAGATGAAGAGAGAGATGGAAGAAGAGAGAAAGATGCTGAGGATTGCTGAGGTCTGGAGGGAAGAGAGAGTGCAGATGAAGCTCTCCGAAGCGAGGATTTTCATGGAGGAGAAAATGCTAGAGCTGTCCAAGGTGAAGGCCGAGGAGGAGGGAGAGGTCGAGGAGAAAAGGGAGGACGGCATTTTGGGGATTAGCGATTTGGGCGGGGGTATTTGTGGGAATTCGGCTCGGTCAACAAGTCAACGGAAGGCGTCTCTTGAAGCGGAGAATCCACACATAAGGAGAGGGATCAAAGGGTTCGTGGAGTTTCCGAAGGTGGTTCGAGCCGTGGGTTCGAGAGGGAAACAGCTGGGTTCGAAGCTAGAGTGTCAGAAGGCTCAGCTCCGGCTTTTCTTGAGGCAGAAGAACCCGGTCGGGTTGGGGGTTGCTGGACCGGATAATGTCCGGCTCGTTATGGGATAATGATTTTGGGGTTGCAAGGGTTTTCGGTACATTTTCTCTTTTTCATTATTTATTTTTCTTCTTTTACATTTCCTTTTACTTGGGTATTATAGGATCCTCGACCCGAGGATATGTACAAGTGGAAGTATGATATCAGTAATCCAGACCTCTGGTCTGCTAGCCACACTGTCCATCGATAATCATAACCGTTCAATTTGTTGCCTGTGGATGGACGGTAAAAGAATTGAAATACAGCAATGGCCCACATTTTATTATGCAGAGATAAACGGAGTGGGCCCCACAAGAGTCTTTGGTTGTAAAATATTTATGAGCCCAAGGAGGGTAAGGTTTGCTAGAATACATGTTGACAATTGCAATAATATGAATCAAATCGTTGGATTTGGTTTTTCTTTTTCAATGACCCAATTCGTTTCTGAGATAGGTACCCCTTTGGATGGAGATGCTAAAAAATTTTGAATTGAATATTTCTACCTTTTGATTGAACCATCCATATTCAAGGCGAACCGTACATATCCAGGGCCAACAGAACCAAATTATAATTTAGTAAAAAATAAATAAAATCCGGAGCTTTTATTTGTTCTATCCACCATTCGAAGTGAGTCATCATAAAAATAGTTCGGATTATCTTTATAGGCTATAGTCCATGCATGAGCTCTAGCTAATTACATACCATATCTAAAATATTTTACCCAAGGCTAAATATTACCTGGTTAATAGTCTCTATGATCTTTGTGGGTCCCACTCTCTTTATATCTACAGGTTAAAGATGACTGTAGATGGACCGAAATCTTCGTGGCATGGTCTATCAAGGTGGGATCAACAGATTAATGGTTTGGATTATGAACCATAGGTGATATTTTTTACAACTTGAGAAGTCGAGTAAACATCCATATCATTGGGTCGAGGATTGTATAAATCCTATGCTTAAGTTGGCTGAAAGTTGTTGTGAAAAGGGGAGGAAAATGGCTTGTAATTTGTTTATATGGATATTGTAATTCATGAATGTGGACCGTCTTTATTTATACAGTTTTTACAATAATCAAAAGCTTATCTTTTTGAAATTCTGCAATTGCTTATGCTGGACTTTTCCAGAAATAGAATTGAATTTCATGCTGGAAATGTGATTCTTTAATGGGGTTTGCTAGCCCACACGTCCTGTCCAAATGTACCTTTAATGCTGCACATGTACCTTGCATAAGATGGCCCCTGTTATGAATATGATCATTTGACTGGTCACTACTCAGGTGGGCCGCCACCCTGAAAATAATGGATGGTTGAAAAAACTTAATGATGGTCCACATTCAATGTAAACATGTGGCCCACCTGATGAGTAGATGGTCCACATTCAATGTAAACATGTAGCTCACCTGATGAGTTGCTGAGTCAACTCAATTTGAATAGATTTCATCATGACTCAGCGAAAAACCTGACCTGTCACAACTCGGTCAAAAGATTGGAAAAACTTGATTTGATTCAAACAAAGTTTTGATGTAGAGTGGGTCGTGTACACTTTCATGTCCAAGATGTATTAGAGAAATCCCGATCGAAGGCAGAAGTGATCTTGACCGTCAAAAACTTACAACAAGCTTATCTCACAAATCGGAATGAGTTATTCGACGTACCATTTAGCCAACTAACCCGGTCATACTAGGTTGCCCACGCTGAATTTGTGAGATTCCATCAGGTCGATGGTCGAAAATCCAATTTATTTCCGTTTTTACTATTTATAGTAAGTTTTTGTTTAATTATAAATCTTGGTAGTTTGAGCTTTAGGAGTTGTGTCCAACATGAAAAGTGTTTAGAAAAATTAGGAGAATAACATGTTAAGTTACATAAGACATTATAAAATAGTAAATTTACTATTTATAGTAAGTTACGAATTTTAGAGAGTTTGAGTTAGAGTTTGATTTTGAAACTTCTTACGGAGTATCGAAAGGATTGTAAATTAATTTTTATTATATCTACCAATGAAATTTTAAATTTGTTAGAATTTATTTTTATTTCTTATTTTTCCTCATGGATTCCAAGTAACCTCATCATGCTCATCCCGCGTCACGTTTGGAAGAGTGGACTCATGAAAACTCGTAAAAAAAGTATAAAAAAAAACTCAGTGAAACTCAACCTGACTCACCAATACTCAGACAAAATATATGTATTATTATATTTTAAATATTTAATATTATTATAAAACTTGGACGAAATTCAAGTTAATCAACACTGGTGGACTTTCAAATCAAGTGGAGTTTTCAAGCTTTTAAACCATTGTAAGCAACGTATGCATCCCAATCTTCTGCTGTAAATCGTAGAGATGTTCGTCAATCCAAACAGTCTAAAATGTGTGGCTCATTGCCAATAGGACATTTCTAGTAATTTGATCTATCTCTTGGAAACGGATGGTCAGAAAGAAAATGATTTGTATATTGAAACTTCAGCCCGCTGTTGTAGATGGTGCAATTACTGTCTAAAAGAAAGCGACTGATTAGTGACTTAAAGAGTCCTGTTTTTCTTAATTTTATTTCACTTCTTTGCAAATTAGTCCAAGATTTTTTTATTTTTTATTTTTTTTCAATCTGATATGATTGGAGTCACAGTGATGGCCCTAAATTTGCTGGATCTAAACATCCTAGCCATTGAAGATCTGACCTTCATTAGTTGATTACGAACCGAAGCCCTATTTTCTTTCTCTAACTGTTTCTTTGTTGATTTAGGATTTTTCATTGGGAAAATTTTTGGTGCACAGAACATTCACAATGGGGCACTTAATGTTGATGGTTAGGATCGCTGATCGATTGGTGGGCTCTACTTGTAAAAACAGAAAACCCCATTCCATAATGTATAATCTCAGAGCTTGAGTTATTCATATACTTCCATCTGCAGTGGGCCCTAGGTATGAGAAGGATGCATGCACCACATGATTATGATTCACCATGCCAGAGTATCATGATAATTTTTCTTTGTTTGGGGTCAATCTATGTAATGATAATGGACGCCTAGAATATAAGAAGAAAAGCACACAATGATGATCTTCATGACTTTATTAATAATTACATTAGGAAAGTGGGCCATTCCATCTTCCCTTTGTTAATCATAATCAGACCATTGATCTTAATTAGAGCTAGCTAAACGTGTACACACCCTAGCATCTGTATACACCTTACCAGGCCTACAATAATAACCTTTCTTTGGTGCACAATGGAGGTCCTCTGAGCATATACACAATCCCTCCAGTGCACATCCCTCCTTGATTATGCTTGGCCCACCCTTGATCCCAAGGATCTGATCCGTCCACTCGTTAGAAAACAACCCAGATGGATCGTATGTTTGTTTCACCTTCAAGAAAGCTAATCTCTTGTCATACTTCTTGATTGCCCCATCGAACGCAAGGTTCCGATTCTTTCCCCAGTGTGGGGTCCCTCCATACTTGAACAATGCAAGCTGTTCCACTTCTTCTATGATGTCTTCATACAGTCTTGGGGTCATTGGATCATGGCTTCTGTAATAAGTAATGTCGAAATCCAAACCATCTTCCTGTTTTCCCAAATAGGCGCTCGACGCCTTTACATATCGAATCAGGATCCCATTATAGAGCTCTAGGCCACACATTGCCTTTGGCACTAAGTCCCTAAGCTTCTGCACATCTTGAATGAAATTCTTCACTTTGGACAATCCAATAGTGATCGTCGTCTGATGAAAGAACTGTCCCTTGACCCTAGGATCCCAAGGACACGTCGAAAGGCGGGCGTTTTCTATGCTATCTAGGCATGTCCCAGATGCTTGTAGACGGTTATGGAATCCAACCACTGGATAGCCCGTAAACAAGAGACCATTGTTCATTAATCCGTACCCACCGGCCATAAGTGTCGATGTAGTTATCTTTGAATCGATGCACTTCCCATCAGCATCACTCGTGGCTTCTTGACCCTCCTCTTTTATGCACACACCAAGAAAGTGTCACATGAAGAGAAAATGGTTTTACGACGGACTATAGACAACGGCACGTTTGGAGTACCCAGGAGTTGAGTTGGCTGGGACTGTTCTAGTTGAAATAATATTTATTTAGCTTTGGGGTAGTACTTAGATTTCACAAAATACCAGCTTAAAAAATACAATTGGGTTCTTTTTTTGCACCACCCCAACCTAGGTCGAACCAAAATTCAATTTGGGGTACTTCCAAATGCGACTCAAAGATATGCATACTTACCGGTTGATCGTACTAATGCCAATGTTAATGTCGATGTAGAGCGGAATCCTATGAAGTCGTTGCGGCCATTCCCTGATGCATTGGAGGATATCTGATCGTCCATCCGATAGACCGCCTTACGTTGGCTGGGGTACCATGTTATGTCCCCAAACTCGTGCTGATTGCCGAAGGTGACCGCTTTGTCTCCCAAATCTGAGTCATTACTCACCATATTGGTAATGGACCGTTTGAAAATTGGCTGCAATCTTAGAGTTACCTAAAAATAGAAGAAGAATCATAAAACAAACTTATAATATCTCTTAGTTAACAAGGTTCTCCTTATTTCAATCTTCTTATAACGCTACTATTTCAGATTTCACTGAGAAGAGAGAATAAGATATGGAAAGTAGAAGTTTTTACCTCCGGCAGAGTGGCCCAGTAGCAGACACTGGTTGGTGGGGCCGGTGAATCAAAACCATCTATCAAGCAGGCCTAATTCGTTGATAATGCATTTGAAATTCGAAAGTTTCACCAAGGTGGATTTTTTTTTTTTTTTTTGAAATTCGAAAGTTTCACCAAGGTGGATTATATATGCTAGCAATTAGAACTGTGATTTTTAAATGGGCACTGAAGTTGGAATACACCATTTAATAATTGCTGGGGTTGTGTACTTTTCAACCATAGTCATCAATTGAGACAACCCATTAGATGAATGGTCATCAATTGAAAGTGGTGTTTGTGGCCCATACAGCATCGAATCCTGTATGGGCCACAAACACCACTTTCAAATCAAGCATGCTGGATTGGACTAGAGCACACATGCTACATTACCTGTGAAATAACTCCAAGAACCCCAAGAGAAACCTTAACAGCATTCATGTCGGAGTGATCACTAACAAGCGACCGGACCTTAGCGTAGCCCTCACTCGCCGAGGTGGGTGTGACGATTCGAACCCCCACAACATAGTCATGAACAGAACTGCCTTTATCATGCAAACTGCTCCCATGCGCACCTGTTGCTAGAAGCCCACCTATGGTCAAGCCCCACCAGTATGGTGTATAAGGCAGCACTAGCCCTGACTTTGCAGCCACATCGATAACCTCCCTAAGCGTCGCACCGCTCTCAACCGTTATTAGCATCGTGGACACATCAACACTCAACGTGCGGTTGAGATATCGGGTGCTTATCAGTAGCCCATTCTCTCCTCCTGGACAAACTAGCTTAGTAATGCTGTGTGAGTAGCGTGTCGCCACCTTCATTTTTCTTTTCTTCATCGACGCTTGTGCTACAACTGCCACGAGCTCTTCTTCGTTGGTGGGGTACACCACATTGCCTGCCCGGCAAACGCTCCGATCAGGGAACGTCCCATATGAATTGGTTATGGTGCAATTGAACGTTTTCGAAGCGCATTGCACTGGATCTTCAGGTGGACTGCATATCACCATATAGAGAAATTGAAACAGGAAATACCACCATATGAGACTTTGTAGCGTTCTTGAATCGGGCATCATGGAGGGAGAATATAGTACTGTTGTTGTGGTAGTTTGCATTGTACGTACATATAACTTGAGTTTGGCTTAGACATGGGTACAAGCTAAGTTGTTATCTTATGCTGTACATTCCACATTTATATTGGGACTATGTAGCGTAGCCATGGCTACAAAGCAAGAATCCTTTTACAAGATAGAAATTACATGATCCTCAACCGGAGAATATGACGAGTATACTCTTGTTTTCAGTTTGTAAGGGTGGGATTCATGGTTCTCTTACCAGAACTTTGGTATGTTGGGCCCCACTGTTGCTGGACCGTGCAATGAAAAAAAATTGTTTGTTGGTCAATCCTAACCTTTCAATTTACAGCCTGCAAATAGACGGCTGAGAAGAGAGATTAGCTGACGGTCCATGTTCAGGGTCAAGATTTGTTGGTGGGATCTTCTAATCAGAGAGAGACTTGATAAAATGGCCTAGATCACAGAAACATGGGTCCCACTCCTAATGAATGAAAAGAGGAGTATATTGTGCATGCACTCGGGTGGGGTTTCATAAAATTTATTAGAGTAGGATGGCCGCCATCAGATAAGACTGCCCATATAGGGCGCAGATTAGGTGAGGCCTGACTGCGGGGCCCACTTTGATGTATGTGTTGTGTATCCACGCCGTCCATCCGTTTTCCAGCTCACTTTACGGCATGGTTGCAAAAATGAGGCAGATCCAATCACCACTGTTTTCTTGTGGTGTGGTCCACCTGGGATTTGGATCTGCATCGTTTTTGGGACCATGCCATAAAATGAGCTGGAAAAACGGATAGACCGTGTGGATATGTACCACATACATGGAGGTGGGCCCGAGAGTCAGGGCCTCACCTAATCCATAGGATTCTTTGAAAGGAAGATTTCTTAGGATTTGTTGAAAGGGAAGGTATTTTGATACTCTGGCTGGTTATGACTCTTGATACGCAGGCACTAACAAATGCCACACATGGCATATATTATCTAAACAGCTTAAGTTGTTGAACCCACTGTCTCTAAGTTACAGTACAAAATCAAATTGGTTGAACAGTTCCTGATTGGTAGGCACTTGTTTGTTGAATTACACCATTGTATATTTTTCATGTTTGACCGTCCAATAAATCATGTCCACCAGTGTGATATTAAGATCATAAAATAAGTGCACTTTTTAGTCCATGATGGATCTAAAAGGGTAACCAATAACTTGGACGATTTGGTTTTAATTATTACCATGCAACGTAAGCAATTTCTAAACGCCTGCGTATCATCCATCACACTCCGCCAGAGTCATAAAGTTTTTCCCTTAGAATGAAAATGGTGCCTTCAACGGCGACCGGTTTTGAATCTTAATCATTTGATTTGGATTTTACAGCCTTTGAAGGGAAGTTGAGAGAGAGAGAGAGAGATAGAGAGAGAGGTGTCTTTTCCTTCTCTTCTTGTCACAGACTCACAGTTGCTATCCTTGTAACAAAATCATCATGAATCAAGAGAAAAGGACTACATGCACACAGTTGCAAATGGAGTTGGTGCACGCGTATTATCAACCATCCACAGACGGTTGGCGGGAATCCCGACATGCGCTTGAGGATGTGATTTTTTGAATTCCCATTTTCATATGCATGTTGCGGATGAGTCTTTGATCGTGAGGGAGGTGCGTATGGACTAGGGGCTGAAAGTCGGGTGGGTTCAACCTGACAGACCGGTGACTCATTGGGTTGAGCTTAGGCACGATGTATGGGGTTTGATATCAGGCTTGGGCTGTACAAACACCAACCCAATAAAATTTGGGTCAGACTTAGGTTGAGCTCTAATAAGGTTGCTCAACCCAACCTGAACTGAATCGATATATAAGTTACTTATAAATTATAACTGAGTGTAGATCGTCTATATTAAAGGCATAAGAAATTTAAGTGCATCGGGTTTCATACATCCACGTTATTTCTAATAACCCAATCTAACAAGATACGATGGATTTCTCTCCCAAATAGATTGTGTGCGCCCAATACGATTTTTAAAGTAGTTGTCTTATATTTTAGCTTGTTTGTTTAGGAAAAACAAAATTCTTTATGATAAATAAATATCTATATAATTAATAAAATTATAGGTATAAAAAATAAGGCATGTATTGAAAGTATAATAGACTAATTTTATAATGAAAATATTAGCATGTATTAACCCGAACAAGCCCGCTTGGGTTGAGAATTCCTAACCCAATGTTGGGTTAGGAACCTTGGGTTGGGCTAGGGTTGTGCACCAACCTGACCCAACAGGCCCGACTTTCAGCTCTAGTATCGACCATGTGTACCCGTTGCAAATGGCATTGTCGGGCTGAGCCTAACTATGACTAAATCTGGCCTGTTTGTTTGTCGAGGCTGATAATTTTCAAGGGCTTCTATATTTCAGGCCCATTCATGGTCCATAACCTTTAAAAAGGGACCCTGGCCCATCATTTAAAGGGCTAGACGTGAAGCCCAAGTTGTAGAATGTTGGGCCTTATTTACAGCCCAGGCATGCTCCACTCATTGTTGTCTGGATCATGAACCGTGGAGCCTGTTGACCTCATTTTTGGCTTTAACCATGTGCGTAAAGGTCAGATCAGACGGTCCAGATTGTCCGAACATTGGGAGAGCTTCTCCAAGGCCAAATGGATGGTCCACTCCAGATCCACAATCTGTGAGCAAGAGATCCCGTCCTCTGTGTAGTGGCCCCTCCCACTACCAAGTCGGTGATGGAAAAGCTCCATGGCCCTATCACAATGCATGTGTTTTATCCACACCGTTCATTCATTTTTCCAGCTTATTTTAGACCCAACGCAGGAAATAGTGAGGATTGAACGCTTACAGCTGAAAACTTCTTAAGAGCCTGCGGTAATGTTTATTTTCCATCCAACCTGTTCATAAAGTCCCTAATAAAAGGAAAACAGGTACAACTATCAGATTGATCAAAAACTTCTGTTTTCAACTGTAGCCGTTCCATCACTGGTTTTTCCTCTGGTGTGGCTCTCTAGCTTTGGATCTGCCTCATTTTTGGAGCCTCATTGTTAGGCTTACACCCCAAAATGAGCTGGAAAATGGATGGACGGTGTGGATAAAACACATATACTATAGTGTCCCATGGAGCTTTTCCACCACCGACTTGGGTACTGAAGGGGGTCAGTATCCAATCCGAGTCCCTCTTTCACGTCCAGATGCGACGTGTTTGTGAAAGATCAAGCTGCCATTCATTGAGTACGCATCTTGTAACAGAAATCAAGATGGTCTCCACAAAATCATAAGGTACGAGAGAAATGAATGGCTAAAAGGATTTGGTCAACCGTCCGTAACTGGTAGCCCACCTCATGAATGGAGAGACGGATTGGCTACTCCCCCTGACACCAGCTAATGGCTGATGGTCGGTGCAATGTGGCCCCCACCATGATGTATGTGTTTCATCCATGCCGTCCATCTATTTTTTACAGATCATTTTATGATATGAGTCCAAAAATGAGGTATCACCAAATGTCAAGTCAACCACATTACAGGAAACAGTGTTGAATGAGGGTCGACCATTAAAAACATTTTGGGGGTCATAAAAGTTTTGGATCAAGTTGATCTTTGATTTTTCTCTTCATCTGGGCTGTATGACCTAATCAACAGATTAGATGTCAAATAAACAGTATAGTGGGCCTTAGGAGAATTTTAATGGTGGATATCCAATCACTATTGTTTTCATGTGGTGTGGTCCACTAGAGATTTATATCCCTCTCATTTTTGGGTTCAACCCATAAAATGATCTGTAAAAATGGATGAACGGAATGGATGAAACACATACATCATGGTGGGGTCCACAGAGCACCAACCACTAGCCACGGAGCTGGTGGCGGGGGGAGTAGCCAATCCGTTTGCCATGAATGGGAAGTCCTGAGCTATGAGACGTACATGAACAGGCTACTGTGATGGATGGCTTGGGTCGTACACACGCATGGCATGCGGACTCGGTGTGGGTGGGGTGTGACAGGGATGGACGTGAACAGAGGCAAAGCAAAATGAAAAAAGATTACGTAGGCATCTGCATGTCAAAATGAAAACAATAATCTGTCCTAATCGAAATCAATGGTTCAAATTCAACAAACAAATGCTTGTGATACGACGACAGGATCCTTGAAACAATCTGAATTTTGAATGGTGACCTATTTAAAGTGGGTCCACAACTTGAACAGTTTAATTGAGTTAATGTATGAACATTGGCCCTCACGCTCCGCCGAAATATCAAATAACTCCACTTTTACAACAGCTTCTCCTCCCACTCTCCAAATAAACACACTTCCCTTCTCCACACACATTAAGCGTGCCATATCTACTAGTAACTAAACATGGAAAACAGAAATGATGTAAATATCAATATGTAAATGAGAAATGCAGAGGAATGTTGGTGTGGAAAGGATAGGCCACCTCCTCTTTGTGGCACGTGTGCAAGGTCTGGTCTGTTCATCAGGCAGGTCCCACTGTCAACATACGCAGGACTAGGACTGTAAAAGGCAGGTCACCAAGTGAGAGGTTCAATTTATTTCTTCTAACCATTTTATAAATCATACTCCAGGTGAAACTGATGAGTCGATTAGTTTATTCCTGCACCATGGCATGTTCACATGGGACCCCCCTACATGAAAAACCCAAATCTCAAACACGTGCCATGTTTGCACATATGCCATGCAAATTCCCTTATAAGAACTCATATGCTAAAATAGTAAATTCCAACAAAAACAAAAGAATTCAACCAGGCCAGCTTGGGACAGTACTTTGTGTAAATGTTGTAAACCATAAAAAGCTGTATATGACATATGACTGCATGTATGCATGTAATATGTATCCAGAATACACATTTTGTTGGAAATTGGAGTTTGAAAAACTATTTAAATTATATAAAATTAAAATAAGAAAGTTAAAAAACTTATCAATTTGTATAAGTCGAGGCGTGACGTGAGTCACTCAGCTTGAAATCGAATTTGCTCCCCTTGGACAGCGTCCCAAGTGCAACAGGTTTCCAGAGCAATCGACCTCCAGGATACAACGACTATGACCCGGTCCCAGCGGTGCACTCACTGTACACGGGCTCGAACCACTTGTAGTCTTAACCCGAACTAAAAAAATACTTGAACACATTTTTAAGAGGAAACCTGATTTTCTAATTTATTTAAAACTTAAAATCAGAAGTCTATTTATAGACTTTGTGAAGACACCCTTTCACAAAGGGTTGTGACTATTGGATTTAAATCCAATTGGTGCGACCCTTAGGCTCCAAAAGACACAACTTTTCAAACCAAAATTGAAAGGATGCAACCTTTCAAACTTAAGTGAAAAGACGCATCCTTTCAAACTTAAGTGAAAAGACACATCCAAAGGATATTTTGAAACACTAACTTATTTTAAAATAAAATAAAATACAACAATCCCCCACATGTTTCAAAATTTCTGACATTTCAGGTTAAGATGGAAGAGTTGTGCAATGGTGCCGGTGTCACCATAGACTTGAACCGACATTAGAGTAAACATGACAGGTCTACAGGAATCAGGTGACACCATAGTCTTGAACCTGATTCCTTTTGATGTAGATCGCAAGTACATGTCACTCACATAACTTTTCCGCTACAAGTGATTCTGCGGTTCGGTGCATTTCGGCCATGCACCATTACCTGGATTTCATGAGTGCTCTAGAAAATTTGCCCAGATTCTCATAGGAAGCGGCCTCCACCTCCACACCCATATAGGTGAATTCCATCAAGTGTATACAGCAACTGTATACACCACCAAATATATGGCTATGGATTCATTAAGAGTTCTAAAAACTCATCCTTCTACGTTGCTGCTCGCACTGTACACCATAGAAGGGGCTCATTTACATCAGTGCAATCGTCTACCTCGTGTCTTGTTGTTTACCCATTGAACCTATCTAATAGGATCTCTACTCATATAGGTTGGGTTGCCAACACTGGTAGCTCATATATTAGGCTCAGCCCCATTCTCTTCGATGTATCATTGACTAATCTTTTAGATAGTCACTTGGTCAGAGGATTTATGACCTGTAGGCCTTTTACCTCCACCCGTCTTAGTCCCATTGTGACTAACATCCTTTCAGATCAGCTAGGGATCATCGTATTAGCAAGCTATTGCCTCACCAACTAGCTACTCAAAATGATCATCTGCCTATGCTGATTTCTCATTTTGCTCCTCAATCAAGTCTTTGACAGTCAGTTGCAGCCTCTTTGATTATTCATATCTTAAGCCAAAGCATATTGAACTCATTTCTAACCTCACAGAGTCAACAATTATGACTCCATCAAGTAACAAATACTGAGCATCACTTTTATTATGATAGTTGTTGTATCACCGGCTCTGAATACAACCAACTTTTTTAGCCTTGAATGTACTCTTATAATTCAAGCAACTTCACTAGCCCACCATTCAACTAACTGGTGTTAAAGTCAATCGACCTTATTGTATCTGCAATACAAATAGGCTAGAGTAATCTGTCATGCATAGATATATGACAATTAAAATAGAGTATAACTTTCATGTAATCATATCGCAACATAATCATGTTATCATATGTTCCCTAACACATGAAAGGTTGACCAATTTATCAATTAGTGATTAGAATTCAATACAATCAATAGATATTTAGTAACTGAATATGGATGATAAATGTCCAAATTCATTATCAAGTATCTTAATCAATGGATTGAGCAATGAGCTCCATAGGTGCATAAATTTGGCCAATAGATACATTTGTTGATGGTAAAACAACATAGTTCATCAAATGAACTTATAGTCTCATATGAATACCAATCTTAAATGTCTAAAATCAGCTTCCAATAAAAATAAAATATAGCCTGAAAATCTCATTGACCCAATAATCATCTTTTAAATTCAAACCACTAACAATTTTCTTTCTAAACATTTATTCGATGGCTACCAATTAGATCATCAAAACATATAATAAATTTGATTCCAAATATTTTGTTTCAAAAACCTACATGATGTCAATGTAACACATGTGCATATTGATCTACAACATTCATCATATACCTTTCTTGGTACAAACCTTCATATCAACCCATTTATCAAATATTCATTGACTAAACTTGTACTCCATGGGTTAAGTGGTTTATCTAAATGCATTCAGGTGCACCTCCACAATTTCAGATTTAGCCTAGATAGATATATCTATGGCATACCTGATAAACCTATAAACCAAATTTTGAGTTTGAGAATTTCTTAGGAACTATCATATGAATTGACTAGATCTAATACATGTGTCCTACATTGGCATATGATCGGATGAAAATAATATTTTCTTAAAAGGTATTGGATCCTACCATAAAATGATGTTGATGATGGATGTGATTACAAGCGGATTTATTCGTACAAGAAGAAAATATGAGTATTTATATAAGAATATAGTTATAACTAGTGTCATGGTTTAATTGACTCAATTATCGATCTGATAATGTCTATTGAAGTCATTCCAATCAAGGCATGTGAGAACCATCATTTTATAGAACAACTAATGATGAGCCACATCTAAAATGAATTGTACATAACTATAATCCAATTGTGATCTAGCGGTGAATTCAGACTATGCATTTAGTGGGTCTTTCCAACCAATTCCCTTAGTTAAAAACCATAAGAGTATTTTTATTTTTATTTTTACTATTCACCTTTTGACCTTCTGCCTTCACATGATGTTACTTCCATCAATGACTAACATTGATGCATCATCTACATGTGTCATGTGTCCGATATGAATATCCCTTCATTTAAGCCATTAAAGGCAAAACACACTAAATAATATTTTCACTCTTACATGTACCATATGAAAAATGACATGATTAAGATTGATATTTTGGATCATGGATTCTATGCATGCAGTAGGCACCATAGATGACATAAAGATGATCTAAAATTATAATTCTAAGTAAGCATGAAATCATGTGACTGAAAACTATTCCAACAATGAGAAGTGTTATATTTACTTCACATGACTTGCCACACATGTGTGAGGGATCCGATCTAAGCAATATATGCATTTGATGATAGACAATGTCCTGTCCCATTTGGCCAATCCACTCATCATATATACTTGTAAGAGAATATCTTTCTTATCAGCGTTCATGTTTGGCCTTTACACAGAGCCTATTTATCTATAGCCCTACTAGGTAGATGGTCGGGATCTCTTACACATGCACCGTACTAACATGAGAACTTTTAGAATCTTTCCCTTTTTGAGAGTGTTGCATTTCTCAATTAATCAACAAAGAAAATTGATGAGTCATGAGTAACATCACTCAATTGCATGTTAACATCAACATAACTTAAATTATGCTAAATTAAACAGAATATACACTACTCATGTAGCAGTTTATAACAACAATTGTGGAGATATTGTTTTTAAAGGGATTCGCTCCTTCGGCCTACCAAGAGATGATCTTGATCGCTTATTTGGAAATTCTTAGGATAAATTTTTTATAATACATTGAGTCAATTTGGACTATCTAATGGCCAGTTTTGCAAAATTGCACCAACGATTCTAGCCATCCAATTAATAAACTTTGTGCCTAATATACGGTTTCGGCAAGAATCGACACCTGATTAAGATGGTATTTCATTATAAAGATGGAGCATCACCCCAGTGATCCAGATGGTTCATCTAGTGGACTCTTATGGTGAACAGTAAAGAATAATCTCAGCCATCGATTGATAAACCTTTTTTTTTTTTACATGAACCGTTTCTTATTATATAGTAACCAGAGATCTAAACATGATATTTTGACCCCATAACATGACATCAAAGGACACACTTAATGTATGTAACGAATATTAAGCATTAAGAATTTTGGTGCATGCAAAAGTTCAACAATAGGCACAACTAGAGGATAGACATTAAAATAATCTTAACCGTACAGAACCTTGGAGATGAAAATAGAAATGAGGAAATCTTTTATTTTCTCTTTAAAATCTTAGGGCCTTAAAGCCGTTAGTCCCCCCACATTCACAACTGTCATCCATTCTCACAATGTTTCAAATCAGGAATCCGGGTCGGAATTTATACATACAAACAACAATAACAGCAATAAGTCCAAGATGAACAGTTTGAATCATCATGTGTGTTTGACATAAGCAAACAATGACTTGAGGGAAGATGACTAGCAAGGTTTGTAACATGAAATTATCATGATGTTCTTATTATATGAGTCATGGCCCACAAATTGGGTTGGTGTAGTTTCATTTTGGGCTATTTCAACCAAATAGATGCAACCATAATTCTTAAATAGTTTTTCAAACCAAATTCGTTTAAGATTGTTGAAAATTGGAGTTTGAAAAACTATTTAAATTATATAAAATTAAAATAAGAAAGTTAAAAAACTTATCAATTTGTATAAGTCGAGGCGTGACGTGAGTCACTCGGCTTGAAATCGAATTTGCTCCCCTTGGACAGCGTCCCAAGTGCAACAGGTTTCTAGAGCAATCGACCTCCAGGATACAACGACTATGACCTGGTCCCAGCGGTGCACTCACTGTACACGGGCTCGAATCACTTGTAGTCTTAACCCGAACTAAAAAAATACTTGAACACATTTTTAAGAGGAAACCTGATTTTCTAATTCATTTAAAACTTAAAATTAGAAGTCTATTTATAGACTTTGTAAAGACACCCTTTCACAAAGGGTTGTGACTATTGGATTTAAATTCAATTGGTGCGACCCTTAGGCTCCAAAAGACACAACTTTTCAAAACCAAAATTGAAAGGATGCAACCTTTCAAACTTAAGTGAAAAGACACATCCAAAGGATATTTTGAAACACTAACTTATTTTAAAATAAAATAAAATAAAATACATTTAACATCTCAGAGTCAATTGAGACTTCGTATCTATTGCAAGCTATGCATTTTTCTTAGGTACGGGAAAAAAAGGCAACCATCCAGATTTGTCCTTTAAATAAAAGGCCTCAAATGTCTCTTAACCAACGTTAAAGTACAGTTAAGAAAGTAACCATACAGACAATAAATTTGCTATGTTATCCAAGTATGGCTGGGGGTTTCAAGCATATGGATGGATGTACATTAGATCCTTAATTGTTTTTTGTTTGAAATATCACATTCTATACATTAAATAAGAATAATTTTACTAAAAAATTTAGTAGATAACAAAGATAGCTGCAACTTATAGTTAATATACTGAAAATGCACATCCTACAATCAGCAGGTGTCAAAATAATTGTGATAATAAGGAAATGAATTTGCAGCATACTAAAACAAAATATGGCCAAAGATCCAACAAAAATTAAAAAGATAAAAAAGAATATGAGAAGCATAGACATAATTCTTGTACCTGAACAAGCTCTAAGTTTCTTCTCTGTCCAAGATGGAAGGATGGTTAGCACAAGAACTAAATCAAGAACCAAGATAGACCAGGGTAAATCAAGCCAAAAACAACAGCTACATCCATCAATAAAAATGTACAGTTAATTATAACCTTTAATATAATAAGTAGTCTTGTAATGTATGGTATGTAACAATTCCTTTATCAATAGTTGTTGAGAAGTAGAGCCACATCTGGGGCCACCCACGACCAGTCGAGGTTGCGCGGATTTCGTGTCGCAAGTCCTTTCGCAACTGGGATGCGAAAGGGAAGTTGCCAAAACTATAAATTGGGGTCCCTAGGGTTATTCTAGGGTTAAAGTGAATATTGGAAAATATTTCTAAGGTGTGGGCAAGGGATTTTCTCTATACTTCCAAGGGAGAGGTTAGTATATTGCCTTGTAATCTTCATTCTTCATAGAGGAAGTTTGCATTCGTAGTTTCTTACCCTAGATTAGGATTTTTCCATGTATATCTTGTCTTGTGGTTTATTTTGAATTGCTTTGATCCGTTTCTAGTTTATATTTCTTCCTGTTTATCATTTGTGGGCGAGGCCTAAGATTGGATCTAGGCTCACTGCGTTGTTGGCGTGCTGCGCAACAACTGGTATCAAAGCTATTGGTTTAGTTCTATTCGGAGCGATGGCGGAAGATGGGAAAACTAAAATTGAGAAGTTTGATGGTTCAAACTTTGCCTTCTGGAAGATGCAAATGGGGGATTATCTGTATCAGAAGGACCTTTATATTCCTTTAGGAGGAAAAAAGAAGAAACCAGAAAAGATGACAGATGATGAATGGTTTTTACTGGATAAGAAGGCTTTAGGAACGATCCGACTCTCTTTGTCTAAGAGCGTTTCCTTCAATATATCCAAGGTAAAAACGACAAAAGAATTAATGGAAGCCCTAGCCACCATGTATGAAAAGCCCTCAGCATCCAACAAGGTTCATCTTATGAAACAACTATTCAACATGAAGATGTCAGATGGTGAGAGCGTGGCTGAACATCTAAACGAGTTCAATACAGTCACGAGCCAGTTGGAATCCATTGGCATTGCTTTTGAGGATGAGGTCAGGGCATTATTGATCTTATCCAGTTTGTCAGACAGTTGGGATAGTTTGGTGATTGCTGTGAGCAATTCTTTAGGATCGACAAAGCTGAAATTTGATGATGTGGCCGGTCTAAATCTTAGCGAAGAATCTAGAAGGAAGGCATCAGGAGTTTCAGGGGATTCAGGAAATGCTTTAAACGTTGAAAGAAGAGGAAGATCGTTGAACAAAGGAGGCAATAAAGACAGGCGTTCTAAGTCGAGGAAGAAGTCTAATGGACCGAAAGACAAAGACGGGTGTTGGCATTGCGGCAAGAAGGGGCACATGAAATGTGATTGCAGGGCGCTCAAGAAACAAGAAGGAAATTCTCAAGGCGGGAAGGATTCAGTAAATCTGTATAAGGAGAGCGACATAGAGGCGTTGATCTTGTCTCTTGATGCGAGGAATGAGTCTTGGGTTATAGACTCGGGTGCTTCGTTTTATGCTACTTCGTGTAAGGAAGTTCTACGTGATTATGTGTCAGGTGACTTTGGGAAAGTCTACCTGGGTGATGATGAGCCGTGCAATATTGTTAGAAAGGGGGATGTTCATGTAAATCAGAAAGACGGAACAGTTTTGAAATTGAAGGATGTCAGACAGGTACCGAGTTTGAAATGTAATATGATCTCAGTGGGACAGTTGGCCGATACCGGTTATGTAACGACATTCACCAGTGACTCCTGGAAGATCACAAAAGGTGCTTTGGTAATATCTCGAGGCAAAAAGGAAGGTACTTTGTACGTGACTTCAGGATCGTATAGTTCACTCGCAGTCACATCAACTGGAGTGAATGGGCAGTTATGGCATCAGAGGTTGGGACATATGAGTGAGAAATGGATGAAAGTGTTATTTTTAAAAGGGAAGCTACTAGGACTGAAGTCTATTGACTTGAAATTCTGTGAGGACTGCATGTATGGTAAGCAGAAGAGGTAAGCTTCAAGAAGACGGGACGCGCTCCAAAGACACATTTGTTGGAGCTTGTACACACTGATGTGTGGGGATCGGCACAAGTATTATCTCTTGGTGGCTCACATTATTTTGTTACCTTTATTGATGATGCTAGTAGAAAACTGTAGGTCTACTTCTTAAAACATAAATCTGATGTATTTGATGTATTTAAGAAGTGGAAAGTTATGGTAGAAAATGAGACAGGTAAAACAGTAAAGTGTCTCAGATCTGACAATGGGGGAGAGTATTGTGATAAGAGGTTTGAGGAGTATTGTGCAGCAAATGGAATCAAACATCAGAAAACGATTTCAGGGACACCACGGCAGAATGGTGTGGCTGAGCGCATTAACAGGACCATCCTTGAGCGCGCCAGGAGCATGAGGTTACATGCAGGGTTGCCCAAAACCTTTTGGGAAGATGCTGTGAATACTGCCGCATATCTCATTAATAGAAGTCCCTCAGCACCATTGGATGGTGGGCTACCAGAAGAAGCGTGGACTGGGAAGGAAGTGAACCTTGCACATCTCAGAGTGTTCGATTGCACTTCATATGTTCACATTGATGCAAAGCACAAAAACAAGTTAGATGCGAAGTCCAGAAGGTGCACGTTTATATGCTATGGGCAGCATGATCTTGGCTATAGGTTCTGGGATGCAGAAAACAGGAAAATCATCAGAAGCAAGGACGTAGTCTTCAATGAAAAAGTGATGCATAAGGACAGTGTGTAGGAAAATAAGGCCGAGAAAAAGGAATTCGTAAAGTTGGAAGAGTTACCGGACATGGGTGTTATAGTGCCATAGGATGAGATAGAGCCGCATACACCGGTTGTGAAGAGGTCTACTCGGGAGAGGAGACCCACGGTTGGATACTCACCCTCCTTACATTATCTACTACAGACGGATAATGGTGAGCCAGAGTGTTTTGAAGAGGCGTTACAGTCAGATATACGAGTTAAGTGAGAGCAGGCCATGGATGATGAGATGGACTCTCTTGAGTCTAATCGTACATGGGAGCTAGTCACTCTACCCAAGGGTAAGAAAGCTCTTCATAACAAGTGGGTTTACAGACTGAAGGAGGAGCACGTGGTTCGAAATGGTACAAGGCCAGATTGGTTGTGAAAGAGTTTCAACAAAAGGCAGGTATCGATTTCACTGAAATATTTTCACCGGTAGTGAAAATGTCTACGATTCGCATGGTCTTGAGTATAGTGGCTTCAGAGGACTTACATCTAGAACAGCTAGATGTTAAGACAGCCTTTCTTCATGGAGACCTTGAAGAAGAGATATATATGCATCAGCCGATAGGATACGTGGCACTAGGTAATGAGAACAAGATGTGCAGACTGAAGAAGAGTCTATATGGCTTGAAGCAGGCCCCGAGGCAGTGGTATAAGAAGTTTAACAGTTTCATGTCGGGAAACGATTTTAGGAGATGTCATGCAGACCACTGTTGTTACTTGAAGAAGTTTGATACGTCTTACATCATCCTTCTTCTGTACGTTGATGATATGCTTATGGCCGGTTCAAGCATGAAGGACATCTTAGATCTCAAAAGACAATTGTCTAGAGAATTTGCCATGAAGGATTTAGGAGCTATAAAACAAATCTTAGGCATGAGGATAAAGCATGACAGGGAAAACAAGAAATTAGTTTTGTTACAAGCAGAGTACATAGCCAAGGTACTTAATCGATTCAATATGGGAGGTGCTAAGCTAGTTAACACTCCATTAGCCAACCACTTAAGTTATCTAAGGAGCAAGGTACAAAGACGCAGGAGGAACAAGACTACATAGTTAAGTCTCATACGCGTCAGCTATTGGGAGTCTTATATATGCTATGTTGAGCACGAGGCCAGACATTGCTCAAGCAGTGGGAGTTGTTAGCAAGTTCATGAACAACCACGGGAAGGAACATTGGGAAGCTGTGAAGTAGATCCTTAAGTACTTGGTAGGTACTAAGGACGTAGGGTTGTGTTATGGTGGATCGAAAATCAAGTTACAAGGCTACGTGAATTCAGATTTGACAGGAGATATCGACAGCAAAAGAAGCACTACAGGTTATATTTTTACTCTGGGTAGTGCTACAGTCAGTTGGGTCTCTCAGTTACAAAAGATAGTATCTATCAATACGACAGAAGCAGAATATGTTGCGGCTACAGAAGCATGCAAGGAGATGGTGTGGATGCAAGGTTTTATGGAAGAGTTGGGTAAGAAGCAAGCAGATTGCAAGCTGTACAGTGACAGTCAGAGTGCAATACACTTGGCTAAGAATTCAACCTTTCATTCAAAGACCAAGCATATTGCCATCAGATATCACTTCATACGTTCGTTACTGGAAGATGGATCGATTGCTCTGGAGAAGATTCATACAAGTGAGAATCCTGCGGATATGCTGACCAAGGCGATCACAAGGGAGAAGCTGAAGCTCTGTTAAGCTTTGATTGGTCTTCAGGCTTGAAGACGGGGAGGCGGTGCACTCCGGATGAAGAAGACAGGTTTATGGCGATGTGTCTCCAAGTGGGAGATTGTTGAGAAGTGGAGCCACATCTGAGGCCACCCACGACCAGTCGAGGTTGCGCGGATTTCGTGTCGCAAGTCCTTTCGCAACTGGGATGCGAAAGGGAAGTTGCCAAAACTATAAATTGGGGTCCCTAAGATTATTCTAGGGTTAAAGTGAATATTGGAAAATATTTCTAAGTTATGGGCAAGGGATTTTCTCTATACTTCCAAGGGAGAGGTTAGTATATTGACTTGTAATCTTCGTTCTTCATAGTGGAAGTTTGCATCCGTGGTTTTTTACCCTAGATTGGGGTTTTTCCACGATATCTTGTCTTGTGGTTTGTTTTGGATTGCTTTGATCTGTTTCTAGTTTATATTTCTTCCTGTTTATCGTTTGTGGGTGAGGCCTGAGAATGGATCTAGGCTCACTGCGTTGTTGGCGTGCTGCGCAACAATAGTAATCCCGAATTTCATGATATTTGTAAGAAGAACTCTAGTTACATCCTACAAAATAAAATTCATTATTTGTCAAACTGCATTGTATTGAATAAACACTCATCTATATACCACATAATTAAGAACACAATAACATCAAAATATAATAAACGAATTATTCACTTGGTATAAGGAATTACCCAAATACTAGTGTAACTCGTGGTCTTCCCCTTATTCATCGAGTGTTTCTGTAAATGATAAATCAATATCAATCATTATATACCAACTAAACTATATATAATCTAGGACATAGTGTATATGTAAATATATACATGTATATAATATAATTACCCGAGTGGTCACCTAATGGCTTGATGATGAGGACGGTTGGTTCCTGTTAGAACTAGCTGCAGCATCGAATATTGTGGGTGGGTTATTGTTTGCATTATTCACAGTGGCTATCAATTTCATCAGAGTTTCTTTTAAGAAAGAAATTTCAGTGTCTCTTGCAGATGAGATTTCAACATGCTTCAAAATATGGATGTTATTTGTCGATTGGGCTTGTTTTATGAGAAAATTGATCATACTACAGTACGAGTGTAATGGTTCTTATGCATAACTCAATAGTCCAAATTGTTAGCGTGTTTTAGAAATATGCTTCAAAATATGGATGTTATTTGTCGATTGGGCTTGTTTTATGAGAAAAATGGTCATAATACCGTACGAGTGTAATGGTTCTTATGCATAACTCAATAGTCCCAATTGTAGGCCCTACTTTAAATAGGTTATTAAAAAAAACACTATTATGGAACTGATGTCCAAAGTGGCTGGTTATCACATTCATGCCACCAACCGTGGTATCCGGCCTGCTTGGTAGCTATGATGAGGCTATGCATGTGCAGAAGTGGATTGCGTCTAACCAGATCCACGTGGGGTCCACATAATGTATGGGTTTATCCACGCAGTCCATTCCTTTTCTAAGATCATGGTAGTGTATGGGCCAACAATGAGGCAGATCGAACACTACAGTGAAAGTTGCATTAAATGCAAGAGTCAGAGATGCGGTTGACTAGAGCATTAGATCTGCCTCATTTTTAGCCCATATACCAAGTATGATCTTGGAAAAGTAATGGATGGTTTGTATAAACAGATATATCAAGGTGAGCCCCACATAAAACTGATCGGACGCTTAAAGATGGCACCAGGGTGCATTCCACTCCCTGCATGTGCGCCCTGGCTTGTACGTGATGCTACGGACACGGATTCCGTACTGACAGCATTAGTAGCAAGCTAGGTGGCTACTGACGGTGCTATGTAGGCCAGCATGATATACACGTGTTTTATTCAAGTGATCCATCTACTTTTCCAGATCATTGTAAAGCATGAGTCCAAAAACGAGGGATATCCAAATATTTAGTGGACCCATAACACAAGAAAACAGTGAGATTTAATGCCTACCATTAAAAACTTATTGGGGTTCACTGTAATGTTTATTTGTTACCTTGTTGATTATATCATGCACGGCTGGACAAAGAGAAAATACGAGTAGCTGCTTAAAACAAAAATTTTGTGGCCTCTAAAAAGTTTCTAATAGGAAGTGTTCGATCATTGCTCTTTCGTGTGGCATAGTCCATGTAAGAATTAAATCTACCTTATTTTTTATCTCATGCCATCAGAAAAATGGATAGATGGCATGGATAAGACACATATATCATTATGGGCTAATAGAGCACTGTCAGTAGTCACTTGGGCAATCTACGTCGATGATGCTACACACATTTTATATGCTTCATTTTTGGGCTCAAGCCCTAAAATTATCCCAAAAAGTGGACGATGGTGTGGATAAAATACATAAATCATGGTGAATTTCACCGGGTTTACTCTACGTTGAGGGTCTGTTTAATTTTTGTGTAGCAGGGAAATACCTTTGAAAAATGTCATTATTATATTTTTTCACTATATTTGATATTTCAAATGTATTTTCATCTTGAAAATTGATTAAAAAAAGCTAACTTAAATTTGTGGACCCCATTGTGATGTGCATGATATATCCACACCGTCCATCCGTTTTATCAGAAGATTTTAGGGTCTAAATCCAAAATTGAGACGGATGCAATGCTCAAGTGGCCCATACCATAGGAAACAATGTTTTTAAACGTCCACCATTGAAAGTTATTTTATTTATTGGGTCCACATTAATGTTTATTTGTCATCTAACCTGTTCGTAAAGTCATAAAAGCATTGATAAGGGGGTAAACATAAATATCAATTTCATCCAAAACTTCTAAAGGCCATATAAATTTTTCTATAATAAACATTCAATTTCCATTGTTCCCTATGGTGTGGTCCACTGGAGCTTTAGATTTGTCTTACCCTAAAGGCTAATATATAGGATGAACTGTGTTGATATATCACATACTTTATGGTGGCCCACGTTCATTTGGCAGCCATCCTTAGATTCTGGCGCCAAAAAGTTAACCAGTCAACATCTGCGTAAGAAACGACCCAGCAATTAGGTGACAAGTAATTATTACCCATTTACCACATTTGTACCTCTCACCTGAAAAATCAAACAGGCCCAGCGTAGTGAGATACTCGCTACGCAATCAGATTCCTTTTTTTTTTCCGGGCATCATGTAATTGCGCCTTATGTGATGAACGACCAGATTTCTTACACGTGTACCATGTTTGCGGAGTCGGGATCCTTGTTATCGTGTCAACAGGATTTTCCTGTTACCCTAGTGGTTTGGCGTCCGAAGCCTTTTCTTATTTTTTTTATTTTTTCAGTGAGTGTTTACGTGGACGAAAGAATTTTCGGGTATTAGAAATTCTCTGTTGACCGGGTAACAGAGGATCCGGACTCATGTTTGCGCCGCATGCTAGGGTTACAGTGAGGGACGCGGAGTTCCTGCGTAAGAATGCTGTGTAGGGCCCACCACCATGTTTTTTAGAAATGTACTCTGTTCATCCCTTTTGTAAGATAATTTTAAGATAAGCCAAAAAAAAAAAAAAAAAAAGGTGAAGCCAAGACTAAAGTAAGCCACGTGAGAGGAAAAATTAGGAAAAGAAATACCTACCATTAGAAACTTTCTTGTGCTCCACCTATGCTTATATGCCATCCAAACCTTTTATAAGGTTATTAACACAAGGATGTAGTGAAAATACAATAAATTTGGCTTAAAACAAAGCTTTTATGATCATAAGAATGTTTCAATGGTTCTGACTGAATCCCTGCTGTTTCCTCTCGTGTAGCTACTTGAGTCTTGGATCCACTTAGTTTTTTGTAGCTTGTCCTAAAATTATCTTACAAAACAGATGAACGGATTACATTTCTCAAAAACATGATGGTGGGCCTACACAGCATTCTTGCGCAGAAACTTACTGCGAAAGGCTTTGGCAGGAAATCCGCGTCCGTGAGGAGCAATCTCCGTGGAATGGACCAGAGTCCTCTGCGGGCGCGGATTGCGTCCTACCCCCTCCCGGATAGTAATCCGTCCGGGCTGGGATCTGTGGGGCCCACTGTGAGGTGAGTCTTTTATACACGCCGTTCAACACTTTTTTAGATAATTTAAAATTTAAATAAAAAAAATGAGGCGGATCCAAGGCTTAAGTGGACCACAAAGTGGGGATTGAACGTTCACCATTAAAAGCTTCTTAGGAGCTGGACAAGTTTCGGATGAAGCTGATATTTGTGTTTTCACTTCATCCACGTCTACATGACCTCATGAATAGGTTGTATGGTAAAATAAACATCTCGTTGGCCCTTAGAAAGGTTTCAAGGGTGGGTGTCATTATAAGTGTAGGTTCCTTTAGTGTGGTCCACTTAAGCCTTGGACCCGCCTCATTTTTTGGTTCACTTATTAAAATTATCTTAAAAAAGCATTGAACGGCATGGATAAAACACTTACATCACGGTGGGCCCCACAGAGCCCTGCCCGGGCGGGCGTAGGACGCAATCCGCGTCCAGTCCTCTGCAGCATCTATTGTACGCAGCGGGTTACAACACCCAAGCATTGTGGGTCGACCGTGTTGGTCAGGTAACATCTAATCCGTCCATCCATTTTTCCATATTATTTTAAAGCATTAGCTTGAAAATGAGGCAGATCCAAAGCTCTAGTGGACCACACCACAAAATAGTGGGGACTGAATGGCTACCATTGAAAACTTCTAGGGTACCATAAAAGTTTTGGATCCAGCCAATATTTATGTTTTCCTTTCATCCAGTTCTCTGTGACCTTATGAAGTGGTTGGATGGAAAGTAAACATCATGGTGGGCCTTAAAAATGTTTCAACGGTAAATGCCATCATCCCCACTTCTTTCTGTCGTGTGGTCCACTTGAGCTTTGGATATGCCTCGTTTTTTGTCTCATGCTGTAAAATGAACTGGAAAAATGGATAGACGGTGTGGATATAACACATACATCATGATGGGTCCCACAGAACTTTCCCATGTCTACCCAGTACTAACGTGGGTGATGTGTTCTACACTAGCCAATCTGAGTTTGCTGTAGTGTAGACTCATAATAGGGAGGATATGATATAGCAGCATATTTTTTTTGGAAGCAATGGGTTGCATTATTGCATTGAGGTGATGGTGATGTTCATACTAAAATTAAAAAAACGGCCTCTAAATCTTTAGGGAGATTACAGCAAATTGAGGTAAACGATTCGAACAAACAAACAGCACTACCAGACCGAAAAACACGTCGCTTTCATGGGCCAAAATGAACGGTTAGAGACGAATGGGTCCAAATCACACCCTCTGAAATGGAGAGCTCAGAGACCCCAAATGGTTAGGGTCACATGTGGGTGGTCCGGAAATATGGAAAGACTAGAGCCAGAGAGATGTGACATACGACCATAAAGAAAGTAACCCATTTGTCTCTGTGCTCCTCATTTGCCAACCCATCTCATTTCCTCTCGTAATAGGAATTATGTCGTACCCCATGTTTTACACATGCATGTGCACTCAGCTGTACACTTGGCATGCTTGTATCACAATCCACAGGTTGTCCAAATTGGTCCCCTACTTTGGATGGGGCACTCTTAGTAAAGATCACACATGTTGGACAGCCTAACTTTCTTATTAGTTCACGTTTTATAGGTGAATTTCAACTATTAACTATTTCTAACCATGTGGGTCAGTGAATGGATGGTTCGGATGGCCCATTCAGTGTGGTTTTTGTGGGACGTGGATTACTTGGATACTAGGTTACTTGGAATTGTACTATATTTCTGGTCATTCCTAAATTAACCAATCAGAAATTTTTTATAGATAATTGGAATACTTTTTTACAGAAGCATTCCTAGCATTTAGTTGGCAGCACATGTCATCAGTTGAAATGGGACACGGTTAGGAAGTTCAAGGGACAGAAAGCGGTCGAAAGAAGTAAAAAGATTAAAAGAATACAAAGAGATAGAAAGATATGGAAGACCGATGTGGCAATGATTCGACTACTGTTATGGTTGAAGTAAATATAAGAGGAAATCCACGTAACAAATCATCTTATAAGAGGAAATCCATGTAACAAATCGTCTCATACCAATCTAGTCAAATCTACCTTATCTTATTTTAGCATAATCTTTTCAACCCTAACTCTTTATTAGAAGTAGCGGTAATCTTTTAACCATAATTGATTAGTTGTAATTCAAGTCTACGCCCATACATTGGACTTTATTTGTTCTTAATACAATCAGTTCTTCATTCAAAAAGGTTTCTTATAGTTGCGGCTTGACCGACTATGAGTATTTCCTTATAGTTTTACGAGAGTTAGGTATAAAAAGTCCTTTCATACAAAAGGAAAAGCTGAACCCATTTTCGGAGGAAGAATCCCACCCTCCGACTTGAAATTATACATGGTGATGGGCCACAGGCTATGCGTGGAAACTTGGCAGAGCTATAGAATAAAGTTATGTTGTAGAGGGGAGTAATTGAGACTAAATAAAATTTACACCTTATAAACACAATTGCGTACTTAAACTAATATGCAAATTAAACTAAGAAAGACAATTAACTTTAAGGCTTCCAAGCCAATAGATGGTCCAATTATATAGACTACAAATAATATGCTAATGAAGAAACTAGTTTATATATTGATAGTGTATATGTCAAGAAATTGAGGAGAAATTGTTAAGACTCAATTATTGTATATTTATCCTCTCAATTACATTAGCTTTCCTCGTATTTAAATGTTAAATTTAGATGATAATTGATATTCTATACATGCGATGTCATTTCAAAATTAAAGAAGAATACATGCTTAAATGGACAATTTAAACTCATAAAGTCTGAAGAATTGAAGAATTGAGAACTCTAGGATAATGATTTCAATCCATAAAGGTTTAAGGAAAGAAGTACGAAAGTGTAGACACTCCACTCAGGCTAATATTTTGATTCTGTTAAGACAGTCCGGAACCATGATCATATCCAAAACCAAACCCTTAAACCCAGCCTAAATCCTAAACTTAGCCTAACCCTAGCTTAAACCCTAATCCAAACCCTAAACCATCTTTCATATGAAATTATCCCTCTAGTTCACCCTATTTACAATCCTACCAAGCAAAAGTCAACTTTCATATGAAATTACCCCTCTAGTTCACCCTATTTACAATCCTACCAAGCAAAAGTCAACTTTTATATGAAATTACCCCTCTAGTTCACCCTATTTACAATCTTACCATGCAAAAGTCAACTTTCATATGAAATTACCCCTCTAGTTCACCCTATTTACAATCCTACCAAGCAAAAGTCAACTTTCATATGGATTTACCCCTGTAGGTCATCCTATTTACCATTTTACCAACCTCATCAACCACCAAGAGCCAATGAGAGCATGCCACATGACATTCCTCTCCCCTCAACCAATCACAAGTGGCCATGTCAACTTTTAACCCCTACCTACCCACTAATTACCATTTAACCATTGGAGAAGGCTATAAATAGCCCTCTCCCCTTCCCATTTCCACACACACCAACAAAGAGAGGAAGAGAGGGAGAGAGAGTGAGAAGGAGAGTGAGAGAAAGAGAGAGAAAGGAGGAGAGTGAAGGAAGGGAAGGAGCTCCCAAGCCTTCAAGCCCAAATTTTTCAGCCACCTACTAGCCTTCATCTCAACCCTTCCAACCTACAAGCCTAGCCCAAAATGATCATGGTTCAATCTACATCTTAGCCTATTCAAGAATAAAGCCAAAGATCCATTTACATACAAGCATTCATCATGACATCTACTCTCTTCTCAACCCCCCTGCTTCTCTAGATCTCTAGTAGACGTATGCTATGTGACTTGCCGTACATCGGATCCTGTCACATCAGAAATCCCTAGTGATCTACTCCACTTTTCTTATCTCTTTGCATAAACATCATCACATCCGCCTTCTAGACACATTGTTGGACGTATGCTCTGTGGCCTGTCGAAATCTCGGATCTTGCTACATCAGAAATCCACATGTGACTAGTCCCATCTAGACCATCATGACCATAGCATCATCATCCCTTGAGGTTATTTTACCACACTAAGTTGAGACCGTACATTTGTGCGGGCAGAGAGGGTGCCTAACACCTTCCCTCTTTGTAACGAGGTCCCTTACCCGGAATCTCGGATCGCAGACCACGAGTCAATCTAAGGTCGGAGAATCTTCGGATTTCTCCAACCTTACGTATTCCGTAGTTCTAGCCGACCGCAGGATTCTGAGATTATTCGGCTAGTGGCGACTCCAACAATCACAAATCAGCTTAATCACCCCTACCATCGTCACCACAACAACAATATTTTTCACAACAACGTGGACGCCGATTTTTCAGTGTCTACAGAATGGCGACTCTGCTGGGGATGAGTCTAGAACGCACTAGTTAAGGTCCGACTCGACAACGTGTGGTATACTAATCTCAAGGAACATTCATCATCGCATTCATACAAAAAAAAAATCTCTTTGGCTTACACTTGCCTAGGTAAAGATCCGGACCATGACCACTCGATCCCGTGCAGCCATGACATCTCAAGCGACCCATGAAGAAGAGTCGGCACCCCAACCAGTTCCTGAAATATCCGCACCTGCACCCGCACCCGCACCCATGCTTACACCCGTACCCTTACCTCCGACAGATTTGTCAACCAACGTCGCCACACAAGAGCTACTACTCCGAACAATGCAAGAGTTACTGCTTCGCCTGGTGCCAAGTGCCACACTGAATACACAGATGACCCAGCCCAGTGTGCAGAACAACTCACTCCCTCAGACCCCTTTTGCCTTCTCTCTTATTCCTCCAGCAAATCCTGTGCTCCCTCTCCCAGAAGAATCAGCACAAGATCAACAACAGCAAGCAATCGGGAGCAACCCTCCCCCACATCTCTACTCAACACATCACAACAATCCGGTCACAGCACATGCAAATCACAGACAAGAACTAGTGGATGCCCATGAAGGGAGCCAGTTTCGAGTCCAGCTCACTCCCCCTAATGGGAGTAACATCCCGGAATTGGCAGATACCCCAGGCGGGAGCCATTTCCGAACATCCCACCCTTCTCCGAAAGGGAGTGGTGTTCAATTCCAGTTACCTCTTACCACCAGGAGTCCACCTTCTTTCCATCAAACCCCCATTCTGGATCCATATGAAGAGGAAGCAGCACAAGCCCTACAGCAAGGGGCAAGATACCCGCAGCAAAGTAAGTCAGAGATTGAGGAGTTACGAGAGCAACTACAAATGATGCAAAACCAGCTACAAAGGCAGCAAGGAGGGGATCATCCATCCACCAAATTTAGGGACTTATGTCCCTTTCCAGATGCTCGGGTGCCTTCAAACTTTGAGGTACCCAAATTTAAAAGGTATGATGGTATGGGGTGTCCCATAGACCATTTAAGAGCGTTCTGTGGAGAGCTTAATACTCTGGCAGGTAATGACGGAGCATTGATCCGTTTGTTTCAAAAATCCTTGAAAGGCGATGCGTTAGATTGGTACACGTCATTAGACTACCATCGAATTAAGACTTGGGAACAACTTTCTCAAGCTTTTATTGATCGTTTCATGTACAACCTTAATGTAGCGCCCAAAAGGGTGGATCTTGCTGCCTTAAGGCAGAGGGATGATGAGTCATTGTTAGCTTACATTGGACGGTGACGAGCAATGGCCGCTAGAATGAAAACACCCATTGATGACGAAGAGCAAATCTACATAATCATCCACTCGGCAAACCCGAGTATCTCTGGATACCTCGTCTCCTATCCATATGCCAACTTTACCCAACTCATCCGTGCTGGGGAACGAGTCGAAGCCGGAATAAGGGCTGGGACAATCTCCCCCTGGTGGCCTCATCAGGCCTCGCCAGTACAACGGATAGTGGAAGGAAGGCTTACTGGATACGAGAATGGTAATAAAAGTGTTCCTGACCTCCATCCAACAGAAGAAAACGATCTTGTCGCCTCTACCCAAGGTGCTCAATTCGCTCCTCAAGAAGGACAATGGCAACAACAACAGCAAAGAGATTCCTCAGTACCCCAATCATGGTCAGCAGATGAGGATGTCTCGGAAACTTAGGCAGTTTACACCGATAGCCCAAACTTACAGTGAGATACTAGCCACGCTAGTCCAAAGGCAAATACTTACACCGCTACTGCCTAGGCTCCCCCCAAACCCTCTGCCACCAAATTATAATGAGAATGAGTACTATGCATACCACCAATCCCGAGGCCACACAACAGACCGTTGTTTAGCCCTGAAACATGTGGTCCAAGATCTGATTGACAACCAAACGTTTGTGGTTACCTCTCCTGCTGTTACCACCACCAATTACACCCTCCAGAATCCCCTACCGCTGTATCAAGCAAGCCCCACCTCATTGGGCACCCCTGCCACTAATATCATTCAGGGAGAATCGCCTTGCCATCCAGTTCAATGCATCCATTCAATCACTGTCAGCCCAACAACAATACCCCCAAGTCTACAAGGGGCACACCCTGCCAGTCCAATCTCTTCGCTCTTAAATATGCAAGGGGCATCTCCAGCCGGTCCAATCTTCGTGCCCTCAGAGCCACCCCCAATCAATTTAATACATACATCCTCTGTCTCGCAAGGGGCACCATTTGCCTATCCGACCCTTGCTCCAACTGTCATGCTCTAAGAGAAATCTCCTTCCCTGATCAACATACCACATGCCCTAGCAAAATCAGGGCCCAGCTTCAATCATGTGTTAACTTTTCAATAAGGACATTCTACTGCTCAAAGGGATTTGCCTAGCTCTACTCAGTCTTCAATCCTCCAAGAGAAGAGTTTAGGGCGAGTGGTTCCCGCCTTTAGGAAATAAGTCGAGGAAGAGATTGAAGTCAATATTTTGATTAGTCCCAAAACATCAACTATCACTTTTCAGGTCTTTGACATCACAGCTTCATTTCACCTCCTCCCTGATCAGTCTTGGATTCATAGAGTCAAGGCTCTCTCTTCAGCTCTTCACCAAAAGGCCAAATACATTTTCGGAGACAAGGTGTTGACCATTTTGGATGATCCCGAACAAATCTTTCCGATGGAAGCAGTCAACCGTCGAGAACTGGATATCCCAATCACAGACATACAATGCTCCGATGAAGATATCCCATACTATAGTCTTGAGTTCGAGACTGCGAATTGCATACCTCTTGCATGTCCCATGGGATCAAACTATGTCTTCCCTTCAGTCGAGCACCAACATTTTTATTATCAGCTCGAATATCAAGAAAATGCAAGCATGACAGGACTGGGATATCAGCCTCCTAAGGATGAGATAGCAAAGCACAAATGTATCGGAGGAGAGCAAACTTGGCAAGAGGAAGTCGATCCCTTCATCCACACATCAATCAGATCCATCAGAGAAGGGATCATCCATCTGATTGGCAGGCCAAGATCCACCGTGGAGGATCAAATGAACAAAATGAGCCCAACTAGGCTGTTTGGAAATGACTTGGGCAAGGGGCAACAATTGCCTCTGATTGACTGGACCACAGTCTGGGTCCCACCTGAGCAGGAAGAATCCAAAGACTCACAATGCATCGAGGATGAGCTGAGGAAAGTGACATCCAACACCAACTCAGAGCCCAATCCCAAACTCATCACGACATTTGGGCATGACAATGAGGGCCCACCTACTGATCCGTCTGGCCCTGCCTCCTAAGGGGAGGGAGTGCAGGGCAATAGCTGGTTCGCAGTCCCCAAGACGGCACAATAAAAGAAAATAGTGTTTGGCTCCTTGAATAGAATCAGGCAATCCCGGGTTCTCATCGCCGTCTTTCTCAAAAACAAAAAATCAGAAAATTCCCAAAAGCTAAAAAAATTAGATATTTTCAAAATGCCAAAAAAAATTCAGATACTTGTCAAAATCCAAAAAAAAAAAAAAAATCAAAAATTTTCAAAAAGGCAAAAACATTAGATATTTTCGAAAAGCTAAAAAATTCAGATACTTGTCAAAATCCAAAAAAAAAAAACAACAGAAATTTCTCAAAACACAAAAACAATAGAAAATCCTTCAAAACTCACAAGCAATAATGTGCCAAATGCATCTGTTACAACACCCGAGTTTAAAGTCGACTCATATGATTTCGATCTAGAGTTAGACTTCAAACTCATGGGTTTGAACGAAGCACAGGATGGGGAAAATGATGATCCAACTCTCGAGCTAGAGGATTCCATCTGAAAGTTCGAGGCAAAGGCCAATGTCGTCATGGATAATTTTGAAATTGTGAACTTGGAATCCTTTGAGCTCCTTAAAACAGTACGCATCAAGAAATCATCGCCTCCTGAATACAAGTAGAGGATGACAGAATTCTCAAGGCCAGGGCTATCCAACCTCGCATTCTCCTATGAAGCCTTCCCTAGATCGAATGAAGAGCTAGTCATATGTCATCTGTTATGAAACTTGAAGTCGAGTCCAGCAAAGCTGTCAAGATCACGTCTGAAGTTCACGAGGAAGTCCTACTAATGAACGATGGAGATAAGTTATTGCGGCATGTCAGGAAGTGCTTCAAGTATTCGAAGCTTGCATAACGGATCCATGTGCATGTTTTGATTCTTTATAACCTGGCAACACCCTAACCCTCTTTCATTATGGGGTGTGGACATCATCGAAAGAATGAACCCAAAGGCATCCAATGGTCATGAGTGCATTCTCGTGGCAGACAAAAGTAGGCGGCAACAACATCTTACATCATGGATACAAATGAAGTAAGAAGTCAAAGAAAATAATTGGTGATAAGCTCGATGCAACCAACTACATCTCGAAGACATAAAGCAAACAATGATCGCCAGGACCAACGACAAATAAGTTTGAAAGAAAGGTTAGCAACATGGTAATCATGCACATCTTATCATTGGGCCAACTAGATTCAGGGGGAAACTCCAGGCCATCCTGAGACGGTCCGCTGATCATCCACGAGGTTCTTCCGGGAGGTGCCCTTCGTCTCACCATCATTAGGGGTAAAGATCTTTCAGAGCCCATCAATGCTGACAACGTCTATCATGGGTAATCCTACTTGACTATGTCAACAACTACAAACGTAAAGCTAAAGTCAAACGACAAAAGGTTAGCATCCTGAGGTACATTCCATCATCATTCCTTCCCTCCAATAAGTGTTCCAGAAAATAAAGGGTTAACAAAAAAGAAAAAAAAAAAAAAAAAAAAAAAAAAGAAGATGAAGAAATTTAAAAATAAAAATGGACGGATAAAGCGCGCAGTCAAAAAAAAGAAGAAAAAAAAAAGACAAAAAAAAGAGGCGAACCCAATGAGTGAGAACACAATTCACCATCCCATTTCCCCTCAGGATAGTTCAACCTAATGTCAACAGCTTCATGGTCGTGATTGAAGACAAAGTCAGGTAGCCCACCAATTGGGTGCCAATGAATGGAGTCTAGCCTCCCGCCTTTGTACAAGAAAAAGAGAAATCAAAAGAAAAATAACATGCCTAAGCAAAATGGGCAAGGTGAAAACCCGAAAGGGCACCTCGAGTAAAAACAGCGGGCATGTAGCGGACTAGGTGAAAACCTGAAAAGGCACCAAGGGTAAAAAGAGCACAGCTGTCAAGGGGTAGGCAAGAGCAAAAACTCGGGACATGGTGAAAATCCGAAAGAACGCCATGGGTAAAAATGACAAGAAGGCCGGTCGTGGTGAAAACCTGAAAAGGCGCTACGGGCAAAAATGGCTAGAAAAGAAAAAAAATAAAATAAAAGTGTAGGTACAGGAGAAGCCAAGGCAACAAACAAAGTGAAGAAGCACAAGAAAAAAATAAGTCTCGGATCAGAATTCTGTCAGACTCTACCTAAATCCAAGGGACATGATCCTAGTATGCGCTACTCTCAGGGAACCGAGATCCCTGGTAAACAACTCAGAATACCGGATTCGACGTGGGCTAAGTTCAATATTCTGATTCCACCATCTAGGGACAAGTTCAGACACAAGCAAACATCGACAAATTTGGCACAAACTAAAATTTTCATTCCTTTCAAAAAAGTCTTTCTATACATCCCTTTCCTTGCTTTACAAAAAAAATATACATGCATGTATAGGACAAGCAGCCAACAAATTCGGGGATCTACAAAGTCAAAGTCGAAGCTCACAAGGCCCACATTTCAAAGCCCCAGAGGCCCACATCTCAAAGCCCACAATGTCAAAAACCCACAAGACCCACATTTCAAAGCCCACAAGGCCCACATTTCAAAAACCCACAAGGCCCACATTTCAAAGCCCCAGAGGCCCACAAGTTCAAAGCCCACAAGGCCCACATTTCAAAAACCCACAAAACCCACATTTCAAAGCCCTAGAGGCCCACAAGTTCAAAGTCCACAAGGCCCACAAGTTCAAAGTCCATAAGGCCCACATGTCAAAAGCCCACCAAGCCCATTGTTCAAAGGCTCATGGTTCAAAGCCCATGTTTTCAAGCCCATTTCCTAAGCCCACATATCCAAAGCAAGGCCCACTACAGAAGCCCAATTTCAAGGCCCATGGTTTTAGGCCCACATGTCCAGATTGGGCCTATGTTCCTCAATTGCCCCATTAATCTATTAGTGGAGGCCATCTGGCTATTCAATTCAGGTCACTGTGCAAATAAAAACCGGACGACAACACCCTCCAGCGAGATCGGACGGATATTTCAAAAATCCACAAATATTTCAAATTGTTAGCCCCGCTAACTCATCAGTGGAGGCAACGCGACTGTTTACTTAACTTGTGCAAATAAAAACTGAACGACGACGCCCACCCGCGAGATCGAACGGATATCTTCCAAAAATTCAAAAAAATATATATTTTCAAATAAAATCCCAAAGAGTCTAGCTCCAAAAGGGATAGTTTTCAAAGACACACGCGTCGCGCAGTACACTGAAGAATCTTCCATATTCTCTAGTTGTGGTCAGTGCAAACAGTTAAATAAGACCCGATCTCTTCCGGTTTCCCCGAAGGACTGTCGAGTCCGTACATGATATATGTACGATTGGCCAGATCTCTATAACTCGGCAGTCGTACAAATGCTAGTAAGATGAGTGGATCTGTCTCTGGAAAGAATAATCAAACTCGAAGTGAAGACAATCCATTGTAACCAAAGTGTCAGACTCAGCAGATTGCATGGCAAACAGATTACCTGCACATACCTAGCCCGGAATGTTCGCAAAATTTGATTGAGTCCAAGTCGGCGTAGTGAGTTCCTCGTAAGGCCGCACCAACGCGCAGCGCAGCTAACCACTTTGACGATCAAATGGAACGAATGTTCCTAGGGTGATTACATAGTAAAGGAATGACAGACCTAACAGTATAGGAATCCTTGTAAAGACACGACAAATGCGCAGAGGCCCCTACTTTTCAGACTTACCCTCCAATGCTGTAAACAATCCGATGTGAAGAGGTTGTGATTAGTGATCTGTAAAGCCGCGATGAATGCGCAGGAGACAATCACAACATTTTCCTCAACCCTCGTGATATGTGCAAGTCATCTTTTTCCAAACAGTCAACTGACAATGATACAATGGTAAGCAATAAATTTGAATCGCTACCCTTCATTCTGACCAGAAGGGTGGGGTGTCCACTTGCTTTTACCTTCGGTTGCTCGCAACCTCGGTCAAAGAGGGGCATCTGTAGACACCCCACCCAGGCTAATATTTTAATTCTGTTAAGACAGTCCGGAACCATGATCATATCCAAAACCAAATCCTTAAACCCAGCCTAAATCCTAAACTTAGCCTAACCCTAGCTTAAACCCTAATCCAAACCTTAAACCATCTTTCATATGAAATTATCCCTCTAGTTCACCCTATTTACAATCCTACCAAGCAAAAGTCAACTTTCATATGAAATTACCCCTCTAGTTCACCCTATTTACAATCCTACCAAGCAAAAGTCAACTTTCATATGAAATTACCCCTCTAGTTCACCCTATTTACAATTTTACCATGCAAAAGTCAACTTTCATATGAAATTACCCCTCTAGTTCACCCTATTTACAATCCTACCAAGCAAAAGTCAACTTTCATATGGATTTACCCCTGTAGGTCATCCTATTTACCATTTTAACAACCTCACCAACCACCAAGAGCCAATGAGAGCATGCCACATGGCATTCCTCTCCCCTCAACCAATCACAAGTAGCCATGTCAACTTTTAACCCTTACCTACCCACTAATTACCATTTAACCATTGGAGAAGGCTATAAATAGCCTCTCCCCTTTCCATTTCCACACACACCAACAAAGAGAGGAAGAGAGGGAGAGAGAGTGAGAGGAGAGTGAGGAAAGAGAGAGAAAGGAGGAGAGGAGGAGAGTGAAGGAAGGGAAGGAGCTCCTAAGCCTTCAAGCCCAAATTTTTCAGCCACCTCCTAGCCTTCATCTCAACCCTTCCAACCTACAAGCCTAGCCCAAAATGATCATGATTCAATCTACATCTTAGCCTATTCAAGAATCAAGCCAAAGATCCATTTACATACAAGCATTCATCATGACATCTACTCTCTTCTCAACCCCCCTGCTTCTCTAGATCTCTAGTGGACGTATGCTCTGTGACTTGCCGTACATCGGATCCTGTCACATCAGAAATCCCTAGTGATCTAGTCCACTTTTCTTATCTCTTTGCATAAACATCATCACATCTACCTTCTAGACACATTGTTGGACGTATGCTCTGTGGCCTGCCGAAATCTCGGATCTTGTTACATCAGAAATCCACATGTGACTAGTCCCATCATGACCATAGCATCATCATCATCCCTTGACATTATTTTACCACACTAAGTTGAGACCGTACATTTGTGTGGGCAGAGAGGGTGCCTAACACCTTCCCTCTTTGTAACCGAGGTCCCTTACCCGGAAATCCCGAATCGCAGACCAGGAGTCAATCTAAGGTCGGAGAATCTTCGAATTTCTCCAACCTTACGTATTCCGTGGTTCTAGCCGACCGCGGGATTCTGAGATTATTCGGCTAGTGGCGACTCTAACAATCACAAATCAGCTTAATCACCCCTACCATCGTCACCACAACAACAACATTTTTCACAACAACGTGGACGCCGATTTTTCAGTGTCTACAGAAAGAAAGAAAAGAATAAGAAATTTTATTTTTTTTTAAATGAAGATCAAAGTAGAAATTCTAATTTCAAGGTCGAAAAAGTAAATTTTCATAAATGTGTGGCCAAAACGACAAAAATCTAGAAATTCTGAGAAATAGCCCTACAAGTGCTGACGGTGCCACCTCTGCCATTTGAACATCTAATGGTGCCACCGTCGATGCAGCGGTTCCACCTTCGGAGGCTATTTTTTGGTGTGCAGTTTTACATAATTTGGCATAATTCATAAGCCTCTTCGGTTGGTTTGAGTTAATTCTATATAAAGGGGGTCCCTAATCTTGTTTAGAGTATCTTCTAGGGTTTTGAGAGAGAGAAGCCTTAAGTAGAGTACCAACGACGTCCTTCCACTTCGATTTCTTCACGGGTTCTAGTAGATCTTTAATTTTCCTTTTGTTTTGAGTTAGCTATGTTAGGCTAATCTCTTAGAGAAGGTAAGGGGTGATGCTTGTAGTTTATTTCAATGTTCTAGTTTATGGATTCATATTTTGGGATTGAATGATGAATAGTTAATTGAAATTAGTTTGAATTTTCTTTAAAGCTTTTGTGTTGTTTCATCTTTAATTCATTATCGACTCCAATTACTTTTGATACTTGGAAGTATAATTATAAGCTTGATTAGAGAATAAATCAATCTGTAAAATTTATTGATCTATTATATACTTTGAGCATAGTAGATACTTTGAATTTCCTATGATTGATGTCTTAGTGCTTTATGAGATAATTGTTTAATTGAAATCATACCTTGTTAAATTATAACATTGGTTTGACATGTTTAATCTTCCAATTAGAACGAATTGGAATTCAGTTCTGATTGAGTTATGGAAGATGAATTGATAAATTGGGCATTATGGTTGCTAAAAGTAGATCCATAGATCTTTAGTTTTGTTTTATTATTATTTGTACACTTAATTACCCATTGTATTCTCTTACATCTTAGACCTTAATCGTAAACTAGTTTTAGTTATGTTCTCACATTCCCTGTGGTTCAACCTTGGTCTTACCGAGTTATTACTACATCATGACCTTACACTTGGGGTTAGTAAGTTTTTGGTATTGTTGCCGGCAATGACGTTGAACACATTAGGGTTTATTTTCTGCATTATGTCGGGTTTTTTTTTTTCTATTTTTCTGAAAATTTCCTAATTTAAGTTTTCATTTTTCTAGAAATTTCATAAATTTTCTTTTAGAGTTTATTTTCAGAATTCACTAACATTAGTTTGATCCTTTTTGTTAAGATATGTCTATTTCTTCTCATATGGTAACCTTCTTCCTTACTCTTTTTCTCTTAATTTTTTATCAAAATTTTTTTAAGGATTAAGTATAGAATTAGGGTTTTGTCATGTTCATGCCTGAGTGGACAAGAGATTATTCTAATCAACTTCTAAGAAATGGGATATTAGTTGAAAGGATGTCAGATCACTATGTTAGGGAACGCCCTATGTCTGATAAATTAATTAGAACTACAATTAAGAACCAACTTATTTATAATGAGAACCAGGTGTATGATATTCCACTAGTTAAGACGATGCATGATTATTACATGGGAGATTATGTGACACAGGGGAGGATGTGAGGTCAAGCACCGTCTTCCTTAAGAGGATAACTATTTCGAATCCACGGAACTTCTCTGGACTCCTCACAGGGACTTCTCGAATCCACGAGGAAAGAAAGCAGAAAATAGAAATAAATTCTAATAAATTCAAAATTGATTAATGAATGCTTAAAAATGAGTTCACAACCCTTTAAATAGGGGTACCAAGCAATGGGAAAGAAATCAGAATCAAACTACAACTAAAACTCCTAGAAATCGCGACTTATTATAAATAGTAAACTTACTATTTATAGACGGCTGTGATGTCTACTAGTGCGCAAGGTTTACGGCCAAAAATAGTAAGTGTCCTATTTGGCTTCACCAAACCGTTCTCCCAATTATTCTAAGCTCTTTTCACGTTGGGCGCAACTTCTAAAGCCCAACAGATGAAGAGTTATAAGCAAACTAAAACTTACTATTTATAGTAAAAACAAAATTAAAATAGGGAAATGACCGTCGATCTAGGGGTTTTTCACAATTTCGGGCATCATAACCCGGCATAGTAGGGTTGGTTGGCTAAAGTAGCTCGTTCTACCCCAAAATCATATCTTTTACATCAGGTAACTCATTCCGGATTGCAAGATACGCCCGATCTAAGGTCCGATGGTCCGGATCACTTCTGTCATCAACCGGGCCTTTTCTGATCCATCTTGGCCATGAAACTGTCTGCGACCCGCTCTACATCATTATGCTTATCAACGACCATTGAATACACCCCCATATGATACGTATGATCTTAATTCGAGGAATCATCAAATTTTCAGTTGGGTAGATGGACCAACATGGATGCTAACAACTATCCCTAATGGTCCTTAGGAGTCTTTTTCAACAAGGACCCTTGAGGATACATTGCAAGCATTTATGTAAGGGCAATTGCAAATTAATCAAAACATCTCGCAGACCATACAAGAGCTAACAATGTTAGTTGAGAAAATTGAGTCATGCCTCATCAGGGAGGAAGGGATTTTTCGAGCCCAAACTCAGCCTAACCAAGAACCATAATGCGAGGTGAATGATCTTAATTCTCCTAACACGCCTATTGAGCAACTGATTTTACCACCATCCCTAAAAGTAGTAACGTAATCAATGAAGAGACTCCAATGAAATTTGAAGAATATGAAGAATCTACAAAGTTTAGGGGTGATGATGAGATTAGTAATGTTCAACTTGATGAAGAACTGAAGTATGATTATGAGCCTATGGTCTAGTTTCCCCAAATGTTGATCTCATCTAAGGCCCCAATTAATGGTCAAGATATAGAAGATATTTTCAAATATGGTGATTTTGATACAATCCACCAACATGACATACTTGATTCTATTGTGGAGAGTGAGTCCCCTTTTAACTGAAAGTTTCGACTCTCTAAAAGTTTTCTTGGCACACTTTGAGGATTCTAACGATGATATGATTAAGGAAATAATGAATGTCTTGCAAGACTACCATGGTAGTTGATA
The DNA here is from genome assembly GCA_021015155.1 of Magnolia officinalis. Classification (NCBI taxonomy): domain Eukaryota; kingdom Viridiplantae; phylum Streptophyta; class Magnoliopsida; order Magnoliales; family Magnoliaceae; genus Magnolia; species Magnolia officinalis. Next base: position 28,269,186 of record JAJHSJ010000007.1, read on the forward strand.
TTGACATGGGAAAATATTATTTTGAAGTACTTCCTTCCACCGATCCTGAATATTTATCACTAAGAGTGGAGGAGCTGAGATTTGACTCAAAGCTTTACACCTAGGATTTCATTGAGACTACATTGGCTAAAGAAAATTTTTCTACAATTAATGGTAGTCTCTGATTCACCGTGGTGTACTGACACTAAATCAATAAATAAATAAATAAATAAAACCTACCATAGGTGAATTTTATACAATTTGGACACCTCGAAATATTAATTGAAGATTTTTTCATTGAGGTTGATAAATTTCTCTGGACAAACATGCTCTAGGATATCCAAACATACTGTAAAATGGGCTTTTGAATGATATTGTTGAAAAGCCTGCTAAGGAATTTATTGAAATACTAGCTAGATGAGGAAAAATCTACTAAAATGAGTATTTTTTTTTTCCTTTACTTTCTTATATTAGTTTACTTGCTTTCTTAGGATTATTTTGTTTTAATAAACTAGTTAGGAGTTTTTGTCTTGTTCATACCAACTTAGGAATTTATTAACTCGTGCATATTCTTCATTTCAGGTACTTTCTACCTACCTTCTACTGGATTACAATTTAATTGCTAGAGCTTTTTAAGCCTAAATCTAGTTACTAAATGAAGTTTAAAGTTTATATATATATATATATAGTTTAACTTTAAGTTTGATACTGTAATGTTAACTTGATGATTATCGAGTGCAAGAAACTAAACCTAGGGAACTTGTCCATCATGTTTAAGAGAAAAAGAAAGTAATAACCAACCATGGATGATCTGATTGAATACAATCTGGCCATTGGATCGATGAAAACTTACAATTAAAGGATAAATACCCAAATTTATGGCGCATTTGATCGCTAGATCTGCTGAAAATTGGTCTAACGACATCACTGTGGACCCCACAATTGATCCTGAGTGTGCACAGTGCATGTGCATCGACGGTGCACTGAATTGGAAATTGGGTCAAAACTAGGTTTGACCCGACAAATCTCTAAAAAAGGAGAGTTTTTCCCTGTTTTCCAGCTACTGGAAGTTTGAACGGAAGGTGTCCGTTTAGAGTGTTGTGGCCCACCATGAGCGACCATCTCACTGGACAACCAAAACCGGCTAATCTCGAAGAGAAACCATTCTCTTCTCCGTTTCTCCTGCTTGCGAACGCTTTAAAACAAAGCACCTCCGCATGAATCTGTGGTGGGCCACCATCATGGATAGATAGGAAAATCAGGACCATCCATCAGCCACTACCCCAAAAATCAACTATGATGGGCTATGCTCAGGGAGGAATTGAGAATCACACGATGTTTCCAGCGACACTACATGACATGTGGTCAATTTGAATCCGATTTTCTGTTGTGTAACAAACCATCCACTGCGAGAAGACAGTCTGAACCCCTTTCCAAATAGGAAAGAAGGGAAGAAAAGATGGATCGCCTACAGTTCTGCCAATTTTTATGGCAGCTTAGCCAGCCTTCACAGTTGTTTCACCGATTTCCACGCAATAGTGCGAAAGGATTCTCCTTGCAGCAAGTCCTCAAATCTCGCTTTCATCACAGATTGAACGGACCAAGAAGCTCCAGACAACAAATCTGACCCACCATGAGATGTTCAAATTGAGAGATAGTGGATCGGGACCGAACCACCATAAAAAAAATGAAACCCATCCCCCACCAACAGAGTTGTCCGACCAAAAATCCAAACCCTGAATTCGCAGACCACCTGATTTGCAATGGGCCTAGACAACCTAACGAAAGACGAATGCGAGAAGTTACAAGTCTAGGTAAGCCACATTACACGTTTCACACACCACAACCGAACAATCCATGCTGCTGCGCAATCTGATTTGCCTGACGAATCACATCGCTATGCAACCGGGCCTTGCGTAAGAAGGATCTAGAGATCCAACAAGCTATAAAGACTCCCAACACTTAGTCGAAAGAACACAAGACAAGGAGAGAGAGAGAGAGAGAGAGAGAGAGAGGAGAGAGAGAGAGAGAGAGAGAGAGAGAGAGATGCGGGAGAGAAAGAAGAAGAAAGGAGAAGAACTTCCAGCCATATAACCCCAAGAAGAAGGCCAAAGTCGAGTGCCGAGATTCACCGGGTCATTGAGTCAACACCACTTCCTTCTAGGTTTCCTTCTTATTTTCCTTTCCAACTGACCGATTCAAGACACCCTAAAATGAGTCGAGAAGAGTTGACTCAGCCGAGAAATTTGAGTATAAACTCGAGTCGAGGTGAGTTGAGGTTAAGCCACTTAATCTCATAACTATGCAATCACGTCAGTAATATACACACTAACCTAAAACAAATTACAGAAGAACCTAACCTTTTAAATTGTTAAAACGCTAGGTTAAGATTCCAACTCTACGACGCGTATTCACACTCGAAGAAGACACCAACAGTAAAGGTGAGGATTTTTCCTTTATGCTTACCTAAATTTAAGTTAATGCAAATTATTTGCCTTTTACGTGCTTTCATGATATTATGATTTCCTCCCTGCGGTTGTTAATTTACTACCAACAATTATTTATCATTGAGAATTATGGTATGATGTTAATTATGAGTGATCTTCATTATTTTTATATAGGATGATGGATAAAAGTCTTGCCCTTGCCTTTACCAATTTTGTTGAATTAGCCCTTACTGCTCTTCTCTTTGTTGAGTTGGCCATTGCCACTCTCCTCTTTGCTGAGTTAGCCATTGCTACACTCCTCTTTATTGAGTTGTCCATTGTCACTCTCCTCTTTATTGAGTTGGCCATTGCCACTCTCCTCTCTTTTGAGTTAGCCATTGTTACTCTACTTCCTATTTTATTAGCCATGTTCTATTTAACTTTATGGCTTGGGCATGTGCCTTGAAATTCCAAAACTCCCATAATTTAAATTATCTCTCTATCAATGCAAGTGATGTGTTAAAGGTATCACAACTAGTGATTCAAATATTTATCTTGAATGTAATGCATTACAGCTAGCGGCCATCTTGGTCGTTATGTAATTCTGTGGGTTGGTTGGCGTGGTGCATAATCGATATAAATAAATCACCATATGTGTTACATCACTTCTCGGGATTGGATGTCGCAAATAGTCACTCTATGAACACATTGTATTACATAAATCCCTCAATCACGTTGTTGTGTTGCCTTGAGATATTCGTATAAATCCACATTAATGTTGGACACGCTAGCAAATCTCCGTAGTGTGAGAATGCGGGGCAAGTCAGGTTTTCTATGAATTATATTCCACATTGTGATAATTACTATATATGATAAGCCACACACACTTTGTTAGGCATGCATTCATATAAGTTGGTTGCACATACTGATATCTTTCATAGTTGTGGAGTAAGAGACGTATCAGAACACTTATATTCCTCTTATGAATCTCTTGGATTATTGTTAATCTTAAAGGATAATCATCACTATGAGTAGGGCATTGACCCTCTTCAACCGTACAAATGATACAGGTGATGTACAGATTAAAGACCTAGAGGACCATCTCTCTATGGAAGATTATACTGAATAAATAAGAAGATAGTTTTGTGATTTAGTTTTACCTTTCCGCTGCAAACTTTGATAATGTAATAAGCTCCTATCGAGAGGGTATTTGATAATAGGTTGAATTCATATACTTTAATGAAATAAAAAAAATACAGTTGATTTTACTCTTATGAATGATTACCTTCGTGAATGTGACTGGAGGTGATCTAAATGAAAAAAATAGGGTGCGATTCTGAAGCATCAAATTCATTCAATTATTAACACCCGGTTTTCTCGCGCAAGAGTATAAACTCTAACTGTGAAAACTCGGGATGTTACAGTTGGTATCAGAGTATGAGAATGAGATTAACTGGGCTTGAAGGAATGGACCATCATAAGCTTTACGCAACCAGAATAGAATTATGAATTATATACATATACTCAATTGAATTCCGAAAGGAACTAAGAAGTTGAGAAATTAGAAATCCATATTTAGGTTTCCCATTGGAAATATTAAGTTAGATGGGAGTTTAGAAACTATGAATTTAGATAGCCCCATAATAAATCCCCTAAACTTTGAATAAACTTGTTCTAAACTAAAAGTCATCCCTAAATAGAGTCACAAGCAAGAAGAACAAGCTTCTCTTATAGGAATAGAGACTTTCTAATTATTTCAGAAATTTCGACTATTCTAGCAAAATTCTGACAAGTTGTGAAATCTCCACTAATTGCTTAAAGAAGACCCATCAGAAAATTTTAAAAACTTTCCAATAGATCCCTTAGGTCTTCATCAACCTTCCTCCATAATTTCATCTCAAATGGATCTGTACAAAATTCCATAAAATTCTGAAGATAGCAAAAATCAATAGAGAGTGTTGTTGGACAACAAGCTTTCATACACCTCACAAGGGTGAAACATCCCCCAAACCGTGGAATCTTGCCTCAGGAATTTTTCTGTAGTTTCAAGAATAAGTCAGAGATTTAGACTTCAAATTTCAAATAAATTGGACATATGAATCGGAAGTTAAAATTCTTGGAGTGTCAGATGCTAACATAAAATGATTTTGGGAATTTACAATGTTCATATAAAGGAAGACACCGAAGCGTAGGTTCAACAAGTAATGGATAATTAGAGCCTATCCTTTATAAAACGTAGGATACTCTTATGGTGAAACAAAAAAGTGAAAGTGCCCTGTTTTGTCAAGTTACATGAGTGTTGAGTCAGATTGTCTACAGAGCCTGGTAGGAAGATCAATTCAAATGTCTGCCTCAACTGGATGTGTGCAAGCTCGCCACAGGTAAACTTAAAGCCTCACATCCCATAACCTAAAACATCAAGTGAAGGAAACCCTTAAAAACAAGTTAGAAATCATAGGGTTTTAAGGAGAGAACTTTTTTCAAAATAGGAAAATATCTAAGTTTTTCTCGCCTTGTCGATTTTATCGAAACACACTAGATATGATCGACCTGCTCTGTCGATGTCCTCGATACCTTAACGATATTATCGATGTGAGGACTAAAAGTATCCAACAATTAAATATTCACCTAGATGGATTTATCGATGTATCGATACACCTATCGATATCATTGATATAAGAACTAAAAATGTCCAGCAACTTCACAACATATCTGGACGAATTATCGATGTATCGATACACCTATCGATATCACCGATATACAAATCTCGAGCCCATCAAAAATGGCACGATAAGATCGACAGGCAGATTTTTGGTGCCCTGTTTTTTAATGAAAATCTCAAATTCCTTCGATATATCGATGATCTTCCGATATGATCTAAAATCAAATATCGATAAGATCGGAGGTCCATTGATGATATCGATCGTGAGTGCGCATTTCTTACAGCAGATATTTCAGGTTGTTTTTAACTTTGATCAGGAGCCATTCGAGGAAATCGATATTCATATGTCGATGATATCGAGGCCGAGTCGATTGCATCGATAATGGACACAATCGGTCTAGTGAGTTAAATGGTAAATCTATTAGATTTATCGACGCATCGACACTGCCTTCGAGATCATCGATATGCAAATTCCGATGACATCGACTGACCCCCGATCATATCATGAAATCCTGAAATATTTCAAAGTCAAGTCTCTCTCATTTTTTAGGTGTCGATGGATCGAACCTGTCTTCGATGGAATCGGAGTTCAAAATCCGATGACATCGACAATAGTTTCGATTCATCGACCAATTGGCAAAAGTTTCAAAAGCGTATGACATTGAGTTCGAGTCATCGAGCAGACTATCGATGTTATCGAGAGTATACGCCCGATGATATCACACCTGCTCGATGATATCGAACTCTGTCATAAATGTGACCGTTTTATATCCGTTGGAACATTTTGCCTATATATAGAGGACTTGTCTTTTGTTACTGTGAAAGAAAGAAGAGGGAGGTTTTGTGTGTTTCAACTTATATCTTATATCTAAAGCCCTTTCTCTCAAGGGAGTTCATCCTCCAATCCACCCTCATCATTGATATTCAATAGAGTGAATTGGGGAATGAACTTTCGCATTCAAGGATCCTCCAGCTACTACCTTAATGGCAAATCATTAAGCTGGAATGCCTTGAATGCATAAGATTGAAATCGCTCTATCTTCCTAATAGGAAAACATTTTGAGAGTAGGATTCCATCTTGACCTTGACCCAACCCGAAGCTGAGTATTGGTACATCATCTTGTGTTGCGGATCAAGGGAACAGAAGACTCCTCGTCAACAAGGAAGAGGAGATCTTCGGCATTGTGCTTATCGGGACTCATTAACTTATTTGTAAGTATCTAGAGTCGAAGAGGACACTTGTGATCATTCCTTTGTAGGATTGGGTCTTAAGTGGTTCTCACCCTTTGAAGTCCTCAAGTAGGCCTCCGGCGAGAGTGTACGTGGGGGTGCGTTGTGTGGACCCTTGATCTGTGGAGAGCATAAACATCTGTTTAGGAGTGAACCAGTAAAACTCTGGGTTTGAAGTAAACCGTGTAAAACCTTGGGTTTGAGGTGAAACGGGTGTAACCTCGGGTTTGAGGTGAACCGTGTAGAAACCTCCAGTAGGGTCTTATGGAAGATCCTTGGTCAGTGTGCTAAAAAGTGGGTGCGTTGTGTTGACCCTTGCTCGTGAGAGCATAAACAGTCAGCCTCAGTGTAGGTTGTAAAGGTTAAAGGTGAACCTGATTTAAAACCTTAGGTTTGAGGTGAACCGCTGTGAAACCTCCTTAGTGAAATCCAGTGCACTCAAGGGTTGAGTGCGGTTACTGGGAGTGGAGTAGACTTATCGTTGACTAGCAATAAAAATGACTGTGTTTGAGATTTTTATTCTTTTGATTGTGTGATTTACTTTATGTCATGCCCCAGACTCGGAAATCGGGCTCACAAAATTCCCGATCGCCGAATCCGGCGCCGACAGCCTCCATAGTGCCCCATTCTCGGATCCCTAGCGCTCATACGCCAGATTCCAATTATGGGATCCTACAAGGAGGATTTTCAGTATAATTTTTTTTTGTAAGGGAGCATAACCACAAGTATAACCAAGTCACAAAACAACATCACCACATATCCGCTATATCAAAAACTTTTTAAGTACAATACGGAAAGGGAAATACAAGATGATCAAAAGCTCCAAAAGAATCCGACACGCACTCCTGCCTCAGTGCTGCTGCTGTCCAACGCTACCTGCACGCAACGGTCGTGCATAAGCTTACAAAAGCGTAGAGGTGGTGTAAGTGTGTGCATGAGGCAAGTGCCAGGTGTACAATATCAGAGTAATGCGGAAATGTACGGCGAGTCCATGAATACTATCAAATGTACCAAAACTATGTAATGCAAGGTATGGATGCAATCGGCCATACCAAGGCCATGCAATGTGAGGCCTATGTAGCCAAATGTCATATGCGAGATGCAAATCAAGCATGTCAGTACTCATCAAGTACACATATCAGTACAGTTCCTCTTTGGATATCACCGGGGTCTAATACACCTCACACTGACTGCCTCCTCCCTAGCTGCACAGTCAAGCAAGTGAAAGAGACCACACTATCTGCCTGACCAGTAGTCTGCTAATACCTACCCGGTTCGTCGATAGCAGACTCATTTGCGAGCTGGTCAAACTCAGCCTAGCTTATAGCCCCCTCACTGGGGCGGATAAGGCCACACCCCCTTCCAACCGACCACGACACAGTGGGAGATGCGGCCTACTGGTATCCGGCACTCGGGCGCTCGTATATCCACTCAGTCCAGACGTTGGAGCATCCCCTGATACCAAAAAGGTTCTGTGATTTTCACCCATGAACATCCTAAGTGCCCACAATGCTAGAACCAATATTTCTGGTATCCAATAAGACCATCCACGATGTGTCTGTGAAGGCCACGGCCCTGATGTCGTTAGGGCGTGCAGTGAATCACGACACAGAATGCAAAATGCATGAGTCACATAGTCAGTCATGCAACAATCTCGCGCGTACCACGCGCACATGTGGGGAACTCCTTCTCATAAGGAGTCCCGTAAATGTCTCAGCCCAACGGCTTATGCTATGATCAAACATTTCTCATATCAAGTATACATATGATGCGTATGCGCATGAATCATGGAAGTATACTAAGCATGTTAATGTGTTATAAAGTAATGAACTATCCTTACACCGAAGATGGGCCTAGATGGCCTACCCATAACCAGTATGGGCCTATCAATGGGCCCTAGGGAGATTTATAATGCGGACATTAAACCAATCATTATTCTTACAATGTGGACGTCAAACCAACATTGCTCCCAAGGCATGGTCTGTCATAAGTAGCATCACACAAACCATGGGGAAATCACACATTGCAATGGACCTAAGGACATCCCGTTGGGCCTCGACCCATGGGCCTTGGATACATCAAATGGGCTGCATCATATGGGCCTTATGTAAATCAAGTGGGCCACATCAATGGGCCTTATGTACATTGCAATGGGCCATATCCCATGGGCCTTGAAATACATCACAATGGGCCTCACAACATGGACCTTACATTCACATCGAGGTGGGCCTCAACGACGGCCTCATACACATCAAGGTGGGCCTAATCACTTGGGCCTTATATATATACTAAGGTAGGCCTCAACAACGGCCACAATTACATCAACATGGGCCTTATGCATGCCAAGGTGGCATTAATAATGGCCACAAATACATACATACATACATACATATATATATATATATATATATATATATATATATATATATATATGAATCATGTCAAAGGATCAACCGATCCTCACTTCAAATAATAGTGGTGGGACCCACTTGAACCACGGATCTGACACGTTCTTTAGCTCACGCCTTACAATGAGCCTGTAAAATGGATTGACGGTTGGGGTGCAACACAAGCATCATGGTGGGGGCCCACATAGATGGGCAGCATGGAGAGAACACATGCATCAAAGGGGTCCCACCGTCCAGCCCTAGATGGTGTGGTGAAGACACATGCACCACGGTGGGTTCCACCGTCCATGGTGGGTGGTGTGAATAAAATAAATACATCACTGTGGATCCCACGTGGGGCCCACCATAATGTTTATTTGAAATCCAACTTGCTGATAAGGTCACGTAAACCCAAATGGAGAGGGAAAACAAATTTCACGTTGATCCAAAACTTCTGTGGACCCAAAAAGGTTCCAATGGCAGTCGTCCAATCTCCGTTGTTTCCTATGATGTGGGCCACCTGAGAGTTGGATGTGGCTCATTTTCGGAGGGGGCCCACTTCAGGGAGGGGCCCCCTCATGAACGGCATGGATGACATACATACATCATGATGGGACCCACGACTAGAGCCGTGGGACCTTGCTCGTCCACCTGTCCAGATGTCGAAGGCGCTGCCTGCGCCTCTGGCAGCAGCAGCGCCTGCTTCTATTTCTTTTTTTTTTTAAATCACATTTTTTTTAGGTTTTTCACGCGTGGGGCCCACATCGGAAGAATCCGACCCCGCCATTAGTCTTAAGGGCTCAAGACAGACCCATCAAGCCCAATATTGGGTATATTTTGGGGTGTGGAAATAACATGTGAATTTTCAACGATGACAGCCACTGTTTCCTATGCTATGGCCCGCCAAAAAGTCGGATTGGCCCCATTTTTCGGCCCAACGTCTAAAATGATCTGCAAAATGGAATGGATGGCGTGGATTGACTACCTATATCAAGGTGGGGCCTACGTGGAACACCCTTTCCAAGGCTTGAGAACCAAGCTAATATTTATTTTCCCAAGTCCACGTCCAGGGACGTCCCTGGACGTCTGGTCATAACACATGCGTTGAGGTGGGCCCTGCTCAGGTGGGCCACCAAATGGATAAATGGCATGTATAAAACATACATTAAGGTGGGGTCCATCCAAGTGGCCACATGGCCACCTCATCACACACAAAGATAAATAAATCAATAAATAAATAAGAAAGGGAGAGAGAGATAGAGAGAGAGAGAGAGACGGGACACGCATGATGGAGGGCTCCGCCACTATGAGCCCTCCCTTATTGTCACACCCCGAACTCGGGGACCGGGCTCACAAAATTCCCGATCGTCGAATCCGGCGCCGACAGCCTCCATAGTACCCCATTCTCGGCTCCTGGCACCCATATACCAGGTTCCGATTCTGTGCTGCTACAAGGAAGATTTCTAATATCAATTTGATTCGTAATGAGCATAACCAAGCATAACCCACGAACAATAACCACAAGAACACCATCACAAAATCCACTATGAACAAAAACTTTGAATACAGTGCGTATAAAGGGAAATACAAGATAATGGTAATATCAAAACTCTAAAAGCTCGGCGGCACGCTCCAACTGCGGTGAAACTACAGTTGCGTCCTGGCGTCACCTGCACGCATCAATCATGCATAAGTTTATAGAAAGCTTAGAGGGCGGTGTAAGTGTGTGCGAACGTGCTCAGAATGCAATGCCGAAGTAATGCGGAATTATGCTAATGAGTACGAAAATGCAACCAGCCGTACCAAGGCTATGCAGTATAAGATGTGAATGCTATCGGCCATACCAAGGCCATGCGATGTAATATGTAAGTCAAGCATGTTAATCCTCATACCAATGCAACTCCTCACAAGAGCGCCAAATCAGTACGGTTCTCAGTCTAGATAATCATCGGGGTTCAGTACACTCCAAATGGCACTGTCTCTCTCCAAGCAGCACAGTCCAAGTGAGCGTAAGAAACCTCACTATCTGCCTGGCCAATAGTCAGCCAATACCTATCCGGCACGTCGATAGCGAACCCATTTCCGAGCTGGTCAAACTCAGCCTAGTAATGCCCCCTGATCTCGGGCGAGTAAGGCCACCACTCCTTTCCAACCGACCACGACACAGTGGGAAACGCGGCCTCATGGTATTCGGCCCTCGTGCGCTCATATATCCACTCGGTCTCGACGTTGGAGTCATCCTCTGGTACCATCGGGTTTAGGGACTCTCACCCAGGGACATCTATGGCGCCCCAATTGCTTGGAACAAGATTTTTCGGTATCCAATCCAGTCACCCATGGTGTGTCTGTGGAGGCTAAGGCCCTGATATCGTTAGGGCATATCATAATAACACAAATGCAAGTGCATGTATCACACTACCAGTTATGCAATCATCTTGCGTGAAGTACACACTCATGTAGGGCAAACTCCGCCTATCAGGGAGCCAGTAACAGTCTGCCCGAAGGCATATGTTATGATCAGTCACCCCTCATCACAAGCATGCATATGATGCGTATGATCATGAATCATGGGGCAACACTATACTTATGGTATGATAATGAGCGTTGCTCAAAGTGAAGATGGGCCTAAACGGACTGCAGAGTACAAGTATGGGCCTATCAGTGAACCTTAGGAAGAATGACAATGTGGACATTCAACCAACATTATCTTTACAATGTGGACGTCAAACCAATATTGTTCCCAAGGCACAGCTCGCCATAAAACATCATTACAAACCATAGGGAATCACACATTGCAATGGACCTATATACATCTTATTGGGCCTTGACCCAACGGTCTTAGGTTCATTAAGTGGGCTGCCTCATATGGGCCTTATATAAGTCAAGTGGGCCGCATCAATGGCCTCATGTACATTGCAATGGGTCATACTCCATGGGCCCTTGAAAACATCACAATGAGTCTCGTAACATGGGCCTCATATATATCAGAGTGGGCCTCGACAACGGGCCACCAATACGTCGAATGGGCCTAATCTCACGGGCCTTATATATATACCAAGGTGGGCCTCAACAACGGCCAGAAATACATCAATATGGCTCCATCACATGGGCCTAGGGCCCACCATAATATTTATTTGAAATCCAACCTATTCATAAGGTCACTTGGACCTTGGGTAAGGCCCACTGTAATGTTTATTGGAAATCCAACCTATTCATAAGGTCATAAGACCAGGGGGCCCATCAAAATGTTTATTTGCCATGCAACCCGTTGATAGGGTCACGTGGGTCTAGCCCACGGTAATGTTTATTTGCCAGCCAACCTGTTTATAAGGTCACGTGGACCTGGGGGAGGGCATGGGGCCCACGGAGATGTGGTTTACAAATCCAGTCCAGCCATTATGTGTGTTCCACCTGAATAAGGGTCTAGATCAAGTTTCAGCCGCTTTCAAAATTCAGGTAGGCCCTACCAAGTGGTTTTATATGTTTAGGCATGTCTTCTCATGACTTTAGATGGTATGGCCCACCTGAGTTCCGTATACGGATGATTTTTGGGATACCCCTCAATTTAAAGGGGAACCATCAAATGCACAGTGCAGATGGTCGAAACGCACCATGGTGGGGCCCACAGCTGGGCCATGAGGCCCAGCCCGCCCGCCCGCCTACGTCTGCTGCAGCAGCAGCGCTGCTGCTTTTGACTTTTTTTTTTTTTGGGGCCCACCAAGATCTGATTCACAATCCAGCCCACCCATTATATGTGTCCCATTGTTCTACCCGTCCAGAACGAGTTTCAGCTGCATCCAAACTTCAGGTGGGTCCCACCGAGTACTTTTATATGTTCTGGCATGTCTTTACATAGTTTTAGATGGTATGGCCCACCTGATGATCAGATCGTCTTAAAATTTTGGCTCAACGCCTAAAGTAGACTGGAGAATAGATTGGACGGCGTGGATCACATACATACATCAAGGTGGGGCCTGCATGAGCAGCCCACTAAAAAAGTAACTTTTTCTTCCTTTTTTTTTGGTTAGCCATGCAGTACGCCTACGTCCAGCGTCTCTGGACGCTATGGTGGGTCCCACACGTGAGTGGCCCACGTTCATCAAGGTAGGTCCCACATGATCATGGCCCACTATAATATTTAAATATTAATAAAATATTATAATATATCATTTACTCTAAATAGGGGGTGGATCTCTCCTAAAATGAGGTGGGCCACCCTATTTGATGGATGGAGTAGATTTAACATATTGGTGGGGCCCACTTCATTCTAAGGAAGAGAGAAAGAGAGGGAAAGAGAGAGAAAGAGATAGAGAAATAGAGAGAGATACAAGGTGAAATAGAGGAGGGACCCCGCCACTATGGGCCCTCCATTTCATACATGCATACATCAAACGGGTCCCACCACATGTGGCCCGAAAAAAAAAATATGAGAAATGGCGGTGGATCACCCACCTCTTGTAACCCTCCTTGCTTCCTTGCACTCCTTAGCTCCTAGCCTCCACTTTCAATGGTGGTTGATGATAATCCAACGGTTGAGATGAGAGATGTGAGAGTAGGAGAAAGTGGGCCACACTTGGTGTTTAGGAGGGAGAGGAGGTTGGACGTGTGGGTGTTTTGGGAGATGAGGAATGGAATGAGAGAGGGAGGAGTAATGGTGAAAGGAATGAGGTGGTGTGGTGGTTTAATGAAGAGGTAATGGGGAGGTTAGGTTAGGTTTGAAATTTGTGAAAAGAGGTATGGTGAAGGGAGAGAAGAATTGACTTGGGAGAAAAGAGGGAATGGCCATGAGTACTTGTTGTTGGGTGAGGTGACATGGAGGTATAGTGGTGTACTTGACTTGATTGATGGGACATCTCATAGAGATTCCCTCAAGATTCGTAACGTGCGGCGTTTCTTCGAACCGAACGCTAACTGACATCTTCCCACCTAGGTATCGGTTCGATGCGTGAGTCGCGGCGTTGGAACCGCGGCGACGGCGCGATCGCTAGGATACAAGTTTTGGATCGAGCTGACTTTGGAATGCAGGACTCGGCTTAGGATCGCGCGCGACATTGGAAATGGGTCGAGGATTGCCGAAATTCGACCGGTAGGATCGCGGAAGCCTACGAAGTGGTACGGACTAGGGTACGGGTCTTACACTTACAAGCAATCATACATCGAGTGGGTCCCATTGCATGTGGGCCCACCAAATCAAGAATTAATGGTGGAGATCCCTTCTCCACCAAAAATGAAAGGTCTTGATGACCCATTTCAAGCTAGAAAATAAACATCATGATGGGGTCCATGGAGAATGGCCCCATCACGGAATGATCATGAAGATCAAGGTGGGCCATCGGCCACATCTTAAGGTCTCAAGTGAGATCCATACTATTGATCGGTAGGCCTCACTTGATCCATCATCAAAACATAAAAAACCTATCATATAAAGCACCACCGTCGATCTTCTTGGTCCGTCGGAAAGCCAATCTCTTAGTGTCTCACTTTGATGGTGGAAGATGAGGTTTGAATGGTTAAGGGATGGGAAAGGTGGGCCACCAAAATCACTCTTTTCTCTCCATGGGAAGGCTTGGACGTGAGACTCTTTTCTTGCTTGGAAAAAAGTGATGATAAATGAGGGAGAGAAAGAGAGTTGTAAAGAGAGAGAGGGTGGCTTAGATAGGTCATGATTACTTGTAAGAGAGGGTGGCTAGCAATAAATGCTTGTAAGAAGGGCTAGGGGTAGGGTGGCTAGCCATAAGTGCTTGTAAGAAGGGCTAGGGGTAGGTAGGTTGGCTATAGCTACGGTAGGGTGGCTATAGCTAGGGTAGGGTGGCTATGGCAAGGGTGATGTCATCCATCATCCTCATAATTACCTAGGGATTTGTGCCACATGGGATGGGTGGGTCCCGTAATGTGTGGTCCACGGTCATTATAATGTACGGTTCACATCTTATGATCTAAGCGTCAGATTGGCGCATAAAACGCGAAGTTGGAATCCTGACGACGGCGTGGTTGCTAAGATACAAGTCTCAGGTTAAGATGACTCCAATATACAGGATATGACTTAAGATCAATCGCAAACATTGATTATACGTCGCAGGTTGTCGAAATTCGACGGAAAGGATTGCGGAAGTCGACGGAACAGTATGGACTACGATACGGGTCTTACAGCTCTCCCCACTTAATAAAAATTTGGTCCTCAAAATTTACATTACCATCGCAAATCAACATAACTCATAAGAGAATGGGAAACATAACATCATATATAATCAAAACACAATACAACATACAATCAAACATCGAAAAGATGAGGATAGCGATCTCGAATCTCTGCCTCGCACTCTCGAGATGACTCATCCACATTATGATGGACCCACTGCACCTTCACTAAGGGAATGACCTTGGTCCGCAGAACCTGCTCCTTCTAATCGAGGATACGAACTGGCTACTCAATGTAAGAAGCGTCCTCACGAACCTCCAATGGCTGCCAATCGATAACGGGAATGATGTCTGACCCACACTTCCTCAGTATGGAGACATAAAAGATGTTGTAGACGCCAGACAACTGAGATGGCAAGGCAAGCCGATAGGCCATGGCGCCAACACGCCGGGTGATCTGGAAAGGTCCTATAAATCTCGGGGCAAGCTTACCCTTCACTCCAAAACGAATCACACCCTTCATGGGTGAGACCTTAAGATATACATGGTCCCCAACGTCAAACTCCAAGGGACGATGCCGACGGTCAGCAAAACTCTTTTGCCGGCTCTAAGCTGTCCGCATCTTCTGCTTGATGATATCAATAGCCTTTGATGTCTGCAGCATAAGCTCGGGACCCAGGAGACGCCGCTCTCTAACCTCGGTCCAACAACTCGGAGATCTGCATGGTCTGCCATATATTGCCTCAAAAGGAGTCATGTCAATGGTCGCCTGATAACTGTTGTTGTACGCGAACTCAGCCAATCGCAGGTGCTCGTCCCAACTACCCGAGAAGTCAATCGTGCAGGCCTGAAGCATATCCTCAAGGATCTGGTTGACCTTTTTTGGTCTGTCCATCGGTCTGCGGATGGTACGGGGTGCTAAGCTGCAAATCAGTACCCATCGCTCTCTGGAAGCTCCTCCAAAACTGAGATGTGAACCTCAAGTCTCGGTCTGAAACGATTGAGACAGGAACACCGTGCAGTCTCACGATCTCATCAATAAACATCTTGGTGAGCCGATCTGTATGCCAAGTCTTACGAATCGCAAGAAAATGTGCCGACTTCGTCAGACAGTCCACGACAACCCAGATAGCGTCATGACCACGCTGAGTCCTCGGCAAACCCATGACAAAATCGGTAGATATATGCTCCCACTTCCACATCGGGACGCTCAATGGATGCAATAGACCAGGGGGTCTCTAATGATCGGCCTTGACATGCTGGCATGTGTCATACTCGGCCACAAAACTGGCTATCTGCCGCTTCATCTCTGACCAAAAATACTGACGCCTCATATCGCGATACATCTTTGTCGAGCCAGGATGGATAGAGAACCGCGATCGATGTGCCTCGGTTATAAGATTTCGGCACAACTCGAGATTATCCAGGACACATAATCGGCCTCTGAAGCGAAGTCCACCATCAGAACCAATCTGTCAATCTGTCTGACTCTCAAATGTTGCCTCTGCTCGGTAATCATGTAACGACTCGATGCCTGCTAAGCCTCGATCACCCTTGCAACAAGAGAGGGTTGAATCGACAGGCTCGATAACTGGACGATAGAAGACTGCAGACCAAACTCGAAGTCGTACTCTGTTACATCCTCGAGCATCCTCCACTCCCGAATCATCAAGTGTGTCACTAGGTCTCGTGGCTAACAGTTGAGGGCATCCGCCACCACGTTCGCCTTGTCCACGTGGTACTTGAGATCAAAATCATGGTCCTTAAGGAGCTCCATCCAACGCCTCTGCCTCATGTTCAGCTCGGACTGGGAGAACAGATACTTCAAGCTCTTGTAATCAGAGAAGAGCTCGAACCTCACCCCATAAAGATAGTGCCTCCACACCTTCAGTGCGAAGACCACTGCTGCCAGCTCCAAATCATGGGTGAGGTAGTTCAGCTCATAGACCTTGAGTTGACGAGACGTATAAGCCACCGCCTTCCTGTACTACATCAGGACAGTACCCAAACCAAATCGTGAGGCATCGGTAAATACAACAAATCCATCACTCCCAGAGGGAAGAGTAAGGACAGGAGCAGACGTGAGGCGGTCCTTCAGCTCCATAAATGTCTACTCGCAAGCGTCGCTCCACACGAACTCAGCACCCTTCCGGGTCAACCTGGTCAACGGGGCTGCAATACGAGAGAATCCCTCAATAAAACATTGGTAGTAGCCCACCAAACCAAGAAAACTGTGGATCTAGGATGCGTTCGTGAGCTGGCCCCACTGACGCACAACATCAATCTTCGAGGGGTCCATGGCGACATCCTGCCTCGTCACCACATGACCGAGGAACTTCACCTCCACCTGCCAGAACTCGCACTTCTTCAGCTTCGGGTAAAGCTGGTGTGCCCGGAGGGTCTGCAAAGAAATCTCCAGATGCCGTTCATGCTCCTCACGGGTCCTCAAATATATCAGAATGTCGTCAATGAACACCACAACAAACTGGTCGAGATACGGACGGAAGACCTCGTTCATCAACTGCATGAATACTACGGGCGCATTGGTCAGTCCGAGGGACATGACTTGAAACTCAAAATGACCGTAGCAAGTCTTGAAGGCTGTCTTTGAGATATCCTCATCTCGAACCCGAGCCTGATGATAACCGGACCACAAGTCTATCTTTGAAAAGAATTGCGCCTCCTGCAGCTGATTAAACAAGTCATCGATCCTCGGAAGCAGGTGCTTGTTCTTGATTGTGTCCTTGTTGAGCTCGCGGTAATCTATGCAAAGCCTCAACGAGCCATCCTTCTTCTTCACGAAGAGTACCGGCGCTCCCCACGGCCAACTGCTCGGACGAAAAAAGCCTAACTCATGCAACTCGTCCAACTGCTTCTGCAGTTCCCGTAACTCCAACAGTGTCATACGATACGGGGCCTTTGAAATAGGCGTGGTACCGGGCATAAGATCAATCTGAAACTCAGTGTGCCGACTAGGTGGTAACCCCGGAATCTCCTGGAACACATCAAAAAAACCACAAACAACCGGCAGCTGGTCGATACACAAAGCAGCTGAATCCTCAACAACACACGATAACAAACAAGAAAGCTGCTCTCCTCTGGGGTCGGTAACAAACTGGAACTCTGGCACGTTGGATATAAAGAACGTGATTGTCCTCGAGAAGCAGTCCAATATAGCGTGGTACTTGGTGAGCCAATCCATGCCCAGGATAACGTCAAAATCGGACATCGGCAATACGAACAGGTCAATAGGCAAAAAGATGTCCCCGACCAGAATGGGGCAAGACGAGCAAAATCGGTCTAATGCTGTAGTCTTCCCTAAGGGAGTCGATACTGACAAACCCTAACGGGCAAACTCCAATGGCAAACCGGTCAATCGGTAGAAATCATCGGCCACAAAAGAATGCAATACACCAGAGTCAAGCAATACACGTGCAATGCATGTAAAAACAGGGAGAGTACCATCGGTGACCCCTCCTGATGACTGAGGGTCCTGCTGTGCGGCATAAAATCTGTCCTGGGCCTGCTGGGGAGGTGCAGGTCCCCTCTGAGGTCTCTGTTGATGCTGCTGCTGCTGTGGCGGCCTGATCTGTTGCCTCTGCTGTCGTGGGGGAGGCCCTGGAGGCTGGTGTTGTGGTCGTTGTTGCTGCTGTAGTGGCGGTCGTGGAGGCTGATGCAGTGTCCTCGGCTGTTGCTGCTGCGGATGGGGACACTCGTGCACACGATGTCCTGTCCTACCGCACCCAAAGCAGGTACCTATAAAGAAGGTGGTGTTGGGGGTACAGCTGGTGCTCGAAATGCTGGGCGGGTCGTGCGTCGCTGCTGTGAACGATGCTGCTGCTGATGAGAACTACCAGAGGGTGCCTTCCTCTTCTGATCTCCTCTCTAGTCACGGGCTCTCTGCAAACTGGCTCAATCTAACTCGTAGATCTGGACCCTCTCTACAATCTGCTCAAACGTCGGAAGCATGTGTTCGATCACACAACTCCTGAGGGTAGGACGCAAACCGTTCTTAAAACGGCGGGCCTTCCGCCCCTCATCATCCACAAGGTACGTCGCGAATCTCGATAGTGTGACGAAACGAGCCTCATACTGGGACACGATCATGTCCCCCTGGACTAGGGTCTCAAACTCTAATGCGCGCTGCTGTCACACATGCTCGAGAAAGAACTTTCGGTCAAACCGGTCCACAAAGTCCTCCCAGGTCCACTCGAAATCGATCGCTACCGATCGGGCTACAGATGCCCACCAATGTTGAGCCTCACTCTGAAGAAGAAATACGACTAATGGGACTCGCTGGGTCCTACATCTCTTGGTGTCAAATATCTTCTTCACCTCGGAACACCTTCTCTGCTGCAATAGGGTCTGGCTCACCCCAAAAACGCGGGAGATCGTGCTGTCGGAAGTCCTTGAGAAAGGTGCTCTCTCGCTCTTGCTCGGCCTCGGCTGGTGTAACAGTGGGACGCTGCTCTGCCCCTGGAGAATGGTGGTCATCACCTGAAGCATCTGCTGCACCTGGGTGGCACTCACGGGTATGGTCGGATTCACACCGGTCTTAGGTAAAGGAGTGGCATCTTCAAGCTGGAAAGCAGGAATATCTAGTGGTGGAGCGGGAGTCACAGGTGGTAAAGCGGGAGTAGTAGGTGGTGGAGCGGGAGTTGCAGGTGGTGGAGCGGGAGTCACTCGGGTCGCTCTTCTAGCCATTACGTCCTATAGGAAATAATAAGGGCCTATCAGCCTTGATATTTCTCGAAGGCATAAACATCAAGGGTCTATGTCAAAAAATTCCTAAGTCATTCGGACTCGGAACCTATTCATTCTAGTCATTTTTTTAAAATCACATTTTTTGAGGTTTTTCACGCGTGGGGCCCGCATTAGAAGAATCCGCCCCGTCATTAGTTTTCAGGGCTCAAGATAGACCCATCAAGCCCAATATTGGGTATATTTTAGGGTGTGGAAACAACATGTGAATTTTTAACGATGACAGCCACTATTTCCTATGCTATGGCCCGCCAGAAAGTCAGATTGACCCCATTTTTTGGCCCAACGCTTAAAATGACCTGCAGAATGGAATGGACGCCGTGGATTGACAACCTATATCAAGGTGGGGCCTACATGGAACACCCTTTCCAAGGCTTGAGAACCAAGCTAATATTTATTTTCCCAAGTCCACGTCCAGGGACGTCCCTGGACGTCTGGTCATAACACATGCGTTGAGGTGGGCCCTGCTCAGGTGGGCCACCAAATGGATAAATGGCATGTATAAAACATACATTAAGGTGGGGTCCATCCAAGTGGCCACATGGCCACCTCATCACACACAAAGATAAATAAATAAATAAGAAAGGGAGAGAGAGATAGAGAGAGACGGGACATGCATGATGGAGGGCTCCGCCACTATGAGCCCTCCCTTACAAGCAATCATACATCGAGTGGGTCCCATTGCATGTGGGCCCACCAAATCAAGAATCAACGGTGGAGATCCCTTCTCCACAAAAAATGAAAGGTCTAGATGACCCATTTCAAGCTAGAAAATAAACATCATGATGGGGTCCATGGAGAATGGCCCCATCACGGAATGATCATGAAGATCAAGGTGGGCCATCGGCCACATCTTAAGGTCCCAAGTGAGATCCATACCATTAATCGGTAGGCCTCACTTGGTCCATCATCAAAACATGAAAAACCTATCCTGTAAAGCACCCACTGTCGATCTTCTTGGTCCGTCGGAATGCCAATCTCTTAGTGTCTCACTTTAATGGTGGAAGATGAGGTTTGAATGGTTAAGATGATGGTTAAAGGAATGGGAAAGGTGGGCCACCAAAATCACTCTTTTCTCTCCATGGGAAGGCTTGGACATGAGCTTCTTTTCCTGCCTGGGAAAAAGTGATGAGAAATGAGGGAGAGAGAGAGAGAGTTGTAAATAGAGAGAGGGTAGCTTAGATAGGCCATGATTACTTATAAGAGAGGGTGGCTGACAATAAATGCTTGTAAGAAGGGCTAGGGGTAGGGTGGCTAGCCATAAGTGCTTGTAAGAAGGGCTAGGGGTAAGTAGGTTGGCTATAGCTAAGGTAGGGTGGCTATAGCTAGGGTATGGTGGCTATACCTAGGGTGATGTCATCCATTACCCTCATAATTATTTAAGGATTTGTGCCACATGGGATGGGTGAGTCCCACAATATGCGGTCCACGGTCATTATAATGTACGATTCACATTTTATGATCTAAGCGTCGGATTGGCGCATAAGACGCGGTGTTGGAATCGCGGTGACGGCGCGGTTGCTAAGATACAAGTCTCGGGTTAAGCCGACTCAAATATACAGGATATGACTTAGGATCAATCGTAAACGTTGATTATACGTCGCAGGTTGCCGGAATTCGACAGGAAGGATCGCGAAAGTCGACGGAACAGTACGGACTAGGATACAGGTCTTACACTTTAATACTTCCATATCCATATATCTGAGATCACACCTCACACACTGATACAGTCATATCCATCATAAACTAGTTTGAATATTGTTTACTTCTTAAAGAGTTTGTGATTGGATCCTCTACTGGGCTTGGAAGCCAGTAGAGTTATTTTTTAATAATCCTAATATGTGTCTGTTGTTAGGATTAGTGTAATAGGATTTTAAATAAATCA
Organism: Magnolia officinalis; assembly: GCA_021015155.1. Lineage (NCBI taxonomy): Eukaryota > Viridiplantae > Streptophyta > Magnoliopsida > Magnoliales > Magnoliaceae > Magnolia > Magnolia officinalis. Next base: position 28,290,654 of record JAJHSJ010000007.1, read on the forward strand.
TACAAACTTTTAAAAGTCCTATTCACCCCCCTCTAGGATATATTAGCATATTCCTTCTTCAAACTAGTGCGGTCTTGTAACGCCCTGAAAATCGGGGGTCGAGCATAAACTCAACTCCCGAGTTTCAGAACATCACTTATGCAACAAAATGAAGGATGATTGAATGTTGACTGTATTCGTGCATTGAACATGAGTGAGATTAAGCCAAAAACAGCATATCAGACTCCAGAGACAGTTAAATTTGCAAGCGGAAGACTGTGATAGATAGATAAAATATATAAACTATGATGAGTCTCCAGAGTGTGATAACATTACCAAGTTAAATAATTACAAGTACAGTTCTAAAATATACCAAATGTGAGGAAGTGTAATGTCTCTTATCCCAAGTACCATAGCCCCGTCAATACAATATCAGGTCTTCATTGACCTGCTAGAGAGATACAGATAGGAGAACTCCTCCTATCATCATAGAAGTAGTCCGGCTCTGCTTCACAAGCATCGCCATCACCTGAAACTCAACAAATCTGGTTGGTGTGTACAACACCGTCCCATAACGTGGGAGTGAGTGATCAACTCAATGGAACAGTAAAGCATAGGTTAATATGTTATCAACTCAGTCAAGCAATAATGATAAAGCAGTACAATCAAACAATTCTAACTACTCTTATTTAATGCAAGTATGAAATGACATGATGTATGCCCTTGCCAAACCACCCTCATACGACATCATCTTACGTTCACGAATGTGTCCATCCCTCAGTGCTCCACATCTACCAGGCACATGCAGTGTGATGATGAGCATGATTACCGAGTAATTATTAGTTCATTTCAAACAGCAGTATTGGGAAACTAAGGTACCTCCCTTGTATTATTCCCAAACATGATCCATCCTAGGGTCGTCAATCTTAGTTAATCTCATACGGTATTATGGTTCGAGAGGCATCGCGAAGGCATCGCAAAGGGCTCGTCACCCGTCAGCACGGATATAGATCTCACCGTATGCGGCTCAATTGCTGACCGTCAGCTCGAGTACAGGTCTCACCGTACTCAACTCAATCGCTGTCCGTCAGCTCGAATACAGGTCTCACCGTACTCGGCTCAACTCATACTCTAGTTGCTGTGAAGGGCTCGTCGCCAATCACAGACCTTGGAGTATACTCGAAGATACTACAGAGGACTCATCGCCCGTCAGCACAAGTACAGGTCTCACCATACTCGGCTCTCGCCGTAAGTGTCGACAGCTCGAATACAGTGTCCCATACCACCGTATTCAGCTCACGAGTTTGGTTGCTCAATGGTCACTACGGGGAGGCACGTGGCCCCAGCATAGGCCGATAGCTCGACCACGGTATCCCATACCACCATGCCCGGCTCATGAGTCTTAGCGGATCGAAGTACCATGGTTAAAAGGGATTTCACTGGTAAGTTTGGTACCCTAGGTTCAAGCAGTAGCGTCCAAACATGGTGAACATACATAAGACAGATCGGGTTACTTGACGAGCTCGGCTAGCTCGAACACACAACAAGTTGAACGACATGAAGTGCATAAGCACTTCGCGTGGCCAACCACTATCGTCAATCGAAGTACGACTCGGGTTCGTCGAACACATCTCACGTGGCAAATGAATCACAACCACGAATGCAATTCTGGTACCGATTGTTTGGACTATAATCATAGCCCCAAACACAATCAAGTGCAGATAGATAAAGTAGTAGTAGATCAAGATTCAACTCATACAATCAAGGTCTGGTATTATCCGTTTAGGACTGCCAGGGCTGTTGCACGCACTCGTTGCTCCACTCCCCCATCACCCATGACGGATCATACAACGTAAATATAAATTTAAACATATACATTACATAGTTAAAATCATAAAGCAGTTGAGCATGTTATGAAGCACAACACAAGCATGAGTTTGTACATGTTCAATTCCTAATCACACAACTATCCAAGGAGATCATACACATAGTTAAAAGAGGTTGAGAATCATATCTCAACACCCTTATACATTACAATTTGCTAACTACACTCATTCAAACATTTCAAGAAACACTTAAACAAACATACATCAACATACATGACATATGTCAACCACATAGGCATTAGGCCAAATCCTTTCACTAGGGAGTTGCCCCAATCATAACACGCGTACACCCACGACGGATAGTCATGGCAAGCAGGAATCTAAGTTCCATATTCATTAAGTCATTTCCACAAACACTTGGGCCACACATTTTAGCATATATAGTGTATATTGGTCGTGGCGTGATTTAGGACAAATCCTTTCGTCGAAGGGATATCGCCAATACAACAATCATGAATCCATGACAATTAGTCATGGCGAGCACGAATGAGAATTCTATACTCATTCAGTCATTTTCACAAACACTTAGAATACACTATTACAACATACATGGTGTATGTTAGCAAAACATGTATTAGGGCTAGCCTTTAGCCAAGTGAGTATTTTATCCATGTATAATATGTTACTACAACAAATAATCATGTTAAATACATCTTCAAAATTTATACGTATACAGTATTTTCTAAAATACGTAATTTCAACATACATAGTGTATATAAGTAAAACATGTATTTAGGCGAATCCTTTTGCCAAATAAGTATTTTATCCATATATCGTATATCCATATAACAAATAAACATGTCAAACACATTTCCAAAAAAATATACGTATCCCGTACTTTCTACAAATACCTAGAGTATGTAGAATTCCATATTTTTCATCTTTAATCGAAACGGAAAACAGACAACACTTTGTACATGTGCAATTGCATGCAGATCATGAATCTATCATTATCTGACATTGAAAGCATTGAAAACCATAACCTATACAGCTAAAGTCTGCACCTTTTGTCGTAGAATCGTAACGGAGTCGATAGGTTTGCTAAGCTTCCGTATTCGGCAGTTTGGTAACCTATAAACGAAATAGGTTAGCTATTTCACAACCTACAACTGTCTAAACCCCAAAACAGATTAGGGTTAGGGTTTCTTACCTAGAAATGACGCCGAAAACGCCGGGAAAATGATGAGAATCAGGCGGTGGAGCCCGAATAGCGGTAGGGAAGAGTGGTAGGGAGATTCTCCCACTGCTCCCACACTTTCTCTCTCTTTTCTCTCTCTCAATCTCAAATTCGTATGGCTGCTTTGAGAGAGGCTTTAAGGTCCTTATATAGCCTAAAAATTCACCGAAATAGACTTATGTTCAAAGTATACTTACATTATAACCAAATCGGCATTGTTTCAGCTCAAAAGAGGGTTTCTGGCGGGCCTCCTTGAGCCAAAGGTCGGACTTAAGCTCACTAACGCTGGATCTATGTTCTATTAAGTTTTCGTTCAGTGGAATTTCTAGATCACGCGTGGCGGACCAGTTTCAGTTCAACGGTCAGCGGATCTCGATCGGAGATTCCGAGTACATGTAAATGTGTATGAAATTTCTCCTAATCCAAGGGTGTAATTTGGTCTGATTCTGACAGTCTGGTTGCTTAATACTGATCAGCAAGCGAGAGGTGCCAGATTACTATTCAAGATATTTTATTTTGAAATTATTTCACATTTCTCACACTCTTCACTCCGAGCTCAAGCGAATAGCGGTAAGACATTATCTGGATTTGATTTTCGAGATGGTTGTCAAGCCCAGCGAGGCGGTCCTAGTTCCTTAACTTCATGTTAATCGAACTTCCGACGTGCGGTCCAGATCTGATACGAAGTTTTAAGATGCTCCCGAGAGCAGCCGGGTAATGAGATTGATCCTAGATTTTAGGGTAATCTAGCGTCAATGATTCTGCAAGTTTTGGGTCTTGTAGATCGTATTTAAAGTGATTGGTGCTAATTTCATAGGCACTCTAGTTTAACACTAGCTAAATCTTACTTAATTTCTAAAGGATTTAGTCCTGTAAGATTTCTTTCTGAGGTGGTACTTAGTCCTTTGTAGTGTGTATATAAAGTGATCTGAGTTATACTACTTAGCTAGTTTAAGTTAGTGTCTAGGAGGAAAGTACTTAGAAAGATTGAAGAGCAAGGTGGTGAAGGATGGGATTTGTGAAAGAAATGGGTTCACAAGCGATTTTTAGCCTTTAGGACTGAGTTTTGACAAGTTGATAAGGTGTTAGGATCGACCCATTGCCTAAGGATGTCTAATCCCAGTTTGGAAAAAAATCTGGGATGTTACAGGTCTTCACCGCCTTTTCAAAAAGAAATCATGATAATCCCCAAGGATATAGGGTTTATGGAACCATATTCAAGTAAGGCATAAGTGGTTTAACCCAATCACCAAATCTCGGGGTCGAGATTTTTAATTAAGAGGGGTAGATTGTAGCATCTCGATTTTAGGTAGTCAATTAAAAAGCATACCTAGACATATACATCTATCTCATGAAGATTACAATGAAGACTTAAACACAATGAATTAATATAAATAATAGAAGTAATTAAATTTCGGGGATAAAATTATGTTTAAGGGGGGTAGATTATAACACCCCGAACTTTTCAATACCTGAGTATTGAAAGTTCTCGAGTGTTACCATGAAGTTCAACTTAATATGTACATGTGTACGATACCTATCCTAACCTTACATCTACTCCCCAACACGAATCTGACCGTTAATCTCCATTCGTAAGTCAAGCCATCCATCCATTAAATTTTAAGCTGGACCATTAGATCATCAGGCCTACCATTCATTGGGACCCAAAGCTTTAAATTCACTACCCTTCGAGTCCAGACCACCAACTCAACTGTTGAATATTATATAGGTAGACCCTAGGACCCTGATAACCATGGATGATCATATTGAATACAATCTAGCCATTGGATCGACGAAAACTTACAATTAAAGGACAAAAACCCAAATTTATGGCGCATTTGACTGCTATATTTGCTGAAAATTGGTTTGACGACTTGTTAGGAGTAGTGAAGTCGGGTTGACAGTGTGGATTGACTAAAACATCACTATGGACCCCACAATTGATCCCAAGTGTGCATAGTACATGTGCACCAGCGGTGCACTGAATTGGAAATCGGGTCAAAACTAGGTTTGACCCAACAAATCTCCAAAAAAGGAGAGTTTTCTCCCTATTTTCCCACTATTACAAGATTGAACGAACAACGTCCGTTTAGTGTGTTGTGGCCCACCATGAGCGACCGTCTACACGATCTGAACTGTCCATCTCACTGGCCATCCAAAACTGGCTAATCTCGAAGAGAAACCATTCTCTTCTCCATTTTTTCCGGTTGCGAATGCTTTAAAACAAAGCACCTCTGCATGAATCTGTGGTGGGCCACCATCATGGACAAATAGGAAAATCAAGACCATCCATCAGCCATGTAACGCCCTGAAAATCGGGGGTCGAGCATAAACTCAACTCCCGAGTTCCAGAACATCACTTATGCAACAAAATGAATGATGATTGAATGTTGACTGAATTCGTGCATTGAACATGAGTGAGATTAAGCCAAAACAGCATATCATACTCCAGAGACAGTTAAATTTGTAAGCGGAAGACTGTGACAGATAGATAAAATATATAACCTATGATGAGTCTCCAGAGTGTGATAACATTACCAGGTTAAATAAATACAAGTGCAGTTCTAGAATATACCAAATGTGAAGAAGTGTAATGCCTTCTATCCCATGTACCATAGCCCCATCAATACAATATCAGGTCTTCATTGACCTACCAGAGAGATACAGATAGGAGAACTCCTCTTATCATCACAGAAGTAGTCCGGCTCTGCTTCACAAGCATCGCCATCACCTGAAACTCAACAAATCTGGTGGGTGTTCGGAACACCGTCCCGTAACATGGGAGTGAGTGATCAACTCAGTGGAACAGTAAAGCATAAGTTAACATGTTATCAAATCAATCAAGCAGTAATGATAAAGCAGTACAAATCAAGCATTTCTAACTACTCTTGTTAAGTGTAAAAATGATATGACATGATGCTGTATGCCCTTGCCAAACCACCCTCAAGCGACATCATCTTACGTTCGCGAATGCTTACTCCCTCAATGTGCCACATCTACAAAGCACATGCGGTGCGATGATTCTCATGATTACCAAGTTTTTATTAGTCCATTTCAATCAGCAGTATTGGGAAACTAAGGTACCTCCCTTGTATCATTCCCAACATGATCCATTCTAGGGTCGTCAATCCTAGTTATTCTCATACGATGTTATAGTTTGAGAAGCTTAGTGAAGGCATCGCAAAAGGCTCGTCACCCATCAGCTCGGATACAGATCTCACCGTATGCGGCTCAATTGCTGGCCGTCAGCTCGAGTACAGGTCTCACCGTACTCAGCTCAATCACTAGCTGTCAGCTCAAGTACAGGTCTCACCGTACTCGGCTCAACTCACACTCTAGTTGCTGTGAAAGACTCATGGCCAATCACAGACCCTTGGAGTGTACTCGATGATACCACGGAGGACTCGTCGCCCGTCAGCACGAGCACAGATCTCACCGTACTCGGCTCTCGCCGAAGTATCGACAGCTCGAATACAGTGTCCCATACCACCGTATTCGGCTCACGAGTTGGTTGCGCAATGGTCACTACGGGGAGGCACAAGGCTCCAGCGTAGGCTGACAGCTCGACCACGGTGTCCCATACCACCATGTCCGGCTCATGCGACTTAGCGGATCTAGGTACCATGGTTAAACGGGATCGCCACTGGTAAGTTTGGTACCCTAGGTTCAAGCAGTAGCGACCAAACAGGGTGAACACACAGATACACTTCGGTTTAATTGACGAGCCTGACTAGCTCGAACGCACCACAAGTTGAGCGATATGGAGCGCAAAAGCACTCCGTGTGGCCAACCACTATCGCCAACCGAAGTACGACTCGGGTTCGCCAGATACGTCCTTTGTGGCGACATGAATCTCAGCCACAATCGCAAGTCTGGTACCGAATGTTTGGACTATATACATAGTCCCAAACTCAAACAGTTTTCATCGTTAGCATGTGAAGTAAAGCATGATAAACAAGCAATACAAGCATGTTAGTAGGCATGTTATAAAGCATGAAGTAAAACATGAAGTCAAGTATGTTGCAAAGCATGTTGTAAAGCATGTTGTAAAGCATGTTGTAAGGCATGTGATAAAACACTATCCCCATAGGGATCCAGTTGTGTGCGCATTACAAGTGAGAGGTTGCGGTGAACCACCGCATGGAGGGGATCCTACATGTCTCTAAGGGAGTCGGAAATCCCATATCAGCGCCTATCTAAGGCACTAGTACATACACATGTACATATACAAGCATTTACAACAACATTTAGAATACACTATTCCAACATACATGACGTATGTTAGCCAAGTTCGGGTTAGGGCTGTCCCTTCGCCACGAGAGTATTTTTCCCGTGTATAACGTAATCATACAGCAAATAATCATTACAATTACATTTCCAAAATCCGCACGTATGTGGAATTTCTAGAATACGCAATTTCAACATATATGACATTTACACATGAACATGTATTTTTGCGATCCCTTTCGCCAAACTAGCATTTTATCCACACATGATATAATCAAACATTAAATAAACATGTCAAACATTTTCCCAAGAAAAATACGTATACGGTATTTCTACGTATATCTAGAGTATGTGAAAATCCATATTCTTTATCGCTAATCGAAACAGGAAACGGAAAGCACTTTGTACATGTGCATTTGCATGCAGATCATGAATCTATCATTATCTGACATTGAAAGCGTTGAAAAACGTAACTTATACACTTAAAGTCCTCACCTCAGCCCTTGGAATTCCAACGAATCAGCAAGGGTGTTGGAGCTTCCGTATACGGGAGTTTCCTAGCCTAAAGAGCGTATCCGATTAGCTTTTTCATAACCTACCACTATCCAACCTCAAATCAGACCTAGGGTTAAGGTTTCTTACCTTCAAATGGGATGGACACCGCCGGGAAAACCCCTGGAACAAGGCGGTGTAGGCCGTGGGATGAGTGGAAGCAGCAGGAGGAAGATCGACTTCGATCTCCAAGCCTTTCTCTCTCTTTTCTCTCTCTCTCTAAGGGTTTGCTCCCAAATTCGTATGGCTGTGAGAGGGGCTGTTCTAAGCCCCTTTTATAGCCAAAATCATGTCCAAAATAGACTCAGGTTCAAGGGTGGCTGCATACATAGGCAATTCGCCACTTTCCAAGCTCAAAAGGGGTGTTCTGGTGGCCCTCCTTGAGCCAAACGTCAGACTTAAGCTCACCATCTATAGATCTACGTGGGATTACGTTCTCGACTCGATCGGATTCCCAGATCGCACGTGGCGGACCACTTTCAGTTCAACGGTCAGTGGGCCACGATTAGAAATTCTAAGTACATGTAAATGTTCCTGAAATTTTTCTTAATCCGAGGGTGTAATTTGGTCTGATTCTGACGGTCAGGTTGCTTAATACTGACGCGCAACCGAATGATGCCAGATCACTATTCCTGATATTTTCATTTGGATGGGAATAGTGTTTTTCACACTCCCTCGCTCCGGAGTGAAAAGAATGGCCGTGGGACATCGGAATCATCTGATTTTTGAGATGATTGCCAAGCCCAGTGGGGCGGTCCTAGTTCCTTAGCTTCGTGTTAATCGGACTCCCGATGTGCGATCTAGACCCAATACGAAGTTTCGTTTCATTCCCGAGAGCAGCCGGGTAATGAGTTTGGTTCTAAACTTTAGGGCAACCTAGAGTCACTGATTTTGCAAGTTTTAGGTCTTGCAGATCGTATTTAAAGCGATCCCAACGGATTTCATGGCTAATCGAGTTTTGCACTTAGTTAACTTTGTTACATTTCTAAAGGATTTAATCCTAATTGTTTTCTGATTGAGATGGTACTTAGGCCATTGTAGTTTGTATGTAAAGTGATCCAAGTTTTACTACTTAGCTAGTTTAAGATAGTGTCTAGGGCGAAAGTGCTTTGAAAAATTGAAAGCACAAGGTAGTGAATGGTGGGATTTGTGAAGAAAATGGTTTAAGACGGGATTTGAGGCTTTAATTGAGCGTTTGGGAAGTTAAACCTGTGTTAGGATTGACCCATCGCCTAAGGACGTCTAATCCCAGGTTGGCAAAAATCCGGGATGTTACAAGCCACTACCCCGAAAACCAACTAAGATGGGCTATGCTCAGGGAGGAACCGAGAATCACACGCTATTTCCAGCGACACTATGTGACATGCGGTCGGTTCGAATCCGATTTTCTGTTGTGTAACAAACCATCCACCGTGAGAAGACAGTCCCAACCCCTTTCCAAATAGGAAAGAAGGGAAAAAAAAAAAAGATGGATCGCCGGCAATTCCGCCAATTTTTACGGCAGCTTCGCCAACCTTCATAGTTGTTCTGCCGATTTCCATGCCATAGTGCTAAAGGATTCTCCTCACAGCAAGTCCTGAAATCCCGCTTTCACCACAGATCGGATGGACTAAGAAGCTCCAGACAGTAGATCCGACCCACCTAAAGACGTCCAAATTGAGAGATAGTGGATTGGGACCGAACCACCATAAAAAAATAAAAATGAAACCCATCCCCCACCAACAGAGCTGTCCGATCATAAATCCAAACCCAGCATTCGCAGACCATATGATTTATAGTGGGCGTAGACAACCTAAAGAAAGATGAATGCGAGAAGTTATAAGTCCAAGTAAGCTGCATTACACGTTCCGCACGCCACAACCAAACAATCCGTGCTGCTGCGTAATCGAATTTGTTGGACGAAGGATGTAGAGATCCAGCAAGCTATAAAGACTCCCAACACTTGGCTAGAAGAACACAAACAAGGAGAGAGAGAGAGAGATGAGAGAGAGAAAGAAGAAGAAAGGAGAAAGGAAGAAAGAAAGGAGAAGAACTTCTAGCCGCATAACCTAAGAAGAAGGCCAAAGCCGAGTGCTGCAATTCACCGGGTCACTGAGTCAAATTGAACCAATGGAGATCAACAACACTCCCTTCTAGGTTTCCTTCTTCTTTTCCCTTACAACTGACCGATTTAAGACACCCCAAACTAAGTCGAGAAGAGTTGACTTAGTCGAGAAATTTGAGAATAACTCGAGTCGAGGTGAGTTGAGGTTAAGCCACTTAATCTCATAAGTATGCAATCACGTCAGTAATATACACACTAACCTAAAACAAATTATAGAAGAACCTAACCATTTAAATTGTTAAAACGCTACGTTAAGATTCCAACTCTATGACACGTATTCACACTCAAAAAAGACACCAACAATAAAGGTGAGGGTTTTTCCTCTACGCTTACCTAAATTTAAGTTAATATAAATTATTTGCCTTTTACGTGCTTTTATGATATTATGATTTCCTCCCTGCAGCTGTTAATTTACTACCAACAATTATTTATCATTGAGAATTATGGTATGATGTTAATTACGAGTGATCTTCATTATTTTTATGTGGGGCGATGGATACAAGTCATGCCCTTGCCTTTACCAATTTTGTTGAGTTAGCCCTTACTGCTGACTGTATCTAGGACCGTCCATCCATTTCAAAACTGCGCGCGGGACTCGTTGTCTCGTCCTGACCGTCCATCAACAGACATCATGTCCAGGCCAATGAACGACCAGCTCTGGACGGGTCACTGTAACACGTTAACAAATATTATATATATATATATATATATATATATATATATATATATAATATGTTAAATAAAAATATTATATTGGTAGGTGACGTTTTGAGGTTGTGCACATGTAAAGTGCTATACATATTAGGTGGGCCCCATGTGGGGCCCACCTTGATATAATATCCCTATGTATTTAGTATATGAGGTGGGCCACACCGAGTTCTGTCCGTCCGTCCACATTGATAGACTTCCATATTTTATCCTGGCCGTTCATTCCAAGTCGTCCATCTATGAGCAACTAGTGATGGACATTTGACATATGTATTAAAAAGGAAATAGGTACATATATAATAATATAATAAAATGTAGCCTATACACACACATATGTATATAACACTATAAATAATGCACTACCAAAAATTCGAGCAAAGGATATGGACGTTGCAAGCTTTTAGCTACAGATTAAATCCACAGCAATATAGCTACGAATTTAATCCGTAGCGAAAGCCTAAGTTATTTGTAGCTAAAGCGTACCTCCTCACCTAAACCATATTAAACATAGATGGTGCTTAAGGGGATCCATGGGGTCCATTGGAATATATGTGTTTAATCTAAGCCATCCAACAATTCTGATATTTAATTTTAGTGCATGAGCCCAAAAATTATATAGATTAAATGTCTAAGTGGACCACATCATAAGAAATAATAAAAATTAAATTTCTACTGTTAATATGTTGTGTGGTCTCCTTAAAGATTCGATCTAACTCATTTTTTGTATCAGTACTTAAAATAATAATTTAAAATTAATGGACAGAGTGGATATATGAAATACATCACAGTGAGCCCCATGGTCATAAAACCCAACATCCCCAAGGAGCCGTCCATCACGCGCCCCTCCAGAATCCAAACCCCCTCCCAAAATAAAAAAAACCCATCCCATATTCCATTTTCTCCCGCGCGTAGACAAAAACTCTTTCTCTCTCTCTCTCTCTCTCTCTCTCTCTCTCTCTCGCACTCAGCCTCTCTCTTTCCCTTGCCCTCTCTCGATCTCCCGCTCTCCCTCACCCTCTCTCCTTGTCTCTTGGTCCCTCTCTCTCTATCTCTCTCGCGTGCACCCTCTCCTCTCTGTCTCTGCCTCTCTCACACCCTCTCCCTCCTCTCTCTCTTCCTCTCTCTCTGATCTCTCCACCCTACCACGCAATCCACATCCAGTCAGTGGTGGCAGGGTCATCACGCAATCCTCGTCCTTTCTCGCTCTCGCCATCTCCTTCTCGCTCGTGACCTCACGACCAGCATCTCTCTCTCTCTCTCTCTCTCTCTCTCTCTCTCTCTCTCTCTCTCTCGGCAGCGGCAGTGGTATTCTCCTCTTTCTCTTCTCTGTCTTCTTTTTCTTTTTCTAATAGGGCTTCGAAATTAAAAATCTCTAATTGGAGATTTTTGAAATTCCAAATCCCTAATTGGGGCTTTTTGAACTTTCAATCCCTAATTGGTATTTCTGATTTTGTAATTCCTTATTTCTGGAAGAGCTCTATCCCAGATTGGGATTTTGTATGGTTGATCATCATTTACCATGTCTAGGGGTGAGGAACTCGAAATTGAAAATTCCTAATTAGGTTTTTTTTTTTTTTTTTTGGTTCTCGTCATGGATAATGGATTGCTTATAATTCTAACGAATCACTTTCAACAGATGATCCTAACCATCCATATATGGCTTACAACTTAGATAGAAGATGGCCATAAAAAAACAGATGGCTAGCTTTCAGGTGGATAGGATCATCTGACTGGTGTGATTCTTTCATGGTGTCCCATAGGTTATAAGTTTGTAACTATGGAAAGTCCAGATTCATTCCTTGAAGACAATTGCCTAAGCAAAAATTGTTAATGGCACTGTATGATGGCTGATAGATGGATTTTTATGATAGTGGTTGGTTTAGTTAGTTGATTTTGTCATAAGAAGCTCATATTTGCTATAGTTTAATTTTAGTAGCAAATGCAATTTGGATATATCTGTAGCTTTGGTCCCACCTCAAAATGACCCAATCCCCCTTTTATGCTGGAAATCTGTTGATTTTATGATTTTTTATAGCATTTTTATGGTTGAGGATTTTTTTTTCCTTTTTTAATTCGATTTGATGTTGATTTCATCAGATCTGATGATTTAGTTCTGAAATTCTTTGTTCTTATTTATGAAGAAGGCAAGGTAGTAACTCCCAACTATGTTCTTATTTATGAAGACAATGAAGGAGATCGAATGCTTGTCGGCAATGTGTCATGGGAGTATGTCTATTACATTTGATTTTGCATTTCTGTTATGACGTCGTGTGTTTTCCGCTGCATCTTGATCATATTTAAAATAAAAATGCAACTCATTCATGCATGTGTGACAGTGTGAGTCAGGATGATCATCAAATGACTAAAATTCTAACTCTCCATTCCTATAGGATGTTTGTCAACATCGTGAAAAGGTTGTATATCATCAGTGGCTCTAGGGCACCACTTCCTGATTTCCCTTTTATTAAAGCTTGCTACAAGTGAAGTTAAATTAGCAAATCTTGAGAAAATTATATTTTAGTTGTTTGTTTGTTTTTAGTTGGAAATCTATGTGTGGACTGATCAGATTTTAAGCTTAAAAAAAGAATATAATCTGCCCATTCTAAAGGTTGGAAAAATCTATTAAGATCCTACAATGCTTTGGACTAAATACTGATTCTGGATCAAGCTCCTAGATTTAATCTCCATTACTTGTGTATGCATGTAAATGTAAAAGGACACTTCTCCTATTTGTTAATAAAAATTTTGAGCATGCCAATGTCATAGTGAGACATTTTTATGCATCATAACAGCTGAAACCTGAATTTGGGGACTGCCAAATGGACTCCATTTTTGTTGCTTTGTTGTCCCAAAAATTTTTTTGTGGTGGGCTGAGTTTCATGGGTGCACTCCTGCTGAATTTTAGGGCAACTTATAGGGAATGATAGACCTAATAAAAAACACGACTAATCTAGAACACTTAGTGTATATTCCATGTCACTTATTATCCAAATAAAGTGTTATTTTTGATCCCGTGAAATTCCCGCCTAAATTCATCTTTTGTTGCAAACTTCGCTAGAAAGTAGAAATCAACTATTGTTTCTAGCTTTCTATGCATTGATTATCTTTAAAAAAAAAAAATCTGTTCTTTATTATTATTATTTTTTATATGGGATATGATTGTAGGATGTGCATTTCCAATATATTAATTGTAGAAAGTAGATGATTTAAATTTAAAGGTGCCAAACAAAACTTAACACACTAAAATTCTCAAGAATCCAATTACTATAGATGTAGATTCTTCAAATTTCAAGTGTCCAAACCACCTATAAATTCCTTTGAAGACTTTTTTAACCTAACTTCCATCTTTTTCTACCTTTTTTCCACCTTTTTAGGCTTGCTTCTTAAAGGTGCTGCGGAAGAGGAAGAAGAAGAAGAAGAAGCAGAAGTGGGTGGAACCAGTATAGGATTACAGAGACCTTTCCATAGTACACATGACAAGGGTGACATGTCAATTCAGTATTTTCATTTAATTTCCCTTGTTGATGATGAAACGGGATTAAAAATATATATATTGGATGGTCCTAGCCATCTGGTTAGCAGATTCCAAACTAAAAATTACCCACCCCCCCCCCCCCCCCCCCCCCCCCCCAAAAAAAAAAAAGGTCAATGGCCCCCATTTGGTTAAAGGAGAATAAATTTAGGTTAGGATTACCTAGCAAAATAAAAAATTAGATCGAACATGATTTAAGATGGGACCTACTGGATGGACGGTCTCAATTGAGACATGACCATAACCCATATATGTGCAGTAAAGGGATGACACTACCAATTTCCAGTTCTAATGGCTCTACCTCATCAACTTTCTTGTTTTGTTACCATTTCCTTTTGTAGTGGTATACTCACAAGGACCTCCCTTGTTACAGATGATCAATCCATCTGATTCTTCTAAGCATACATGATTTAGAAAAGTATAGCAATGGCTCACATGCTCTACTTGTCGGCAGTTCCTTCTAGTTAATCACTATCTTTGGAGCGTTCAAATTTGAGAAACGATCTATTTAGCTAAGTGTATAGAACATTTGGCATCCAAAGTCCCCCTACCTAGCTAATTAGTATTTGCTTCACTTTTGAGTTCCATCCAACTATTTTCTTTGTGGAGAGCCATCAGAATGGAAGATTATTGTAGCATGACTTGAAGAAAGGTGATTTCTATCATCTAATGGCAACTCCAAAGTCCTTGCACTTATCATCTAGGTCTTGCCATCCAACAATATGTATGGTTCATCATGTGCTTTCTCACTTTTAGCTTCCTTTCTCCTTTAAATATGTGAACTCTAGTGTAGCCAATAAATTAAACCTTTGGAATTTGTACTTTCTATATCTAGTGACAAGCTTTGTACCACAACAAAATAGAAAATTTTGGAGCATAAAGTGTTACATCTGCTGAGGAAGTTGTGCTCTTGCCTCATGCGAGCTCTAAGCTATTCATTAGTGGGGCCCATCAGTGTTATGTGCTGCAACATGGTCATCAGATGGTCCACATGTGTAGCCATTGATGAGTTTCAAATATCATCATTTTTTCCATATATAATGTGGCCTACTTGGTGCTAGGCCTGACCTGATTTTTGGTTCGTGGGTAATTTGCTGGGATCTACCTGGTGAACAGCCTGGATCCCGCTTATAGGTTTGGAAAAGGGGAGCTACCTATTGTTGGAGCCTGCGTTGAATTATAGTCAGTGCTCTTACCATTATATAAACTGGAATAAGAATTCCAACAGTCCTCACAATAGCAACTATTTGTCAGAGAAAAAAGAGAGGATCAAAACATTATAATTCAAGGATGAATGTTAACATCGGATGTTATATGCACTTCCATCAGGTGGGTACGAGCACTAATATGCCCTGGCCCAAAAATCCGGCCAGACAGCTCATCAGGTGGGCCACACATGCAAATTTAATGTGGATTGTTGCTTAACAATGCAGACCCAAATCCATTTCCTAATGCGTTAACAATGCAAAAATAGGCCAACCCATATCTTTATGGAGACAACAACACAAGGCTCTTCACTTATTGGACTGTAAGTTTATACTTCTTTCATTTTTTAAAAAATCTTTTATTGCCCTTTATTATGATTCTTGTTTCCTTTACAAGTGATGAGCTCTCTCAAATGACATGGGTTATTTGTATTTTATTAGTTTCTATTGGAAGTTGGGTCTCAAATAACATAAATTAACAACCCAAGATATATGTTTTACAAGGGGAATACTCGCAACCATATTTGAACGTATTTATAGTCTTAGGCTCCATTTGGTCATCACATTAGTATTTATGAAAATATTTAAAAAAATAAAAAACCAAATGGAGCCTAAGCCCTTTTTTAACTCCACCAATGCAACTCCTTGCATTGCCGGTCCCAAGCCCGGGTAAAGGAGGAGGGAGAAGGGCCATAGAATAAGATCGTTAACTATGGAGGAGATTCTGAAAATGCAGTGAGTCTCTCTGGTTTTATGGTTTTACTTGTACATTCCTGTATTGATTACTCAAGCATGATGGTTATGCGCATTCTTTCAGGTGGATGTTGCATGTGGGAGGATTAGAGTTGCATATTTCAGATTCAAGCATCTGGTACGTCTCTTGTCAAGAATGCACATGTGTAGTTCATCAAACAATACATTATTTGATTATAATTACATTTATTTGTTGCAATGTGAATGGTATTGTATTTGCGAATGTGAATGAAAATAAACAGCTTATAATATATATATATATATATATATATAATATATATATATATATATATTATATATATATAGATATATATATATTATCAATGAAGGATACCTTGATTAGGGAGACATGAAATTCTTGTAGCTTATGGTATGGTGCCCCAATATTGGTTGTATGTTACTAGTATGTAGTAGATA
Source organism: Magnolia officinalis (assembly GCA_021015155.1). Taxonomy (NCBI): domain Eukaryota; kingdom Viridiplantae; phylum Streptophyta; class Magnoliopsida; order Magnoliales; family Magnoliaceae; genus Magnolia; species Magnolia officinalis. Next base: position 28,307,194 of record JAJHSJ010000007.1, read on the forward strand.
ATACTAGGTTCAATATTTTTTATATGTGGCTAAATTTTTTATCTCAACTACTTATAACCTAAACCTAAACCTATAATCTATAACCTAGACCGAAACCTAAAACCTAAATGTATTCTCAAATCCCTAAACCTAAACCTACACCTAATCCTAATCTCAACTCCCTAACCTAAACCTAAACCTAAACTTAAAAATCCAAACCTAAACCCGATCCCAAACCCGAACTCGATTTCCTAAACCTAAACCTAAGCCTATAACCTAAAACCTAAGTGTATTCTCAAATTCCTAAACCTAAACCTACACCTAATCCTAAAAGGACCTAGACCTGAACCTAAACCTTAGATGAGTAACTAATTTACTGGATGAGTAACTAATTTAGGATTTAATTGTATTAGGTCAAAATTGATAGAGCAGACCCAGATGTGCATCCGAACTATCTGGATGTTGAGCGGGGGTCCCTGGAAGGTGGGAACCGCTGTTATAACCATGATGAAGCTATCCATTTCTTATAGACAGCATTGGAGTGGCCTGGCCATTTGAACAAGCCGTGTTTATGTATTTGCTCGAAATTAATGGAGCAGACGTGGATGTACGTTGGACCTATCCGGATGAGTGGGGGTCCCTGGAAGGTGGGAACCGCCGTTATAACCATGATAAAGCTGTCCATTTCTTATGAACAGCATTGGAGGGGCCTGACCATTTGGACAGGTCGTGTTTATGTATTCGCTTGAAATTAATGGAGCAGACCTGGATGTACGTCGGAGCTATCCGGATGAGCGGGGGTCCCTGGAAGGTGGGAACCACTATTATGACCATGATGAAGTTGTCCATTTCTTATGGACAACATTGAAAGGGCCTGGCTATTTGGACAGGCCGTGTTTATGTATTTGCTCGAAATTAATGGAGCAAACCCGAATGTGCGTCGGAGCTATCCGGATGAGTGGGGGTCCCTGGAAGGTGGGAACCGTTGTTATGACCATGATGAAGCTGTCCATTTTCTATGGACAGCATTGGAGGGGCCTGACCATTTGGACAAGCCGTGTTTATATCTGTATTTGCAGGTACCCACCCTTAACCTAAACCACACCCTAAACCTATTCTCAATTCCCTAAAGCTATAATCTATAACCTATAACGTAAACCTAACCCTAAACCAAAACCTATAACCTAAACATAAACCTAAACCTAAACCTATAACCTATACTTATAACCTTAACCTAAACTATAACCTTAACCGATAACCTAGACTTATAACCTAAACCTAAAACTTAGAACCTAACCTAAATCTATTCTCAAATCCCAAAACCTATAATAACCTAAACCTAGACCTTAACCTAAACCTAAACCTATACTTATAACCTATAACCTATAACCTATAACCTAAACCTTAACCTATAACCCAAACCTTAACCTATAAAATAAACCTATAGAACCTATAACCTATAACCTATAACCTAAACCCGATCCCGAACCCGAACCCGAACCCGATTTCCTAAACCTAAACCTTAAACTAAAACCTAAAACCTAAAGCTTTAACCTAAACCTATTCTCAAATCCCAAAACCCATAATCTAAACCTAAACCTTAACCTAAACCTATAACCTATAACCTAAACCCGAACCCAAACCCGAACCCGAACCTGAATCCTTAAACCTTAACCTAAACATATAACCTATAACCTATAACCTAAGCCTATACCTAAACCTAAAACCTAAACCTAAACCTATAACTTAAACCTAAACCTATAACTTATAACCTAAATCGTATAACCTTAACCTAAACCTATAACATAAACCTTAACTTAAACCTATTCTCAAATCCCAAAACCTATAACCTTGACCTATAACCCAACCTAAACCTAAACTTATAATCTAAACCTATTCTCAAATCCCAAAACCTATAACCTTAACCTATAACCCAACCTAAACCTATTCTCAAATCCCAAAACCTATAACCTTAACCTATAACCCAACCTAAACCTATTCTCAATTCCCAAAACTTATAACCTAAACCTAAAACTTAACCTATAACCCAACCTAAACCTAAACCTATTCTCAAATCCCAAAACCCATAACCTAAACCTAAACCTAAGCCTAAACCTAAACCTAAAACCTATAACCTAAACCCGAACCCAAACCCGAACCCGAATCCCTAAACCTTAACCTAAACATATAAGCTATAACTTCATTTGCTTAGACTTTGATCTTTACGAAGCTTGATTTCTTCTCGATGTAGCTTGATTACTTTAGAAGCTTCAATGTAACTTTAAGCTATACTTGAGTCCCGTATTTAGATTTGAATCTTGAACTTCGACTTGCACTGGAACTTGAGTCTTGACCTTGAGTTCTCTCTTAATATTGTAGGTTGGATTATCATGAAGCTTAAAGAATTCTTTGAGCTGGTCTTCAAGTGTTGACGAAGTGTCTCGAACAAATTTATCAAGATATAAACATATGACAAACGGAGAAGTTTTGACACACAAAATTTGATAATCAAAGAGGAATCAAATCATAGCACTTACAATCTCCCCCTTTGTCAAATTTGTGACAAAACACTTCTCAAACGTCAATAAGATAAGCATCACATTATATAATAACGAATCATGCACCAGTTGTCATAAAACAAGCATCTGAGACAACTCAACTCCCCCTGAGTTAATACACCTCAACTCCCTCTGAGTAGGTATACATCATATCAATCATATCACATAAATAGAATGCACACATTCTCCCCCTTTTTGTCAAAATATGATAAAGGAAGAAACAAAGATAGGACATGAAAGACAGAAATAGAGATAGCAACTCAGAAAGATAAAAAAAAATTGCAAAGTGAAGAACAAGAGAAGTATGCAAGGTGAGTCAGAGTACATAATAAGAAAATTAACAAGTGATGTTTTAAGACAGTAATCCACACAACCAAGGAAAGAAACTTAGTAAACTTGTTACAGACCAAAGATTAAACATTCTCAATCAGAACTAGAAAAAGGAGCAGGAATGTTAGGATCACTTTGGTGAAGGCTCTTCTGTAAGCGCCTAAAATATTTGTGCATATTTTTAAATTGTTGATTGTGTCCAACATTCATCTGTTCTACCTTTTCTTCTAATACACTAAGATGTGCATTGAAATCAGATGGTTCAAAGTCTGGATCATTTCCAGAATCAGAATCAATTTCATTGAAAATATCGTCCATGTCAATATCATCGGCTGACAACTCATCTCCTTCGACACCCATCTCAGCTTCAGCAGCAGCAGCACCCGCTTCAACATCGACTTGTCCAGGAGCCAACTCCAACTTCATCTTATGCAGGTTGGAATTGTTAAATATTAGGTGTTGGATAAGAGCCTCACCGACGGGCATAGTGACTAACATGTGAGTGGCTAATACATTTAACAAATATCCAAATGGAATATCACCATGACCAGGATGACTACGAATTTGTATGATAGAGGAACAAATCAAGGAGGGCAAACAGATGTTAGCACCAGTAATGATCAAGTACAAAATACGAACCATAAACAGAGTCAACTACGTCTTGTTTCCAGAGCGGGGATACAGATTAGAAGTGAAGATACGATGCAAAACTCTGTATTTGGGTAACAAGTATTTGATTTTAAGGGCATTTCCATTTGCAGTCCATGGTGCATTCATGTTACACAATGCTCTAGTAAAAATTCATTTTTTCGATTCTGAGACTCTCTCACCAAGTGCACTAGGATTAACACTATCATCATTTACTTGTATGTCCATAAGGCCGGAAATTAAGTGTCGATCAACATGAAATGGCCCTTCTTTAGTATCAATAGTAAAAGTCCGTTGCTCAGTAAAGAAGTCAGATATACATGTAACCATGGCCTGGGCAATGGACTGATATGCCGGTTCACCCCAGCGTAAAATGTTTTCCCAACCTACAGATTGAAGGAGAGGAAGGAGACCATAAGGGGCAATATGGTTTAAGCTAACAGCTTTCTTAACAATAATATTGCGCATACGCAGGTCACGTACATGCGGAGGATCATCTTCAGGATCCCTAAGATGACGTCTAGTGATTGCATTTGAACGAGAAGAAGATGCACCTCTATGAATTTTCTTTTTACCTCTAAATTCCATAATCTTGAAGAAATGAAAGAAAGCTCAAGAAAATAGAGATGGGTTTTTCTAGATTTAAAAAAAAAAAAAAAAAAAAAAAAAAAAAAAAAAAAAAAAAACCCCAAAATTTTGAAGATTTATAAGAAATAGACAACAATGATCAAGAATATTAAGAGATAAGATTAAGATTCTCCAAGAAAACAAAAAAAATCACTCTAACCTAGAGGAATCGAACACAAGGGTTCAACTAGTCGAAGCTCGGCTCGTTGGTGAGGAGGGTTAGAATGAAGAAACAAGTTTTCCCCAAATTAAAAAGATCATCGCGCGCACGACCGGTCTTGGGACATACTCGACTGATCGTATCAAGACTGGTCGAGCACATCCTCGACCGGTCTTAGACCAGAAAAAAAATATGCATTTTTCACAAAATTTTAAAATTCAAATTAATAACATATTAACATTATATACAATATGCTACAAAAATGCATGATTAATCATTTAAATTTGCACATACCAAGATCAAATTTTAATTTGTTAAACCTGCTTTTGTCGAGCGGTTTAGTGAAAATGTCAGCAAGCTGAGTCTCGATAGGAATATATTCTAAAAATATTATTTTTTCTTCCACTAATTCATGAATATAATGAAATCGAATGTCAATGTGCTTAGTACGTGAATGCTGGATTGGGTTTTTTGAAATGTTTATCGCACTGGAATTATCACAGTATAAAACCATAGAGTCTTGTGTGATTCCAAAATCATTCAGCATACGTTTCATCCAAACCAATTGAGTACATGCATTTCCTGCTGCAATATATTCAGCCTCAGCAGTTGAGAGTGATATGGAACTTTGTTTCTTTCTAAACTAAGAAACCAGACAGTTTCCAATGTAAAAAAAAACCACTGCTAGTTGATTTTCTATCATCTATATTTCCTGCTCAATCAACATCCGAATACCCAACCAATTGAATACTAGAATCATAGGGATACCAAAGACCCAGATTAACTGAACTTGCGACATATCAAATAATTTGTTTAACAGCAGTTAAGTGAGATTCTTTAGGATTAGACTGATATCTAGCACAAATTCTAACACTTAAAGCAATATCAGGTCTACTTGCAGTTAGGTAAAATAGGCTACCTATCATACTACGATACAATTTAGGATCTACATCTTTACCTGTAGAGTCTTTTGAGAGTCTTAGAGTTGTACTCATAGGAGTATCAAAGCTCTTACCATTTTCAAATCCGAATCTCTTAATCAAGTTTAATGCATACTTAGTTTGTGAAATAAAAATTCCATCAGATTGTTGTGTTACTTGCAACCCTAGGAAATAATTTAATTCACCAACCATGCTCATTTCGAATTTAGATTTCATTCGATCTGCAAACTCAACATTCATGTTAGTACGAGTTGATCCATAAATTATTTCATCAACATAGATTTGAACCATTAAGATATCATCGTTATGTTTCTAAACAAAGAGCGTCTTATCGACACTACTCATCTGAAATTTGTGACTTAGTAAGAACTTAGTCAATTTGTCATACCATGTTCTAGGAGCTTGTTTCAGACCATAGAGAGCCTTTTTAAGGCTGTATACATGATTGGTAAACTTAGGGTCTTCAAACCCAGTCGGTTGTTCAATATATACCTCTTCATGTAAGTCGCCATTCAAAAAGGCGCTTTTTACATCCATTTAAAAAATTCTAAACTTTCTAAAATATGCAATAGATATGAAAAGTCTGATCGATTCAAGGCGAGCAACTGGGGTAAAGGTTTCATCATAATCAATCCCTTCAATTTGCATGTACCCTTGTACAACCAGTCTTGCCTTATTTCGAATGATATTATCCAATTCATCAGACTTGTTTTTGAAAATCCATTTTGTTCCAATAATATATTTATCTTTAGGTCTATGAACAAGGTGTCAGACATCATTTTTGACAAACTGATTAAGTTCTTCCTGCATCGCAATTGTCCAATTTTCATCAGAAAGTGCTTCTTTCACATTAACCGGTTCTATCTGGGATGTAAAGCAAACGTAGTTACATATGTCCTCTAATTGTCTACGAGTGCGCACACCAGTGAGAGGGTTTCCAAGTATTTGATCAGTTGGATGATCTTTTACAGTTCTTAATTCAGAATTAGTTTTACTTGATGAAGTATCTAGTTTTTCATATATAAGAGCTTCATCATTATCTGAACTAGGGGTAGGTGTATTCAAGTGATTGTCAATTACAACATTTATTGACTATTGAATCACACTGGTCCTGTTGTTCAGAACACGATATGCACGACTGTTTAAAGAGTATCCTAAGAAGACCCCATCATCACTTTTAGTGTCGAACTTTCCCAGATTTTCACAGTCACGTAAAATATAGCACTTGCTGCCAAAAATTTGAAAATATTTGACAGTAGGCTTTTTCTCAAACCACATTTCATAAGCCGTTTTATTATTTAGATTTGCAGATATAAACATGGTTGGTAATGTAGCAGGCGGTATTCACTACTTCAACCCATAAATTTCTAGGGAGCTTCATGTTATTTAACATAACATTTCCCATTTCTTGAAGCACTCTATTTTTTCTTTCCACAATACCATTTTGTTGTGGAGTTTTGGGCGCAGAGAATTCACGTGATATTCCCTGATCGCTATAGAGTTTCTCAAAACCACTATTTTCAAACTCGGATCCATGATCACTACGAATCTTACTAACTTGAGAACATTTTTCAGTTTGGATCTGTTTTATAATTTTTTTCACTTCATCAAGGGTTTCTGATTTGTCCCTCAAGAATGAAACCCAAGTGTATCTTGTATAGTCATCTACGATAACCAAGATGTATTTTTTGTCACCTCGACTTTCCGTTCTCATTGGTCCTATAAGATCCATGTGGAGAAGCTCGAGTGGTCTTATGGTAGTATTGGAGTTCACCTTTTTGTGAGAGCTCCTAGTTTGTTTACCATACTGGCATTCACCACAAATCTTATCTACTTTTTGCACTTTAGGTAGACCTCTAATTAGTTCACCTTTGCTCAATCTATACAAATTTTGGTAGTGTACATGTCCAAGGCGTTTATGCCATAATTCTGTCTCATCAGTATGGACCATGTAACACGTTTGATTAAATGAGCTTCCATTGTATACAATATAGCAGTTTTCAGAAGTTTTACGACCAGTTAATATTACAGAACCCTTTTTATCTATAATTTCACAACCTTGATTAGAAAATTTAACATTATGGTTGTTGTCACATATTTGAGATATGCTTAACAGGTTGTGTTTTAATCCCTTAACATATAAAACATTCTTAAATAAGGGAAGATTATAAAGTTGAACCGTACCTTAGCCAATAATCTTGTAGCTGCTAAATGTGACTGATCCATCAATCATATCTTTTAGATCGGTGAATAAAGCCTTGTCACCTATCATGTGCCTGGAACATCCACTGTCTAGATACCATTTTGAATGGCTTGTTACTTTGAATGCAGTGTGGGCAACCAAGCAGGTAACTTTAGGAACCCATTTCAAAACTGTTTTGGGTTTAGGAACATGGTTGGTCTTCTTTTGTCTGATGTTGTAAGAATGACCTATTGAGTTAGATTTTAAGAGCTCCTTAAGTAAATCAATTATTTTTTCTACAAGAGGATTTCTATTCTAATTTTTAAAATTCATATAGCTGCTTTTAGGTTTATGAAAAGTTTTTGTATTTTTAGAAAAAACTTGACTAGTACCTTTTCTTTTTGAGTTAGAAGTTTCTCCTTTCACAAAGTTGGGAGAAGTATGCTTCTGATTAGGAGATGTATTTTTCTCATAGCCCAATCCGGATCTATCGCCACATTTTCTTGATTCAGATAATAATTTTTCTAACTTTGGATCACCCTGGGCATATCTCCATGTATCCTTCAAACTCAAAAGAGAAGATACTTCATTTTTAAGTTTCTCATTTTCAGATTTCAAATCATTAATCAAGGAGGTTTTGAATTCCAAATCACATTTTGATTTTTCAAAACAATCTGAAATATGCGATTTTTCTAACACAAGGGTTTCAAAACATTCTTTGAGTTTAGAAAACTTTTCTTTTTGAAACTTAAGTTTGACAGCAATTTTACAACTTTCCTTATATAAGGCATTATAAGCATCTTGAAGATTTCTTCACTTTCATAATCACTATTTAAATTTTCTTCACTTGTTGAGTCATCGTGATCTGAAAAAGTAAACTTGGCTAGAGTAATAAGGGCTTTAACTTCACTGCCCGACTCGATTTCAGAATTTTCTGATTCAGAAGATGCTTCAGAATCAGACGATTCATCCCAAGTAGTCAACATACCCTTCCTTATGGGTGTGTCCTTTTTATGACATTTGTTTGCTAAATGCCCATATTCTTGGCAGTTGTAACATTGACTGTCTTTCAAAGACTTTCAAGTTTTGGACTTAGGTTTAGGTCGTTTCTTTTCATTTCCCTTTTGTAAGTCGACCCTTTTCTTGCTTTTGAAAATTTTGTAAAACTTTTTCGCCAAAAGAGCCATATCATCTTCAAAACTTTCTAAATCTGAGTTTTCTTGAGAAATATCTTTAAAAGATTTCAAAGCTATAGATTTACCTTTAGGAGCTTTAAAATTTAATTCATAGGTTTGTAAAGAACCAACTAGTTCTTCTACCCTCATATTATCCATATTACGAAGTTCCTGGATCGCGGTTACTTTAGAATTGAACCGTTCAGGAAGTGAGCGTAGTATCTTTGCACACATTTTACTTTCTGGAATTTTATCGCCAAGACCCCACATAGAGTTTACAATGTCATGTAGTCTAGTGTAAAAGTCCATAAACATTTCATTTTCCTCCATATGAATTTCTTCAAATTTGGTTGTGAGGAGTTGGACTTTAGACTTTTTGACAATTGATGTACCCTCGTGTGTCATTTCTAGTATATCCCAGGCTTGCTTTGCAGTATCACAGGATATAATTCTTTTGAACTCATCCGGTGATAGTGCGCAAGTGATTCCATTTAGTGCTTTAGCATTGGCACTATACTCACTTTTTTGAAGAGTAGTCCATAAATAGTAAGCAGGTACAAACATAGTTTTTGAACTGTTAGATTCAGTTACTTCAATGGTAGGAGAGTTCCATCCGGTCACTGTGGCTCGCCACACACTCTCATCCATTGATTTGAGGAAGATCCTCATTCTGGCTTTCTAATAGGCATAGTTGGAGCCATCAAAGGGTGGAGGCCTAGTGACTGATAGGCTATCAAAATTTGACATATTATTAATATAGCTTAGATCGTTAGCTCAGGAAATAAATCCAAAAATAAATAAGAACGAGCTATTAGGCTCTAATACCACTTGAAAAGGCCAAGCTATATGTCCTAGAGGGGGGGTGAATAGGACTATGCCAAATTAAATTAAAATCAGTGGAATAAAATAAATCAATAGCCTTACAATTCACAATGCTAAAATCAAATCACCTTAATAAATAATTATTGAGAGATTGATACAAATTCAGTTTTAAGGACAACCTTACACCAAACAAGGGCTTATGGTAGGACAACCTTATTTCTAGAACATCTTTGAATCAAGAACTCAATTTTAATAGAAATAAATGAATAGCTGAGAATTGAAATCAAATACAGAAATTTAGAACTAATTTATTACACCAATCCCCACACTTGCTTGAAATGTAAATTGTTACAACATTCACATCCACATGTACATTCCACTCAATTGAAATGATAAAAGATATGGAAATTAAGCAAGCATTCAATCCACAAGACAGAGAGTTATAGTGGTTCGCCTGTGTGTACACTAACTATTCTTCAACAGCCACACAGAATGCTACTCCACTCCTAATATCCTCACACAGGGGATATTAGCGTTCACTATCAAATATGTTTTCACAGGTTCACCAAAAACGTTTACAATTGTGTCTTTTTAACTTGGGCTTACACAATTCAAAAACCCACACTTCTGAGTTTTCTAGCTCTCCTCAGATAACCACACAAATTGAGATTTTTCTGGCGAATCCCAAACAAAAACCAAAATGGAATGAAATTTATAGAATTGTAAAATACCTAGATTTCTCCTCTTGTAGCTGCCCGGAAGAACCAATTGAAGTAGACGTTCGAATACAGAAGTTTAAAGTCCACTACTCACTTTAATATGGTTCTAAGTTCTAATTGATTTTAGATTTAAACTAGTTGGGGTAGCTATATTTGATTTTGATTCCAAGAAGAAGGAATAAGTCAATTCCTCTTTTCAAATCAGATTGGAATACAGAAACAAAATCAAATTAAATAAGCTATCAAAAGAGAAAGAAATTATGCATAAAATAGCTTTAAAATAAACACAAACTTATCTCAGAGTGGAGCCTTGAATTCACTTTAATTTTCAATATAAAAACTCTGAAATTCGTGTGCTATTTATAGCAGAAGAAGTTCGTCTTCGACTGGTCCTAGGGTCACCACGACTGGTCTTAGAATAAACTGATTTTTAAATTTTTGAGCGCGATCGCATCAGACCGTTGTACGATCGGTCGTAAGTAGTCCACGACTGGTCGAAGGCAGTCCACGACCGGTCGAGACTCCTCTACGACCGGTCGTGCGACACTTGATTTAGTCATTGGAGTTTGAGTCGTAACCTTACGACTGGTCGAAGGTCGAGTCGAGACCATCTCACGACCTGTCGAGCAAACTCCAGGACTGGTCGTAGCCGAATCAGAAAATCCGATAATTTGCAACAATTCTAAGACTGGTCTTGGAACTTCTTAGACTGGTCGAGATAGTGCTAGGACTGGTCGAATAGGGTCTAGGACTGGTCTTAAAGTAGACCAAAATCATGTAATGATGTTCATTTGGATTATGTATCCAAAGTGACCTACCCTAAGGTCAATCTAATGGTCTATCAAACCTGGAGCATGAAGTATGGATATTGAATACTTCATTTGCTTAGACTTTGATCTTTACGAAGCTTGATTTCTTCTTGATGTAGCTTGATTACTTCAGAAGCTTCAATGTAACTTTAAGTTGTACTTGAGTCCCGTATTTAGATTTGAATCTTGAACTTCGACTTGCACTTGAACTTGAGTCTTAACCTTGAGTTCTCTCTTAATATTGTAGCTTGAATTATCATGAAGCTTGAAGAATTCTTTGAGCTGGTCTTTAAGTGTTGACGAAGTGTCTCGAACAAATTTATCAAGATATAAACATATGACAAACGGAGAAGTTTTGACACACAAAATTTGACAATCAAAGAGGAATCAAATCATAGCACTTACAGACCACACTGTGAAAAATAAAGGGATGAGCTAGAGTCCCATTGGACCACCTTGTTAAAATACATGGTGGGCCTAACGCAAGCCTATAGGGCCTTGATGTTGCATTCCTTTGAACTTTTGTAAAAAGCCGTAGGAATACCTGACAAACGTAAATTATAATTCTAGGAGATTCTTTGAGTGCCCCTGGGCCATAAGGAGACTTAAACCAAGTTCGTGAGCACTACCATACAGGTGATGATTCTTCCCCTTGAGCTTTCCATCTTTCCATTAGCTTAAGTTATAGTTTAGATTTATAATTGATATCTCTCTCTCTTATAATCACATGTGTTAGCTAGTGAAAATTGAATTGCTATATTGTCTGCTTAATGTTCATCATGTATATTTGCTCATGAATTATTTGTGGATTGCTTATGGAACTTAAACCGGTACATCAGTGGAAAACCCCACTTATTAAAGTACACCCATACTTGGGATGTAACCCGACTGGTTGTTATAGCAATGGACATTTGGTTTAATGGTTATTAAATGGTGGTTTAAATTGACCATTGATGTGGGCCTACCACCCAAGGTTGTTGTGTCCAATGATTTTTAAGGATGGTCTTTATCGTATGATTTTGATATTCGCCCTATGTGGCATATTTTGATACCCACGCCCTACGTGGTTTTGTTTTGATATTTTTCCTATATGGGTTCGATGTTTTATACTGTGTAACCATGCGATGGTAAGCCCCATATGCTATAATATGATTGGCCACTAGTCGATGGGTTTCCATTAAACATCCTAAGATGGTAGTCTCGTTGGCCGGAGATGGTGGTAATGGGACACTATGCCCGAGCCATCGGCCTACGCTGGGCCATGTGCTCCCCGTAGTGACCTTGAGTTTACCAAAATTGGCTGATTGTAACTAGACTAATAATGGTTCGGCTAATCATACATACATGGCATATTTAAGATAGCTTGGATCATTATGCCCATGGGATTACGTTGAGTGTTGTGTTAATGACCAGTCATTCGATTTATGATGATGACTTGGATTATCATGCCCATGCGATTACGCTGAATGTTGCACTGATGACCAGTCATATTGCCTGTCTGGATGTTTTACCCAGGGCACAGTCCGACTAGATGATTTCCCCAGGTCGATGATTTGCATGGGTGACGAGCCCAAGTCCGGCTGGATGTGCATCCCGAGGCCGATGTGCGCTCATGCATCTATGCATTTAAAAAGACTATATCATGTATTGTTTTGATTGCTTTGTTGTTTTATAACTATGCTTACCTAATGCGGAGGTGTGCAATCTTGAGGGGAATTCACACTGAGTTTGTCACTCATCCATCAAAAATAGAACCGTACAGGTAGCACCGATGGCTTAAGTGATATGCAGGTTCAGACTGATGTGAAGCTGTTATGGTGGTCTAAGACATGTGGTTACACCTGTCAAGGAAGCTGGGCGATCTTACTGCTTTCGTTTATGTTTCATATGCTTCTAAATTTCTCATATTTTGTATTTGTTATTGTGGAGACATTGGTTTGTATAAGTCATTATTGGCAATCACTTGTATATTCTAAATGAAATGAAAACTTTTCTTTATGTTGATTTGTCCATTTTACGCTCATTTGCTTACTCTGATAAATGAAAAAAATACACTCGAATTTGACCATCCCTACATGTTAACATTCGGGTTTTTGGGAAATGAGTCATATACTCGGGTCTTGAAAACGTGGGGTGTTACACAATCGATATCCTTTATCGTAAATGGCTAAGATGGGGGCTACATTGATCGGTTTTTGCTTGCATGGGAACAATCCAACGTGTGGGATGGATTTCCATCATCATGGCCCACCAGATGAGCATTCGTGATCGAAAAATGGGGCCCACGTCATCATGGTTGGTTCCCCGGCTAAACGAGGAAGATAAAGGCGCCGCCCATGGAGAGTTTCCATCAATGGCCTAATATGGTAATCCAAGCCATCTGGATAGACTGGATGGGCCCACTGACTATCATGGGGTCCACCACCTGGCCCCTCATCTTCACACGAGTGGTCTAGCCAAGAGATTTTTAGCTGCCGCCAATTCTCACCAAGCTCCCTTTTTCTCCATGGAATATGGTGATGTTGCCTTAGAACGGACATCCTTGATCTATCAGTGAGGCTTATAAGAGCTCGCAGACATCCGAGATCAACATTTCCCAAAGTGGCAAAGCCTCTCTCACCTTTCGACGGGTAAGGGAAGGGCTATCGTTTTCGTCGATAAAAGAAAGGCCGAGATTTGTCCAAATGGAGGACTGAGATTGAAGGGCTTCTCCTCACTCGGATCGCTAACATAGCAAACAAAAGAAGAAATGGAGCTTTCCATTTTTGGAAAAATGGCTGCATACAGGCGATTTACGCCAGTGATCGTGTGTCATCACGTGGAAGGGGCTAGGGTTTGGTTAGAGACACCCCCGGGGTCACGATGGACGGTTCAGATCATGCATGTGACCACATATGATGGGCCCTCTGATGATCGAACGGATGCTTGTCCATTTGAACCGTCACTGTAACATCCCGGATTTTTGCCAACCTGGGATTAGACGGCCTTAGGCAATGGGTCGATCCTAAGACCTTACCAACTTGTCAAAACTAAATCCCACAGTCTAAAATCGCTCCTTAACCCATTTCCTTCACAAATCCCACCCTTCACTACCTTGTGCTTTCAATTTTTCAAAGCACTTTCGCCCTAGACACTATCTTAAACTAGCTAAGTAGTATAACTTGGATTACTTTATATACAAACTACAAAGGACTAAGTACCACCTCAGACAGAAATCTTACAGGATTAAATCCTTTACAAATTAGGCAAGATTTAGCTAGTGTTAAACTAGTGTGCCTGTGAAATTAGCACCAATCGCTTTAAATACAATCTGCAAGACCCAAAACTTGTAAAATCAGTGACTCTAGGTTACCCTAAAGTTTAGAACCAAACTCTTTTCCCGGCTACTCTCGGGAATGACTTGAAACTTCGTATTAGGTCTAGAACGCACATCGGAAGTCCGATTAACACGAAGTTAAGGAACTAGGACCGCCTCACTGGGCTTGACAGTCATCTCAAAAATCAAGTCCAGCCGATGTCCCACGGCCATTCGTTTGGATCCGGAGCGAGGGAGTGTGAAAAACACTATTCCCTTTACAAAATAAATATCTGGAATAGTGATCTGGCACCATTCGCTTGCGCATCAGTATTAAGCAACCAGACCGTCAGAATCAGACCAAATTACACCCTCGGATCAGGAAAAATTTCAGGAACATTTACATGTGCTTGGAATTTCGGATCGTGGCCCACTGACCGTTGAACTGAAAGTGGTCCGCCACGTGCGATCTGGGAATCCGATCGAGTCAAAAACGTAATCCCACATAGATCCATGTGTGGTGAGCTTAAGTCTGACGTTTGACTCAAGGAAGGCCACCAGAACCTCTCTTTTGAGCTGAAAAGGTGACGAAATACCTATATTAGCAGTAACCCTTGAACAAGAGTCTATTTCGGTGAGTTTTGAGACTATATAAGGACCTTAAACCCTCTCTCATGGCAGCCATACGAATTTGGGATTTGAGAGAGGGAAAAGAGAGAGAAAGTGTGGGAGATGTGGGAGAATCTCCCTGCCGTCGTTCCCTGCCACCACACGGGCTGCACCATCCCTTTCTTGACGTTTTTCCCGGCGTTTTCGGCGTCGTTTCTAGGTAAGAAACCCTAACCCTAATCTGTTTTGGGGTTTAGACTGTTGTAGGTTGTGAAATAGCTAACCTATTTTGTTCTATAGGTTGTCAAACTGCCGAATACGGAAGTTTAGCAAACCTATCAATTCCGTTGCGATTCTACGACAAAAGGTGCGGACTTTAGGTGTGTATAGGTTATGGTTTTCAACGCTTTCAATGTCAGATAATGATAGATTCATTATCTGCATGCAATTGCACATGTACAAAGTGCTGTCTGTTTTCCGTTTCGATTAAAGATGAAAAATATGGAATTCTACATATTCTAGGTATTTGTAGAAAATACCGTATACGTATATTTTTTGAAAATGTGTTTGACATGTTTATTTGTTATATGGTTATACGATATATGGATAAAATACTTATTTGGTGAAAGGATTCGTCCAAATACATGTTCTACTAATATACACTATGTATGTAGAAATACTGTATTGTAGAAAGTACTGTATACGTATGTATTTGGAGATGCGTTTGCCATGATTATTTGTTGTATAAATATATTATACATGCGTAAATTACTAGTTTGGCGAAAGAATTCGCCCTAATACATGTTTGCTAACATACACTATGTATGTTGGAATAGTGTATTCTAAGTGTTTGTTGAAATGACTAAGTAAATATGGATTTATGATTTATGTTTGTCATGTGTATTGAATGTAAGAACATGATTGAAATGTACTAGTCAACCCCTTGATGAAAGGACTTGCCCTAAATCACGCCACGGTCAATACACTACATATGTTAAAGTGCGTAGTCCAAGTGTTTGTGGAAATGACTAAATGAATATAGAACTTGGACCCATGCTTGCCATGACTATCAGTCGTGGGGGCACGCGTGTTATAATTGGGGTAGCTCCCTAGTAGAAGGATTTGGCCTAATACCTATGTGATCAACATATGTCATGTATGTGATGTATGTAGTTCAAGTGTTTCTTGAAATGTATGAATGAGTAGTAGTTAGCAAATTGTAATGTATAAGGGTGTTGAGATATGATTCTCAACCTTTTTTTAACTATGTGTATGATCTCCTTTGATAGTTGTGTGATTAGGAATTGAACATGTACAAACTCATGCTTGTGTTGTGATTCATAACATGCTCAACTGCTTTATGATTTTAACTATGTAATGCATATGCTTAAATTTATATTTACGTTGTATGATCCGTCATGGGTGATGGGGGAGCGGAGCAACGAGTGCGTGCAACAGCCCTAAACGGTTAATACTAGACTTTGATTGTATGATTTGAATCCTGATCCATTACTGCTTTATCTATCTGCAATTGATTGTGTTTGGGGCTATAATTATGGCCCAGGCAATCGATAATGGGATTAAATTCGTGGCTGAGATTCATTTGCCACGTGGGATGTGTTCGACGAACTCGAGTCGTGCGTTGCCTGTCGACAGTGGCTAGGCCATACGAAGTTGTTTTTGCACTTCATGTCGTGCAGCTCAACGGACGATCGTGCTAGTCGAGCTCGTCAAGTAACCCGATCTACCTTATGCATGTTCACCCTGTTTAGACGCTACTGCTTGAACCTAAGGTACCAAACTTACCAGTGAAACCCCTTTTAACCATGGTACATCGATCCGCTAAGACGCATGAGCCGGGTATGGTGGTATGGGACACCGTGGTCGAGCTGTCAGCGTACGCTGGGGCCATGTGCCTCCCCGTAGTGACCATTGCCCAACCAAACCTCGTGAGCCGAATACGGTGGTATGAGACACTGTATTCGAGCTGTCGATACTTACTGTGAGAGCCGAGTACGGTGAGACCTGTGCTCGTGCTGACGGGCGACGAGTCCTCCGTAGTATCTTTGAGTATACTCCAAGTGTCTGTGATTGGCGACGAGTCTTTCACAGCAACTAGAGTATGAGTTGAGCCGAGTACGGTGAGACCTGTACTCGAGCTGACGGCTAGTGATTAAGCCGAGTACGGTGAGACCTGTACTTGAGCTGACGACCAGCAATTGAGCCGCATACGGTGAGATCTGTATCCGCGCTGACGGGTGATGAGCCCTTTGCGATGCCTTCACTACGCTTCTCAAACCATAATATCGTATGAGATTAGCTAGGATTGATGACCCTAGAATGGATCATGTTTGAGAATGATACAAGGGAGGTACCTTAATTTCCCAATACTGCTGTTTGAAATGGACTAATAATAACTCGGTAATCATGATCATCATCGCACCGCATGTGCTTAGTAGATGTGGCGCATTGAGGGAGTTAAGCATTCGCGAACGTAAGATAATGTCGCTTGAGGGTGGTTTGGCAAGGGTATACAGCATCGTGTCATTTCATTCTCGCATTTAATAAGAGTAGTTAGAATTGTTTGATTTGTACTGCTTTATCATTACTGCTTGATTGAATTGATAACATGTTAACCTATGCTTTATTGTTCCACTGAGTTAGCTACTCACTCCCACGTTACGGGACGGTGTTGTACACACCAACCAGATTTGTTGAGTTTCAGGTGATGGCGATGCTTGTGAAGCAGAGCCAGACTACTTCTATGATGATAGGAGGAGTTCTCCTATCTGTATCTCTCTAGCAGGTCAATGAAGACCTGATATTGTATTGACGGGGCTATGGTACTTAGGACAAGAGACATTACACTTCCTCACATTTGGTATATTTTAGAACTATACTTGTAATTATTTAACCTGGTAATGTTATCACACTCTGGAGACTCATCATAGTTTATATATTTTATCTATCTATCACAGTCTTTCGCTTGCAAATTTAACTGTCTCTGGAGTATGATATGCTGTTTTGGCTTAATCTCACTCATGTTCAATGCACGAATACAGTCGACATTCAATCATCCATTCATTTTGTTGCATAAGTGATGTTCTGGAACTCGGGAGTTGAGTTTATGCTCGACCCCCGATTTTCAGGGCGTTATAGTCACTGGCGGGAAAGAGGGAGAGAGCCCTTCCACTTCGGGCAATCTCGATCAAACTCTATTTGACCGGGCATCTTGGCTCGATGCTATGCGAGTGCACTCACTGAAAAAGGTGGGGTCCACACCTCTGTATGGGGCAATCTACGTCGTCCATCAACTTTGTCCTCTAATGTGGGGAGCATCGACTAAAGATGAGACAAATCCAAAGCTTAGTTGGGCCACACCACTAGATTTTAGTGTTAATTGTTTATTGTCATTAACCTGAAGGTTGGTGTATATCCTAACTTGGTCCTAAAGGTCTCTATGACTATTTGATTGAAACCCGCCGATTGGATTTGTATATAGACGGTCTACGATGTGGACTAATTGCAGTGGATTTGTTAACTTGGGCCCCGAAGCGCGGTTTAATTGTTCAAAGGGATCATCATGCGATCCTTAGTGTGATCAGACTCCCCACAATTAGGTCCTTTAGTATTGGTGCCACCGTGACGCAATGGTTCATATCACATACCAATCGATGGTCGATCGATTGATAAAAAGTGTCCTTGATGGTTAGATTGATTCATGGTAGAATTTATAGGCAGGTCTTGAGGTTGATCACATGAATGGTCTTATTTTATGGTTACGATGAAGATTACTCCATATGGATTGATTTTGTGGTTGATTAAATGAATTGTCTAATCTATAGTTGGGTCAAAAGGTCATACACATTAGCTTAGGATAAAAAATCGAGGTTTGGTTTAGGCTTGTGATCAGATGAATTTGAAGTGTATAGGTATGATACCGCAAACCTCAACTATCGTCTTAGGTCGCAGGTCAGATGATTGTTCGTGGCGCAACCCTACTACGAGAAATCAAGGGTTAATTCAAAATGGATTGACTTTAGACCTTACAGATATGTTGTGGGTTGTCCTAGCCCAAATTCAGATGGTTGAAAAGTCATTAGGGGTTCAGGGCGGATTGAACTCAACTCTTAGCGGTCCATTATCATCATAGTCTAACTTAAATGGTTACAATGGACAAATTGTGAATTGCTGGATGATGATGTGTAAGGTAAGTTACGTGTGATTCCACATGTGCCCGTGTTAAATTTAATTTAAATGGTAACACTTGAGTACTAACAAGTATGGGGTGTTACAAAGTACTAGACCAAAAATTATACAATCAATGAAAGCAGTTAATAAATACATGACAAACCCAGTTGGAGATCAATAGATCACTATAAATTCAGTAATTCATTACATAAAGGGTACATCTAAGGCACTTATTTGTTATAGTGATCAAATTTTAGAGTTAGTTGAGTTTATGTATGCAAATTATGCATGAGATCATTATAAAAGAAGATATACCACATATTATATATGTTTTCTCTTTAGTCGATGATATTGTTACTTGAATGTTAAGATTGCAGTCAGTGGTTGCCTTGTGTAATTAGAAAATAGAGTAGATGTCAGCTACATAAGTATAAAAGAAATGAATTTCTTTTAAAAAGTTGGTAGAAGAATCAAAATTCAAGCAGAGTGCATTAGACTTGGATAAGAATCCAGTATTTCATGCTTGAACCAAGTACATTAATGTTCAATATCACTTGGTCTGTGATGTGGTGGAAAATAGACATATCTCATTAAAAAAATGTATACTGACAATAATATAATGGATATGTTGACAAAGTTTATTGTAAATAAGAAATTTGTTTATTATAAAACTTCTCTTAGGATTGTTATTACCTACTGTTTGGTAACGTTTAGGTAGCTATTATTGAAAGTGTTTTTCACGTTATTGAAAAGCTAATCTTTAAGTGGAAGAATATTGTAGAAGATGAGTATTACATCTCTTACAAAGAGATGGATTTGTCTCCACTCTCTCTTGCATAGGATACAAATATGCCTTATTTCCTCTTGCATATGAATGTCCATATGTAGGAAAGGTGAAGACCAGTCTTCCTAGGTTTTAAAAAAGCTCTCTTGTAGTGTTATCTAGATAAGGAGAAGCACAAGTAGGGTATTTTTTTTAAAAGTGTTCTCATGAGAGAGAGAGAGAGAGAGAGAGAGAGAGAGAGAGCAATTGTACAACAGAAAAATAGTAGAGGTAAATCTAGAGTCTTGTATTTCTAATTTATCTTATTTTAATGAAGAAGAAAACTTTATATTGCTTCCTTGTAAATGCAGGTATATTGTTGAACCAAATAAATCATTGCCACATGGTATTTTGTTTTTCCCTTTACGTTTTAAATTTTGTTAAACTCGTTTTCTTTAATGATTTTGCTTTGCTTGCATGCAGGTATTATTTATTTATTTATTTATTTTGCAATAAAATAAAACAGTACACATTTTTAACTGAAAATAAAAATAAAAAAGAAGAAGCTATGATTATGCAAACCGGAAAGTCGATGAGGAGATTTCATAGTTGTAGGCCATATCCATATACAAAATGTGAAAGAGAAATACACATTTGATACTTTGGAAGAGTGTGATAAGATTACATGATGGTATGTACAAATTATCGAGGAATTGGAAACGTAGCACACAAGTAATTCAAGCTAGACTGTCCAACCTCAGGGGTACCACTATTAAATGTACCATAGACCCATTACTTTTTCTTTTTATTTTTGGGTCATCTGACTAGTCTATTTTTGGACATTCACTTGGACATTCATTGAACGGTTAAAACTGAAAGGTATTCATCGATTTTATTTCATAAAATAAATGTCAGGAAATCAGCATTTAGGGAATCTGATTTCTATGCTGTATCTTAGCACCAGCGGATTCTATAGTAAACTCGGTTTAATTTAAATTAATATATATTCCACATATACCATTTCCAAGTAACCGTGTATCAAGCTTCCTAGTCAACCAGAGTATCAAATAACTGCCATCAATATTTGGGTTTTTCGAAGTGAACGTGGACCATGGCTGTATTAGTTATTTAACGGTGGATTCACCTGGCACCATTTGAACGGTCAAAATTGACCCAAGGACACTTTTGGAGGCACTGTCGTGTCGATGAATAATATATACTCGGTCGAGTATGATATAATTGTTATGGGGTGCTGTTTCCTTGGCGGTGGTAGAGCGTTCGGATCAAAGCTGTTGTTATTCCTTTGTTGTCTGACTCGGAGACACGCCTCTCTCTTTCTCTCTATCGTCCATTGACTAATGTCGCGTGCCGAATCTCCTCTGTACCCCAAGCCCTTGGGTTAAAAACGAGGAGCTCCAGTCCTGGGAACTCCCCCAGTTACTATCTTACCATATCTCTTAACTAGAGTTAGTACCTGGTAAAAGATAGCTCCTTTCTCATGTCCTTTTCTGTCTATCTAACATGGACGGGCATCATCTATCCGCTCTATCTGCTTCCACGTGCACAGATCGTCAACGTCCATCCTGTGAGGACTCCATCTTTGGGCGGGCCAAAAGTGGTTGTAGTCGACTGATCTCGATCCACGTGCGATTAATCTTATTCCTTCTTTTTTGCGCACCTCACATTTCAATGGATGCGGATTAGCTAAGACTCCCATTAGAAGTGACGTCACCAAGTTATGTAGGCCCATTATAATGTATCCGTTATATCTACACCGTCCATTCATTTGGAGAGAACATTTTAGGGCATGATCCAAAGAATGAGGTTGATTCAAAGATGAAGTGGGCCCACCACAGAAAACAGTGGGGAGAGTGACACTCACCGTTTAAACCTTCCTAAGGTCTACCTCGATGTTTATTTTAATTCGTGTGTCAAAGCACGCACGAAATAAGGGAATACAAAATATCTTGATGGAAAACTTTCATGCCCCTCATACGCTTTTAATGGTGGGGTCACACTCCCCACTATTTTCTGTGGTGGGTCCAGTCGGACTTTGCATCTTACTCATTCTTTTTCTCATGCCTTAATATGATTTCTCTGATAAATGTTTGGACAGCACGGATATAAAACATACATCATGGTGGGCTCACATAACTTGGTGACATCACTTCCGTGGTGAGTTTGTGGATTAGATACTGACAATTTGAGTAGCAAGTCCGGCACCGAAGTGGTGTCACCAAGTTTTGTGGACCCTTCTGTAATGTATGTGTTATATAACCGAATGAAAATCAACAGCAGACCCACTAAATAAGACAGTGGAGAGAGTGATTCCCACCATTGAAACGTTCATTTTTAGATATCATTTTAGGGTATGAACCAAATAAAAATTAGTAGTAGACCCACCAAATAAAACAGCGGGGAGAGGGATTCCCACCATTGAAACTATCCTAATACCTATCTTAATGTTTATGTGAAATCTAATATGTTCAAAAGTTAAGAAAAGACATGAAATAAATGAAAACACAAAACACAAATATCAACTTAAAACTTATTTTAGCCACTAGAAGTTTTCAAGGGCGTGTTTAGACGAGCCCATACCATGGAATTGGATTGTATTAGGGTGGATGGCAAGTAATGATGGCTGTGTCAATGGATTGCTGTGAGATTGCTATATCCAGGGAATTCACCACCAAGTATGTTTGGCTCGCCTGGCCAATTTTGGGATTATATTAGCCAATCCTGGGATTGCTACATCTAACCAAACATGTCCCAAGCAAAATAGTTGGGATTAAGAAAGATTGGATGGATTTCAAGGTAATGATAGTGATGTCAGTGAATTGTTGGCAATCCCGTGGAATTGCTATATCCAACTTCTGCCTATTTGGCACGCCCAGCCAATTACCAGAAATGCTCCTTTCAAATCCATCATAATATAACCTAATCTCATCCACCCTGCCCCGCCAAACAGGCCCCAAGTATGTGTTACTGTCCACTCTTTTCTATACAGGGTCCACTGGTGCTTTGAATTTAACTCGTTTTGGGTATTGCCCTAAAATGATATCCAGGGATGGACACGTGGATACAAAACATATATCATGTTCGGCCATGGAACTTGCTGACGCCACTTCAGTGGCTAGTGTGTACTCAACGTGTCAGTAGTTAATCCGCGCCCTTTCAATACTATTGCTTCTGACTGTGCGCCACCCTTTTTATACCAACGATGCGATAGATGGTCTCAATGCAGTGCGCGAGCATGCATCGGATCCACTCTCGGGACAATAGTTTCTTTTCGCAATCGTCATGCTCGACGGACAGAAGGTGCGAGAGGATCGAGGTAGAAGGTGATGGGGCCAGGTGAAATGTCAGACGGCGGGTTAAATGGCGCGTTGTGGTCCCGAATTAGCGACCTTTATTACGTGCGTTCCGCCGTATTCTATTAAATGGTGGTGACTCTCCTAACGCGTTGCAGATATATAATCAATCGGTGGCGTCCAAATCCATGGCTTCCTTTTAAATAAACGGACGCCGATTAGGCAGTCAGGCCCACCCTCAGCGGCGGTGAGATAAACAGTTAACTGACCGCTCTACATCATCCATCATCTCAACTCCTCAGTGATACGCTTGGGACAAAGATTTAAGCAGATCCACATCTTGGTTGGGCCAACACGCGGAAAGCTGTGGGGAACAAGATCTTAACCATAGATTCGTATTTGAGGCCACGATGGTGTATAAAACCATTCATTAAACATGCCGTTCCAAAACTCAGGTGGGCCACACCTCGTGAACTTACGAGTTTTAATATTACATAGTTTTATTTTGTATGTACAGTATTAAAATGTTTATCCCTTAACAAACAGAGAGATATCACATGAGCTTCTGTGTATTACGATTTCCATCCCAAAAACGGTTAACGGTACATGTTTAAGATCTGATATATCGTCCAAGATCAATCGGTGATGGACCCACAATTTGACGGTGGGATGAGTTGCCAAATTTTTTAATATATATATATAAAGGGTGAGAAACGCACAGACAAACGTCGATAGAGATATGAAGGGGGGTAGATGGGGCCCACAGGGTAAAAGATAGAATTGTAGTTGGAAGGGTAATGGATGGGATAGACTACGTACTTGGTAGGGAGCGGCGAGATTAGCCCGGAGAGAGAAGTGGAGTACAAGTCACGGTTCCATGAAGCAGGTTTCAAGGTCTGATCGCGACGGCCCTTGACGACAGCTGGCTGCCTGCTGCCCAAAGCAGGCCTCATCAATGCGCACCCACTGCCTCACGTCACTCTTTCTTCTTGGGAAATGGCTTAATCCCTGCCACCTATGGGCAATCTACTCTACTCCTGTAATTAAGATTAGTAGGGTGATTTTTCACCTCTCCTTCCTAAAACCTGTAGTACGGCGGACTATGTTGTTTATCTCAAGGTAGAACTAAGCACAGGGCCCATATCCACGTCTCATCGTTTACCCGCTAGAACCTGATGGGTCCATGGTTTATAGTTATAGATGTGGACTAAGTAAACTAAAAGGTCCCGCAGATTATTATACCCTATTAGTCACAACACTATCTCTTTCGAGAATAGCTATGATACTCTGACGGACTAGTATGGATGATACGCAGGCATTTATATAATTGTATATCATAATTAAAAATTACCTCTGTACCAGTTATGATGTATATTTTAAACCAAACGGTTATGTTTATTTGATTATCCAACATTCAAATTGCTGGACACTCATTCAACGGCTAAAAACGAAAACATCCGGTAGTTTTATTTTAGGAAAAGTGCCATCTGATATTTGGACTGCAATCTGGAAACTGTTGCTTCCATCAAATGGAAGGTTTAACTTGAGTTAGTAAATGCCAGTTGTACCGTTTTCAAGTGCCTGCGTATCAAGCGTCATTCACCGCCAGAGTATGAAGCAACACCACATCCTTTTTGTGATCGCTGCCTTTATCATTAAAAAAATATAATTATATAATAAACAAAAGCTGAAACCATAACGGCTGACCGACCTTTACAAAACATGAGTCTTATCCAAATCCTAAGAACCATCTTAGGCTTTTAAAACTCATTATGTCTAAAATCAACCTCCTATTAGTTTGACGTCGACCTCGTGACGGAACGTATTAGGTCGTCTCACCCAAGGCGGTGCGGCCCTTACCGTAGGGCTCACCATGATGTATATATTGTATATCCACAACGTCCAGCAGTTTTCCACGATCACTTTATAAGAGATGAGACAAAAAAATGAAGCAGATCTTAGTCTGGTGGACCATACTTGAATAAAAAGTGGTAATTGAACGTTACACCATTAAAAAAATCCTAGGGGCCATAGTAATGTTTCCTTAATATTTATTTTCCATCCAACCAGTTGATAAACTCACAAAAATCTGTATGAATGGAAAAACAAATATCAGCATGATCCAAAACTTGTGTGGCCCACAAAAAGTTTTTAATGGTCTATCACCACTGTTTCCTGCCGTATGGTCCACCTGAGACTTAGATCTGTGTCAATTTTAGTCTCCTAATCTACAGTGATCCGTTAAAAATGATGGACAGCGTGGATATACAATATACATGAATTGGACCCCGTTCAGGGCCGCACCTCATCCTCTTCCCTCCCCTCACGGCCGAGTTACTTGTTACTCGTGCTCTGTATGACACTTGATACGCAATCCCTTAGAAATGGCAAATGTAGCAAATACTAAATCAAAGTAAACTGGCTAAAATGAGGAACTCATTGGTCCAAGAATCATATTGGTTGAACAGTCCTAACTTCTAATACATGGACACTTATTTTTAGGAACGTGATCATTGATATATATTTTTTTTCATTTATAACCGTCCATTAGGAGTTCAGCAAACTTAATCGAAGAAGAATATTTGTTGGTCCAACTGCCTGTGTATTATCCATCACACCCTACCAGGGCCTGTTGGCAGATCCCACGGTATCATGAAGGATGGGATCGGCAATATACTGGGATAGGCATGACGATCCAAACAGATCCGTGATTTGTCCCGGGATATGAGCAATCCCATGGATATGAAGGGCCTGTTTGGCCGGCAGATCCCATGATATTAGGAGGGATGGGATCAATTTTAAGGTAATGATGGTGCTGTCAGTGGATTGTCCTAAGATCCATGGGATTGCTTATATCCCGGGACACATTCACTGGGTCTGTTTGGCACACCCTGCATATCCTGGGATTTTACTTTCCAATCCATCCAACCAAGGGATAGGATCAATTTTAAGGTAATGATGGTGCTGTCATCGGATTGTATTAAGATCCATGGGATTGCTCATATCCCAGGACAAATTCACCGGATCTGTTTAGCTCGTCATGCCTATCCCAGGATATTGTCGATCCCATCCCTCCTAAGATCGTGGGATCTGCCTGGCCAAACAGGCCCTAAGACATTCCATTGACATCACCATCATTACCTTAAAATTGATCATATCCCTTTTTTGGATGGATTGGAAGGTAAAATCCCGGGATATGCACTGCATGCCAAACAGACCCAGTGAACTTGTCCCGGGATATAAGCAATCCCATGGATCTTAAGACAATCCATTGACACCATCATCATTACCTTAAAATTGATCCCATCCCTCCTAATACCATGGAATCTGCCTGGCCAAACTGGCCTCAGAGTCTCAAATTATTTCACTCCGTCTCCTAACCCCAACGGCTCACCAATACATAGATGTATTGTTTAGGGAGTGTTTGGGCAGTGGGATTAGACAGGATTAGGTGGGATGGGATTCATCTGGTTGTGTGCCAATTCTATTCCATATTTGGGAAGAATGGAAAAGCTTGGAATTAGATTAGATGGAATTGCATTGGGTCCCTGCGAATTTCACTCAATGTTAGCAAGTTATGTAGGTCCCACCATGATGTGTGGGCTATATCCAAACCGTCCACCCATTTTTCGAGATTATTTTAGAGCATGGGCCAAAAAATTAGGTAAATCTAAAGCTCAAGTGGACCCCACCATAGAAAGCAACGGGGATTGAATACTTACCGTTGAAAACTTCTTTGGAGCACATAAGTTTTGGATCTACCATTATTTTTAGGCGCATGCCATAAAATGAGGTTACAAAACAAATGAATGGTTTAGATATAATACGCGTGTTATTCTTAGTAATTTCAAATGATGGTGGGTATATCCATTCAATGTACCACCGTATTACCAACAAAGCATTGCATTAATCCTATCCCATGGCAACAGGGGACAATCCCGCCATGGATGATAATTATGTTTTTTGAATCCCATCCCATCTAATCCCTTCTAATCCCACCGCCCAAAGTCTTTGGGCGGTAGGATCAGAAGGGATTAAGTGAGATGGAATTCATCTGGTCCTGTGCCAATTCCTCTCCATGTTTGGGAAGAATGGAAAAGCTTGGAATTAGATTCAACGGAATTGCAGTGGGTCCCGTTCCAATTTTACTCAATGTTAACAAGTTGTGTAGGTTCCATCATGATGTGTGGGCTATATCCACATCCTCCACACATTTTTCGAGATTATTTTAGAGCGTGGGCCAAAAAATCGAGTAAATCTAAAGCTCAAGTGGAACCCACCATAGAAAGCAAAGGGGATTGAATACTTACCGTTGAAAACTTTTTTGGGGCCACATAAGTTTTGGATCTACGTCATTTTTAGGGCAATGTCATAAAATGAGGTTACAAAGCAAATGAACGGTTTATATATAACACATGTGTTATTCTCAGTAATTTCAAATGATGGTGGGTATATCCATTTAATGTACCACCGTATTACCAACAAAGCATGGTATTAATCTTATCCCATGGCAACAGGGGACAATCCCTGTCATGGGTAATAATTATATTTTTTTGAATCCCATCCCACCTAATCCCTTCTAATCCCACCGCCCAAACATGCCCTGACCTATTTGGCCGAGGAGATTGGATGGGATTGGAAGTAGATCCCAGGATTGGCTAGGCGTGCAAAACAGACATGGGATCCTAATCCTGGGATATAGCAATCCCATCGATCTTAAGATAATCCACCGACATCACCATCATTACCTTTAAATCTTATCCAATCCACCCTAATCCCCTCAAAATTACTTGACAGTGTTTGGTTCAAGGGATTGGAAGGTTTAATCCCAGGATGGGCTGGCATGCCAAACCGACCGGTTATAGCAATCTCATAGATCTTGCACCAATATACCATCCTATCTATCATTACCTTAAGGGGGTGGATTAAAAAGGATTGAATGGTATTAGGGTGGATGGCATGGATTTCAAGGCAATGATGGTGTTGTCAGTGGATTGTCTTATGATCCATGGGATTGCTATATCCTGCTATTGCTATATCAAGTCGGTTTGGCATGCCTAGTCAATCTTGGGATTAAACTTTTCCATCCCTTTCAATCCCTTGAACCAAACACGTCTCAGCAAATTTGAACGGATTAGGGTGGATTGGATAGGATTTAAAGGTAATGATGGTGTTGTCAGTGAATTATCTTGAGATGCTGAGATCACCCTATCTGTTTGGCAAGCCCTGCAAATCCCGGGATTTAACTTCCAATCCTGGCCAAGCGGGCCCTTAGGAAAAACCCAGATCTATGCGATCATCATGTAGAACATACGACTCGAAAACGAATGGCCACTATCCAATATTAAACACGTGTAGCCATAAGCACGTGCGAAGTAAGCGCTTAGGGAGACAATTAGTTAGTCCATCACGTCAAGCATAACTTTTTATTCAGCCTCATTGAGCTGGGTGGGCCTCCCAAGGCGAGAATAAAAAAGCTAAGGGTAACGTCGTTTAGACTGGCGGGACGGAAAGTGAGGCCGTGTAAACGGCCAGGTCAATCACAAGAACCGAATGCATGTGGAGAGAGAGAGAGTCATTAGCTTTTGTTAGGTGGTCGTGAGAGGGTGTTAAGGAAATAAGAAGAAATGAAGATGGAAGCGTGGAGAGAGAGAGAGAGAGAGAGAGAGAGAGAGAGGAGGGAGTTTTTTTTTGGTACGGTTTAGGTGCATGCAGAAAACGATAGATGCGGCAATTATGACAGTGGAGGAGTAGCTTTACTAATTTGTCCGCAATGGTGCGAATGTTGGAAGTATGGGAAGCAGGTGCGGCCTCAACAACAAGCCATGGGCGGGAATGGCGGCACGGAAGCAGCAGCATCACCTACAGCCGTTGAGTGAAAGAGATCAGTCATCTGGGCCTTTCCTGCTGCAGCTTTTATATCTCTCTCCTTGTGTTTTTCACTTCTCTTGTTTCGGAAAAGTGTAAAGAAAAAGTAGTCTTTGCTTCGACAGCTGATGATGGATATGACAGGAACAGCAGCTGCTGCTGCTGTTGCTGGTGGTGGTGTGAGAGGGAGAGAAGGAGAAGAAGGTGTTCTGGGTTTGGGTCTCATGGTACCACAGAAGCTGGCACGTACCGAAACGTTCCCGTTTCGGCTCACACACCCATTCCCGTCCAACAGCAACGGACCCACTTTTTATAACGGCAGCGATGCCAGGTTTAGCGATTTATACGATGTTGGTGGGAGTGCAGCTGCTGCTGCAGGAGGGGCAAGGAGTCTGCAGCCTTTTTCCTTGCAATCCCCAGGTAGTGATAGTAAATATTTTAGAGAGATGCTTGGGCTATCTTTATCTTTCTTTCTTTCTGCCTTTCTTTTTTTTTCTATATGCGTTCTCTCTCTCTCTCTCTCTCTCTCTCTCTCTCTCTCTCCGGCAGCAGCAGGAGTATCAAATGCTCTTAGGCAAGAAAAGAGAGTAATGTGAAAAAAAATAAATTTGCAGGTGTAGGAGGGATGGCTACATCTCTGCGATTTCCTTTTACATGGGCGCAGTGGCAGGAGCTGGAGCGGCAGGCTTTGATCTACAAGTACATGATGGCTTCGGTGCCTGTTCCTCCTGACCTTCTCTTCCCCATTAACTGCAGAACCAGCTTCTCTGATGCTGCTACCCACCCAAGCTGTAATAGTCTCTTCTCTTCTCTTTGTATACCTTTTTTTTTTTTTTTTTTTTAAAAATAATTTTAATTTTAATTTTTTTTTTAATTAGAGATGTTTTTTAATGAGATGATTGAGATGGGTTTTTTATGTTTTGTTTTGTTTTTGTTTTTTTTTTTTTTTTTGCCTTTTTTAATGATTAGTGGTCGGAAAGGGTTCTTGTTTCAATCTACGGTTCTCGAACAGCACGGATCCGGAGCCGGGCAGATGCCGAAGGACCGATGGGAAGAAATGGCGGTGCTCGAGAGACGTTGCGCCAGACCAGAAGTACTGCGAGCGTCACATGCACAGAGGCCGCCCTCGTTCAAGAAAGCCTGTGGAAGTACAAACCCAGAACAATACTCGCCCCTCCGTTGCTGCGGCTACTGCGAATACAGCAGCGAGTGCTGCAACACATCTCTCTTCTAATCTGACTACATCAACGACGACGACACCGGTAGCATCTTCTCACCTCGGAACTAAAGCTTATCATCAACCATCTGGGTTCTTTGTTAAACCTGAAATCAAGCTCCCTTTCCAGACCATGGTTTCTACTGCTGCAGCAGATAAAGTACCCAGGTGGGGATTTCCACTCATCTCTCATCTCTGTTAAAAAAACCCATCTTTTTCTGCTTTCTAGGATCATTTGTCATCTGAGTTTTTAGTTTTCCTCTCTCAGGTTCTTAGATGAAATGGATTCCGACCAGCAATGGATGCACACAAAGGTGGGAATGAGGACAGATTGCAATGGTAGCACCAACAGCGCTGTTTTGCAGCCCTTTGATGACCATCTGAACTTGAATTTCACTGATTTCAGTAGTGGTGGATCGGAGGTGCAGCAAAATGATCAGCGCTGTCTCTATCTCAACACCGATCTTTCGTCATTGGATGATACAGGTCCGGACCGAAAGCAACCTCCAAGGCGGTTCATCGATGCTTGGTCAGTCTCAGAGGGAGAAGACCTCAGCAACAACGACAATGAAAAATCTCCAGTTTCTTCCGGTGGAAAGCTCTCGATTTCTTCTCTTACATTGTCAATGTCCGGTGGCAACGGAACCGCTGCGGAAGACATGGATCAAATCCAGATGGGCCTCAGCATCAGCGAGTCGGAACGTGATCATGGTTGTGTAAAGTCCCAGCCACTCAGCTGGATGAACTCTGTTCCTTGGCTATCGCCACCATCGCTCGGTGGGCCATTGGGTGAGGTCTTGCAGTCAAGCACAGCAGCAGCTTCTTCTCCCCATGGCTGCAGCAGCAGCAAGAGCTCCTGCGGCGGGCTAAATCTGATGAATGACGGTTGGGGCGAGGCAGCAAGCCCTCGTGAAAGACCACCGAGGCCAGATTCATCTCCAACTGGAGTCCTCCAAAAAACCCTCGCTTCGCTTTCGGACAGTAGCAGTAGCAGCAGTCCTACGTTCGCGGCGACCAAGTCAGAGATAGCTCTTCAGTGGCTAAGCCAGAGCAAAATGGCTTCTTCTTAAGAAGAACAGCACTCGATCCCACTTTAATGACAGCTCTCTCTCTCTCTCTCTCTCTCCTCTCTCTCTCTCCTCTCTCCTCTCTCTCTCTCTCTCTCCATCTCTCTCTCTCGCTCTCTCTCTCCTCTCTCTCCTCTCTCTCTCTCTCTCCTCTCTCTCTTCTCTCTCTCTCATCTCTCTCTCTCTCCTCTCTCCTCTCTCTCTCCGTCTCTCTCTCTCTCTCTCTCTCTCTCTGCTTCTGCTTGATGTTTGCTCTTGAATTTTCTAAGTTTAACAAGCCCCATGTAATGCAAATGAAGATTCTCTCTTTTTCTTGGTTAGACATTTTATCAAACACATGCAATGCTTGATGGTGTTCTGAACTCGCTAGGCTGCTACTTCCACATGCACCGAACACGTGACTTACATGTATACCATTCAAGCCGCCTATATCGTTGGTCCGATCCTAGATTGATCATTGGCCCAAAAATAATGTAGATAACAATCATAACACCCCAGATAAGCGATCATACCATTCGATGGACGGTTAATAAAAAAAAACTATAGGCATGGAGAGTTTTAATCATCTCATCGGTAAATGGAAGGGCGGTGAATTGGACGGTGACGATGAGAATTCACATTTTTTAACCTTAGATTATTTATTGTTGATGTGTGATGAGACAGAGATAAGTAGGTAGCTTTTATAAATAAATAAACCAAAAAAGTCCCTTTCAATGAAAGGATGCTAATCATCTGTTTAAGTACTGATTGGGGATTTGTTGATCACTTCAACGCATCTGTCTCCCTTTTTAATTATTATAAATTATGTTTAGTCCACGTGCTTTGCATGTGTCCAATATCTGTGCCATTCATCAGTCAATTGGCATACGGAGCATGCATGGTGATAACGTCGTTCAATCTACATAGACATGGTCCACTTGAACGATGGAAACGGATTGGCTACTCTCCTTGCCACAGCCAATGGCTGGTGGTCGGTGCTCTGTGGGCCCCACCATGATGTATGTGTTTCATCCATGCCGTCCATCTATTTTTCTAGATCATTTTATGGTACGAGACCAAAAATGAGGTATATCCCAATCTCGAGTTGACCACATTACAGGAAACAGTGTTGAATGAACCTCTGACCATTAAAAACTTTTTGGGGCTTGATCTGGGGGCTTGTGGATCAAGCTGATCTTTGTATTTTTCCCTGTAAAAAAAATGGATGAACGGAATGGATGAAACACATACATCATGGTGGGGTCCACAGAGCACCGACCACCAGCCACGGGGTTGGTGGCAGGGGGAGTAGGCAAGATTGAATTAAGCTCTCTAAAATTAAAGGAGAAATTTCCAACTGTACGACCAGTATATGGGCCAAAAACATTTTAAAGCCCATTTCTTTTTAGTTGCCAAGAATACTCCCCAGGCGTACGGCCCCATTTCTCTGGTCGAAAATGCCCCTGCTTTCCTTCCTGAGGCGGATCGCCTGGTGCTCGAAGACAAGCGCTTACGCTCCTCGAACTCCGAGTTGAACGAACGGTTCAAAAGAGATCAACGTTACATGGGCCCCACAGTTATGTATTTATTATATCCACAACGTTCATCCATATTTTGAGATCATTTCGGAGCATTATACAAAAAAAAAAAAAATCATATCCAGAGATCAACTGGACCACACCACAAAGAGCAGCAGAAAATTGATT
Source organism: Magnolia officinalis (assembly GCA_021015155.1). Taxonomy (NCBI): domain Eukaryota; kingdom Viridiplantae; phylum Streptophyta; class Magnoliopsida; order Magnoliales; family Magnoliaceae; genus Magnolia; species Magnolia officinalis. Next base: position 28,340,149 of record JAJHSJ010000007.1, read on the forward strand.
TTCACCGTTGAAACTTTTGTAGGGCCCACCAGAACATTTATATTCCATCCAATCTATTCATAAGGTCACAAAGACCTGGATGAAGAGGAAAAACAAATTTCGTAATGATCCAAAACTTCTGTAACCCCTAAAAGGGTTTCAATGGTAGACGTTCAATCATCCACAGCCTTTAACAGTGTGGTCCACTTGATAGCTGGATCCGTCTTATTTTTCGTCTCAAGCCCTAATACGAGTTCGCAAAAAATATGGACGGTTTGGATATAACACATACCTCATAATAGGACCCACAAAAAGCGGTGGGATTACAACAGCACAAAAAAAAAAAAAAAAAAAAAAAAAAAAAAAAAAAAAAAAACGTTGATATAGAACGTCTTTCGATATATCGAAAATGGTCCAGATCTGGATCTGTCCAGTGAGGTTTTTTCAAAAATCCAACAATTTTGTCCTTCGATGTAACGAAAAAGGTACTTTACCTTTTGCTACGGATCATAACCGTAGCCAAAACTGTAGCCTATGCCAGTTTATGAAATTTTTTATTTTTTTTTATTTTTTTTTATTTTTTACATGGAGATCTTTATTCTACCTACAATTTTCTCTAATACATATTTATAAAAATACATATATATAAGCATATAAAAAATTTTTCCCTTTTTTTTTTTCATTTATTTCTTTATTCATTTAACAAGAATATCTTCTAAACCAAAATTAGTTACTTGACGTACCATATATGATTTTGGGGTAGCAGAAGCTACTTTAGCCAACTAACCTAGTTATTTTTCAAGATTCCATCAGTTCGATGGTCGAAAATCCATTTCATTCACTTTGCAGTTAATTTCATTCATGAAAATTCACGTTCATTTCCGTGCATTTCACTTCACGGTCATTTTCGTGCATTTTGCGGTTCATTTCGCTTCACTTCACCCCCATTTTCATGCATATCACGGTCATTCCCGCATATTCCGTGTTGATTCACGGTCATTTCGACGCATTTCGCGGTCATTTCCCTTCACTTCGCGGTCATTTTCATGCATTTAACGGTCATTTCGCTTCACTTCACAGTCATTTCCGTGCATTTCACGGTCTTTCTGAACAATTCCGTGTTGATTAACTGTCATTTCGACGCATTTCGCGGTCATTTCCCTTCACTTCGCAGTCATTTCCATGCATTTAACGGTCATTTCGCGAAGTGAATGGAAATGACCGCGAAATGCGTGGAAATGACCGTTAATCAACACGGAATTGTTTGGAAAGACCGTGAAATGCTCGGAAATGACTCTGAAGTGAAGCGAAATGACTGTTAAATGCATGGAAATGACTGCGAAGTGAAGGGAAATGACCGCGAAATGCGTGGAAATGACCGTTAATCAACACGGAATTGTTTAGAAAGACCGTGAAATGCACGGAAATGACGGTGAAGTGAAGCGAAATTACCGTTAAATGCATGAAAATGACCGCGAAGTGAAGGGAAATGACCGTGAAATGCGTCGAAATGACCGTGAATCAACACGGAATTGTTTGGAATGACCGTGAAATGCACGGAAATGACTATAAAGTGAAGTGAAATGACCGTTAAATGCATGAAAATGACCGCGAAGTGAAGGGAAATGACCGTCCGTGTTGATTAACGGTCATTTCGACGCATTTCGCGGTCATTTTCCTTCACTTCGCGGTTATTTTTATGCATTTAACGGTCATTTCGCTTCACTTCACAGTCATTTCCGTGCATTTCACGGTCTTTCTAAACAATTCCGTGTTGATTAATGGTCATTTCCACGCATTTCGCGGTCATTTCCCTTCACCTCGCAGTTATTTCCATGCATTTAACGGTCATTTCGCTTCACTTCACAGTCATTTCCGTGCATTTCACGGTCTTTCCAAACAATTCCGTGTTGATTAACGGTCATTTCCCTTCACTTCGCAGTCATTTCCATGCATTTAACGGTCATTTCCATGCATTTAACGGTCATTTCGCGAAGTGAATGGAAATGACCGCGAAATGCGTGGAAATGACCGTTAATCAACACGGAATTGTTTGGAAAGACCGTGAAATGCTCGGAAATGACTGTGAAGTGAAGCGAAATGACCGTTAAATGCATGGAAATGACTGCGAAGTGAAGGAAAATGACCGCGAAATGCGTGGAAATGACCGTTAATCAACACGGAATTGTTTAGAAAGACCATGAAATGCACGGAAATGACGGTGAAGTGAAGCGAAATGACCGTTAAATGCATGAAAATGACCGCGAAATGCGTCTAAATGACCGTGAATCAACACGGAATTGTTTGGAATGACCGTGAAATGCACGAAAATGACTATAAAGTGAAGTGAAATGACCGTTAAATGCATGAAAATGACCGCGAAGTGAAGGAAAATGACCGTCCGTGTTGATTAACGGTCATTTCGACGCATTTCGCGGTCATTTCCCTTCACTTCGCGGTCATTTCCATGCATTTAACGGTCATTTCGCTTCACTTCACAGTCATTTCCGTGCATTTCACGGTCTTTCTAAACAATTCCGTGTTGATTAACGGTCATTTCCACGCATTTCACGGTCATTTCCCTTCACTTCGCAGTCATTTCCATGCATTTAACGGTCATTTCGCTTCACTTCAGAGTCATTTCCGAGCATTTCACGGTCTTTCCAAACAATTCCGTGTTGATTAACGGTCATTTCCACGCATTTCGCGGTCATTTCCATTCACTTCGCAAAATGACCGTTAAATGCATGGAAATGACTGCGAAGTGAAGGGAAATGACCACGAAATGCGTCGAAATGACCGTTAATCAACACGGACGATCATTTCCCTTCACTTCGCGGTCATTTTCATGCATTTAACGGTCATTTCACTTCACTTTATAGTCATTTCCGTGCATTTCACGGTCATTCCAAACAATTCCGTGTTGATTAACGGTCATTTCCACGCATTTCGCGATCATTTCCCTTCACTTCGCGGTCATTTTCATGCATTTAACGGTCATTTTGCTTCACTTCACCGTCATTTCCGTGCATTTCACGGTCTTTCTAAACAATTCCGTGTTGATTAACGGTCATTTCCACGCATTTCGCGATCATTTCCCTTCACTTCGCAGTCATTTCCATGCATTTAACGGTCATTTCGCTTCACTTCACAGTCATTTCCGAGCATTTCACGGTCTTTCCAAACAATTCCGTGTTGATTAACGATCATTTCCACGCATTTCGCGGTCATTTCCATTCACTTCGCGAAATGACCGTTAAATGCATGGAAATGACTGCGAAGTGAAGGGAAATGACCGTGAAATGCGTGGAAATGACCGTTAATCAACACGGAATTGTTTGGAAAGACCGTGAAATGCATAGAAATGACTGTGAAGTGAAGCGAAATGACCGTTAAATGCATGGAAATGACTGCGAAGTGAAGGGAAATGACCGCGAAATGCGTCGAAATGACCGTTAATCAACACGGAATTGTTTAGAAAGATCGTGAAATGCACGGAAATGACTGTGAAGTGAAGCGAAATGACCGTTAAATGCATGAAATGACCGCAAAGTGAAGGAAAATGACCGCGAAATGCGTCGAAATGACCGTTAATCAACACGGAATATGCGGGAATGACCGTGATATGCATGAAAATGGGGGTGAAGTGAAGCGAAATCAACCGCAAAATGCACGAAAATGACCGTGAAGTGAAATGCACGGAAATGAACGTGAATTTTCGTGAATGAAATTAACCGCAAAGTGAATGAAATGGATTTTCGACCATCGAACTGATGGAATCTTGAAAAATAACTAGGTTAGTTTGCTAAAGTAGCTTCTCCTACCCCAAAATCATATATGGTACGTCAAGTAACTAATTTTGGTTTAGAAGATATTCTTGTTAAATGAATAAAGAAATAAATGAAAAAAAAAAGGAAATTTTTTTTTATATGCTTATATATATGTATTTTTATAAATATGTATTAGAGAAAATTGTAGGTAGAATAAAGTTCTCCATGTAAAAAATAAAATAAAATAAAATAAAAATAAAAAATTTCATAGATTGGCACAAAATACAGTTTTGGCTACGGTTATAATCCGTAGCTAAAGGTAAAAAATACCTTTTTCGATATATCGAATGAACTTCGATATATCGAAAATTAAAGGAATTTTGAGGCAAACTCGCTGGACAGTTTTGGACCTTTTTCGATATATCGAATGAACTTTGATATATCGAAGTACGTCGCTGTTGGGTTATAGCTACGGCTATAGCTACGGCTATAGCTACGGCTATAATCCGTAGCAAAAGGTAGGCCCACCACATGAAAAGCAAGGGCATTTTCGACCTGAGAAATGGGGCCGTACAGCTGGGGAGTATTCTTGGGAGGTGAAAAGCGAGAGGGCTTCAAAAGGTTGATGGGCCATATATGGGTCGTACAGTTGGAAATTTCTCAAATTAAAGCTAACGTCTTCATCTATAATAAAGTGTATGGCATCCATCCAATATATATACTTCTTATCCAATTAAACTATTATTCCAATGTCTTGAAGCAGAAGACCAAAAGACAACCAGACTCTGTCCATGTATACTATAGGCCGTATATGGCGTAGACTTCGAAAAAGTTCAAATCACAGATGTTTCGTAACTTCCTCTTTTAATCTTTTAAGTGACTTTTGCATCGGACTTCAATTACTTCATGGAAATATGTTAACTTATCATTAGACTTGCAATGCTCATACTTGATGTCTTCGATCTCCGAGAGTTCTGAGTGTATTAGTAACAAATAACGATACGCTTACTTCGTCCATGAAACATCAGATTCTTTTATTTGATTTTCGTGTGACTAACTTGAGGATGATGTATCTTGTCAATCATTCTTCTTAACCAGATAGTCATTATAATGTATTTGGCTTTGGCGGTTGACAGTGCACCCATGTCTTACTATATGGATGGCCATGTAAATGCACTACTTCCAGTATAAAACATGTAGTTCAAGATACTCTTTCTATCACTTGTGTCACGTGCTCGATCGTTTTCAATAAACTCAAAAGGTCCAGGTTATTAGCACGAAATTATTATTATTATTATTATTATTATTTTTAAATGATTGAGTGGTATTTTAAGTAGTGCAAATTCTTTTCTTGCTTAAAAGTGAATTTGACTCCGATACTACATGATATCTAGCCTTATAGCGTTCAAGCATCACGGACTTACGATCAACTTGCTCAATTTGAAATCAATTTCCGCCAATATGCATTGTCTTAGAAGTCTCCATCTCTAAAAATTTTAGAGTTTTATGAGGATACTTTTCTTCTTCTTCTTCTTCTTCTTCTTCTTCTTTTTTTTTTTTTTTTTTTTTGGACATATGAAAATTCAATCATTTACCTGATTTACTTTGATAATGAGATAATATACAATGAGCCACATGTTTATCATATCAAATTCATTGATCATTGTTTTTCTAAACCCATCAATCACAACAATGTTCTTACCTGTGAAGATTATACTGCCGACACAAGGATATCAACAATATATCATTATTACTATTGTACTTGACATAAGTAATATATGAAAGTGCCCTTGTTTGTCAATTAGCACGAGTGTTGAGTCAGTTAGACTACAGAGTCTGATAGGAAGATCAATTCAAGCGTCTGCCTCAACCGGATGTGTGCAAGCTCGCCACAGATAAATTTGAGCCTCACATCCCTTGTCCCAAATCACCAGGTATAATAAAACCCCTTAAAAAATGTTAGAATATCATAGGATTTTTAGGGTAAGAAAACGTTTTCAAAATAGGAAAATTCTCTAAGTTTTCTTGCCTTGTTAATTTTATCAATACACATCTCGATATGATCGACCTGCGCTGTCGAATCCTCAATGCTCCATCGATACCATCGAAAAGATGACCAAATATGTCCAGCAACCTTATACACATCTGGACGGAATTATCGATGTATCGATACACCTATCAATATCATCGATATTCAAATCTCGAGTCTATCGAAATTGACTCGATTATATCGACATGCAGATTTCTGGCGCCCCTGTTTTTCTTAAGAATATCATATAAGCATCGATATATCGAAGCCTCCTCGATACTATCGAAATTCAAACCTCAATGAATCGGAAGGCCTTCGATGATATCGGTTTTGGACGCCAAGTTCTCCAACAAAATATTTCAGAGTGATTTATTTATGATTGAGAGTCACTCGATAGAATCAATATTCAAATATCGATGCCATATCGATTGCATCGAACATGGACATAAACTGTCTAGCAAGCTTTATGAAAAATTCTTTTGATTTATCGATGCATCGACACAGCTATCGATATCATCGACATTCAAATTCCGATGATCTCGAAGGTTCCTCGATTACTCATGAAAACCTGAAATATTTCAAGTCAAGTATCTCTCATTTTCAAGTGTCGATGAATCGAACCTCTCATCGATGGAATCGGAGTTCGAAATCCGATAACATCGACAATCGTTTCGATTCATCAACCAGCTGGTAAAAGGTTTCAAAAGCGTATGACATTGAGTTCGAGTCATCGAGCAGACCATCGATGTTATCGAGAGTATATGCTCTATGTTATCGAACATGCTCAATGATATCGAACTCTGTCATAAATGTGACCGTTTTATATCCGTTGGAACCTTTTGCCTATATAAAGAGGACTTGTTTTGTGTTGCTGTGAGAGAAAGTAGAGAGAGCTTTTGTGTGTTTAACCTTAGATCTTATACCCAAAGCCCTTTCTCTCAAGGAAGTTCATCCTCTAATCCACCCTCACCATTGATATTTAATAGAGTGGATTGGGGAATGAACTTCCGCATTCAAGGATCCTCCAACTACTACCTTAATGGAAAATCATGAAGCTGGGATGCCTTGAATGCATAGATGATTGAAATCGCTCTATCTTCCTTATAGGAAAATCTTTTGAGAGTAAAATTTCATCATAACCTTGACCCAATCCATCGCCATGCATTGGTACATCTTTTGAGTTGCGGATTAAGGAGACCGAAGACTCTTCATCAACAAAGGAGGAGATCTTCGTCAACGTGCTTAATGAGACTCATCCACTTATCTGTAAGTATCTAGAGTCCAGAGGACACTTGTGATAATTCCTTTTTAGGATTTGGTCTTAAGTGTTTCTCACCCCTTCAAGCCCTCGTAGGAGGCCTCCGGCGGGAGTGTGCGTGGTGGGTACGTTGTGTGGACCCTTGCTCTGTGGAGAACATAAACATCTGGTTGAAGGTGAACTAGTCGAAACCTTAGGTTTAAGGTGAACCATGTGAAGCCTCGAGTTTGGGGTAAACCGCGTAAAACCTCCGGTAGGGTCTTATGGAAGATCCTTGGCTAGTGTGTGTAAAAGTGGGTACGTTGTGTTGACCCATGCTCATGAGAGCATAAACAGTCGACCTCAGTACAGGTTGTAAAGGTTGAAGGTGAACCTGATTTAAAACCTTAGGTTTGAGGTGAACCGCTGTGAAACCTCCTTAGTGAAATCTGGCATACTCAAGGGTTGAGTGCGTCTATCGGGAGTGGAGTAGACTGATCGTCGAACCACTATAAAAATGACTGTGTTTGAGATTGCTATTTTTCTGAAAGTATGATTTACTTTTATACTTCCATATCTGAATATCTGAGATCACACATACACAGTCATATCCATCATAAACTAGTTTGCACATTGTTCACTTCTTAAATAGTTTGTGATTGGATCCTCTACCGGGCTTGGAAGCCAGTAGAGTTCTTTTTGCGTAATCCTAATTTGTGCTTGCTGATTATGATTAGTGTAATAGGATTTTAAATAAACTATAAAACTTCAAAAGTCCTATTCACCCTCGTCTAGGACATATTGGTATATTCTTACTTCAACTAAAGCAGTCTTCACCGCTATTTCAATTGGTATCAGAGCGGGTCTCTCTTTAAGGGCTTCACCGCTTAGAGAGTGATCTTGACTGAAGTTGAAATCATGTTAAAAAATGTCCAAGAGGGTGTGACAAACCAGAATAATTGCCTTGTAATTCATACCGCTCTGAAAGTAGGAAATAGTTCAAAGTGGTACCTTGATAATGGATGCTCTAGACACATGACTGGTGATCAAGCTCACTTTTGTAAGTACTCGAACTTTGATGGAGGATCAGTCACATTCGAAGATGGTAGCTCAGTCAAAATTGTTGGACAAGGAACAATAGTTGTACCAAGCCTTGCAAAAATCAAACATGTCCTCTGTGTAGAAGGTCTGAAACATAATCTCCTTAGTATCTCCCAAATCTGTGACAAAGAACATCTTGTCATTTTCTCAAAGGATGTGTAGAATTTTAGATCATACAAGAAAATCTCTCATAAAAGGTTTACGCACTAATGATAACTGTTATGTCATTGAAAGTACAAGTAAGAGTGTGCTATCCACCAAGTGCAATATGGCCGTAAAGAATGAATCCAGACTATGACACCAAAGATTGGGACATGTTCACTACTGAAATTTAGCAAAGCTCAGTTCAAAAAATTTGGTTAGAGGACTTTCCAAGATTAGAAAAGAAGAAAAAGTTCTGTGGAGAATGTCTAAAAGGAAAACAGATAAAAGTCGGACACAAAAAGACAACCACCATAGCAACAACAAAACCTTTAGATCTGCTACATATGGATCTAGTTGGACCAACTAAAGTGGAAAGCTATGGCAAGAAAAGATACTTCCTGGTGGTAATAGATGACTATACTAGATTTACTTGAGTCGCATTCCTTCGAGAAAAATCAGATGCTTTTGAGGAATTTGTGATCCTGGCAAAGCGACTCCAAAATGAAAAAGGGTATGACATCAATCGCATCAGAAGTGATCATAGTGGAGAATTTGAAAATGAAATATTCGAAAAATATTACAATGAGAAAGGAATTCGTCATGAATTCTCAGCTCCAAAAACTCCACAGCAAAATGGAGTCGTTGAAAGAAAAAATCGAGTATTGGAGGAAATGGGGTCAGTTATGGTAAATGGGAAAGATATGGCAAAAAGTTTTTGGGCAGAAGTTGTCAATACTGCCTGCTACATCATAAATAGAGTATATCTTAGAGCAGGTCTGAATAAAACTTCATATGAACTATGGTATGGAAATTGCCTAGTGTGAAATATTTTCGAGTCTTTGGTAACAAATGTTATATCTTGAGAGACAGAGATCACCTAGAAAAATTTGAGTCTAAAAGTGATGATGGTATCTTTCTGGGGTATGCCATGAATAGTCGTGTATATAGAGTATACAATCTAAGAACCCTCACTATTCAAGAGTCAGTCAATGTGGTAATCGATGATCAAACTCATGAAGAAGATACACCTGTGAATGAATTAGAAGATGATGTAGATTCATGCATACTAGAAAAATCCAATAACAAAACTTCATCACCCAGTGAACCTCAACCATCATCTGACATTCCCATCATAAAGGATCACCCTCGAGAATAAATTATTGGAGATCCTACTGATGGTGTAAGAATTCGACGACAGATAGAAAATATCTATAACCATTTCTGCTTTACCTCAAAGATTGAACCCAAGAACATTGTGGAAGCTCTTCAAGATGAACATTGGATAAATGCTTTGCAATAAGAACTTCAACAATTTCAAAGAAATGAGGTATGACAGTTCGTTCCTAGACCACTCGATACAAATGTCATTGGAACAAAATGGGTCTTCAAGAATAAAACTGATGAATCAGGAAATGTGATCAGGAACAAAGCAAGGCTTGTAGCTCAAGGGTACTCGCAGATAGAAGGCATTGATTTTGATGAAACATTTGCCCCAGTAGCTTGCATGGAGTCTATTAAAATTCTTTTATCCATTGCATGTGCATTAAAATTTAAACTATTTCAAATGGATGTTAAGAGTGCTTTTCTTATTGGAGATCTCGCTAAAGAAGTTTATGTAGAACAACCAAAAGGATTTTCAGATCCCAAGTGTCCTCACTACGTATATCGTCTGAACAAAGCCCTCTATGGTCTCAAACAAGCACCACGTGCTTGGTATGAACGGTTGACAAAATTTCTTTTGGACCATAAATTCAGCAAAGGGAGTGTTGATAAGACTCTATTTACCCAAAGAACAAAAGACTCACTGCTTATTGCACAAATTTATGTTGATGATATAGTCTTTGGTTCAACATGTGAAGATGTCGCATACAAATTTGCTGACCTCATGAAATCAGAATTTGAAATGAGTATGGTTGGTGAACTAAACTTCTTCCTAGGATTACAGGTCAGACAGCTATATGATGGAATCTTTATCTGTCAAACCAAGTATGCAAATGATTTGGTGAAAAGATTTGGTCTTGAATTTGGTCGCTCTTATCACACTCCCATGAGCACCACACTCAAACTTTCCAAAGATATAAATGACAAGAGTGTGGATCAACATCTCTACCAGAGTACGATAAGTAGCCTACTATATCTCACAGCTAGTCGCTCTGACATATCTTTTAGTGTGGGGGTATGTGCTCGATATCAGGCAGATCTTAAAGAATCTCACCTAACGGTCATTAAGAGGATCATTAAATACATAGCAGGAACTACCTCTTATGGACTGTGGTATCCATTTAAAACATCTACCATCATCGCTGGGTACTCTGATGCTGACTGGGCAGGAAATTTGGATGATCGAAAATCAACCAGCGAAGGATGTTTCTATGTTGGAAACTGTCTAGTCTCTTGGCAAAGCAAGAAGCAAAATTTAATATCATTATGTACTGCCGAGGCTGAATACATTGCCGTTGGAAGTTGCTGTGCATAACTCCTTTGGATGAAACAAATGTTGTTGTACTATGGGATTGAACAACCCACGATGAGTCTTTTCTGTGATAATACAAGCGTAATCAACATTTCAAAGAATCCTGTTCAACATTCTCGGACTAAGCACATTGACATCCGTCATCATTTTATTCGAGAACTTGTTGAAGACAAGATTATTGCATTGGATTATGTTTCCACAGAAAAGCAACTTGCAGATATCCTCACCAAACCTCTTGATGCAAATAGGTTTAGTGACCTTCAAAAATCCATTGGGGTCTGCACTCACTAAATCTCAGTAGACATGAGCAACACAGGTCGTGACATTCTTGATGATATCTGAACAGTGTCAATAACATCGAAATTTATAGATCAATGATATTCAACATCGATGAAATTGAAGAAATTTAGGAATGCACGATGATAACTGGTGGCTCTTTCCAATTTTTGGGCGTGGTTCTGTTAGAATACACTGTTAATCTACTGCTGTCTGTGGTAGTATGTGTTTTGGATAGTTAGATAATATCTGTATATGGCTGAGTATAATTCATATTTTTATTGTCATGATTATGATTTAAGATCCTCTGGTTTGTCTGATGTGGAATGCATGTGATGCTTGTAATGAATATTCTAACTGCTATATCACTGCATATATCTGATCTGCCATGCATATATATTCACTGCAAATGATGTCTGATTCAACAACTGATTAACCATTATACATCTATCTATTATATGCATATTCTTCTTAATGATGGTTCTCCCAAATACTTATCTCTTCAGTCAATATCAACTGCTATATCTTTGTCAATGACTGACAAAAATGGGGAGAACAGTTCAAACACCCCAAACGGAAAATTGTATATCTGCTTGGATGATGTTGTAGGTGTTAGGGGGAGCAGCTGCATCAAGCGAGGGGGTGTTTACAGTTAGGGGGAGCAGATACTGGGCTGTGTACATGGGTTCAATAGAAATTGTAAAATTATGTAAAATGCATGTACACACAATTTAGGATGTATTTGTCCAGTAGTCTAGGGTGTTTTGGAATTTTGTCACGTAATTAACAAAGGCGGAGATTGAAAGTGCCCTGGTTTATCAATTAGCATGAGTATTGAGTCAGTTAGACTACAGAGCCTGATAGGAAGATCAATTCAAGCGTCTGCCTCAACCGGATGTGTGCAAGCTCGCCACAGGTAAATCCGAGCCTCACATACCTTGTCCCAAATCACCAGGTATACTAAAACCCTTAAAAAATGTTACAATATCATAAGGTTTTTAGGGTAAGAAAACGTTTTCAAAATAGAAAAATTCTCTAAGTTTTCTTGCCTTGTCGATTTATCGATACACATCTCGATATGATCGACCTGCGCCGTTGAATCCTCGATGCCCCATCGATACCATTGAAAAGAAGACCAAATATGTCCAACAACCCTATACACATCTGAACGGAATTATCGATGTATCGATACACCTATCGATATCATCGATAGTCAAATCTCGAGTCTATCGAAGTTGACTCGATTATATCGACAGGCAAATTTCCGGCGCTCATGTTTTTCTTAAGAATATCATATAAGCATCGATATATCGAAGCCACCTCGATACCATCGAAATTCAAACAGCGATAATATCGGAAGGCCTTCTATGATATCGGTCTTGGGCGCCAAGTTCTCCAGCAAAATATTTCAGGGTGATTTATCTATGATCGGGGGTCACTCGATAGAATCGATATTCAAATATCGATGATATCAATGCCGTATCGATTGCATAGAACATATACATAAACTGTCCAACAAGCTTTATGAAAAATTCTTTTGATTTATCGATGCATCGACACAGCTATCGATATCATCGACATTCAAATTTCGATGATCTCAAAGGTCCCTCGATCACTCATGAAAACCTGAAATATTTCAAGTCAAGTCTCTCTCATTTTTCAAGTGTCGATGAATCGAACCTCTCATCGATGGAATCAGAGTTCGAAATCCGATGACATCGACAATCGTTTCAATTCATCGACCAGCTGACAAAAGGTTTTAAAAGCGTATGACATTGAGTTCGAGTCATTGAGCAGACCATCAATGTTATCTAGAGTATACGCTCGATGTTATCGAACCTGCTCGATGATATCGAACTTTGTCATAAATGTGACCATTTTATATCCGTTGGAACCTTTTGCCTATGTAAAGAGGACTTGTCTTGTGTTGCTGTGAGAGAAAGTAGAGAGAGCTTTTGTGTGTTTAACCTTAGATCTTATACCCAAAGCCCTTTCTCTCAAGGAAGTTCATCCTCCAATCCACCCTCACCATTGATATTCAATAGAGTGGATTGGGGAATGAACTTTCATATTAAAGGATCCTCCAGCTACTACCTTAATGGCAAATCATGAAGCTGGGATGCCTTAAATGCATAGATGATTGAAATCGCTCTATCTTCCTTATAGAAAAATCTTTTGAGAGTAGAATTTCATCATAACCTTGACCCAACCCGTCGTCATGCATTGGTACATCTTTTGAGTTACGGATCAAGGAGACTGAAGACTCTTCATCAACAAAGGAGGAGATCTTCGTCAACGTGCTTCATGAGACTCATCCACTTATCTGTAAGTATCTAGAGTCCAAAGGACACTTGTGATCATTCCTTTTTATGATTGGGTCTTAGGTGTTTCTCACCCCTTCAAGCCATTGTAGGAGGCTTCCGACGGGAGTGTACGTGGTGGGTGCGTTGTGTAGACCCTTACTCTGTGGAGAGCATAAACATCTGGTTGAAGGTGAACCAATCAAAACCTTATGTTTGAGGTGAACCGTGTGAAACCTCAGGTTTGGGGTAAACCGCGTAAAACCTCCAGTAGGGTCTTATGGAAGATCCTTGGCCAGTGTGCCTAAAAGTGTGTGCGTTGTGTTGACCCTTGCTCGTGAGAGTATAAACAGTTAGCCTCAGTGCAGGTTGTAAAGGTTGAAGGTGAACCTGATTTAAAACCTTAGGTTTGAGGTGAACCGCTGTGAAACCTCCTTAGTGAAATCCGGCACACTCAAGGGTTGAGTGTGTCTATCGGGAGTGGAGTAGACTTATCGTCGAACCACTATAAAAATGACTGTGTTTGAGATTGCTATTTTTCTGAATGTATGATTTACTTTTATACTTCCATATCTGAATATCTGAGATCACACCTCACACACATGTGCAGTCATATCCATCATAAACTAGTTTGCATATTGTTCACTTCTTAAATAGTTTGTGATTAGATCCTCTACCGGGCTTAGAAGCCAGTAGAGTTCTTTTCGAGTAATCCTAATGTATGCTTGCTGATTAGGATTAGTGTAATCGGATTTTAAATAAACCATAAAAACTTTAAAAGTCCTATTCACCCTCCTCTAGGATATATTGACATATTCTTACTTCAACTAAAGCGGTCTTCACCGCTATTTCAATATATCCACTAGGACTTTGTGAAACCAAGAGTGGCGCAGGTATGATTCCATGTGTGTGCACTACTATCACTTGAATTGGGTTGATCCTGTAACACCTCTTGTAAGATGATGGTTACCTACACTTTAATAGAAAAACAAGGGACACTAAGGGTGCTGGTTGTGGCGAGGATCCTCCGATGCGTAAGTCAAGTAAATGAACCTCATGTAGGTGTCACTGGAGTCGGGATTTTTATGTGTACCTCTTCCCTAAGGCGGGGTGATGTATTTATAGGTTTTCTAAGCAGCTTCTGTATTTGAGTAGATTTGCTACATATGCTAGAGGAGCTCATATTGGAGTTAGAATATGTGTTGGAGGTCAAATATTGCATATTATCCCCCATTTATATCTTGGTTTTATGAACATGATAATGATTAATGTTATATTTTACTCATGTTTATGTTGCAAGATAAATTTAAGAGCTTAGATTAAAAAGGGTGCTAAAAGCATGGATTTGATGCTCAAGAATCACCAAGGCAAGTGATGGATCTTAAGAGACCGAGATTGAAGAATTCACATGCCAAAGATCCAAGAAAATCAAGTGAGGAATGAAGAGAATCAAAGATTTGAAGTGAAGAAAAGGAATCCTTAAATCGTCCTGAAAAAGCATATTCTGACTCTGGTTCATTTTGTGAAATTGCGCGGAGTGAAGTTTATTTTGAAAAATTGCGCAGAGTGAAGTCTATTTTTGCAAACTGCGTAAATTTGAGGCAGTTTCTAGAGTTTTCCAACTAGGTGCGAAAGTTGGAGTTTTACAACTATAAATAGGACTCCCTACGATGTTCGTAGGCATCTTGTAGGGTTTAATAAGTGGAGTAAAAGGATGAAGAAGCCGTCGCCATGAGTTTTTCTTCTTCTTCCTTAGTTGTTTTCATATTTTTCTTAAGAGACTTTGGTCCAATCATGTCTATGATTGGCTAAACCTCTTAGCTAAGGCTAAGAGGTGAAGCTTATAACATGATGGGATATTTCTATTGCTTTGATTCATGTTTATGTTGAACTTCGTGGATTCTAATTTAATATTTAAGGAATACTTTTAATTTTTAATGGTTTATTGTGACTCAAATTACAGTAGATCTACAATAGCTTTGAGTATCTTCTTTTCCTGATTTGAGATTGTGAAATTAGTAAGTCCTGTTGTTCACCATCGTCTCTTGGGTATGGTAGGGTGATGGAATCCTTTCTAATCTTTACAATTCTCCTACTTTGAGATTATGGGATTGGTAAATCCTATTGTTTGTCATTGTCTCCTGGGCATGGTTTGGTGATGGAATCCTTACCAATTATCATAGTTCTCCTTCATTGAGAATTAGGTCAATGGGAGTTCAGATTTGGTTTTATTTGTATAATTTCCAATTGGATAGGATAGGACTACAATTCTAACTGTGTTACTTGAATCAAGCAAGTGGGCTCCCTAATCACTACAAGTGGATCCATGACACCCTAGTTCCTACCTTTAAATTCTTAGTTTTAATTACTTTATTCACAATTACTCACTCAAATACTTTAGAATTAGTTTCATATCTTCTTCTAGTTCTATTTCTAGTTAATTTTACAAATGTACAAGTTTCAGCACTACGCCAAAACAGTGAAAAAATGACAATTGAAAACCATTTCAAATCTCAATAAATGACGGTTTTGAACCGTCGCATGGGCCATCATATTTTATTACGTTGTATTAGTTAATGGATGATTATGGACCGTCCTTAAAAAAGGACGGTTATGGACCGTCTCTGATTTTAGACGGTTATTGGCCATCTAAAAAACTGATGGTCTATACATTTAGAGACAGTTATTGACTGTCTATAATTTCAATATTTTAAAAAAATATAGACGGCTTAAAACTGTCGGAAAATCTCCTGCATTAAAATAATAAAAAAATCAGCAGCAATTTTCTTTTTGTGTTTCTTTCATCTAATAAAAAAATATTTAACCAACAAAACATGGTTATAATTCAGAATTAAGAAGAACTGTTAAGCTTAATTAAAAACTTCATTTGCTTTTTTTTTTTTTTTCCTCGAAAAAGTGAGCACACCTTTTTAAAATAAAACTGATTGCAAGCAAATAATAGAAGCGAACAAGGAAATAATACAGAAAAATGTTTCAATTCAAGTTACTAGAAACAACAACAAAAATTAAAGCTTTGTAAAAAGGGCATGTGTTAAAGGGATACTTCCTTGATTCCCATGCATAAGAGTCCAATGATGATGAGAACAAGAATCGCAACATTAGGGTCCATAAATACAGCAATGTTATCCTGCAAAGAAATAGGATAGTATTAGATGTTAACTGTAGTATTATATATTAATGCACTTGATCAGATTGAACCATTAACGCACTTAATCAGATTGCACACAAAGTTCGGATTAGAGTGATAGTTTACCAAAGGTTTGCACTGCTATAAATGGATGATAAGGAAGCTTAGAAGAGCTCAAAAACTAATCAATCCCTTTTCTTTTCCTTTGCAACAGAATATGTACAATCTTATTAAAACTAATCAATGAATTAAAAGAGTATTTGAAAAAAAATAAAATAGAAACAACAGTATTCATTTAATGAGATGGCTTTCACGGTATACAAACTTATAGTATAATGAAATTATAAAATCTAGTAGCATAAAATAAAAGGCCATTAAATTTATGAGTTCTATGGTCTACGTGAATTTGCAACCATGAAGCATTTATTATAAAGTTTTTGAAATTTATTTTCACAATATTGGCAAACTATTTTTACTGGCAAGTGTTTAGCGAAATCAACTTTTAGCATTTCCCTAGCCAAAAGTCAAATCAAAAATAGCTTCCACAATCCATTATAAACCTCTAAATCACTAGCCACATCTGTCTTATTTCCAACCTCATGTATCAAGACCATCACACAACGCCTTTAGTACAAGTAAGGTTCTCCAACAAAGCTAGCTGCTTAACAACCTTCCACAAAATAATCTCCTATTTATAATGATGCATTTAGTGCAGGAATAAAATGCATATACAAGCTTCTCAACCTGGTGCAAGTCAGCTCACCTTTGTTTAATGCCAATAAAGATGCATTAATGACGCCAAATATGCATGTTTAGATTTTCACCATGAAAGTCATAGGAGCAAATCCAATATTTCCCCACCGAAATCTGAAAATCAAAAACTTTTCTCATGATTATAGAGATTTGTCATCATCGTCGGAAATTTTCTTGCATTAAAAAAAACAACATAAATTTTCTTTTTGTGTTTCTTCCATTAATAGCAAAAAATATTATTCAACCAATAGAACATAGATATAAATCATAATGAGTATAATTGCTAAGCTTAAAAAGAAACTTTATTTGCTTCTATTTTTATTTTTTTTTAAATGAGAGCAAACCATTTATCAAAATTAGCACTATTATCAATGTGCACAACGTACTTTCTTTCCCCTCGGCCAAAAACTAAGCCAGAAGAAAAAAAATCAGTGAAGACACCAAAATGAATGCTTCATGTTCACCTAACACTTGAATGTAAATAATGATAAGTAGAGTTACACACCATTGATTCATCCATAGTCCGCTAATCCAATCCAGGTAAGTTCATCAATTTCAACGGAAGAGCTGGAATAGTAATTCAGAAAATACACCTTAGCTAAAAAGTAAAGAAAATTATAATAAACAACTAATCAAATGAAACGCATGTTCCCAACTCATGCATCATACAAAAGTAGAGCTACCTTAGCAAGGTAGCCTTGCAGCAGGTCATGCAAGGAAAGCAGCGGTCAAATGCAAATACACTTAATGTACATGTACAAGGAGATGTGTTATATAAGCAAGGTTATCCAACAAAGTTGGCTACTTAACAACATTCCACAAAATGATCTCCTATTTATAATGCTGCATTTGGTGCGAGAATAAAATGCATATACAAGCTTCTCAACTTGGTGAGTCAACTCACCTTTGTTTAATGCCAATAAAGATGCATTAACAAGGCCAGATATGCATGTTCAGATTTTTGTCACAGACTGAAAGTCATAGGAACAATACCAATATTTCCCTACCGAAACTTGAAAATCAAAAACTTTTCATATGATTCTAGAGATTTATCATCATCATCTAAGCCTTGCTCAATTCTATTTATAATTTTTGTAAGTATACTTACAATTATCATTGGTTCTTAATCTATTTACTATAAAAAACTTAAATATAACCTGATAATGCTCCTCTGATAAAGCGTGATTGGAACAAATAATTTGGTGAAGATCAGTGTCCATGAGCTCGTAAGAAATGTACACATCATTAAATATTTCCCTACGAGGAGGTGATATTATATCTCTGATAGCCACAACCTGTTTGATAGAGAAAAATGCAATCAGATTTCACATTGCACCGATCTAATCAAAACAATTTGTTAAGGCTCTTTAGATCTAAGGTAATATCACATGCCGTGTCCACAGAAATGAACGGCCCTGCAGATGACACCCTACCAAGTGAAAGTGGGGTAGCCCACATTCTATTATTTTATTAGAACATCTCACCCAATCATTAATCAAAAACCTAATTGAAAGAATAGAGTGAAAATTATCCAATTTGGTAGACTCGTGATTTTGGTTCTTGTTTAGGGTACGTTTGGTTACATCTAATATCATGAAATTTCATTATATTTTGCACAAATTAGATTGATTAATCATGAAATATAATGAAATTTCATGATATATATTTTCCCTTCAACCAAGCACAACTTTAGGTACAACATCATGTTTAATCCTTGCATACACTGCAAAAGAAATTAGGTAAAAATGTACAACCTAATATTGGTTTTTTCTTAAAATTTCAGTCTCTAAAATAATCTCAAAAAAATCCAACATGGTTAGGTATGTCCATGTTGGATTATTTTTAGATTGGTATACCTGACGTTATGTCTACTTTGGGGCCATCATCAAAGTTATTTGTGGGCCCCACAGAAATGGTGGCTTGGACAGAACATGTGCTTCATGATAAGCTACACCAACAGGTCCCAAATCACAAAATGGAGTTGTCAAACTGGATGGACAACATGAATATACACTACAAGCATCAAGGTGGATTTACCCTATGGATGGATGGTCGGATCATCAAGGACATCATCCATCAAGTGGGACATCCATCAGTGGGTCTCTTTACATCATCATGATCATGTCTAAAGGATAAAACTAAATTTCAAAAGAGACAATGGAAAGGTACTCACCTGTAGATGGTTTGGTTGAGTTGGATCTACCTATTAATAGCTTGGATCTCGTGGTGAAGACTCCACTTCTCTCTCTCACACAAATCGGTTTTGATCCGAGCTACAAAGGGAAAAAGGGAAATTGAGAGAAGGAATGTGCATGAGTTTTGATTTTTGAGAGGCGGCTAGGCATGCACATGAGTTTTGAGTGGCCAACCGGATATATGGATCATATCTACACCGTCAATCCATTTTTTTAAAAAAATCATTTTAGGGTATAAACCTAAAAATGAAGCGGATCCAAGCCTCAAGTGGACTACACAATAGGGATTAAACTCTTACCATTGAAAACTTCTTGGGGCCACAGAAGTTTTGAATGGAGCTAATATTTGTGTTTTCTCTTCATGCAGGTCTACGTAACTTCATGAATACGTTGGATGGAAAATAAACATGAAGATGGGCCCTACAAAAGTTTCAATGGTGAGAATCATTATCACCGCTGCTTCCTATAATGTGGTCCACTTGATCCTTGGATTTGCCTCATTTTTATCTTGGAACCTAAAATTATATGAAAAAAATGGATGGATGGTGTGGATAAGACCCATACATCATGGTGGCCACTCAAAGATGAGTGACATTACTAGCTGGATACCGCCGGTTAATCGAGTACTTTCTAATTCCGCCGCATAAAAAGGGGGAGCGGATTAGCTGGAAGAGGATTCCCCGTGTAAACCTTTCGCATGAAGTTCCTGCACCAGAAACCTAGGTGTGACCGTCATTATATTTGGGAGAAATCTTCCCCTTCCATCCATTTTGTGACCTAATTTTGGGACTTGATACCAAAACTAAAAAGGATCCAAGACTCAAGTGGGCCACACTAAGGGAAAAGGTTGGTAGAGAAATTCCTACCGTTGAAACCTCCCTGAGGTCGACGATAATGTTGACATGTCATCCGCACCGTTCATAACATCATTCCTACTGAGATGAACTAAAACCACAAATATTATCTTAATTTGAAACTTCTGTGGCCCCACGAATATTTAAACAGCGGACATTCAATCGTCACGTTTTCAGCACACTAGAGTACTGGATCCAGCTCGTTGTTTGCCTCATGTCCTAACATGATCTCAAAAAATGGATGGATGGGGTGAATTTCTCACAAACATCATGGTGGACCCTAATTAAGTTCTAGCACAGGAACTTCATGCGGAAGGCTTTGGTAGGAAATTCCGGAAACGGATCGGCTGCTAACCCTCCAGCCAATGGCTAGTGGTTGGTGCTGTGTGAACCCGATCATGATGTGTGTGTTTCATCCATGCTGTCCACCCATTCTTTCATATCATTTTATGGTATGAACCCAAAAATGAAGTTTATCCAAATCTCAAGTGGTCCTCACAGTGTTGATTGAATGCTCACCATTAAAAACTTCTTGGGCCACAAAAGTTTTGGATGAAGCTAATATATATTTTTTTCCCTTCATCTAAGTGTGTATGACCTAGCCAATAGGTTATATGTCAAATAACCATTATAGTGGGCCCTAGGTGGTTTTTAATGATGGACATTCAATCAAAACAGTTTTTCTATGGTATGGTCCACTCGAGATTTAGATCTACCTCATTTTTGGGATCAAGCCTAAAATTATCTTTCAAAGTGGATGGATGGCGTGGATGAAACACATACATCATGGTTGGTTCACATAGCACCGACCAGTAGCCACAGCGTAACTGGCCAAGCCACGTCTTCGAATTAGCCACTGTATGGACACGAATGGGATACCGACAGGTTGAGTAGCGAGACTCGCTACTGATCTCTCCAAATGATGGATGGGTGAATACAAAACATACAGCATGGTGGGCCCACGGAACCTGATGACGTCACTTCAGTAGGGAGAGTCTCACTACTCAACCTGCCAATAGATAATCCGCATCCCTGCTGTACCACACACGAGAGGAAACAGATTGGCTACTCCCCCATCCGTAGTCATGTGGGCCACACTATGAAGTATGTCTTTTATCCATGCCGTTCATCCACTTATTTAAGATCATTTTAGGGTTTAATACAAAAAATGAGACTAGTATAAATCTAAGGTGAACCACACCATAAGAAAACAATAGTGATTGGATATCCACCATTAAAATCCTCTCAAGGCCCACTGTACTATCTATTTGACATCCAGTCCATTGATTAGGCCATACAGACTTAGATGAAAGGAAAAAACAAAGATCAGCTTGATACAAAACTTCTATGGCCCCCAAAAAGTTTTTAATGGTCAACGTTCATTCAACGCCGTTTCTTGTAATGTGGTCCACTTGATATTGGTATATACCATTTTTGGGCTCATACCATAAAAGTATCTAGAAAAATAGATGGACGGCATGGATGAAACACATACATCATGGTGGGGCCCATAGAGCACGGACCACCAGCCATTGGCTAATGGCAAAGGGAGCAGCTAATCCGTTTCCATTCAGCAAATAGTTAGAATCTTTTAACCTAAGTGATTTATTAGTCATCCACCTTGTCAGCCCATCAGATCAACAGACTGGATGACCAATCAATAGGCCCCTGCTTATCATATAAAGCATGCACTAGCACACAAAATTGATGTTTGTCCTCAAGCCATTCCCAATCCTCTCACTTCTACTCTCAATTAACACCGCACCTATGAAGTGTAGGACCATCAACTCCCATTGGTCAATAAAAGTTGGTATTTGTTTAAGGTTAACATTTAAGGTGGTGATACTGTTTAAGACACTACTATAAGATGTTTAGTGACCGTCTCTAATATAGACGGTCTTTGACCGTCTCAGATGACCACAATAAGACGGCTAATGACCGTCTCTAATGCAGACTGTCTTTGACTGTCTCAGATGACTTCTATAAGACAGCTAATGACCATCTATAATGCATACGGTCTTTGACCATCTCAGATGACTACCTATAAGACAGCTAAGGATCATCTTTTATTTCAAACGGTCAATAGCCGTTTTTTCTCCCCAGTTAGCGACGGATTCTAACCGTCTTAAATGATTTGCAGATGTTCAACATTTATAAGATGATTTTACTTCATATTAAATACGGTTAAGAGCTGTCTAAAATTTTAGATACAGTTTATAGTCGCCTTTAAACCAAGGCATTTTGGAGACGGTCCACAATCGTCTTAAAATTCGTCTTTTTTTTTTTTTTTTTTTTTCACTTTTTCACGTAGTACAGTCCTTGTGGATTTGACCTCGGTCTTACCGAGATTATTACTACATCGCGACCCTACACTTGGTGTTGTGAAGAATATGCTCTCGAGAACATCTTCAATTTTGCCTCGATTGGCACGATTTTTGGTTAATCTCTCATTGGGTAATCATGCTCATATACGACACAAGATTCTCTCCAAATATTTCCATCCCAAGCTCGAGGTCTATATCTTAGGTCAAATTCGGTACTCGAGGTCGAGGTTGAGGTTGGTATCTATGGTTAAGGTCGATATTTGTGGTCGAGGTCAGCCGATGAATCTTATTACCGAGCTTGGTTTTATGGTTTAGCTCGGTCATTGGGTTTCCTTGCTCAGCTCAGCTTCCCTGGTAGTAAGCGCATTGGTAGTTCATGGAGTCTACTCTAATGGTTCTCTGCCATGTGTCTCATACGTCGGGTCAGTTTGATTTTTCCCATAACAGTTACTCCCTACTTTCGAATTTCATGTTTATTAACTTAGGAAGTAAGAGGATTTGAACTGATTATGAGTGGGAAAATTTGAACTTTCAATTGTGAGTGGCCAGCTCGATCCAACCATCTTCGTCGATTTTATTGCCTAGCGGTGAAGGCAAAAATCGAAAAGGATGATACATGTCGTGAGAATCGATGAAGATACTGTGATAATATTGTCGTACGATGAGTTGTGCATAGAGTGGCGAGCGCCGCTTCGCCTTCTAAACGACTTGCTAGTGAACACCTGCCCTTGTTTCTTAAATGGTCCTTTTGGGCAAACCCCCTGCCGCCACATGACAGAGATCGTGCGTCGAGGTGTCTCTTTATAGCCTTATGAGTAGTGCTAACATTAAAGGCTTTGCCCCTGGGATGCTTATAAATAGGGGTTCCCCCCTCACTTTTCACTCGTCATTTTCAGTGGAGTCTAAACTGTTCCAACCTGTTTCTTTCTTTGTCCTGGTCCTTCTCCGTTCACTGTGTGGATCATCCGAATACTTGACTTTTTCCAGTACATTTTTTCTACATTCCTCCTTTGTCTCCTTTTCCTGCTTCTATCTTCATTCTACTGCCATGTCTTCTGAAGATTTTTTGAGGGATGCTTCTGTCTCAGGAGCTTTTCATGGGGAATCCGCTCATGATAGCATAGTCTAGGTTAGCGGCGTCCTTGAGGGAGTTGTCATTAGCGATGGCACCTCGTGATAAGGAGGCCCTTCTGCCCCAAGTAGAGGCGGCTTCTTTGTCTTCTCATGGAATGGTCTCATCGGTTAGTTTCGTTGGTTCCTGGCTACTCTCGGAGGATTTACATGCCCGTCGATCAGAGTTTGGGATTGTTGATTCGGTGGGGTTGCGGCTACCTCGAGTTGGGGAACTTCTGAGTAGTCCTCCCATGGGGGAGGTAGCCCTTTATCCCATTTTCTTTTCCTGCGGTTTACGACTACCTTTCCCCTCGTGGTAAGAGAGATGTTGTACCGTCTGAGGCTCGCCCCATGACAGCTTAACCCTGACATGTGGCGATCTATCTTTGGGTGTTATATTTTGTAGCACCAGCTCGACCAGTTCGAGATCACTGTGGACGAGGCTTATACTTGTATTAGGCCAAGAGTAGCTCATGCTCTCATATTCGGTACTATTTTTCCTCCTAATCGGGTAAGGGCTAGGCCATTATTACTAATAACACCTCCTCCAATAAGATTTGAAAGAATAGGTGTTTCTTCGCTATAGGAGAGTGGGAGGCCCCTGCAACAAAGTTGGGTAGGTTACAGGCTCGAGTTTTCACCGAATTTGCCATCCCAGGTTGGGTCTTGAGTTGTGGCTTTTGTACTCGTAGTTTGTTACTGATTCCTCCTTTTATAATTTTTAATTTACTTGACCACTCTTTTTGCAGCTCTTCCTCGACTTCGGCCAGAGCTCTTGGCCGCCCACCTTCATTAGGTCAGGATTTCCCTAGAGTGTCCTGCAACCTAGTAGGATTGGAGGAGGTTGATCACTCCCACCATCTTGGAGCAGGTCAGCTTATCGGTAGGGTCGTCAAGTATATTTGATTTCGGTAGGGCCTATGATGTAGTTAGATTTTCTTTTACTGATATCCTTCTATTTTTCTATCTTACAACGATGGTAAATCGTCCCCAAGGTAAGAGGTTGATACTCCCCTCTACAGTGGAGATAGAGCGGCTGAAGGCTGCTGTTAAGAGGGTTGCTCCCTCATACTCAGCTCGGCGGGTGTCTGGGATCCAGGTTGTGGAGATTGGCGCAAGGAGGTTAGAGACGGGGCCTACTCCTTGAGGTTCTTCCCTCAGCCGAGCAGGCAGAGGCAACCACTGTTGTAGGAGTTTTTATGGGGATAACTCCTGCGACACTCCAAGATGCTGCCCCTGATGGTGCTGCGTAGAGCTCCCCTTCCTCGTGCATGGCCCCGAGGGAGGTTGCAGACCTAGAGTCATCTCCCGTTCGTGCAGAAGGGGAGCGAGTGGAGGCTCCAGTAGGCCTAGTTGTGGAGATTATAGCTGGGGGAGCTTCTGAGCCTCAGGCCCCTAAGGGGGCTGTGGCTGTCTAGATGTCAGAAATGGTGGCCCATACGATTCTCCCATGATGTATGGTTGTACTAGCTCATTAGAGCCGCGATCACGTGTCCAAGGAGAAGGTCAACGTGATGCTCTCCCTACATCCTAAACTCCTGCTAGGCACGATGGTGTCAATGCTGATCAATGTGATATTGTTTGTCGCTTTCTATATATTGTCTGTGGTCATTTATATTTACTGATATTTGTTTGTTTATCGTTCGCAAAGCGCCACTACGGTTCTCACCACCCACCACTATTTGACCAACCTGAGGGGCCGCATGGAAGAAGCAACCTGGAGGCTCTAGTCTGCTAGGGTCAAGCTTCAGACCAAAGCTAAGGAGCTGGAAATAGCTGTGGAGGCCTGGGCGGCGGCCCATGTTGAGGTTGAGGCACTGCGCGAGGCCATGTGGGTCTCCAGGGAGGATAAGGCTACCTGCCCTGCTTTGCTAGTCATGGAGAAGCGGGAGAAGACTGATATGGTGGCCAATGTGGTTGAGGTGGAGTCCTGTCTTGCTGAGGCGGGGGTTTAGACAATCGATGCGGAGGCTAGGCTGGCAGAGATTAAGGCCTCGATTCCTGGGAGGGAAGCAGTCGCCGTTAAGGCGTTCAAGGCCTTTGAAGAGCACACGGCTGAGCTGGAGGAAATATTTAATGTTGGCTTCCAACGGTGCTGAGAAGATGTCCCGTAAAAGTACCCTAACCTGGACTTAGGGTGTTGTGATGACAATGCTCCCGAAGGCCCAGATGTTGTTGCCCCCGAGGTTGATGAGCTTCTCTAAGGATAGGCCTCCTTTTTTATTTTTCCTTAAAATGATAATGTAAATCCTTCTTCATAAATGAGAAGAATATTTTGTTTAGTTTTGTATTTTTATGTGCCGATGGTCGTGTATGATTACTTAATAAATACGGTAGTCGAGCATGTGGGCTATTAATCATGAAGTTAGTAGAAAACATAACCCTGTTCCTTTGTAAGGGTGGTTTAGTCAGTGGTTAGTGATGAAAGCCATTTTTTGTTTGTCATATTTGTACATGGCGATTTGATTATATCTCGAGTAGGCATCCATGAAGTTACAGAGCGCATAATTGAAAGTGTTGTCTACCAACTGGTCGATCCTTGGGTGGGGAAGCTATCTTTTGGACATGCCTTATTCAGGTCGGTGTAGTCTACACGAACCTGACATTTTTCGCTAGCCTTTTTCACTAGCACAACGTTTGCCAACCAATCGGGGTAGTAGATCTCCTTAATGAACCTGACCTCGAGTAGTTTGTCAACTTCTTTGCTGATGGCCGCTCACCTTTTAGGGTCGAACACTCGTCATTTATGCCTCATTGGTTTGTGGTTGAAGTACATATTCAGTCGATGAACCATAACCTCTGGGTCTATGCCAAGTATATCCTGGTGGGACTAAGAAAAGACAACGACATATTGTCTTAACAGGTCAGCTGTAAGACCCGTGTCCTAGCCCGTACCGTTCCGTAAGTTTCCGCGGTCCTCCCGGTCAAATTCTGGCCACCCACGATCTGTTATCTATGTTTGCACGTAACCCTGAGTCGTATCCCGTATTCCAGAGTTGGCTCAACCCTATACTTATATCCTTGCGACTGCTCCATCGCTGTGGTTCTGATGCCGCGTCTTGCGCGCTGAGGCGATACCCAAGCTAGGAGATGTGGGCCCTCGTTCAGTTCAAGGAAAACGCTGCACGTTGCTAATACCAAGAGAATCCATCACATCAATCCCATCAATCATATCAATCAATACACATCACTCCCACCACTTACACCCATTCCCAAGTACAACTACCCATCCCCAAAGTCAACTATCTCTCTTACACAAGTACTCCCATCACTCACTCACCCATCACTCACATCTCTCATCTCTCTCATTTCCTCCCAAGCAAGAAATCATCCAATCTCCATGAGAGAGCTTGGTGTGGCCCACCTTCCTACCTCGCATCTCCACCCTCCAAGCCTCATCTCAACCGTTGGATCACATTCTTTTGAGCTATAGAACACGTTGATGGAAGAAGGAAGAATGGATCTTGAGGTGGGTGATCTATCGTTGATTTCCATTTAAGGGCCCACTTATGATGGGACCCACTTTGATATATGTGTTGTGATCTAAGAGGGGCCTATAGTGGCGGGGTCCCTCCACTACTCCGATCTCTCTCTCTCTCTCTCTATTTTTCCTATTGCGGCCCATCTTGATGAATGGATTAAATCCACACCGCCCGATCGTGAGGTCCACCTTGTCGCTGCACATTTTTGGGCGGACCCTAGACGAAGGGAGAACCTAGATAACGGCTTGATCCAAATACGTGTGACTCACCATGCTGGTGGATTAGTTGGTGTCCTCACACCAGCTATATAGCTGTTGTAGTAACACAACAAGTTATGTGGGACCCACTGCAGTGTTGCATCTTACTTGTCGGTCCATGTTGCTGACGGTGAGGCTCACCTTGATGATGTATGGTATCTGCACCGTCCATCCATATTACCAGATCACTGGCCCACCTTGACGATGGGTGATCCAAACCGTCTATCTGTGGGTCCCACCAGATGTGCAGTAAGGTGCTACCATTGATGTCAGCAGGGTGTGGGTCCGATCATGAAGGTATGTGTTATATCCAAACCGTCCAATTGACGGTGGGCCATGCTACATGTGTGGGTGCATCCAGCCGTCCAGGCCTAGTTGCTGAACACTGGTTAAAGCAGTTTATATATATATATATATATATATATATATATATATATATATATATATACACACACACACACACACACATAAACTACATCTGGTGGGCCCTACGTGGGACCCACCTCTTTGAATAGGATCGCTGAGATTAGTGGGTTTGATCGTGTGGTATGTGCTATATCCACATCGTGCATCTGTGGCCACACTGTAATATATGTATTTTATCAATGTTGCACAGTAGTTGTGAGACCCACGCGCATGTGGAAACCATCGTGAGGCAAGTGTTTCATCAACACTGTCCATCTATTTTGTATCCAGACCGTCCGTTTGATGGACGAGCAGTAGCTGTTGTCACGCCCCAAACTCGGAAACCGGGCTCACAAAATTCCCGATCGCTGAATCCGATGCCGATAGCCTCCGTAGTACCCCATTCTCAGTTCCCAGTGCTCATACGCCAGATTCCAATCCTGGGATCCTACAAGGAGGATTTTCGACATGAATTTGTCTCATAAGTATCATAACCACAAGTATACCCAAATCATAAGAACGACATCATCACCACATATTCACTAATATAATCATTTGAGTACAATGCTGAAAGGAAAATACATATATCAAAAATCAAAGCTCCAGATGTCCACTGCATGCTCCAAGCTCCATGCTGTTGAAACCTAACGCCACCTGCACGCATCTATCGTGCATAAGCTTATAGAAAGCTTAGTGGGTGGTGAAAGTGTGTGAGCAGAATATGCGTGCTCAAAATATAATATTAGAGTAAATGGAGATACTGATAAGTCCACAAGCCATACAATATCTGAGTAAGCCAAAATATTGACGAGATCATGAATCATACGATATCAGAGTAAGCGGAAATATATTGATAAGTCCATGAGTGCCATCAGCTGTACCAATGCTATGCGATGCATGACATGAATGCTAACGGCTATATCAATGCAGAAACATGACAACCCAAAATGATAAATGCTACGGATGCAATGCAATATGCAGTGCGAATGAAATGAACAAGCTGGAGTGAATTCAGGATGATAGTATATAGTATCACAGGCTATGGGGTCCATTACAAGGGACTTCTATCCAAACTAGTCCCATACCTAAATTTGGATAGTCAGACTCAATGTGGTAAATTCTTGATCTCGGGTTAGCCGCGCGCCCCAACCAAAATCCTGGCCGTTGCGACGTATACGTAACAAATAGTTGCGCACCATCAGCCTGAGTGAATAGTGAATGAATGAATGAGTATGCAACTCCTACTCAATAAGTCCACATATCAATACCGTACATCTCTGAGATCATCACGGGGTCTAGTACACTCCAAGCTGGCTACCGCTCTTGCCGGCCGTGTAGCCCAGCGAGTGGAAAATACCTCACTACCCGCCTGTGTAACGCCCTGAAAATCGGGGGTCGAGCATAAACTCAACTCCCGAGTTCCAAAACATCACTTATGCAACAAAATGAATGATGATTGAATGTTGACTGTAATCGTGCATTGAGCATGAGTGAGATTAAGCCAAAACATCATATCATACTCCAGAGATAGTTAAATTTGCAAGCGGAAGACTGTGATAGATAGATAAAATATATAAACTATGATGAGTCTCCAGAGTGTGATAACATTACCAGGTTAAATAATTACAAGTACAGTTTTAAAATATACCAAATGTGAGGAAGTGTAATGTCTCTTGTCCCAAGTACCATAATCCTGTCAATACAATATCAGGTCTTCATTGGCCTGCCAGAGAGATACAGATAGGAGAACTCCTCTTATCATCATAGAAGTAGTCCGGCTCTGCTTCACAAGCATCGCCATCACCTGAAACTCAACAAATCTGGTTGGTGTTGCAAACACCGTCCCGTAACGTGGGAGTGAGTGATCAACTCAGTGGAACAATAAAGCATAGGTTAACATGTTATCAATTCAATCAAGTAGTAATGATAAAGCAGTACAAATCAAACAATTCTAACTACTCTTATTAAGTGTGAGAATGAAATGACATGATGCTGTATGCCCTTGCCAAACCACCCTCATGCGACATCATCTTACGTTCGCGAATGCTTAACTCAATCAGTGCGCCACATCTACTAAGCACATGCGGTGCGATGATGATCATGATTACCGAGTTATTATTAGTCCATTTCAAACAGCAGTATTGGAAAACTAAGGTACTTCCCTTGTATCATTCCCAAACATGATCCATTCTAGGGTCGTCAATCCTAGTTAATCTCATACGATATTATGGTTTAAGAGGCTTAGCGAAGGCATCACAAAGGGCTCGTCACCCGTCAGCACGGATACAGATCTCACCGTATGTGGCTCAATTGCTGACCGTCAGCTCGAGTACAGGTCTCACCGTACTCGGCTCCACTCATACTCTAGTCGCTGTGAAAGACTCGTCGCCAATCACAGCCCTTGGAGTATACTCGAAGATACTACAGAGGACTCGTCGCCCGTCAGCACGAGTACAGGTCTCATCGTACTCGGCTCTCGCCGTAAGTATTGACAGCTCGAATACAATGTCCCATACCACCATATTCGGCTCACGAGTCTGGTTGCGCAATGGTCACTACGGGGAGACACATGGCCCCAGCATAGGCCAACAGCTCGACCACGGTGTCCCATACCACCATGCCCGGCTCATGCGTCTTAGCCGATCGAGGTACCATGGTTAAAAGGGGTTTCACTGGTAAGTTTGGTATCCTATGTTCAAGCAGTAGCGTCCAAACAGGGTAAACATACATAAGGCAGATCGGGTTACTTGACGAGCTCGACTAGCACGATCGCCCATTGAGCTGCACGACATGAAGTGCATAAACAACTTCGTGTGGCCTAACCACTGCCGACAGGCAACGCACGACTCGAGTTCGTCGAACACATCCGACGTGGCAAATGAATCTCAGCCACGAATTCAATCCCGTTACCGATTGCCTGGGCCATAATCATAGCCTCAAACACAATCAATTGCAGATAGATAAAGCAGTAATGGATCAGGATTTAAATCATACAATCAAAGTCTGGTATTATCCGTTTAGGGCTGCCAGGGCTGTTGCACGCACTCGTTGCTCCGCTCCCCCATCACCCATGACGGATCATACAACGTAAATATAAATTTAAACATATGCATTACATAGTTAAAATCATAAAGCAGTTGAGCATGTTATGAATCACAACACAAGCATGAGTTTGTACATGTTCAATTCCTAATCACACAACTATCAAAGGAGATCATACACATAGTTAAAAGAGGTTGAGAATCATATCTCAACACCCTTATACATTATAATTTGCTAACTACTACACATTCAGACATTTCAAGAAACACTTAAACAAACATACATCAACATACATGACATATGTCGATCACATAGGCATTAGGCCAAATCCTTTCACTAGAGAGTTGCCCCAATCATAACACGCGTACACCCACGACGGATAGTCATGGTAAGCAGGAACCCAAGTCCCATATTCATTCAGCTATTTCCACAAACACTTGGGCCACACATTTTAGCATATATAGTGTATATTGGCCGTGGCGTGACTTAGGGCAAATCCTTTCGTCAAAGGGGCATCGCCAATACATAAATCATGAATCCATGACAATTAGTCATGGCGAGCACGAATTAGGATTCCATACTCATTCAGTCATTTTCACAAACACTTAGAATACACTATTACAACATACATGGTGCATGTTAGCAAAACATGTATTAGGGCTATCCCTTAGCCAAGCGAGTATTTTATCCATGTATAATATATTATTACAGAAAATAATCATGATAAATACATCTCCAAAATTTATACGTATACAGTATTTTCTAGAATACGCAATTTCAACATACATAGTGTATATAAGTAAAACATGTATTTAGGCGAATCCTTTCGCCAAATAAGTATTTTATCCATATATCGTATATCCATACAACAAATAAACATGTCAACACATTTCCAAAAAATATACGTATACCGTACTTTATACAAATACCTAGAGTATGTAGAATTCCATATTTTTCATCTTTAATCGAAACGGAAAACAGACAGCACTTTGTACATGTGCAATTGCATGCAGATCATGAATCTATCATTATCTGACATTGAAAGCGTTGAAAACCATAACCTATACACCTAAAGTCACACCTTTTGTCGTAGAATCGCAACGGAATCGATAGGTTTGCTAAGCTTCCGTATTCGGCAGTTTGGCAACCTATAGAATGAAATAGGTTAGCTATTTCACAACCTACAACAGTCTAAACCCCAAAACAGATTAGGGTTAGGGTTTCTTACCTAGAAACGATGCCGGAAACACCGGGAAAAGCGTCAAGGAAGGGATGGTGCAGCCCGTGTGGTGGCAGGGAACGATAGTAGGGAGATCCTCCCACTTCTCCCTCACTTTCTCTCTCTTTTCCCTCTCTCAAATCCCAAATTCGTATGGCTGCCATGAGAGAGGGTTTAAGGTCCTTATATAGTCTCAAAACTCATCGAAATAGACTCCTGTTCAAGGGTTACTGCTAATATAGGTATTTCGTCACTTTTTCAGCTCAAAAGAGAGGTTCTGGTGGCCCTCCTTGAGCCAAACGTCAGACTTAAGCTCACCACACACGGATCTATGTGGGATTACGTTTTCGACTCGATCGAATTCCCAGATCGCACGTGGCGGACCACTTTCAGTTCAACGGTCAGTGGGCGATGATCCGAAATTCCAAGTACATGTAAATGTTCCTGAAATTTTTCTTAATCCGAGGGTGTAATTTAGTCTGATTCTGACGGTCTGGTTGCTTAATACTGATGCGCAAGCGAATGGTGCCAGATCACTATTCCAGATATTTATTTTGTAAAGGGAATAGTGTTTTTCACACTCCCTCGCTCCGGATCCAAACGAATGGCCGTGGGACATCGGCTGGACCTGATTTTCGAGATGATTGTCAAGCCCAGTGAGGCGGTCCTAGTTCCTTAACTTCGTGTTAATCGGACTTCCGAGGTGCGGTCTAGACCTAATACGAAGTTTCATTTCATTCTCGAGAGCAGCCGGGAAATGAGTTTGGTTCTAAACTTTAGGGTAACCTAGAGTCACTGATTTTGCAAGTTTTGGGTCTTGCAGATCGTATTTAAAGTGATCCCAACGGATTTCATGGCTAATCGAGTTTTGCACTTAGTTAACTTTGTTAAATTTCTAAAGGATTTAATCCTAATTGTTTTCTGGTTGAGATGGTACTTAGGCCTTTGTAGTTTGTATATAAAGTGATCCAAGTTTTACTACTTAGCTAGTTTAAGTTAGTGTCTAGGGCGAAAGTGCTTTGAAAAATTGAAAGCATAAGGTAGTGAAGGGTGGGATTTGTAAAGAAAATGGTTTAAAGAGCAATTTTAGACTGTGGGATTGAGTTTTGACAAGTTGATAAGGTCTTAGGATCGACCCATTGCCCTAGGATGTCTAATCCCAGGTTGGCAAAAATCCGGGATGTTACAGCCTGCCAGTAGTATACCAATGCCTATCCGGCTCGTCAATAGCGGACCCATTTGGGAGCTGATCAAACTCAGCCCAGCTTATAGCCCCCTCACTCGGGCGGATAAGGCCACACCTCCTCCTAACCGACCACGACACAGTGGGAGACGCGACCTACTGGTATTCGGCACTCGGGCGCTCATGTATCCACTCGGTCTAGACGTTGGGGCGTCTCCTGGCCACGGAGGTTTAGGAACTTTCGCCCATGGACATCCAAAGTACTCAGATGGTCTAACCAAACATTTTCGGTGTCCCATCTAACCATCTACGACATGCCTGTGGAGGCTACGACCCTAATGTCGTTAGGGCGTGCAGTAATCATAACACACAATGCAAGATGCATGAGTCATACAATCCAGTCATGCATCAATCCTGCGCATACCGTGCGCTCGTGCGAGACAATCTCCGCCTATCAGGGAGTCTCATAACAACCTTCCCAATGACATATGCAATGGTCAACCACATCTCATAATAAACATGCAGAAGATGCATATGGGCGTGTATCATGATGCTATACTATCACATACTCATAATCGGCATCAATATCCGGCATCGACAATCGACCTCGACAATGTGGACATTTAACCAACATTGCCTCCAAGGAATGGCCCACATAGAGCCTAACCTATAGTGGACCCATGACCTCACACAAGGGTCAAATATATAATACCACGGGCCTCACTCAAGAGCTTAATACACATCATGATGAACCTTTCACATGGGCCTATCATACATCACAATGGGCTCCATCGCCTGGCCCTCAAATGCATCGCAATGGGCCTCATCACATAGGCCTCATATACATCACATTGGGCCTTAAACACGGGCTGAATATACCTCACAACGGGCCTCAAATACGGGCCGCATATACATCACATTAGGCCTCGACAATCCGAATCGACAATCGGCTACGACAATCAGAATCGGCAATTGGCCACGATAATCGGCCTCGATCAATAATTGGCAATCGGCCATGACAATCAGAATCAATCGATAATCGGCCTCGATGAACGGAATCGGCAATCGACATCGATGAGAATGGCCTAACAAGGCCTAAGGGAAAGTCACAATGTGGACATTTAACCATCATTGTCCATCAACGTGGACATTCAACCAACATTGCTACCAAGGAGTGGCCCACATAGGGCCGAACATACAGTGGGCCCACAGCCTCATACAAGGGTCTAATATACATCGCAATGGGCCGAATACACGGGCCTAATATACATCACCATGAGTCACGACCCATGGTCCTCAAATACATCATAATGGGCTACGACCCATGGGCCTCAATATACATCAAATGGACCGCATTAATGGGTCTCATTTACACGACAGGCACATGGGCCTCAAACACACAGCATGTGGGCCCTATACATGGGTCTCATATACATCAAATGGGCCACGTATCTGGGCCTTGAATACTTCACAATGGGCCTTGCCCATGGACCTCGAATACATCATAATGGGCCTTGCCCATGGGCCTCAGATTCAAGCAGGTGGGTCTCATCATATGGGCCTTAAATACAAGGCAGGTGGGCCCTGTCACATGGGCCTCAAAATATAAGGCAAGTGAGCCCTATCACATGGGCCAAAATACAAATAGGTGGCCCCCGCACATGGGCCAAAAATACATCATGATGGGCCTCATAGATAGGCCGCACCAATGGGCCTCAAGTACATCAAGTGGGCCTCTCAAATGTCACAATGGGCCTTACCCATGGACTCCGAATACATTTCAATGGGCCTCAACCCATGGGCCCCAAATACATCTTAATGGGCCTCAACCCATAGGCTCCAAACACAACCCATAGGCTCTAAATACAACTTATTGGGCCTTACTCATGGGCTAATGTACATAACATCGGGCCATATCAACGGGTCGAATCAAGTGGACCAAATCAAATGGGCCGATACAAAGGGGCCAAATCAATTGGGTCGATCAAATAGGGCGATACAAATGGGTCGAGTCAATTGGGTCGATCAAATGGGCCAATACAAATGAGTCGAGTCAATGGGCCGACTCAAATGGGCCAAGCCAATTGGGCCAATCAAATGGGCCGATACAAATGAGTCGAGTCAATGAGCCGAATCAAATGGGCCAATTCAATGGGCCCCCAAAAAATCAAATCGGGCCTCATCAAGTGGGCCCCAAATACATAAATGGACCAAACTAATGGGCCGTACCAACTACACCCTTCATCCATTGTTAGAGATCATTATAGAGCATTATTTAAAAATCATATTCCAAGGATCATTTGGACCATACCACAAATAATAGTGGTGATAAAGATTTCCGCAGTTAAATTTCTAGTGGGCCCACCAAAGTATTTATTTTCCATCTAGTCTGTGCATAAGGTCACAAAGACCTGGATATAGAGGAAAAACAAATATCATATTGGTCCAAAACCCTGTAACCCAAGGGGTTTTCAATGGTGGACGTTCAATCCACTGTTTTCTGTAGTGTGGTCCATCTGATAACTAGATCTGTCATATTTTTAGCCTCAAGCCTTGAGACAGTCTTGCCAAATGGATGGACGGTGATGGTGGTTCCCACACGCTCAATAGATGAATGGTCTGGATATCAGACCTGCACCATGATCAGGGCCCACATGGCACCGTCCAAATGGACGGTGCAGATACGAAATATACATCACGGTAGGGCCCCACACGTGATAACTGGCCCCACCATCTCTGCTTTGGACGGTGAGGATACAACCCATACATCATAGTGTATCCACCCAGGTCCAAATCGCTGGATGGTCTGGATCAAAGATATGGATGGGGTGGGTATACAATACATACACCAGGATGGGTCCCACGTAGGTGGACCATCCCACTTCCCTCTCTCTCAGTGTATATATAATATATATATATATATAATATATATATATATATATATATATATATATATTATATATATATATATATATATATATATATATATATCAAAAGAAACAGTCCAGCATCTAGAGAGTCTGGATGCTCTCTAGATGGATGGTGTATTATTTATTTTTATTTTTATTTGGTGGATTTTCATAGGTGAGGCCCATATAAGGAAGATCTACTCCGCCAGTTGGGTCCCTGTGTTTGTGACAGGTCCAACAAAAGTCCAATATTGGGTATTTTTCGATGCACAGAAATATCACAGCGGGCCCTAATAATTTTTAACTACTAAAATAATGTTCTAGATGATGTGGCCTACTAGAGTTTTTGATCAGCTTCATTTTTCGGTTCAACGCCTAAAATGAGCTAGGAAATTTGATGGTTGGTGTGGATCAGGTACATGCATCAAAGTGGGGTCCATGTCTAGTGGACTAGACCGCTAGGATATAACACACACATCACGGTGGTCCCATAAGCTGGATAGAGCACGGTGTTCTCCACTTGAGGTTTGCATCTGCCTCAGCCATGCCTGGATGGGCTGCGTGGAAAATACATCAAGGTGGGTCCATGACAGTGTGGCCCACCACTGGATCAAACTGATACTTATGTTTTCTCTTCATCTAGATAGGCCAGCGGGCCTGCCGCTGGACGGTCCAACAAGGTGGGCCCCATATGGATGGCATAGATATAATACATACTTCATGGTGGGGGTGCATCGGGGTGGGTTACACATCAAAAGAGAGAGAAAGAAGAAAGAAGGAGAGAGAGGGAGATCGGGTAGCGGAGGGACCCCACCACTATGGGCCCCTCTATACAATGTATACATTAAGATGGGTCCCACCACAAGTGGGCCCTCAAATAACAAATTCAACGGTTAGATCACCTACCTGTTGGCCTTCTTCTTGGTCCCTTAGCCTCCTTAGCTCCTATGCTCAACTTTTGACGGTGGATGATGGAGTTTTGATAGTGGGGATGAGAGATTGGGTGGTAGAGAAGTGTGCCACACTTGGGTTGCTTTGGGAAGGGTTAGATGTAAGGCTCGTATACTAGTCTGTACCGTTCCGTACATGTAACGTCCTGAAAATCGGGGGTCGAGTATGAACTCAACTCCCGAGTTCCAACGCATCACTTATGCAACATAGATAATGATGATTAATGTTGTCTGTGTTAGAGCAATAAACATGAGTGAGATTATACCAAAACAGTAATTCATATTCCAGATCAATTGTATAAAGGCAAGCGGAAGACTGAAACTGTATATACATGTATGTAAAAGATACAAAATCATTTCATTTTCCAGAGTATGAACTCATCTGAGTCACCATATACATATGTCTATTTTATGTTCAAAAAGTCAAAAATACATCTAAGGATGTAATCCCAGCAAATCCCGTCAATCCGACAGTCTAGTCGAAGCCGCCAGAATACTGCATAAATGAGAACTCGTCCTGGTCCTCACCATAGTCCGACTTAGCCTCCTGAGTCCTCAGCTCATCTAAACCTGAGACAGAGTCTGGTTAGTGTGTACAACACCGTCCCGTAACGTGGGAGTGAGTAGCTAACTCAGTGAAACAATAAAGCATAGGTTAACATGTTATCAACTCAGTCAAGTAGTAATGATAAAGCAGTATAATCAAACACTCCTAACTACTCTTATTAATGCAAGTATGAATGCAGTCATGATGGATGCCCTCACCGACATACTTTCTCATGCGACACCATCTTACGTTCGCTGCATGCTTACTTTCCTCAGTGCTCCACATCTTCCAGGCACATGCAATGCATGATGAGCATGATTACCGAGTTGTTATTAGTCCATTTCAAACAGCAGGATTGAGAAACTAAGGTACCTCCCTTGTATCATTCCCAAACATGATCCATTCTAGGGTCGTTAGTCCTAGACAATCTCATACGATGGTGTGTTTCTAGGTCGCTGCAAGGGCTGACAGGGCTGTTACACGAAATCGTTGCACCACTCCCCCATCACCTTATCAATACAGGCCTAGTTTATACTCTGTTACTACGGGAAGACTCACCGCCTCACCGCAGATTCAGAGTATGCTCGAGGTCACTCCACTAACGTCCTACCAACTGACAGTCTATTTTCGAAGTCCGACCAGTCCACTTATTGAGAATGAGACCCAGATGCAACCCGAGTGAGGACCACAGCCAGGCTACGCCAGTGAAGGCCGACAGCTCGAATATAGTGTCCCATACCACCATAATCGGCTCACAAGTCTGGTTGCTCACTGGTCACTACGGGGAGGCACGTGGCGCCAGCATAGGCCGACAGCTCGACCACGATGTCCCATACCACCATGCCCGGCTCATGAGTCTTAGCGGATCGAGGTATCATAGTTGACGGGATGCCACTGGTAAGTTTGGTACCCTAAGTTCAAGCAGTAGCGTCCAAACATGGTGAACATACATAAGACATAACGGGTTACTTGACGTGCTCGGCTAGCTCGAGCGCACAACAAGTTGAACGATATGATGCGCAGAAGCACTTCGCGTGGCCAACCACTATCGCCAACCGAAGTACGACTCGGGTTCGTCGAACACATCCCACGTGGCGAAATGAATCTCAACCACGATCTCAAGTCTGGTACCAAATGTCTGGACTATAGACATAGTCCTAAACTCAATCAATCCTTATTTAGAACATGTAGAGTAAAGCATAATAGACAAAGTAAATCAAGCATGTTAACAAACATATCATAAAGCATGTTATAAAGCATGTTATAAAGCATAGTGTAAAACACTATGTAAACAAGAATACAAACACATGTGTTTCACAAGTAAGCGCTTAAAGTAAACAACCACATGGAGGAAATCATACAGGTCTCTAAGGTAGTTGAGAATCCCATCTCAACACCTATCTAAGGCACCATTATCCAAGCACTTACTCACACAAGCATTTTCACAAACACTTAGAATACACTATTTCAACATACATAGTGTATGTTAGTAAAACATGTATTAGGGCGAATCCTTTCGCCAAGCAAGTATTTTACGCATATATAACATGTTCATACAGCAAATAGTCATGGCAAACACATCTCCAAAATATGTACATATACAGTACTTTCTACAATACACTATTTCTACATACATAGTGTATATTAGCAAACATGTATTATGGCGAATCCTTTCGCCAAGTAAGTATTTTATCCATATACCATATATTCATACAACAAATAATCATGGAAAACACATTTTCAAAATTTATACGTATACGGTATTTCTACGAATACCTAAAATATGTAAAATTCCATATGCTACACCTTTAATCAAAATGGAAAACAAACAGCACTTTGTACATGTGCAATTGCATGTAGATCATGAATCTATCATTATCTGACATTGAAAGCATTGAAAACCCTAACCTATACACCTAAAGTCCTCACCTTACACCGTAGAATAGCAATGAATCAGCTAGGTTTGCTAAGCCTCCGTATTCGACAGTCTAGTAGCCTAAAGAATGAAATAGGTTAGCTATTTCATAACCTACAACCTTCCCACCCCAAAACAGATTTAGGGTTAGGGTTTCTTACCTTAAAACGAAGTCGGTATTGCCGGGAAAGCGATGAGAACCAGGTGGTGCAGCTAGTGTAGTGGCAGGGAACAGTAGTAGGGAGATTCTCCCACTTCTCTCACTCTTTCTCTCTCTTTTCTCACTTCACTCTCTAGGATTTTTCTCAAATTCGTATGGCTGTGAGAGAGGGGGTTCTAAGGTCCTTATATAGCCTAAAAACTCTCTGAAATAGACTAAAGATCAAGGTATACTTAGGTTATAACCAAAGTGGTACTTTACCAGCTCAACGGACACTTCTGGCGGGTCTCCTTGAGCCAAAAGTCGGACATAAGCTCACCAACTTTGGATCTAGGTGAAGTTAAGTTTTCGTTCTAGTAGGGTTTCCAGATCACGCGTGGCGGACCAGTTTCAGTTCAGCGGTCAACGGGTCTCGATCCGAAATTCCAAGTACATATAAATGTTTATGAAATTTTTTCTGATCCGAGGGTGTATTTGGGTCAGATTCTGACGGTTTGGTAGCTTACAAATTGACCGCAAGTAACACGTGCCAGATCACTATTCAAGATATTTATTTTGTAAAGGAAACAAGTGTTTTCACACTCCCACGCTCCGGACTCAAACGAACAGCCGTGGGACACTGTCTGGATTTGATTTCCGAGATGATTGTCAAGCCCAGCGAGGCAGTCCCAAGTCCTTAACTTCGTAGTATTCGGACTCCCGATGTGCGGTCTAAACCTGATATGGAGTTTCAATGTGTTCCCGAGAGCAGTCGGGTAATGAGTTTGATCCTAGACTTTAGGGTAACCTAGCGTCAATGGTTCTACAAGTTTTGGGTCTTGCAGATCATATTTAAAGCGATTCAAACGGATTTCATGGCTAATTTAGGTTAGCACTTAATTAACTTTGTCGAATTTCTAAAGGATTTTATCCTAAGTGATTTCTGGTCGAGGTAGTAGTCGGGTCTTTGCATGGAAATTTACGAGTCGTTACAGTACAATCCCATGATCCTTCCCATCGAATTCCAGCAATTTGCGACCTATAATCGACGTTTGCACGCGACCCTAAGTCGTATCCCGTAGATCTGAGTCGGCTCAATCCGAGACTTGTACCATTGCGATCGCACCGTAGCCGCGGTTCCAACGCTGCGTCTTGCATACCGATCCGATACCTTAGCAGGGAGATGTGGACCCGCGTTTATTTTAAAGAAACGCCGTGCATTACAAATACCAAGAGAATCTCTACGACACATCACATCAATCCATCAATCAAATGTCAAGTACAACACCCATCCCCAAGTACAACCACCCCTCCTCAAGTCAACTCTCTCTTACAACCAAGTATACATCCATCATCCATCACCCATCTCTCACCCATCACACCCCATCACTCGCACATCTCTCTCCCTCTCTCTCTTACAACCTCCCGCTCACTCCTTTTTTCCTCCTAAGCAACCCACGTCCAATGCTCCATGAGAGAGCTAGGTGTGGCCCACCTTCCTATCTCCCATTCCCACCCTTCAAATCGATCTCGACCGTTGAATCATATCCCATTGGAGCTATGATGAGGAGGAGCCCAAGAAGAAGCAAAATTTGGGTGTTCATAAGCACTTGATTTTGTGATTTGAGGGCCCACATATGGTGGGACCCATCTTGATGTATAATTTGTATCAAGAGGGACCCATAGTGGCAGGGTCCCTCTGCTACTTCCATCTCCATTTCTCTCTCTCTCTCTCTCTCTCTCTCTCTCTCTCTTCCCTTTTTGTGGCCCACCTTCAAGTTGATCCACACTGTCCATGCTAATGTGGACCCATCATGATGTATTTATTATACTTGCACCATCTAGAAGAACTGGACGGTGGAGATCCACCCACCTGATGTGTCTGCACGTGTGCCGTGCACTGGACGTGGGGCCTCACCCTGATGGATGTGTTGAAGTCCAATCCGTCCAGCCCAACTGGATGATGGGCCCTACCATGATTATATGTGCTTTATCCTACCGGTCCATTCATCTGGACCGTCCATTTATGTGGACCACACCAGCCTTATGGCTGCTGTTATACGTCAGCAGGACAGGTGGGTCCTCACCATGATATATGTGTTCCTACACCCACGCCCATCTGGAACGGTGGGTCCCCTGCTGCAGACAGCTGCTGCTATCTGCCCTGGTCGTCAGAAATTTTATGGGGACCACGCAGCTCTCAGCTGCATCACGTCAGCAGCTGTGGTCCCCGCATGAGGTATGTATTATATCCTAACCGTTCATCTACTGAGGCTGCGCAACAGTTGCTGTGATTGGACGCTGGTGGGCCACCCACGTGGCACCACACCATAAGGTATGCGTTATCCCACACTGTCAAGCTGTGGGACCCACCTTGAATGTATGTACTTTATATCAGGGTCGTCCATCTGCTGGACGGCCAGCAGCATTGCTACCGTATTGACGCCAGCAAGTTTTGGGTCCCACCTTGACGTATGTGACATTACTCAGCCGTTCAGCATGTGTGGGCCCACCCCACACGTGTTGCACGTGTGGAGGTGGGCCCCTTGATCTATGGATCATTTATCCACACCGTCCATTTCTGGACGGTGCAGAGAGGGGGCCACCGAGACGTACTCAACCGTCCATCTGTTGGCAGCCGTTGTGGCACCAACGTGATGTATATGTTTTATATACAAACCGTCCTTCCATTTGGAGGTGTGGACCCACCCCACACGTGTGGCACGTGTGGGGTGGGACCCACCTTGGTGAATGAATGTATTGTATATCCATTACGTCCATATGACTTGGATGGTGGAATGGATTCCACTATAATGCACGTGCTTATGCACACTGTCTATCCATTTTAACTGACGTGGGGCCCACCCCCACACGTGCTGCACGCGTGGGATGGGACCCACCTTGATGATGTGTTGAAATCTGCTCCGTCCATGGCAGGTGGGACCCACCTTGATGTATATGCTCTATATCCATCCATCCATCTAAACAAATGGCGTGAGGCCACCATAATGTATTGTTATATCCAATCTTCCATCCACTTGAGGACGTGGACCCCACTTGAATGTATGTGGTTATCTAGCTGTCCATCTGTCCATGGGTGGTGTGGGAACCCGCTGTGATGTATGTATTCACCACGCCACCCATCAATATGTGGGGCGCACCTTGATGAATATGTTTCAACCACGCTGTCCATTTGTTTAGCTAAACCACGGGTTGCCTCATTTGGCTCACTTAATATATATATGAGGCCCACATGTCGTATGGGGCCCATGTGATGGGGCCCACCTATTTTGTATTTGAGGCTCATATGCGGGGTCCACCTATTGTGTATTTGAAGCCCACTTGATGTGCATGAGGCCCATTAGTGCGGCCCATTGATGCAGCCCACTTGATGTGTATGAGGCCCATTAGTGCGGCCCATTTGATGCATATGAGACCCATGTGTAGGGCCCACTGTTATGTATTTAAGGCCCATGAGTAGGGCCCATCTATGGTGTATATAAGGCCCATTAATGCGGCCCACTTGTTGTATTTGAGGCCCATGAGTTGTGGCCCATTATGATGTACTAAGGCCCATGGGTCATGGCTCATTGAGATGTATAATCGGCCCATATGTTGTGGGCCATTGTGATGTAT
This sequence comes from Magnolia officinalis, assembly GCA_021015155.1. Taxonomy (NCBI): domain Eukaryota; kingdom Viridiplantae; phylum Streptophyta; class Magnoliopsida; order Magnoliales; family Magnoliaceae; genus Magnolia; species Magnolia officinalis. The sequence goes on from JAJHSJ010000007.1 coordinate 28,383,529, forward strand.
TTTCAACCCATTTAGTGAGGCCTATTGTGATATATTCCTACTCATATGATGAGGCCCATTGAGATGTATTTCCGGCCTATGTGATGCGGCCCATAGCAATGTGCATTAGGCCCATGTGATGCAACCCACTTGACTGATGAGACCTTTGTGTGAGGCCATGGGCCCACTATATGTTTGGCTCTACGTGGGCTACTTATTCGGAGCAATATTGGTTAAATGTCTACCTTGATGGGTAATGATGATTAGATGTCCTCATTATGACCTTCCCTTAGGCCATTTGTTAGGCTGATTCTAATTGTTGTGGCCGATTGTTGACTCTGATTATCGAAGCTGATTTTAATTGTTGAGGCCAAGTTCGATTGACGAGGCCGATTCCGTATGTCGAGGCCGATTGTCGAGGCCGATTCTGATTATCGATTCCGAGTATCGAGGCCGATTGTTGAGGCCGATTCTGATTGTCGAGGTTGATTTCAATCGTCGGGGTCGATTTTGATTATCGTGGCCGATTGCCGATTAGCGATCGTGGCCGATTGCTGATTAGCGATCGTGGCCGATTGTCTTGACCGATTGCCGATTCCGATTGTCGTCGCCGATTGCCGATTTTGATTGTCAATTCCGATTTCATATGTCGAGGTCGATTGTCGAGACCGATTCTAATTGTCGAGGCCGATTTCGATTGTCGAGGCTGATTCTAATTATCGTGGCCGATTGCCGATTAACGATCGAGGCCGATTTTCATGATCGATTGCTGATTCCGATTGTCGTGGCCGATTGTCGATTTTGATTGTCGAGGTCGATTATCGATGTTGAGTCCAATTAACGAGGTTAATTCCGATTGTCAAGGCCGATTGTTGAGGCCGATTCCGATTATGATTCCGAGTATCGAGGCCGATTGTCGAGGCTGATTCTGATTGTCGAGGCCGATTCTGATTGTCGAGGCCGATTCCGATTGTAGAGGCCGATTATTGTGGCTAATTTCGATTGTTGAGGCCGATTCCGATTGTTAAGGCCAATTACCGAGGCTGATTTCGATTGCCAAGGTTGATTGTCGAGACCCATATGATGTATATGCGGCCCGTATTTGAGGCCCATTGTGATGTGCATTCGGCCCGTGTTTGAGGCCCAATGTGATGTATATGTGGCCATATCTGAGACCCGTTGTGATATGTATTCAACCCATGTTTAAGGCCCAATGTGATGTATATGAGGCCTATGTGATGAGGCCCATTGTGATGCATTTGAGGGCCAGGCGATGGAATCCATTGGGATGTATATTAGGCCCATGTGAGATGCCCATCGTGATGTGTATTAAGCTCTTGAGTAAGGCCCATGGTGTTGTATATTAGGCCCTTGTGTGAGGCCATGGGTCCACTATATGTTAGGCTCTATGTGGGTCATTCCTTGGGGGCAATGTTAGTTAAATGTCCACATTGTCGAGGCCGATTGTCGATGCCGGTTATTGATTCCATTATGAGTAAGTGATAGCATAACATCATGATACATGCCCATACGCATCATGTGCATGTTTGTTATGAGATGTGATTGACCATTGCATATGTCATTTAGGCATGTTGTTATGAGACTCCCTGATAGGCGGAGATTGTCTCACACGAGCGCACGGTATGCACAGGATTGATGCATGACTAGATTGTATGACTCTTGCATCTTACATTGTGTGTTGTGATTATTGTACGCCCTAACGATATCAGGGTCGTAGCCTCCATAGGCATATCATGGATGGCCAGATGGGACACCGAAAATGTTTGGTTCTAGCATACGAGCGCCATAGATGTCCCTGGGTGAAAATTTCTAAACCTCCGTGGCTAGGAGACGCCCCAACATCGAGATCGAGTGAATATATATGAGTGCATGAGGGCTGAATACTAGGAGGTTGCGTCTCTTATTGTGTCATAGTCGGTTGGGAGGGGGTGTGGCCTTACCCGCCTGAGGGTAGAAAGCATCGGTAGGCTGAGTTTGACCAGCTCGTAAATGGGTCCGCTATCGACATGCCGGGTAGATATTGGCTGATTACTGACCAAGTCGATGGTGAGGTCTCTTCTACTTGCATGGTCGCGCGTCAATTGGCGGCTATTTGCATGTAGAGTGTACTAGACCCCGATGATGATCCCAGAGAGGAACCGTACTGATATGTGGACTTATTGAGTATGAATTGCATGTTCATTCATTCACTATCCACTCGGGATGGTGGTGCACAACTAATTATTATGTACCTTCGCATGACAAGGATTTCGGTTGGATGCATGACTAACCTGAGATCAGGAGTATTACATTGAGTCTGGCTATCCAAATTTAGGTATGAGACTGGTTTGGATAGAAGTCTTTTGTGATAGACCCCATAGTCTGCGATACTACGTACTATCATCTTGACTTCGCTCCAGCTTAGTCATTTCATTCGCACCACATATTTCATTGCATCCATGACATTAACATTTTGGGTTACTATGTTGCTGCATTTATACGTCCTAGATACAACTGACAGTATTCGTAGACTCATCAGGATTTGCATATTGCATTGCATCATCGGCACCTGATATTTGGGTTGCTATCTCCGCATTGTATAGCTGATCTACATTGCTTCATCAGTATATGATATGATTTTATTATATTTTTGCATCGCATAGCCTAGATAAAGATGATGATATTTATGAGCCTATTGGTATGTTTTCGCATTACTCTAATATCGTATGATTTATGAGCTTGTCAGTATTTCCGCTTACTCTGATATTGCTTACTTAGCACTTACCTTGTGCACATACTTTCACCATCCACTAAGCTTTCTATAAGCTTATGCATGATAGATGCGTGCAGGTGGCGTTAGGTTGCACTAGCGTTGACCATGAAGCGTGTAGCGGTCTTCTGGAGCTTTGATTTTGACATATGTATTTCCCTTTCAGCATTGTATTCAAATGATTATATTAGTGGATATATGATGATGATGTTGCCTTTGTGATTTAGGTAAACTTGTGATTATGCTTCTTACGAGATAAATGTATGTTGAAAAATCCTCCTTGTAGGATCCCAAGATCGGAATCTGGCGTATGGATGCTGGGGACCGAGAATGGGGTACTACGGAGGCTATCGGCACCGGATTCGGCGATCGAAAATTTTATGAGCCCGGTTTTCGAATTTGGGACGTGACATTGGATGTTGGATTTTTTTGTTGCTTGAGAGTGGAGAGAAAGAATGAGAGAGAGAGAGAGAGAGGGGAGTGATGGGTGAAAAGGGATGGGATGATGGGTAGTGGGTGATAGAGTTGTAAGAAACAGATGGGTGGAGAGAGAGAGAGAGTTGACTTTGGGAATGGGAGAGAGATGGGTTGTTTGTACTTGACTTGTACTTGTGATAGGATATGTACTTGACATTGATTGATTGATTGATTGATGGGATAGGTTGTAGAGATTCTCTCAGAATTCACAACCCGCTACGTTTCTTCAGATTGAATGCGGGCCCATATCTTCTGACCTGGGTATGGGATCGGTGCGGGAGTCGCGGCGACAGCGCGGTCGCTGAGAAATAAGTTTCGTGTCGAGCCAACTTCGGTATGCAGGACTTGACTTAGGATCACGCGCAAACGTTAGATACAGGTCGAGGATTGCTGGAATTCAACCGGGAAGACCGCGGAAGCCTACGAAACGGTATGGTCTAGGATACGGGCCTTACATCTATGGTACTGACATTAGCAAGTTGTGTGGGTTTGATTCGCACAATCCATTTACATGGACCCCACGTACTGTGTGGATTTGATCCACACCGTCCATCTCTACGGTGGACCCCACCATGATATATGTATTTTATCCCAACCGTTCATCTAGATGGTGGGGACCCCACATAGCTGATGTGCTGACGTCTGCAAGTTTTGTAGGTCCCATACATGATGTGTGTGTTATATCTCACCGTCTATCAGGTGGACCACACTGCAAAAATTAGTGGAGATTGAACGTCCACCCTTGAAACTTTTTGGGGTCATAGAAGTTCCAGATTAATATGAATTTGTCTTTCCCCTTATTCAGGTCTCTGTGACCTTATGAACAGATTGAAAAATAAATGTTATGGTGGGCCTTGGCAAATTTTAAACGGTGAAAATCATTATCTCCACTGTTATTAGTGGTATAGTCCAGATAATCTTTCAATATGATTTATTTTCTTAGTAATGCTTTAAAATGATCCTTAAATATAGATGAATGGTGTAGATGGTGCGGCCCAAGTAGTGTGGCTCACTTGTTGTATTTAAGAGGCTCGATATAATGTATATGAGGCTCATGTGATGCGGCCCATTAATGTATATGAGGCCCATGCGATGCCCATTATGTTGTATGTGAGGCTCTTGTGTGAGGCCATGGGCCCGCTATACGTTTGACTTATGTGGGCCACCCCTTGGGAGCAATGTTGGTTAAATGACCACATTGATGGGCAATGATAGTTTGATGTCCACATTGTGACCTTCCCTTAGGCCTTATACAGCCGATTATCGAGGACGATTCCGATTATCGGGGCCGATTCCGATTGTTGATACCAATTCCGATTTTCGAGGCCGATTCTGATTTTCGAGGCCGATTGTTGAGGCCGATTCTGATTCCGATTGTCGAGGCCAATTCCGATTGTCGAGGCCGATTGTTGAGGCTGATTCCGATTTCGATTGTCGAGGCTGATTATGATTGTCGAGGCCAATTATCGAGGCCGATTCCGATTATCGAGGCCGATTGTTGAGGCTGATTCCGATTTCGATTGTCGAGGCCGATTATTGAGGCCGATTCTGATTGTCGAGGCCGATTGTTGAGGCCGATTCCAATTCCGATTATCGAGGTTGATTCCAATTCCAATTGTTGAGACCGATTATCGAGGCCGATTTCGATTGTCGAGGCCGATTTCAATTGTCAAGGCCGATTGTCGAGGCCCAATGTGATGCATATGCAGCTCGTATTTGAGGCCCATTGTGATGTGCATTCGGCCCGTGTTTGAGGCCCAATGTGATGTATATGCGGCCCATATTCGAGGCCCGTTGTGATGTGTATTCAACCAGTGTTTAAGACCCAATGTGATGTATATGAGGCCTATGTGATGAGGCCCATTGTGATGCATTTGAGGGCCAGGCGATGGAGCCCATTGTGATGTATTTAGGCCCATGTGAAAGGCCCATCGTGATATGTATTAAGCTCTTGAGTGAGGCCCATGGTATTATATATTTGGCCCTTGTGTGAAGCCATGGGTCCACTATATGTTAGGCTCTATGTGGGCCATTCCTTGGGGGCAATGTTGGTTAAATGTCCACATTGTCGAGGTCGATTGTCGATGCCGGTTATTGATACCGATTATGAGTATGTGACTGCATAGCATCATGATACATGCCCATACGCATCATCTGCATGTTTGTTATGAGATGTGGTTGACCATTGCATATGTCATTGGGCAGGTTATTATGAGACTCCCTGATAAGAGGAGGTTATCTCACATGAGCGCACAGTATGCGTAGAATTGATGCATGACTGAATTGTATGACTCATGCATCTTTCATTGTGTGTTGTGATTACTGTACGTCTTAGCGATATTGGGGTCGTTGCCTCCACATGCATATCGTGGATGGCCAGATGGGACACCAGAAATCTGTTATTAGCATCGGGCTGCCATAGATGGCCCTGGGTGAAAATCCCTAAACCTCTGAGGCTAGGAGACGCCCCAACATCGAGATCGAGTGGATACATGAGCACCCGAGTGTCAAATACCAGGAGGCCGCGTCTCCCACTGTGTCGTGGTCGGTTAGAAGGGGGTGTGGCCTTACCTGCCCGAGGGTAGGGGCATAACTAGGCTGAGTTTGACCATCTCGTGAATGGGTCTGCTATTAACGTGCCGGGTAGATATTAGCTAACTACTGGCCAAGCAGATAATGAGGTCTCTTCCACTTGCATGGTTGGGCGTCAGTGCGCGACGATTGCTTGTAGAGTGTATTAGACCCCAGTGATGATCCCAGTGATGTACAATACTGATATGTGGACTTATTGAGCAGGAGTTGCATATTCACTCATTCATTTATTCATTCACATCCACTCGGGTTAGTGGTGCGCAACTATTTGTTATGTGTACCTTCGCAATGGCCACAAATTCGGTTGGGGTGGGTGACTAACTTGAGATAAGGAGTCTACCACATTGAGTCTGACTATCCAAATTCAGGTATGAGACTAGTTTGGATAGAAGTCCCTTATGATGGACCCCATAGCCTGCGATACTACGTACTATCATCCCGACTTCACACTCCAACTTGGTTATTTCATTCACATCGCATGTTGCATTACATCCGCAGGCATATGACATTTTATGTTGCTATGTTTCTTCACTTATATGGCCTAGACGGACTTAGCAGGATTTACATATTACATTGTACCCTCGGCATCTGATATTTGTCTCTCTATGACTCCTCATTTGCATAGCTGATCTGTATTGCATACTCTGATATTGTATGACTCATGGACTAGTCAGTATTTCCGCTTACTCTGTTATCATATGATTCATGACCTTGCTAATATTTCTGACATTGTATGATTATGGCATTGCATTGAATACTTGGCACTTATCTTGTGCACACACTTACACCACCCTCTAAGCTTTCTATAAGCTTACGCATGATAGATGCATGCAAGTGATGTTAGGTTGCAGTAGTATTGAGCTTGGATCGTGCGGCGGTCTTCTGGAGCTTTGATTTTTGATATATGTATTTCCCTTTCAGCATTGTATTCAAATAATTATATTAGTGGATATGTGATGATAATGTTGCCTTTGTGATTTGGGTAAACTTGTGGTTATGCTTCTTACGAGATAAATGTACGTTGGAAAATCCTCCTTGTAGGATCTCAGGATCGAAATCTGGCATATGGGCGCTGTGAGCCGAGAATGGGGTACTACGGATGCTGTCGGCATCGGATTCGGTGATTGGGATTCTTGTGAGTCCGATCTCCAAGTTTGGGGCGTGACATCGACTATTCCATCTGATGTCATGGCTCGAGTAGCAATTCGACCAAGACAGTGAGGGACAGATCGGACTCGAAAAGTTGTGTTAAGATGAGGTCTTCTACTGGCAATCCTCTGTCAGCAGTTTCCCATCTTCGGTCTAGGGAGGTGATGTGCATTTCCTGCTGTTGTTGTACGTTCACTCGAAGCATCGTCAATGAGTGTATGGTGGATGGTTGTACATGAATTAAAAAATTGTGTTATTACATTCTACCCCCCTTAATGAAAATTTTGTCCTTGAAATTTAACGTACATATGGTGTGAAAAGATGAAGGTATTTCTTTCAAATTTCCTCTTAGTGTTCCCATGATGCTTTTTCTTCTTCATGATTTCCCCACTGCACTTTTATGAGTTGTATGATTTTGGTTCGAAGTACATGATCCCTTCTGTCGAGGATACGAACTGGTTATTATACGTACATGACGTCTTCGCGAATTTCTAGTGGCTGTCATTCAATAATGTACAATGCGTCTCTCTCGTACTAACATAACATTGATACAAGAAATACGTTGTGAATGCCGGATAGCTATGGGGTAGAGTTATCTTTAGGACACGACTCCTACTCTTTGTAGGATCTCGAATGACCCGATGTAACGTGGTGCTAACTTCCCTTTCTTCCCGAATCGCATGACTCTCTTCATCGGTGATACCTTGAGTATTATGTGATCACCTACAAAGAACTCTAAGTCTTTTCTTTGATGATCTGCATAGCTCTTCTGTCAACTTTGCATCGTACACTGGTGATCCTTAATGATTTGTATCTTCTCGGTTGTTTCCCGCACAATCTCTAGTCTAAGCATGTTTCTTTCTCGAACTTCAATCCAATAGTTTTGCGATCTACATGGTTTTCCATATAATGCTTCATACAGCGCCATACCAATGCTACCATGAGAACTATTATTATATGCAAACTCGATCAATGGTAGATGATCATCCCAATTTCCTTTAAATTTGAGGATGTAAGCGCGAAACATATCTTTAAGGATCTGATTCACTCGTTCGGTATGCCCTTCTGTCTATAGATGAAAAGTAGTGTTGAAGTCGAGTGATGTCCCTAGAGTGTCCTGAAAGCTCCTGTTGGGGGTTGAATATTGCATATTAGACCCCAGTTATTACCAGTTTAATGCCCTATTGTAATCGTGTTTATGTTGCAAGGTGAATTTACAAGTGTGGACTAAAAATGATACTAAAGGTATGAATTTAATGCTTAAGAAGCACCAAGGCAAGGGACGGACTCTAGGGGATTGAGATCAAAGAATTTACATGCCCGCTATTCGAGAAAATCAAGTATTTCACGCTAAAGAGGCCTGAAATTCGTCCAGAATGCAAGATCACAGGGTTCCCACCATCCGTTTACCTCGAAACTATGTATCTGGCCTGAGGACCTTAAATTAACCATACACATCAAATTTCAGCCATTGGATCCTTGTAGAAGTGGCTCAACGAACAGATTAGTCCATAAATCATCAATCCGGGGCCCACCTGATCCCTGGAAATACCTCAACTTTAGGCTCAACCTTTGAATTGGCAAGAAAAAATGAATGGATGAAGTGGATGCATCGAGAACATCATTGTGGGTCCTACAGCGTGTCACGTACATTGCACATACCTGTGCACTCGCGATGCACCGGACGGAAATTCCGGTCAAAGTCTGTAACGCCCTGAAATTCGGGGATCGAGTATGAACTCAACTCCCGAGTTCCAACGCATCACTTATGCAACATACATAATGATGGTTAAATGTTGTCTGAGTTAGAGCAATAAACATGAATGAGATTATACCAAAACAGTAATTCATACTCCAGTTCAATTGTATAAAGGCAAGCGGAAGACTGAAATTATATATATAAGGTATGTAAGGAAACAAAATCTTCATGAGCACCAGAGTATGAACACAAACTGAGTACCCATATACATGTACTGTTTCTGAGTCAAAATTCAAAATACAATCTAAAAGATGAGTCCTGAAATCCCCGCGATGCAGTCGGCCTAAGCAAAGCCGTCAGAATACTGCATGAATGAGAACTCATCCTGGTCCTCGTCGAAATCGGGCTCCGCCTCCTGAACCGACGTGCCGTCTATACCTGTGACAGAGTCTGGTTGGTGTATACAACACCGTCCCGTAACGTGGGAGTGAGTAGCTAACTCAGTGGAACAATAAAGCATAGGTTAACATGTTATCAATACAATCAAGCAGTAATGATAAAGCAGTACAATCAAACAAGTTTAACTACTCTTATTAAATGCAAGTATGAAATGACATGATGATGTATGCCCTTGCCAAACCACCCTCATGCGACATCATCTTACGTTCGCGAATGCATACCTCCCTCAGTGCTCCACATCTACTAAGTACATGCGGTGCGATGATGAGCATGATTACCGAGTTGTTATTAGTCCATTTCAAACAGCAGTATTGGGAAACTAAGGTACCTCCCTTGTATCATTCCCAAACATGATCCATTCTAGGGTCGTCAATCCTAGTTAATCTCATACGGTATTATGGTTCAAGAGGCATCGCGAAGGCATCGCAAAGGGCTCGTCACCCATCAGCACGGATACAGATCTCACCGTATGCGGCTCAATTGCTGACCGTCAGCTCGAGTACAGGTCTCACCGTACTCGGCTCAATCGCTGGCCGTCAGCTCGAATACAGGTCTCACCGTACTCGGCTCAACTCATACTCTAGTTGCTGTGAAGGGCTCGTCGCCAATCACAGACCTTGGAGTATACTCGAAGATACTAGAGAGGACTCGTCGCCCGTCAGCATGAGTACAGGTCTCACCGTACTCGGCTCTCGCTGTAAGTATCGACAACTCGAATACAGTGTCCCATACCACCGTATTTGGCTCACGAGTTTGGGTTGCTCAATAGTCACTACGGGGAGGCACGTAGCCCCAACATAGGCCGACAGCTCGGCCACGGTGTCCCATACCACTATGTCCGGCTCATGAGTCTTAGCGGATCGAGGTACCATGGTTAATGGGATTGCCACTGGTAAGTTTGGTACCCTAGGTTCAAACAGTAATGACCAAACATGGTGAACACACATTCGACATATCGGGTTACTTGACGAGCCTGACTAGCTCGAGCGCACAGCAAGTTGGGCGATATGAAGCGTAAAAGCACTCTGCATGGCCAACCACTATCGCCAACCGAAGTACGACTCGGGTTCGTCAGACACATCCCCTGTGGCGACATGAATCTCAGCCACAATCTCAAGTCTGGTACTGAATGTCTGGACTATAGACATAGTCCCAAACTCAATCAATTTTCATCCATAACATGTGGAGTAAAGCATGATAAACAAAGTAATACAAGCATGCTAGTAGGCATGTCATAAGGCATGTTATAAAGCATGATATAAAGTATGTTGTAAAGCATGTTATAGAGCACTATACAAATAGGGATACAAATACATATACATCATAAGTGAGTGGTTAGAGTAAACAACCACATGGAGGGAATCATACATGTCTCTAAGGTAGTTGAGAATTCCATCTCAGCACCGACCTACGGTACTAACACCTAAGCATTTACTCTCACAAGCATTTACACAGACACTTAGAGTACACTATTTCAACATACATGACGTATGTTAGTAAAATATGTATTAGGGCTATCCTTTCGCCAAGCGAGTATTTTATCCATGTATATCATAATCATACAGTAATTAATCATGACAATTGCATTTCCAAAATTTATACATATATGGTATCTTCTAGAATACACAATTTCAACATACATAGTGTTTATAAGCAAACATGTATTACGGCGATTCCTTTCGCCAAACAAGTATTTTATCCATATATCGTATAACCATACATCAAATAAACATGTCAAACACTTTTTCAAAAAAAATACGTATACGGTATTTTTACGTATACCTAGAGTATGTGAAATTCCATATTCTACAGCTTTAATCGAAACAGAAAACGGAAAGCACTTTGTACATGTGCAATTGCATGCAGATCATGAATCTATCATTATCTGACATTGAAAGCGTTGAAAACCGTAACCTATACACCTAAAGTCCTCACCTTTTGTCGTAGAATCGTAACGGAGTTGATAGGTTTGCTAAGCTTCCGTATTCGGCAGTTTGACAACCTATAGAACGAAATAGGTTAGTTATTTCATAACCTACAACCACCCAAGCCCCAAATCAGATTAGGGTTAGGGTTTCTTACCTAGAAACGGAGTTGGAATCGCCGGGAAAGCGATTAGAACGAAGCGGTGAAGCTCGTATAGCGGCAAGGAAGAGTGGCAGGGAGATTCTCCCACATCTCCCACACTTTCTCTCTCTTTTCTCTCTCTCAATCTCAAATTCGTATGGCTACCATGAGAGAGGGTTTAAGGTCCTTATATAGCCTAAAAACTAACCGAAATAGACTTATGTTCAAGGTATACTTACATTATAATCAAATCGTCATTGTTTCAGCTCAAAAGAGGGTTTCTGGCGGCCCTCCTTAAGCCAAAGGTCGGACTTAAGCTCATTAACGCTGGATCTATGTTCTATTAAGTTTTCGTTTCGGTCGGGATTCCAGATCACGCGTGGCGGACCAGTTTTAGTTCAACGGTCAGCGGATCTCGATCGGAGATTCCGAGTACATGTAAATGTGTATGAAATTTCTCCTGATCCGAGGGTGTAATTTGGTCTGATTCTGACGGTCTGGTTGCTTAAAACTGATCCGTAAGTGAGAGGTGCCAGATTACTATTCAAGATATTTTATTTTGAAATTATTTCACATTTCTCACACTCTTCACTCCGAGCTCAAGCGAATAGCGCTGGGACACTATCTGGATTTGATTTTCTAGATGGTTGTCAAGCCCAGCGAGGCGGTCCTAGTTCCTTAACTTCGTGTTAATCGGACTTCCGACGTGCGGTCCAGATCCGATACGGAGTTTCGAGATGCTCCCGAGAGCAGCCGAGTAATGAGATTGATCCTAGATTAGAGGGTACTGTAGCATCGATGATTATACAAGCTTTGGGTCTTGTAGATCGTATTTAAAGTGATTCGAGCGAATTCTACTAATTGTTTAGTTCAGTACTTAACCAAATTCCGCCCTAATTATGACAGAATACGGTCCTAGGGAAGTTCTACGCCTCTTTCTGGCATTTCTAGTTGGTCTATTATTTTAATTATTTTTTTTAGTAGTTCATCATTAAGTATACTTCATCTTCACCAAATTTCATTAGGTTTAGTGCTGTAGAGATTCTAAAAATTCCAGAAGCGGCAGCTGTCCAAACTAATGACTTTCGGACAGTTGTCACCACGACCTATATTTAAATATATCAGTTATTTTATTATATTTTTTACTTATTTTTATATGAAATTAGACTTATTAAGCTTCAATCTGGTTTTTGAATCACCTAAATCGGAGTTATAACGAAGGAGATATGACTTTTCAAAGTCAGACCAAAATCGCAAAAAAAGTGGACGAAAACGGGCCACTGCCCCCCTGCGGCCCTGCCAGGCCCGCCTTTTGGCGAGGCCTCGCCAACCGGGCGGTGCCTTCTCCAGTCACTGACCCGTTTGGGGTATTTCTTTTTCATCCGATATGTAAAATGGATGTATTTTACAAACCGGGATGAGTTATTCGACGTGCAATATATGTTTTTGGGGTAGGAGAAGCTGATCTATCCATGTAGCCTACTTATTTCATGACATTCCAAAAGTTTAATGGTTAAAAACCTATTTTATTTATTTATTTACTATTCATAGTAATATTTAGGTTAAGTATTGATCAATATCACCTAAACATTAAGATTTGTGTCTAATATGAAAGCACTTAGAAAATTTTGAAGGACGAGGTAGTGAAATGTGAGATTTGTGAAGAAAAGGTGAGGTTTTTAAGAGAATGGTTTGAAGAAGGGACTTAAGACCCTTGAATTGAGTGTTTGAGAAGTTAAACAAGAGTTAGGTTTGACCCATCGCCTAAGGACGTCTAATTCCAGGTTGGGAAAAATCCGGGCTGTTACAAAGTCGGTTTGACTTGATGTTCTAATTCGAGGGAAACTCTCTCTCCTCTCTCGCGCACGTTGTTCGCTGGGACTAGTGGTGGCCCATCACGATCATCCGGACGGATGATCCGAGCCGTTCAGAGAGACCAAGAGATGATTTCGACCCAAACCTTGAAGTTCTTGTGCAATCATGTACAAGAACAAGCTCGCGAAGAAGGAGAAGGCGACACCATGTTGATCAACATTGTGGCCCATGCAAGACTCGGATCCAATACAGATTTTGGTTTATGGCCTAACTTGACCCCACTAATTAGAGGAACGTCTTGGATCTCCTGGAAAATCACCATAAGTGGGCCCTATAAACATTAGCAAAAGACCAAGAAATCATCCAAACTTTAGTTAGAGGAATGGACAAACTGCTACCCCTCAAGGTTTCTTCAATTAGATTTCAAATCAAGGGAAACCTCAAGAGGATCTAGTTCTAAAACACATTCAAGACCAAGAGCTATTCAACTAAGATATCAGATCAGCAATAGGATCACTTACATCATCCATTCAAAGGATAGAGTCACACATAATGATTGGGGGAAAGGGGATGCTTCCTACTCAACCTCTCCCCAATCCCAAACCGCAATATGAGATAAGTTATCCAAGCTCTTCAGATCAGATGGAGCAGGCTAAATCTATCACCACTCTTAGGAGTGGGAGACCATTGACAAAACTATTCCGGTGAGGGCTGAAAAGCCTAAGGACCTGGAAGAGGATAACAATGAAAGACGTAGCATTGCTCCACAAGAATTAGAACCAGAACTTCAAGACAAGCCAGTTGCTCCCCCAACGGTTGGTTGCACCAAAACCTCTCTCTAACTCTCAGGATATTCTAGAGGTGCTGAAACAAGTGAAGGTCAATATTCCTCTACTTGATGTCGTAAAAAAAAAAATACTTTCATATGCCAAATTTATGAAAGACTTATGTACGCCCAAAAGACGGTAAAATATTCAAAAGAAAATCTTCTTGACTGAGAAAGTGAGTGCCATCCTAAAACAAGTTGTGCCGCAAAAATAAAAAGTTTCCGGTAGCCCAACCATATCATGTGTAATCAGAAACTATCAAATTGCGCACGCACTTCTTGACTTAGGAGCAAACGTAAATCTGATTCCCTACTCGGTGTACAAACAATTAGATTTGGGTGAATTAAAACCCACCCCAACCATATTACAACTTGCCGATCGCTCAGTTCGTGTACCGAGAGGGGTAATCGAGGATGTGTTGGTCCAAGTTGACAGATTCTACTCTCCAATAAATTTTATTGTCCTCGATACAGAACCCATCAGTAACATGAACACTCAGATTCCCGTCATTCTTGGTTGCCCATTCCTTACCACTTCAAACGCAATCATCAATTGCAGGAATGGAGTCATGAGTATGTCTTTCGGGAATATGACATTGAAGTTAAATATCTTTTTCAATACTGGCAGACGGTTCGAGGATGATGACGACTTCCACGACATGAACATGATTGAATCTTTCGTGGAAGATTGAGCGCCTCTGACCTTATCCTCTAACCCTCTAGAGATGTGCCTGGGTCGCTCCCATGATTTTAATAATAACATGATTAGGGAGATGGGTGCCATGTTTGATACTACGCCGGTACTTAAAGTTAACCGATGGAGGCCACAATTTGAAGAGTTGCCCCAAACCGATGCAGTGCCTCTACTGTCTAACCTCAAAGCACCGAAGCTTGACCTAAAACCTTTACCCTATGATTTGGAATATGCATATTTAGGTCAAGACGAGACATACTCAGTGGTGATTTCATCCCACCTTGAGAACAAACAAGAGAGTATGCTCATTTTTACTCTTAAAGAAGATAAAGGAGTTATTGGACATATCATCACAGATCGCGATAGGATGAATGAACTCCTTTCAACTGAATGTTTCGACTCTTTGGATGATTGCTTGGCACACTTTGTAGATTCAAATGATCCAATGATACAAGAAATAGTGGATGCCTTACAAGACAATACCTCAGTAGTTGTCACGGTCGAGAGAACCCTTATTTTGAAGTACCTCCTCCCCCAGATCCTGAATGTTTACCATTAAAGGAGGAAGAGCTGAGAATTCAACCAAAGAATGAAACTTCAGCGTGTGTTGAGACTACAACATCTACTATAAATTTTTCTGAATTTCATCTACTTGTAGTCTCTAATTCATCATGGTGTACTAACTTCGAAATTTTTTCTGCCACAAGTGAATCGTATATACTTTGGACACTTTACAAGATTAAAAGGAAACTTTATGCTAAGGTCCATCAATTTCTCTAGACATTCATGCTCTAGGACATCCAAGCCTACTGTGAAAAGGGCTTCTGGATGATCTTGTTGAGAAACCTTCGAGAAATTTACCAAGATATTGGCCGAAGGAAGAACTTGGATGCATGACTGAGTAGATTTCCCGTGCTTTCACTGTTGAGGATTAGAATTTGCTGCTTTCATAGGACTAGGGTAGTTTCCTTTATGTCATTCTAGGATAATCAGTTTTATGCCATTAGGTTAGTTTGCTTTCGTTGATTTCACTCTTGTGCTGACCCGCTTTCATGTTGAGATCTCTTTGGAAGAAGCCGTTTAATCTCCTTATCAGGTACTCTCTTCCCATCACTTCTCTTTCAATTTCAGTCTCATGTGCATTGAATGCTCATATCTTTTACATTGAGGACAATGTAGATTTTAGGTTGGGGGTGGGAGATTAGGTTACCTAATCAGTGTTTTTTTTTTTCGGTCTTGAGCAAAAATTGTGAGAAATTTTTTAACATTTTTCGAAGTGATTTTAAAGGATAGTCGTGGTTTGAGAAGTATACGATACGGAGTGTTGGGGATTTACGTCTCTTGGATTTAGTTATCTGATAGATTTCACAGTCGAGTTCGAATTATCAATCCATGATTAGAAGTTGTAAACATTGATTGAATCATGATTTCACATGTCACATCTCGCTTACACATTGAGGTTTTAGTTCGATATTGAAGGATTAACTTGGTAATCACTAAGCATGAAAGGAACCGGCCTGAGAAATTTGCCCATCATCCTCATAAAGAAGAATTGAAGAAAAATAAAATAAATAAATAAAAATAGCTGCCTTTGGAAAGGGTTGGGCGAATGATTTTCACCATAGGTTTGCTCCCCATATGTGAAGGTTGTAAGTGCTATTGTTTATAGCCCTTTTTGTTGTCAAATTTATGGTGCCAAAGATACCGTTATGAAGCTTGCATATGTGAAGAACAAAACTCTACTCAAGATCAACTTTGATTGACAAGCATTGCTCACAAGTCAAGACTCGAGAAAGTGAGATTGTTCGACTTAATTCAAGACAAGGATAATGTAAGATTTCAAGAAGCTTTCAAGTTCGATCTCAAGATCTCAAGAAGCTTTCAAGTTTGAGCTACATCAAGACTTCAAGCATCACTACTTTCAAGGTCACTCGTCTTTAAGTTTCAATGTCCTTACTTCACTATTGAGGTATGACTGACCTTAGGTTGACCTTTAGAGTATGCCATCTTGGATACATAATCCATATGTTTTATATAAGTGAGTTTGGTCTGTTCTAAGACTAGTCCTAGACTTTGTTCGACTAGTCCTAGCACTGCTTCGACCTGTCTAAGAATTTCCTGGATCAGTCGTAAGTTTGTTGCAAAATTTGAAAATTTTCTATTAGGCTTTGACTAGTCCCGGGGGCTGTTCGACTAGTCGTATGAACAGTGTTGACTGCTTCTTCGACCAGTCGTAGACCTTCGACTCAAAGTACAACGTTGAAATTCGGCTACCTTTGTCTAGTTGAAGAGAACCTACGACTAGTCGAAGGAGACCTACGACCAGTCGTGAAACCGCCAGATCTTATTGCGCCCGAATTTTCAAATATCTGTTGGTTCTAGGACTAGTCGTAGAAATCCTTAGATCAGTCGAAGATGTGATTTGCTCACCTATAAATAGAGCACGAATCTCAGAATAAAACAAGCAATTCAAGTTAATTTAATTCGGCCTTCTGACAGATAAGTCTGTGCTCCATTCAAGCTAAGTGTGCATATTTAATATTCTCTTTCTTTAGCTTTGTTAATTGATTTTGTTTCATGCATTCCAATCTAATCTGAAAAGAGGAAGTTTTATTTTCCTTTTTCTGGAATCAAAATTAATTAAAGCTAGCCCGTCTGTTTTAAAGTTAAAATCTATTAGAACTTAGAACCATTATATAGTGAGTATTGGACATTGAACTTTGACATTTAAATCTCTACTCCGACTTGGTTCTTTCGGGCTGCTACAACAAAGAAGAAAAAACAGGTATTTTACATTTTATGTAATTTACTGAATTTGGTTTTATTTGAGGTTAAGCCAGAAAAATCTCAAAGTTATTGGTTATCTGAGGAGAGCTAGAAAACTCACAAGTGAGGGTTTTTGAATTGTGTAAGCCCTTTGAAAAAGACACAATTGTAAAGGTTTTGGGTGAACCTATGAAAACCTATTTGATAGTGAACGCTAATATCCCCTGTGTGAGGATATTAGGAGTGGAGTAGCATTCTGTGTGGCTGTTGTTGAACAGTTGGTGTACACACAGGTGAACCACTATAACTCTTTGTGTTGTGTGGATGTGTGATTCATTTTCCTATCTTTAATTATTCATTTGAAGGATGTATGTGGATGTGAATGTTGTAATCATTTTGTTTCAAGCTCAGTGGGGAATGTTGTAATAGTTTAAATTTATATTTCCACAATTTATCTCTTGCTATTATTAGTTTGTGCTTCAGTTTCTCTATTTGTTCTAGTAAGATTGCCCTGCCATTTTTATGGTGCATGGTTGTCCTTAAAACAATCAATATTTGAGATTGCATTTGATTCCTCAGTATGGTTTGAATTTGTTTATTCCTCTTTGGTTTGAGTTCTTGATACAAAAACCTTTCTAAAAATAAGGTTGTCCTACCATAAACTTTGGTTTTTGGTGTAATGTTGTACTTAGAACAACTTTTGTATCAACCTCTCAATACTTGTTTATTGAGGTTGCTTTTCATTTCAGCATTGTGAATTAATTTACTTTATTTGGCTATCTCTTTATTAAAGTCCATTGTAATTATTTTAAATTTGGTGTTGTCCTATTCACCCCCCCTCTAGGATATATAGCTTGGCCATTTCAAGTGGTATCAAAGCCTAATAGCTTGTTTTAATTGCTTTATTTTTAGGATTCATTTCCTAAGCTAACGATCTAAGCTATATTTAAGATGTCAAATTTTGATAGCCTTTAAGTCACTAGGCCTCCACCCTTTGATGGCTCCAACTATGCCTATTAGAAAGCCAGGATGAAGATTTTCCTCAAATCGATGGATGAGAACGTGTGGCTTGCCACAGTGACTGAATGGAACCCTCCTACCATTGAAGTAACTGGTATCAATGGATCAAAATCAATGAGAATAACACCTTATACTTCTTGGTCCACACTTTAGAAGAGTGAGAGTAGTGCCAATGCAAAAGCACTAAAAACAATTACTTGTGCACTATCACCAGATGAGTTCAAAAGAATCATATCCTGTGATACTGCAAAGAAAGCTTGTGATATATTAGAAATGACACACGAGGGTACTTCAATTGTCAAAAAATCTAAAGTCCAACTCCTCACAACCAAATTTGAAGAAATTCATATGGAGGAAAATGAAATGTTTATGGGTTTCTACACTAGATTAAACGACATTGTAAACTCTATGTGGGGTCTTGGCGATAAAATCGCAGAAAGTAAAGTGTGTACAAAGATACTACGCTCACTACCAGAACGGTTCAACTCTAAGGTAACAGCGATCCAGGTACTTCATAATACGGACAACATGAGGGTAGAAGAGTTGGTTGGGTCTTTACAAACCTACGAGTTAACTTTTAAAGCCCCTAAAGCTAAATCAATAGCCCTTAAGTCTTCCAAAAGTATTTCTCAAGAAAATTCTGATTTAGAAAATTCTGAAGACATATGACTCTTTAAGCGAAATTTTTTTACAAGATTTTCAAAAGTAAAAAGAGGGTCTATTTTCAAAAATTGAAAGATAAGAAAAGATCTAAAGCTAGATCTAAATCTTGGAAATCTTTAAAAGATAGTCAATGTTACAACTGCCAAGAATATGGGCATCTAGCAAATAAGTGTCCTGAAAAGGACAAACCTAAAAAGAAAGGAATGTTGGCTACTTGGGATGAATCTTCTGGCACTGAAGCCTCTTCTAAATCAGAAGATTCTGAAACCGAGTCGAGCAATGAAGTTAAGGCCCTTATGAATCTAGCCAAGTTCACTTTTTCAGATCATGATGATTCAACCAGTGAAGAAAATCTGAATAGTGATCATGATAATGAAGAAGATCTTCAAGATGCTTATAATGCCCTATACAAGGAAAGTTGTAAAATTGCCGTAAAACTAAAGCTTAAAAAAGAAAGATTTTCAGGACTTAGAGAAAGATTTGAGTCTCTTGTTTTAGAAAAATCTCATCTTTCAGATTGTTTTGAAAAATGCAAATGTGATCTAGATTTCAAAACCACCCTTATTGAAAATCTGAAATCTGAAAATGATAAACTTAAACTTGAAGTCTCTTCCCTTTTGAGTTTAAAGGATACATGGAGGTATGCCCAAGGTGATCCAAATTAGAAAAACTTTTAACTGGATTACGAAAATGTGGCGACCGATCCGGTTTGGGATACGACAAAAATATTCCTCCTAAACAGAAGAATACTCCTCCCAAGTTTGTAAAAGGAGAATCCTCTAACTCAAAAGAGAAAATTTCAAGCCAAAATTTTTATAAAAATGTTAAACCTTTTCAATCTTTCAAAACCAGAGGTAACCATATCAATTACAAAAATCAAAACCAAAACCCTTGAGCTGAAAAAATAGTTGATTTGCTTAAGGAGCTCTTAAAATCTAACTCAGTGGGTCATTCGTACAAAAATCACAAATACAAGAAGACCAACTATACTCTTAAACCCAAAACAGTAATGAGATGGGTTCCTAAAGTTACTTGGTTAGTCGTCCACATTGCTTTCAAAGCTACAAGCCATTTAAAGTGGTACTTAAATAGGCATATGACAGGCGACAAGGCTTTATTCACCGATCTTAAAGGCATGACTGATGGTTCAGTTACATTTGGTGATGGCAGCAACTGCAAGATTATGGGGCCAAGGTACAATTCAACTTCATAACCTACCTTTGTTCAAAAATGTTTTATATATTGAAGGCCTAAAACATAACTTGCTTAGCATATCTCAAATATGCGATAATGACCATAGTGTAAAATTTTCTAATCAAAATTGTGAGATTCTAAATAACAAGGGTTCAGTAATTTTAACTGGATGTAGAACGTCTGAAAACTGCTATATTATAAGTGAATCCAGCTCAACTACTCAATCTTGTTACATGGTCCATACAGACGAGACTGATTTATGGCATAAATGTCTTGGACATGTACACTACCGAAATCTTTATAGATTGAGCAAACGAGAACTTATAAGAGGTCTACCTAAACTATAAAAATTTGATAAAATATGTGGTGAATGCCGGATTGGCAAACAAATAAGGAACTCACACAAAAAGGTAAATTCCAATACCACATCAAGACCACTCGAGCTTCTCCATATGGATCTTGTAGGACCTACAAGGACGGAAAGTTGAGGTGGCAAAAGATATATCTTGGTAATAGTAGATGATTTTACCAGATATACATGGGTTGTTTTCTTAAGGGGCAAATCAGAAGCCCTTGAAGAAGTGAAAAAGGTTCTCAAAAGGATTCAAACTGAAAAGAGTTCTCAAGTCAGTAAGATTCGTAGTGATCATGGATCTGAATTTGAGAATAGCGGTTTTGAAAAGTTCTGTAGTGACCAGGGAATATTACATGAATTTTTAGCGCCCAAAAGTCCACAACAAAATGGTATAGTTGAAAGGAAAAATAGAGTGCTTCAAGAAATGGCTAATGTCATGTTGAATAGCATGAAGCTCTCTAAGAATCTTTGGGCTGAAGCTGTCGATACAACTTGTTATATCATTAACCGGGTTTACACTAGTAAAGGTAATAATAAAACGGCTTACGAAATGTAGTTCGATAAAAAGCCTACTGTCAAATACTTTCGAGTTTTTGGCAGCAAGTGCTATATTTTACGAGATCGTGAAAATCTAGGAAAGTTTGATACGAAGAGTGATGAAGGGATCTTTTTAGGATATTCTTTAAACCGTCGAGCTTATAGGGTTCTGAACAAAAAGACCGGTGTGATTCAAGAGTCCATTAATGTGATCATTGATGATCGCTTAAACACACCAGTCTCAAATCCTGATAATGATGAAGTTCTTGTAATTGATAAACCTGATACTTTATCTAATCAGACTAATTCTGAATTATGGACTGTTAAAGATCATCCAACTACACAGATTCTTGGAAACCCTCTCGCTGGTGTGCGCACTCGTAGACAACTAGAAGACATATGTAATTACGTGGGCTTTACATTTAGATTGAACCGATAAACGTAAAAGAAGCTCTTGCTGATGAAAACTGGATAGTTGCTATGCAAGAAGAACTTAATCAATTTGTTCAAAATGATGTCTGGTATCTTGTTCCTAGACCTAAAGATAAACACATTATCGGAACAAAGTGGATTTTTAAATATAACTCTGATGAGCTTGGAAATATAATTCGAAACAAGGCAAGACTAGTTGTACAAGGGTACACTCAAATTGAAGTTATCGATTACGATGAAACCTTTACTTCAGTTGCTTGCCTTGAATCAATCAGACTTTTTATATCCATTGCATGCTTTAGAAAGTTTAAAATTTATGAAATGGATGTAAAGAGTGCTTTTTTGAATGGTGATCTACATGAAGAAGTATATGTTGAACAACCTATAGGGTTTGAAGATCCTAAGTTTACCGATCAAGTATACCATCTTAAAAAAGCTCTATATGGTCTAAAACAAGCTCCCAGAGCATGGTATGAGAAATTGACTAAGTTTTTACTCCGTCATAACTTTCAAATGGGAAGTGTTGATAAAACATTGTTTGTTAAGAAACATAACGAAGATATCTTAATGGTTCAAATCTATGTTGATGATATTATTTATGAATCTACCTGTACTAACATAACTATTGAGTTTGCAGAATTGATGAAATCTCAGTTTGAAATGAGCATGGTTGGGGAATTAAATTATTTCCTTGGGTTACAAGTAAAACAACGACTTGATGGAATGTTCATCTCTCAATCTAAATATGCTATGAATTTGATTAAGAGATTTGGATTTGAGAATGGTAAGAATTTTGATACTCATATGAGTACAGCCTTGAAACTCTCAATAGATTCTGCAGGAAAAAATGTGGATCCGAAATTATATCGGAGTATGATTGGTAGTTTAATGTATTTAACTGCTAGTAGACCTGATATTGCTTTAAGTGTTGGTATTTGTGCTAGATATCAGTTTGATCCTATCTGTTAAACGAATTATGCGATATGTCGCAAGTACAGTTAATCTCGGTCTCTGGTATCCTAATGACACTAGTGTTCAATTAGCTGGCTACTCGGATGCTGATTGGGCCGGTAATCTTGATGATAGAAAATCTACCAGTGGTGGTTGTTTTTATATTGGAAACTGTTTAGTTTCTTGGCTTAGCAAGAAACAAAGTTCTATATCACTTTCAACTGCTGAAGCTGAATATATCGCAGCTGGTAATGCGTGCACACAACTTGTTTGGATAAATCGTATTCTAAGTGATTATGGAATTAAACAGGATTCTATGTTATTATATTGTGATAATACCAGTGCCATAAATATTTCAAAAAAATCCTATTCAGCATTCTCGTATTAAGCACATTGACATTAGATTTCATTATATTCGTGAATTAGTAAAAGAAAAAGTTATATCTTTGGAATATATCTCTACCGAGGATCAACGTGCTGACATTTTCACTAAACCGCTCGATAAATGCAGGTTTAACAAAATGAAATTTGATCTTGGCATGTGCATTCTAAAATGATTATTTATGCCTATTTGTATCATATTGTATATATTTACTAGGTTAAATTTTCATTTTTGTGAAATCAGCATGAAATCAGACTTTTGGTGATGTTCGACCAGTCGAGGATTTCCTCGACCTGTCGTGGCACGACCGATCGAAGACAACCCCGGACCAGTCGTAAATCGTGGTGATTGTCTTTAAATTGGAAAAATTTTCATTTCTTCTTATTTTAACTTTCCTCTCCGACTAGCCGACGCCCGACCAGTCGAACCCACCTTCCAAATCCTTCGAGGTTAGTGTTCCATTTGATTATTTCTTGTGGATTTGTGTCATGTTTTGTAACGCCCTGAAAATCAGGGGTCGAGCATAAACTCAACTCCCGAGTTCCAACGCATCACTTATGCAACATAATGAATGATTATTGAATGTTGTTTGTATTAGTGCATTGAACATGAGTGAGATTAAGCCAAAACAACATATCATACTCCAGAGACAAGTGAGATAGCAAGCGGAAGACTGTGTTAGATATATAAACTATATAAATTGTGGTGAGTCTCCAGAGTGTGATAATGTTACCAGGTTAACTAATTACAAGTATAATTTCAAAATATACCAAAGGTGTAGTGTCATCTAGTCAACATCCCTATAACCCCGTCGATCAAGACACGACTCACATGAAGCCGCCAGAATACGGCATATACAAGAAGGCATTCTCGTCGTCGCAAAAGTCCGGCTCCGCCTCATAAGCATCGCCATCACCTGCAGCTACAACAGGGTCTGGCTGGTGTGTACAACACCGTCTCGTAACGTGGGAGTGAGTAGCTAACTCAGTGGAACAATAAAGCATAAGTTAACATGTTATCAAATCAGTCAAGCAGTAATGATAAAGCAGTACAAACAACATTCCTAAGTACTGTAATTAATGCAAGGATGAAGTGTGGTTATGATGCGTGCCCTCCCCAACATACTCCCTCGTGCAGCACCATCTTACGTCCGCGGTATGCTGGCACCCTCAGTGCTCCACATCTTCCAGGCACATGCAATGCGATGATGAGTATGATTACCGAGTTGTTATTAGTCCATTTCGAACAGCAATATTGGGAAACTAAGGTACTTTCCTTATATCATTCCCAACAACGATCCATTCTAGGGTCGTCAGTCCTAGACAATCTCGTACGATGGTGTGTTTTCAGGTCGCTGTAAGGGTTGTCAGGGCTGTTACACGGAATCGTTACACCACTTCCTCAATACCTTATCAATACAGGCCTAGTTTATACTCTTGTTGCTACGGGAAGGCTAGACGCCTCTCTGTAGCTTCAGAGTATGCTCGAGGTCATTACAAAGGGCTCATCATCAATCAGTGTAGGCCGATAGCTCGAATACAGTGTCCCATACCACCGTATTTGGCTTACGAGTCAGGGTTGCTCACTGGTCACTACGGGGAGGCACGTGGCCCCAGCGTAGGCCAACAGCTCGACCACATTGTCCCATACCACCATGCTCGGCTCATGAGTCTTGGCGGATCGAGGTACCACAGTTAACGGGATTGCACTGGTAAGGTTTGTACCTCTGGTTCAAGTAGTAGCGTCCAAACATGGTGAACATACATTAGACATATCGGGTTACTTGACGAGCCTGACTTGCTCGAGCGCACAATCAACTGAACGACATGAAGTACATAAGCACTTTGCGTGGTCTAACCACTCTCGTCAACGGAAGTACGACTCGGGTTCGTCAAACACATCCTACGTGGCGAAATGAATTTCAACCACGAACTCAAGTCTAGTACCGATTGTCTGGACTATAATCATAGTCCCAATCGCAATCAATCCTTATTCAGAGCATGTGGAGTAAAGCATAATAAACAAAGTAATTCAAGCATGTTAACAAACATGTCATAAAGCATGTTACAAAGCACAATATAAACAAGAAATACAAACACATATATTTTATAGTAAGCGATTAAATTAAACAACCAACATGGAGGAAATCATATACGTTTCTAAGGTAGTTGAGAATCCCATCTCAGCACCCACCTAAATCATGATTATCTAAGCACTTACTCTTACAAGCATTTTCACAAACACTTAGAATACACTATTTTGACATACATAGTGTAAATTAGCAAAAACATGCATTAGGGCGACCCCTTTCGCCAAGTAAGTATTACACACATATATAATATGTTCATACAGTAAATAATCATGGCAAACACATTTCCAAAATTTATACGTATACGGTACTTTCTACAAATACGAAGAATATAGTATATTCAACATAGTTAACGTATAAATGAAAAACGAAACGGACAACACTTTGTACATGTGCAATGACATATAGATCATGAATTTATCATTATCTGACATTGAAAGCGTTGAAAACTATAACCTATACGTCTAAAGTCCGCACCTTTTGTCGTAGAATCGTAACGAACTCGATAGATTTGCTAGGCTTCTGTCTACGGTGATGTGGCAACCTATAACATGCCTTAGGTTAATTATTTCATAGCTTACAACTATCAAAACCTCAAAACAAATTAGGGTTAGGGTTTCTTACCTAGAAACGAAGTCGGAATCACCGGGAAAGCGATTAGAACGAAGTGGTTAGGGTTGTATAGTGGCAGGGTAGAGCATCAGGGAGATCCTCCCACATCTCTCACACTTTCTCTCTCTTTTCTCTCTTTTCTCTCCTAGGTTTTCTCAAATTCGTATGGAATAAGAGAGTGAGGATTTAAGGTCCTTATATAGGTCCAGAACTCACCAAATTAGACTCAGGAACAAAGTATACTTAAGTTATGTCCAAATGCGGACGGTTTCATGTCAACGAAGCACTTCTGCCGGCCCCCCTTGAGCCAAGGTTGGACTTAAGCTCACAGATATTGGATCTAGGTCGAGTGAAGTTTTCGTTCCAGTCGGGTTTCCAAATCACGCGTGGCGGACCGGTTTCAGTTCAACGGTCAGTGAAACTCGATCGGAGATTTCAAGTACACTGACACGTAGGGGCAAATATCCCTGATCCGAGGGTGTAATCTGGTCAGATTCCGAAGGTCGGAATCCTTATAACTGATCCGCAAGCGACACATGCCAGATTACTTAAATTTATATTTTATTTTTAATTAATTTCACATTTCTCACACTCTTCACTCCGGGCTCAAGCGAATAGCGCTGGGACATTATCTGGATTTGATTTCCGAGATGGTTGTCAAGCCCAGTAAGGCGGTCCTAATTCTATAACTTTGTATTATTTGGACTTTCAATGTGTGGTCCAGATCTGATACGGAGTTTCGTGATGCTCCCGAGAGCAGCCGGGTAATGAAATTGATCCTCGATTTTAGGGTAACCTAGCGTTAATGATTCTACAAGTTTTGGGTCTTACAGATCGTATTTAAAGTGATTGGTACTAATTCCATAGATACTCTAGTTTAACACTAGCTAATTTTTGCCTAATTTCTAAAGGATTTAGTCCTGTATGATTTCTGTCTAAGGTGGTACTTGGGCCTTTGTAGTTTGTATATAAAGTGATCCAAGTTATAATACTTAGCTAGTTTAAGATAGTGTCTAGGGTGAAAGTACTAAGAAAAATTGAAAGAACAAGGTGGTGAAGGGTGGGATTTATGAAGGAAAAGGGTTAACAAGCGATTTTAGACTGTGGGATTGAGTTCTGACAAGTTAATAAGGTGTTAGGAGCGACCCATTGCCTAAGGACGTCTAATTCCAGGTTGGCAAAAAATTCGGGATGTTACAATATACCCCCCTTAAAAATAATTTTGTCCCCGAAATTGGCTAAAGGTAATAAGTAAGAATTCTGTTATTTCATTTGCCTAAGACTTATTGATTTCAAGTCTCTATGCGTGGTAGGGTGTATCTTGTGCATACTAGTCTAGTACATTTTAGGCTACCCCCCTTAAAAATATATTTCTTTATCTCTTACTTATATCCTGATGGTTTGCTACAATGGATTTCTTTATCTATTTGGAGTCTTGACTTCGATTCCTAACAAGTTAGAGTAAAATAGCTGTTTTCAATGTTTGACCAACACGGAGAGACGGTTATAGTGGGCTTGATCTCGATACATCGATCATCTACCTGGCCAGGGTAGAAAGCTCATCGTATCCCTTCCTAGTCCTGGTGGCTCCTGGTCTTCTGCTCGGCCAAGCAGTGAGTCCATTGGTAGTCGCCCAGGATTGAGAATTGGGTTAAGCTGCAAATGATTCGCAGATGTATATTTCAGTAACTCCGTAGTCCGATCACTCTAAAACCTTAGGGAATGTCCATCATTGAAAGGCTCAAGTTTCCAATTTATAAGGATGCCCTTAAGGCCTTGGTCGAAGAAAATTCTCGTCTCATTCTATGTCCGAGATAGGGTAGCTCATCCTATTTAGAGACCTATCTTTACGTATAGTCTGGATCAACTCCATTCGATCTTGGGCCAGTGGGGCAAGGGTCCACCACGTCTCCACTGCGCCACCCAGATCAAGGAGGTGTAGTAGCCGACCTAACTAGATTGGGCTCATAATGTTCTACCCCCCTTAAAAATTATTTTCACCCTCAAGGCTCAAGATTTATGTCCTGATCCGTATGTTGGAACAAGGTGTAATTTAGGACCTATCCTTGACATGAAATGAGAAATACATTGGTCTGCCTTTCATCGACGATGTGTACTATGACATTGATACCTATGATTATAGAAATGAGCTAAAGATGATGGGTATTGTGGTTGATTTCATGGATAGGTATGAGTTTGAGGCAAGATGCCTAATTTTACCAAAGGAGGACTTTTATCACGGTCCAGACTTATCCTATTTAATCATGTCTAGCTTAACAGGCAGGCTATCTTTCTACGTTCATAAGCACAATATGTATGCCGACATGACATGCGATTTGGGACCTAATTCCTAACTGTCTGTTGCCCATTTGGACAATTCCTTAGGCCTAAAAGACAGTCTCTATCGGCTATATACTCCTAATACTTCTCAAAGATGAAATAATAAACTTTGGGTATAAGTGGTAGGGCCAACACGGAAGGAAAGTTGTGTAGTGGGTCTGAGTCGGATACATGGACCTTCTGCCTAGCTAGGACAGAAAATTGTCGTATCAGTTCTTAATCCTAGTTGATCCCGACCTTCTGCTTGATCAGAGCATAAAGTTCATTGGTAACTACCAGGATTGAGACTTCAATTCAAACCGCGAATACCTCGCTTATATATATTGTTTCTCTACTCCGTGTTCCCGATTGTAATAAGTCTTTGGGAAGGCAATTCTAAGTGATGTATTGATTGGACCTAACATTAAATCTAAGGGATATATAGGTTTTCTCTAATCGTGAATAGTTTCTACGTCAAACAAACTCCCTAAGAGTTACTAAGGAACCCTAAAGTATTAAGGGGATTCAACGGAAGAATGAGCTTCCACTCAGTCCAGATCAAGCCGACTAACTAAGTCTATTGGTCTCTGACATTTCCTAGTGTAACCAGTAGCTAGTCTTAATTTAGGAGTAGCGATACTCTAATAGGTGTAATCCAAAGTCCAAGCTCATACGCTAGATGATTTCATATCATTTTTAATACAAGGAAGGGTTTTATCTCTTAGGGTCAAAGGTTGTCTAATTGGGATTGAGTTGTCTGCACTTGAATTTAACTACGCTCGAGCATTTCACATATGCTCATACCAACTAAGAGGTCCTAGGGTTCCCATTATCAATTTATTGGATTTTCCATACTTTTAGGTCTTTCGAAATCTAGGGTTACCATCCTAGGTCCAAAACTCCATGGGCCTATTTGGCCAGTGGTCTTAAGTTGTATTAAATGGGGCCGCATTGTTAATCCTACCTCGGGATTTGGAGTAGCATGTTTGGTAGGAGGGTGGGTGAGGATTAAAATTAATGGTATAGGCTTTGAAAAAGGAACCTTGTGTTGGAAAGTGCGAGATGGGATTTTCTAACTCCAAGATGATGAATTTCTAAGTGTACTTGGAAAGGAAAATTTCCAGGATTTACCTTTAATTGCATACACTCCAAACATGGTATTGAAAAACATGGGATACACCCAATCCAAGGACAATACCTAACACAAGCATTTATTGTTACTTTTACAAGTCCATCCACCCAAAACTCACCTAATGCAGTTGGCCGAACGGGCCCTAGACGTCCCAACATTTGGAGGTTGTGAAAGTCATGGGACACAAAAAATGTGGATTGTTGTGCCCATATGGGTGTGAAAGGGTGAGGCCAAAAGGAGTAAGAGATGGGTTTAGAGAAGTAATGGTGGAGGGGTAGAAGGAGCTCGCAATGGTCAAGTACAACTCTGGTCCATGACAGAAGATGCATGTGAGCTAATACAACCAAAGCTTCAAACACTTAAAACAACTACTAACTACTACACCCATCAACATGAAAACATAAACACCCTAAGACAATAACCCATGAAAACTACAAGACAACAGTATGGATAGCTAAACATCCGAGAAGATGGCCGTACCAAGCTTGGATAGAGCCATGGAAAGGTGAATGAAAAGTGATGGAGAGAGAGAGAAAAGGGTTGGAGGTTTGGTTCTCCATGGATTGGAGTCTCAACAGATGTTGTAGAGGCCCATATGACAGTGACTAAAGATGAAAAATGGAAAGGTAGGATGGGTTAGGGAGCTTACACGTTTTTGAGCTGCAAATGGGGCATGTAAGAGCCCAAATGAAAGAGAGTGGAGAGGGTACGGGGTAGGTACGACGATAAACGTTGGAAGTGAATGGGTTGTGACCGAAAATGAAGGAATGAGTGATTGGAGGAGAGGTTTGAGAGAGAAATGAAAAATTTTGAGGGAAAGGGAGAGCTTAGAGGGGTGATTTGTGAAGGAGGTATGCCATAGGGGGGTTTTAGTCGACGGCCCATACACCAGGGGGTTCCCCAAACCCTCAAACTCGATCGGCCTGACCAGCCCGCCCAGCCGGGCCCGAAAACCGGCGAGGGCCTCGCCACTCTCTAGAGTGGTTGGCGATGCCTCACCATTTGGGCGAGGCCCTCGTGACCCCTAGGCTCCAAAAATGTGTGGGTCCCATCATGGGTCCCCCCAAAGGTGCTCCGTTTGGCCTCCGACTCTGTTTTGAGCCGTATCGGGGCCAAATTGTAAAACAGAATAATTTTATGTGATGTGTAGCATATGATTTTGGGGTAGGAGGTGCTAATCTATCCAACTAACCCATTTATTTCATGAGATTCCATAATTTGAATGGTCAAAAGTCCAATTTCTACATATATTTACTATTTATAGTAAATATTTGTTTAAGTATTATCCTCCATCATTTATACGTTAATATTTATGTCTAGTATGAAAGGACTTAAAAAAATTTGAAGAATGAGGTGGTGAAAGGAGAGAATTTGAAGGAATTGGATAAAAGGGGTTTTAGGCTTTGAGATGAAGTTTAAGGTGTTGTGGTTGACTTACAACCTAAGGGCATTCATTTCTAGGGAACGACTCAAACTCGTCGATTGACGGTCTAGAAGTGATTTGGGATCGTTTCGCGTGATCATGGGTGTGTACAGGCCCAATCTCAGCGGTCGATTTCGGTCAGTTTCGTCGTTCGATGAATTTGGAAAATCCTAAGTCGGTTTCTACGTTTCGTCGCCCCCTCCTAAGTCAGAGTGTGTCAGAGTGCGTCGTGTGACCATAACCCAGGTCCGGTTTAATCCAAATCATGCTCTGAAACCATCTTGTAATGCCCTGAAAATCGGGGGTCGAGCATAAACTCAACTCCCGAGTTCTAACGCATCACTTATGCAACATAATGAATGATTATTGAATGTTGTTTGTATTAGTGCATTGAACATGAGTGAGATTAAGCCAAAACAATATATCATACTCCAGAGACAAGTGAGATAGCAAGCGGAAGACTGTGTTAGATATATACACTATATAAACTGTGGTGAGTCTCCAGAGTGTGATAATGTTACCAGGTTAACTAATTATAAGTACAATTTCAAAATATACCAAAGGTGTAGTGTCATCTAGTCAACATCCATGTAACCCCGTCGATCAAGACACGACTCACATGAAG
This sequence comes from Magnolia officinalis, assembly GCA_021015155.1. Classification (NCBI taxonomy): domain Eukaryota; kingdom Viridiplantae; phylum Streptophyta; class Magnoliopsida; order Magnoliales; family Magnoliaceae; genus Magnolia; species Magnolia officinalis. Next base: position 28,414,556 of record JAJHSJ010000007.1, read on the forward strand.
CCGCCAGAATATGGCATATACAAGAAGGCATTCTCGTCGTCGCAAAAGTCCGGCTCCGCCTCATAAGCATCGCCATCACCTGCAGCTATAACAGGGTCTGGTTGGTGTGTACAATACCGTCCTGTAATGTGGGAGTGAGTAGCTAACTCAGTGGAACAATAAAGCATAAGTTAACATGTTATCAAATCAGTCAAGCAGTAATGATAAAGCAGTACAAACAACATTCCTAAGTACTGTAATTAATGCAAGGATGAAGTGCGGTTATGATGCGTGCCCTACCCAACATACTCCCTCGTGCGGCACCATCTTACGTCTGCGGCATGCTAGCACCCTCAGTGCTCCACATCTTCCAAGCACATGCAATGCGATGATGAGTATGATTACCGAGTTGTTATTAGTCCATTTCAAACAGCAATATTGGGAAACTAAGGTACTTTCCTTATATTATTCCCAACAATGATCCATTCTAGGGTCGTCAGTCCTAAACAATCTCGTACGATGGTGTGTTTCCAGGTCGCTGCAAGGGCTATCAGGGTTGTTACACGGAATCGTTACACCACTCCCCCATCACCTTATCAATACAGGCCTAGTTTATACTCTTGTTGCTACGGGAAGGCTATACGCCTCTCTGTAGCCTCAGAGTATGCTCGAGGTCACTACAAAGGGCTCGTCACTAATCAGTGTAGGCCGACAGCTCGAATACAGTGTCCCATACCACCGTATTTGGCTCACGAGTCAGGGTTGCTCACTGGTTACTACGGGGAGGCACGTGGCCCCAGCGTAGGTCAACAGCTCGACAACGGTGTCCCATACCACCATGCCCGGTTCATGAATCTTGGCGGATCGAGGTACCACAGTTAACGGGATTGCACTGGTAAGGTTAGTACCTCAGGTTTAAGTAGTAGCGTCCAAACATGGTGAACATACATTAGACATATCGGGTTACTTGACGAGCCTGACTAGCTCGACCGCACAATCAACTGAACGATATGAAGTGCTAAGCACTTTGCGTGGCCTAACCACTGTCGCCAACGGAAGTACGACTCGGGTTCGTCAAACACATCCTACGTGGCGAAATGAATCTCAACCACGAACTCAAGTCTGGTACCGATTGTCTGGACTATAATCATAGTCCCAATCGCAATCAATCCTTATTCAGAGCATGTGGAGTAAAGCATAATAAATAAAGTAATTCAAGCATGTTAACAAACATGTCATAAAGCATGTTACAAAGCACAATATAAACAAGAAATACAAACACATATATTTCATAGTAAGCGATTAAATTAAACAATCAACATGGAGGAAATCATATACGTTTCTAAGGTAGTTGAGAATCCCATCTCAGCACCCACCTAAAGCATGATTATCTAAGCACTTACTCTTACAAGCATTTTCACAAACACTTAGAATACACTATTTTGACATACATAGTGTAAATTAGCAAAAACATGCATTAGGGCGACCCCTTTCGCCAAGTAAGTATTATACACATATATAATATGTTCATACAGTAAATAATCATGGCAAACACATTTCTAAAATTTATACGTATACGGTACTTTTTACAAATACGAAGAATATAGTATATTCAACATAGTTAACGTATAAACGAAAAACGAAACGGACAGCACTTTGTACATGTGCAATGACATACAGATCATGAATATATCATTATCTGACATTGAAGGCGTTGAAAACTATAACCTATACGTCTAAAGTTCGAACCTTTTGTCGTAGAATCATAACGAACTCGATAGATTTGCTAGGCTTCTATCTACGATGATGTGGCAACCTATAACATGCCTTAGGTTAATTATTTCATAGCTTACAACTATCAAAATCCCAAAACAGATTAGGGTTAGGGTTTCTTACCTAGAAACGAAGTCGAAATCGCCGGAAAAGCGATTAGAACGAAGTGGTTAGGCTTGTATAGTGGCAGGGTAGAGCATCAGGGAGATCCTCCCACATCTCTCACACTTTCTCTCTCTTTTCTCTCTTCTCTCTCCTAGGTTTTCTCAAATTCGTATGAAATGAGAGAGTGAGGATTTAAGGTTCTTATATAGGTCCAGAACTCACCAAATTAGACTCAGGAACAAAGTATACTTAAGTTATGTCCAAATACAGACGGTTCCGTCTTAACGGAGCACTTCTGGCGGTCCCCCTTGAGCCAAAGGTCGGACTTAAGCTCACAGATATAAGATCTAGGTCGAGTTAAGTTTTCATTCGAGTCGGGTTTCCAGATCACGTGTGGCGGACCAGTTTCAGTTCAACGATCAGTGAAACTTGATCGGAGATTTCAAGTACACTGACACGTAGGGGCAAATATCCCTGATCTGAGAGTGTAATCTGGTCAGATTCCGATGGTCGGAATCCTTATAACTGATCTGCAAGCAACACGTGCCAGATTACTTAAATTTATATTTTATTTTTAATTAATTTCACATTTATCACACTCTTCACTCCGGGCTCAAGCGAATAGCGCTGGGACATTATTTGGATTTGATTTCCGAGATGGTTTTCAAGCCCAGTAAGGTGGTCCTAATTCTATAACTTTATATTATTCAGACTTTCGATGTACAGTCCAGAACTGATATGGAGTTCGTGATGCTCCCGAGAGCAGCCGGGTAATGAGATTGATCCTAGATTTTAGGGTAAACTAGCGTCAATGATTCTATAAGTTTTGGGTCTTGCAGATCGTATTTAAAGTGATTGATACTAATTTCATAGGTACTCTCGTTTAGCACTAGTTAATTCTTGCCTAATTTCTAAAGGATTTAGTCCTGTATGATTTCTGTCTGAGGTGGTACCTGGGCCTTTGTAGTTTGTATATAAAGTGATCCAAGTTATAATACTTAGCTAGTTTAAGATAGTGTCTAGGGTGAAAGTACTTAGAAAAATTGAAAGAACAAGGTGGTGAAGGGTGAGATTTGTGGAGGAAAAGGGTTAACAAGCGATTTTAGACTGTGGGATTGAGTTCTGACAAGTTAATAAGGTGTTAGGAGCGACCCATTGCCTAAGGACGTCTGATTCCAGGTTGGCAAAAAATCCCGGATGTTACATGTTTGCTTCTATTTCTTTCTTGAAGTTGTCTATTTCTAGTATTGTTGAGATTTGAGGTTTTTCCACTCCCAAAATCTGATTTGAGGAAACCCACTTCTCAATCCATTGCAACTCTTTATTTTCTCAAAATCCTTGTTGTAAATGGCATTTAGAGGTAAAAAGACAACATCCCGTGGTCCATCTTCATCCAGATCTACTCCTCTTACGAAGCGTCATCTTCGGGCTTCTGATGATGATTCGTCTTATGTTCGGGACATCGGATTGCGTAATGTTATTGTTAAACATCCAGTTAATGTTAATCATGTTGCTCCATTTGATATCATCCTATTCTTCAGACTATAGGTTGGGATAACTTTTTGCATTGGGGCGGGCCAGCATACCGGTCCATTGCCCAGTCCATGTTCTCATGCATAAATACTTTTTCATTGAATAATTTAACTTTTACGATAGCCACAAGAGAAGGACTATTTGACGTTGATCGTCATTTGATTTCAGCTCTTATGGAAATTCCTGTGAATGATGAGGGCATTCCTATTCATAATTTATCTAATAAACCCTCAGTCACTGAAAAACACATGCTTACTAGAGATTTATGCAATTTGGATGTTCAATGGACATATAAAGGGAATGCGCTCCCTTCAAAGTTTTTATTACCCAACTACAAAATTCTTCACAAGATTTTTGTGTTTAACTTGTATCCTAGATCTGGTAATAAATCCAAATTGACGTCCTTCATGGTTCGTGTTCTTCATGTTGTTGCCAGAAGTGGTCATATTTGTTTACCATCCTTGATTTGTCACCACATTATTCAATTTCGACTTGATCTAGGTCATAGTGACATCCCTTTTGCTTATTTGATGACTATGTTGGCTAAACATATGTTAGTCGACATACCTGTTAAGGAGGCCCCTATCCATCATCTGATATTTAACAATTCCAATATCAATAAGATGAAGCTGGAATTCCTTCCTGGTCAAGGTGATGGTGTTGGAAATGCTGAATCTGAACATGAGGAAGAAGCTGGTGATCTTCCTCCTGATGATGTTAACATGGATGACATTTTTGAAGAACTTGAATCTAATTCTACAAATGATCCAGATTATGTACCTTCTGAGTTTGATGCACGTCTGCGTACATTGGAAGATAAAGTTGAGAATATAAATGTTAAGATGAAAAACATGTCTGTTGCTCATGATTTACAATTCAAGTTTATGCACAAATATCTTAGGTGCTTGAACAAAGGCATGCATCAACTTGATCCTTCCATCCCTGCTTCTTCAACTAGTTCAGATTAGTTCTTTTATGATTACTGGTCTGTATTAACTTTATTTCTCTTGCACTAGCTTAACTGGTTTTGAGATTGTAGCTATCTTTGACTTGACACAGTTTATGAATTATGTGAATTGCTTATATCTTGTCTTGTTACCTCTCATATTTCTCTTTAATTATTTCTCCTCAGACATCTGTTCTATGCTTCCTTTGTCCTATTGTGACAAAAAGGGGGAGAATGGATATGTAATCGATGTGTCTAATGATTATGAGGAGGGAGTAGCATTGTGTATGTTACTCAGGGGAAGTATGTACAGAGGTGGACTGTTTGTTGAGTATTGATTTGCAGGTTCATGTTAGTATGCCAGTTGATAACAACTGGTGCATGATTCTTTAATCAGTTATTTTGCATTCTGTAACATATCTTGGAAGTGTGTTTTGTCACTAATTTGACAAAGGGGGAGATTGTAAGTGATATTGTTTATAGCCCTTTTTGTTGTCAAATTTATGGTGCCAAAGACACCATTATGAAGCTTGCATATGTGAAGAACAAAACTCTACTCAAGATCAACTTTGATTGACAAGCATTGCTCACAAGTCAAGACTCGAGAAAGTGAGATTGTTCGACTTAATTCAAGACAAGGATAATGTAAGATTTCAAGAAGCTTTCAAGTTCGATCTCAAGATCTCAAGAAGCTTTCAAGTTTGAGGTACATCAAGACTTCAAGCATCACTACTTTTAAGGTCACTCGTCTTTAAGTTTCAATGTCCTTACTTCACTATTGAGGTATGACTGACCTTAGGTTGACCTTTAAAGTAGACCATCTTGGATACATAATCCATATGTTTTATATAAGTGAGTTTGATCTGTTCTAAGACTAGTCCTAAACTTTGTTCGACTAGTCCTAGCACTGCTTCGACTTGTCTAAGAATTTCCTGAATTAGACGTAAGTTTGTTGCAAATTTCAGAAATTTTCTGTTAGGCTTCGATTAGTCTTGGGGACTGTTCGACTAGTCGTATGAACAGTATCGACTGCTTCTTTGACCAGTCGTAGACCTTCGACTCAATGTACAACGTTGAAATTCGGCTACCATCGTCTAGTCGAAGAGAACGTACGACCAGTCGAAGAAGACCTACGACCAGTTGTAGACTACTTACGACTAGTCGTGAAACCGTCAGATCTTATCGCACTCAAATTTTCAAATATCTATTAGTTCTATGACCAGTCGTAGAGATCCTTAGACCAGTAGAAGATGTGATTTGCTCACCTATAAATAGAGCACGAATCTCAAAATAAAACAAGCAATTCAAGTTAATTTCATTCGGCCTTCTGAGAGATAAGTCTGTGCTCCATTCAAGCTAAGTGTGCATATTTAATATTCTCTTTCTTTAGCTTTGTTAATTGACTTTGTTTCTTGCATTCCAATCTAATCTGAAAAGAGGAAGTTTCATTTTCCTTTTTCTGGAATCAAAATCAATTAAAGTTAGCCCTTCTGTTTTAAAGTTAAAATCTATTAGAACTTAGAATCATTATATAGTGTGTATTGGACATTGAACTTTGACATTCAAATCTCTACTCCGACTTGGATCTTCCGGGCTGCTACAATAAAGAAGAAAAAATAGGTATTTTACATTTTATGTAATTTACTGAATTTGGTTTTATTTGAGGTTAAGCCAGAAAAATCTCAAAGTTGTTAGTTATCTGAGGAGAGCCAGAAAGCTCAGAAGTGAGGGTTTTTGAATTGTGTAAGCCCTTTAAAAAAGACACAATTGTAAAGGTTTTGGGTAAACCTGTGAAAACCTATTTGATAGTAAATGTTAATATCCCGTGTGTGAGGATATTAGGAGTGGAGTAGCATTCTGTGTGGCTGTTGTTGAACAGTTGATGTACACACAGGCGAACCACTATAACTTTTGTGTTGTGTGGATGTGTGCTTCATTTTCCTATCTTTGATTATTCATTTGTGGGATGTATGTGGATGTGAATGTTGTAATCATTTTGTTTCAAGCTCAGTGGGGAATGTTGTAATAGTTTAAATATATATTTTCACAATTTATCTCTTGCTATTATTAGTTTGTGCTTCAGTTTCTTTATTTGTTCTAGTAAGGTTGCCCTGCCATTTTTATGGTGCATGGTTGTCCTTAGAACAATCAATATTTGAGATTGCATTTGATTCCTCAATATAGTTTGAATTTATTTATTCCTCTTCGGTTTGAGTTCTTGATACAAAGACCTTTCTAGAAATAAGGTTGTCCTACCATAAACTTTAGTTTTTGGTGTAAGGTTGTACTTAGAACAACTTTTGTATCAACCTCTCAATACTTGTTTATTGAGGTTGCTTTTCATTTCAGCATTGTGAATTAATTTACTTTATTTGGCTATCTCTTTATTAAATTCCGCTGTAATTATTTTAAATTTGGCGTTGTCCTATTCACCCCCCCCCCCCTCTAGGACATATAGCTTGGCCATTTCAAAGGTTCGATTCCCCAAGGTTGACATTTAGAAAGGGCTGGGCAACTGATCTTCACCATAGGTTTGCTCCCTATAGGTGAGGATTTGATTCCCCTCCTTGGCGTTACTTTTAATGGAAAAATTAAAAGCTGAAAGAATGCAAAGATGATCTGTGAGGCAAGTTTTTCTTTAGGTTTTGGTTATCATGAATTCTCTTGTTGGTTACCAATGATATCATGAAATAGAGAAGTGAATCTTAATGTTGATAAGCCGAGATTACACTATACACCCATGGATCTTAATGTTTAGAAGTTTTCTAATTGGAGGATTAATACCTTGAACTTGACTATGAAGTTTACCGTACGCTTGAGTCCAGGGGAAAGTAATACCCAACATTCATGAATCTTAGAATTCTCATATCTGGATTATTTTGCAAAATTCACTCGAGTATATAAAAATTATCCTGTAGTTCTCAACCTATTTTTCACATACTTTGATCGAGACTAGCAAAATGCTGGTTGGGGGTTGTGTTGAGGGTCGAATATTGCATATTAGACCCCAGTTATTATCTGCTTTTACGAACATGATATTGTTTAATGCCCTATTTTAATCATTTTTGTGTTGCAAGGTGAATTTACGAGTGTGGATTGAAAAGGATGCTAAAGGCATGGATTTAACGTTCAAGAAGCACCAAGGCAAGGGACAAACTCTAGGGGACCGAGCTCGAAGAATTTACATGCATGATATTTGAGAAAATCAAGTGTTTCACGATAAAGAGGCCTGAAATTCATCCAGAATGTAAGATCATAGGGTTCCCACCATCCTTTTGGCTTAAAACTATATATCTGGACTGAGGACCCTAAATTAACCATACACGTCGAATTTCAGCCATTGGATCCTTGTAGAAGTGGCTCATCGAACAGATTAGCCTATAAATCATCATTCTGAGGCCCACCTGATCCATGGAAATACCTCAACTTTGGGCTCAACCCTTGAATTGGCAAGACAAAACGAATGGATGGAGTTGATGGATTGAGAACATCATTGTGGGTCCTACAACGTGTCACGTACATTGCACATACCTGTGCACTCGCGATGCACCGGACCGAAATCCGGTCAAAGTCGGTCTGACCCAACTTTCTAATCCGAGAGGGAACTCTCTCTCCTCTCTCACGCACGTTGTTCGCTGGGACTAGTGGTGGCCCACCACGATCATCCGGACGGATGATCCAAGCCGTTCAGTGAGACTAAGAGATGATTTCAACCCAAACCTTAAAGTTCTTATGCAATCATGCACAAGAACAAGCTCACGAAGAAGGAGAAGGCGACACCACGTTGATTAACATTATGGCCCATCCAAGACTCGGATCCAATCCAAATTTTGGTTCATGGCCTAACTTGACCCCACTAATCAGAGGAACATCTCCGATCTCCCGGAAAATCACCATAAGTGGGCCCCATAGACATCAACAAAAGACTAAGAACCGGATCCATTCGCAACTGACGCACGTCGGGATGTGATGGCCCATCACTTCTGATCGAATGGCCGATCTGAACCATCCAGATGGAATCCAGGACAAAATTGACCGTCCAAAAGAAGATTTTCGAAAAGATTTCAAGTGAAGACCGCTCGCCACTTCATCATTCTCCAAACGCAAACCGTTTTGCGTTGTCTTTCGCTGCGCATAGCTGCGTAACTCCTTATACACTGCCTCTTATGCGTGAACCCATCCGACCGACCTATTTCCTGCTGCTATAAAAGGGAGAGAAGACGTGAGAAGGGGATCTTGGACGTGAGATCAGATCTGGACGTGTGAAGCATAAAGAGAGAGACATGGCTGGCCGAAGATCAAGAGTTTTCTTCCTTTCTCCTTAATTCCTTTATGGTTATGAATTTTTCCTAAGAGATTTTTGTCTAATCATGTCCTTGATTAGCTAGACCTCTTAGATAGGGCTAAGAGGTAAAGCTTGTAGTGTGATGGGTTTGGTTCTATTGCTTTGATTTAAGTTACATTTAGCTAACTTTGATTATGGTTTGATTTTAAGGAATATTTATAGTTTTTAATGGTTTATTGTGACGTAAATTATAATAGATCGGCGATAGCTTTGAGTATGTTCTTTTCATTATAAGGATTGTGAGCGTAGGAGCCCTCTTGTTCACCATCGTCTCTTAGGAATGGTTAGATGATGAAACCCTTTCTAACGTTCATAACTCCCTTAGATTGGATATGAATTGGGTAAATTCTGTTGTTGGCTTAGTCTCATTGGCATGGTTTTGTGATGGAATCAATTTTAATTCTCATACCTATCTTCTATTGAAAGCTATATCAAAGGAAGTTCAGATTTGGATTTTAAGGTTATATCTTCCAACTGGATGAAGATAGGACTGATTCTAGTTGTGTTCATGAATCAAGCATAGATCTCCATGATCTCTACAAGTGGATCCTCTAAAAACCCTAGTTTCCTACCTTTGAATTTCACAAGTTTTAGTTAATTAAATTCACAATTATTCCCTTCCTTTTACCTGATTTAGATTGCATCTTCGCCTAGTTTTAGTTCCAGTTACTTTCAGATTACGTACAAGGTTCAGTCCCTGTGTGTTTGACCTCGGTCTTACCGAGATTATTACTACATCACAATCCTATACTTGGGGTGTGAACAGCTCCTCCAAAAGTGCAATGTGAATATGGAGTCTCAATCGGATACAGTGGATATGGAGATACCATGTAGTCTAACGATCTCCTTTATGTAAAGCTTGCTCAATTAGTTTAGAGATGAAAAATTACAAATAGAGAGGAATATTGTAAACTTGGTTAATCAGTCAACAATCACTCAAACAACATCGTGATTGAATCTGGTCCTCGAAAATCCTACTACAAAATCCATAACAATGTGCTCCCACTTCCATTCTACAACCGGCAAGGGCTGAAGTAACCCCTAAGGTTTTTAATGCTTGGCTTTGATTTGTTGATAAGCATAGCATCTAGACACCTGGTCAAAAATTTCTCTCTTCATATTTTTCCACTAATATTGTCGTCGAATGTCGCAGTACATTTTCATCCCTGTAGGTGAATTGTGAACTTTAAGTGGTGTGCTTCGTCTAAAATTTTTCTTCTTCAATTTGGGAATGTGCGGAATGCATAATTTTCCTCGAAGTTTGATTCTATCATCGGAGCCTACTCGCCATTCTGAGTTATCATTTCCTATCGCTTTCGTTATTCTTGCTTGTAGCCACGCGTCATTCTTTTGTGCTTTTACACTTGACGCACCAGAGTGGGTTGTACCACTATGTTACTGAGATAAGCCCATGTATCATCTGCTCTAAGTTGAAGATTAAAATCTTTTATTTTAACGAGTGTCTTCCACTCATGAATCATTAGAGATGTCATAAGTTTATGTGTCTTCCTACTTAATACATCACTACAAGATTTTCCTTGCCCGAATGATAACAAAAGTTTAAAACTTAATATTTTAAGAATTTCATTCATCTCCTCTGCCGCATATTTATTCTTTTTTGTCAAAAATATATTTTAGACTCTTGTGATCAAAATACAATTCAAACTGCTTGCTATATAGATAATGTCTCCAAATCTTTAGAGTAAATATTATCGCTACTAGTTCCAGATCATGCGTAGGATATTTTTGTTCATGAGTTTTTAACTGACTTTACATATATGTTATTACTTTACCGCCTTGCATAAGAATGCATCCAACCCTTTGAATGAGGCATCACAATACGCTACAAATATTTTTTTATTTGGCTAGTAAGGTTAGAACTGGAGCTGAAGTTAATTGAATTTTCAATTCGAAGAAAGGTAATTCACAATTTTCATTTTATTTTAAATGTGTGCCTTTTGTTATCAACTGAGTTAATGGTCTAGCGATTTTAGAAAATCCTTTGATAAATCTCTTATAATATCTAGTTAAACCAAGAAAACTATGCACCTTAGTCACATTCTTGGGCTGCTCCCATTTCATTATTGCCTCAACCTTTGATGGATCTGCAGAGACTCCTTTCTTTGAGACTACGTGACTTAAGATTTTCACTTTCTCTTTCCAAAAATTACACTTCGTCAACTTAATGTACAACTGATTTTCTTTTAATATTTACAAATCAATCCTTAGGTGTCCCGCGTGATCCTCCTGGGTCTTAGAATATATTAAGATGTCATCTATAAATGCTATTATGAATTAATCCAAATATGGTTTGAAGACCCTATTCATAAGATCCATAAATACTGTCGAGGCATTCATCAGACCAATGGGCATCACTAGAAATTCGTAGTGGCCATATTGTGTCCTAAAAGCGGTCTTAGGTATGTCCTCATTTTTAATCCTCAACTAGTGATATTCAGACAGTAAGTTTATCTTCGAGAAATATCATGCTCCCTTTAATTAATCAAATAAATTGTCTATCATTAGTAGTCAGTACTTATTCTTAGTGGTCGCCTTATTAAGTTGTCGGTAGTCGATGCACAGCCTCAGAGAACTATCTTTTTTGCTCACGAATAAAACTAGTGCTCCCCATGGTGATGTACTTGTCCTAATGAAACCTTAATTCAGGAGTTGTTGAATTTGTTCATTTGGTTCCTTCAATTTGACTAGAGCCATGTGTATGGTGCTCTAGAGAATGGTGCGGTCCCTGGTACAAGATCAATACTAAAATGTACTTCACTTCGTGGTGGTAATCTCGGAATATCCTGAAATATTTTTAGAAATTCGTTAATTATTGAGATTTATTCTATTCCTTCCTGCAGGTCCACTTCTAAAAGAGCTGATAGGCTAACTAGTGGTTCTCTCCTTTGTGTTCCAAAGAACTGTAGTGGCGGTCTCCCAACAACATTTAATGTAACATCCCGAATTTTCAAGGCCAAAGATTGTACTCCTGCCCGAGAAAACTGGGTGTTAATAATGTATAATTTAGATGCCTTAAAAATCACGCCCTATTTTTTTTTCATTTAGATCATATCCAGATACATTCGTGAAGGTAGAATTCATGACAATAAAATCAACTATATTGATTATTTCATCAGAGTAAAAGAATAATCAAATGCCCTCTCAATGGGAGCTTAATACATTTATCGAGTTTGCAACGGAAGTATAAAACTAAATCATAAAACTATCTTCTTATTCTTTCAACATAATCTCCCATAGGGAGATTGTCATCTAGGTCTCCAATCTGTACGTCACCTGCATCATCTGTAAGGTTGGAGAGGGTCAACCCCCTACTCATAGTGATGGTTATCCCTTAATATTAACAATAATTTAAGAGATTCATAAAAGTAATGTAAGGGTTCTGATACGTCACGTACTTCGCTACTACGAGAGATATCAATATGCGAAAATAATCTACATGAGATGCATGCCTAGCAAAGTGTGTGCGGCTCATCATACGTAACGATCATTGTCACAATATGGAAAATAGTTCATAATATCCGACTCGACTCGAATTCTCACACTACGAATATTTGCTGGCGCATTCAACATTAACGTGGATTTATGTGACCATCTCAAAGTGACACTGTAAGGCCTGTATCCTAGACCGTACCATTCCTTAGACATCCGCGATCCTCCTCATCAAATTCTGGCAACCCGCGACCTATTATCGGTGTTTGCACGTGACCCTAAGTCATGTCCAGTAGATCTGAGTCGACTCAACCTGAGACTTGTACCATTGCAACCGCACCATCGCCGCAGTTCCAACGTCGCGACTTGTGCACAGATGCGATATCTAGGCCAGGAGTTGTGGGCCCACGTATATCTCAAGGAAAACACAGTGCTTTGCAAATTTTGAGAGATCCCTAGAGAATCTCTACCACCTTTTAAATCAATCAGGTACAACCCATCACTCACCTATACCTCTCTCTTTCCTAAAGTCAACACAACCCATACCTCTCAAGTCAAGTACACCCATCACCACGCCCATCACTCACCCATCACACCCTTCCCTTTCCCTTACAACTACTCTCTCTCTCTCTCTCTCTCTCTCTCTCTCTCTCTTCCTTACCCATTTTTCCAAGCAACCAAAGAGGAGAGACCGTCCAATCATTCCCAAAGAGAGAAAGAGCCAAGTGTGGCCCCACTTCCTACCCCAAAACCCTCATCTCAACCCTTCAACCTTCATCATCTACCATCAAAGAAGAAGCCAAGGAGCTTAGCTTGCCATAGATCTAAGAAGAAGAGAAAACGGTGGGTGATTTGTAGGTTAGATTGTGTTTTTGATGATGAACCAAGTGGGGCCTACTGATTGATGGTGTGGATCCTATTTGGGACCCATTTGATGTATGTGTTGTAACATTTGATGAAGAGCTCATAGTGGCGGTGCTCCTCCCTCACACACACGTCTCTCTCCCTCTCTCTCTCTCTCTATCTCTATCTCATTCCCATATTTTGTGGCCCACCTGATGAATGTGAGGACAATCTGGACCGTCCAGCAGCAAGGACACCTTGCTATCCATATTGTTGGACATCCAGCGGCCACGTAGGCCTGTTTGGATAGAACACAAATATCTGCTTAATCCAAGGGATGGTGGGCCACACGTGGACCCCACCTTGATGTGAGTTGCATCCTCACCATCCGTCTAATGGAGTGTCCAACAGGCCAGATGGGCCAGATTGATGGACCAGCCTACTGTCTAGCAGCCAGCTTGGACGATGGGAGAGACACAAATATCAGCTTTATCAGCTGGTGGGCCACTCACGTGGACCCCACCTTGTTGCTCGTGTGGACCTATATCGTTCATCCAAACTCCCAGGCCATGGGCCTGGGAATGAGGTAGATTCAAATCTCTGGTGGAGCGCACCGTCCAGCACATGGACCCCACCTTGATCTATGTATTTTATCCCTCCACACGTGGGCACCATGTGGTGTATGCGCTTCATCCACGCCGTGCATCCATGGGACCCACCTGCTGTGTGATGTGGGACCCATGTGATGTAGGTATTTTGTATCCACACTGTCCAGTTGTCTGAACGGTGGAAGCCACCTGTTATATGTGTTAAATGCACACCGTGCATCCAGGGAGCCCACGTGATGTATATATTTTATATATTCACACCATCCACACACATGGACCCTACCTTGATGTATGTATCTGATCCACACCATCCACCCTATTTCCCAGCTCATTTTAGGTGTTGAGCCAAAAAATGAAGCCAATCCAAATCTCTGGCAGGTCGCATTATAAAAAATAGTGGTTTTTGTGATATAGACTGTTAGGGCCCGCTGTGATGTTTCTATGCACTGAAATATATCGAATATCGGGCTTGTTAGGCCTGTCTCGAGCCCAGGAACCCAACCGGTGGAGTGGACCCTCCTGATGTGGGCCCCACCTATGAAAAACAAAAAAAAATACATATATGTCAGACACTGCTGCTGTCAGCGTCCAGCTGCTTGGAATGGTTGGGTCCGTGGGACCCAGCAGTAGGCCCCACCATGATGTATGTCAAACATCTACACTATGTAATTGATGGGTCCCCTTTAAAAATGAAGTTTCCCCAAAAATCAGCCGTACACAGAACTCAGGTGGTCCACACTACAAAAATCAGCAAGAGATTGAACGACTACCATTAAAACCCTTTTTGGGTCACAGAAGTTTTGGATCTATATGAAATTTGATTTTACTCTTAATTTAGGTCTTTGTGACCTTATAATCAGATTGGATGGAAAATAAACGTTATGGTGGGCCCCACGTAGGACCCACCTCTATAAAGAAGAATGGATGGTGTACGTTTTACAGCTATATAGCTGTTGTATTCACGTCAGCAAGGTCTGTGGGTCTAGAGATGAGGTATGTGTTTCATCCTAACCATCCATCTGACGATGGACCACACCGTAATGTAATATGTTTTATCCACACCATCCAGTACGTGGACGGTGGGACCCAATTGTGATGTATGTATTGTATCTGCGCCTTCCGTCTGGTGAGGCCCATCTGATGTATACGCAGGGTCCACCTGCTGTGTAAATAGGACCCACCTACTGTATGCAGGGTTCACTTGATGTATGTGAGGCCGTTGTGGCCGTATATGAGGCCCATATGGCCGTATGTGGGGCCCATTGTGGCCGTAAGTGATGAGGCCTGTTGTGATATATATGTGGCCTTGTGTGAGGCCCGTTGTGATGTATATCAGGCCCAAGTGATGAGGCCTATTGTGATGTATATGTGACCTTGTGTGAGGCCCAAATCGATGTATATGAGACCCATTATATGTTTGAAGGTCCATTGTATGTGTGAGGCCCAATTGTGATGTATGATTCCACTATGATGTATGTGATAATATTTATGTAGCCCATCCATTTTCTAGCTAGTATAATGGTCGTGGGCTCCATTGTAGTTAAATTCTAAGTTCCAAATGGGCCACACCTTGGGAGCAATGGCTGTTAAATGTCCACGTTGTAAACGGTGGTTAAATGTCCACAGTTGGGAACCATCCTAGGGCCCACCATGAAGCCCATCTCCCCATCCTCTCTTTTACCCTAGCCTTGAGTAGAGTCCCACCATAATGTATGTGTTATTGATATGTTGATCATCCATTCTTCCAGATCTCATAGGGTCGTGGGCCCCATTGAGGGTCAGATCCAAATCCCAAGTGGACCGCACCATAGGAATAGTGGTGGTTAAATGTCCAACCATTGAAAACCATACCCTGTAGGGCTCACTGTTATATCCAATTTTCAACCCATCTTCCCTTATTGGGATATCCCAAATCATTAGGCCCCATTAATGTTAGTGATACCCATATTCCCTTGTCGAGCTATCCCAAACCGTTGGGCCCTTATTAATGTTAGTGATACCCATCTTCCCTTGTCGGGCTACCCCAAACCATTGGGTCCCCATTGATGATGGTGCTTTCCACCATACCTTGTAGAATTATCCAAACTTATAACCCACCTTGTGTATGTATCGGGCCCCACAGGAAAGCCCAGTTATTACATGATAGAGAGGGTGAGGAAGCCCACTTGTTGTACTTAGACTCATCCTCTTAACTCATCTTGATGTATACCTACTTGACTCGCCCCGTGTGATGTATTCTACCTTATAATACATTGCTAGGACTGCGTGTTATGTGTGTATCATTCACACTGTCCATTTACCTTCTTAAGATGAGTGTGAGACCTATCTTTGACATTAGTACATCAGCATCCCCCCTTGCTGTAGATGGGAGAATATGTAGTATCAAGTTTGGTATATCCACCATATAGAGCCAATCTCGATGTATGGCAAGATCCGCCGTCCTTCCAGTGGACCCCATCTTGGAATATATGATATATTAGTGCCTTGGAAGGCTAATGTCGTATAACGTGGAACATGCCGCATGGACTCCTATAGTTGTAGAAAGAGCATGTTGTTTAGTTTATACTCTTGATATGTGACATGTTGGTGAAGGTTGATTGTGGATTATTGTTGTCCGCCTTATCAGATAATCATGCCTATGTACTTTATTACACCATGATACATGCCCGTACGCATCATATGTATGCTTGTCGTGATAAGTGATTGATCATAGCATATACCATTAAGCATATACCATTAGGTTGTTTATTATGGGACTCCTTGTGAGATGGAGCTGCCCCATATGATTGCATGGTACGTGCAGGTTTGATGCATGACTGGAAGGTATGACTCATGCATTTATGTGACATGATCACTTGGTGCCCTAGCAATATCAGGGTTGTGGCCTCCACAGGCACATCGTGGACGGCTAGATGGAACACCGAAAATGTTTGGTTCAAGCATCTGAGCAAGTTAGTTGTCCGTGGGTGAAAGTCCCTAAACTTCCATGGCCAGAAAATGCTCCAATGTATAGACCGAGTGGATATATGAGCACATGAGGGTTGTATACCATTAGGCCACGTCTCCCACTATGTCGTGGTCAGTTGGAAGGGGGTGTGGCCTTATCCGCCCAAATGGGTCCGCTATCAACGAGCCGGGTAGGTATTAGCAGACTACTGGTCAGGTAGGTAGTGAGGTCACTTTCACTCACTTAATTGCACAGCTAGGGAGGCGGTGGCCAGTGTGGAGTGTACTAAACCCCGGTAATGATCCCAGAGATGTACGATACTGATATGTAGACTTACTGAGTAGGAGTTGCGTACTCAGCATCTCATTCATTCATTCATTCACTATCCACTCGGGCTGGTGGTGCGCAACTAATTTGTTATGTATACCCTCGCAATGGCCATTATTTCGGTTGGGTATGTGACTAACCTTTGATCAGAAGTTTACCACATTATGTCCAGCTATGCAAATTAGGTATGGGCCAGTTTGGATAGAAGTCCCTTGTGATGGACCCCACAGCTTGCGATGCTACATACTATCATCCCGACTCCACGCTCTAGCTTGGTCATTTCTTTCGCACTGCATATTGCATCACATCCCCAGCACATGACATTTAGTTTACCACAATCCTCCATTGCATAGTCGATCTGCATTACATACTCTGATATTATATGACTTATGGACTTATCAGTATTTTCGCTTACTCTGATATTATATGACTCATGAACTTGCCAGTATCTCTAATTTCGTATGAATTGTGGACTTGTATTGTATACTTGGCACCTGTTGCACACACACTTGCACCACCCTCTGAGCTTTCTATAAAGCTAATGCATAATCGTTGCTTGCAGGTGACGTTAGATCGCAGTAGCATTGAGGAAGGAGTGTGGAGGCCGAGCTTTGTAGAGATTTTATTATATACATGTATTTCTTTTCAGCATTGTAATCAACTATTTATATTAGTGGATACGTGATGATGATGTTGCTCTTGTGATTTGGGTACACTTGTGGTTATGCTCCTTTCCAAAAAAATTCACATTGAAAAATCCTCATTGTAGGATCCCAGGATCAGAATCTGGCGTATGGGCGCTAGGAGCCGAGAATGGGGTACTACGGAGGTTGTCGGAGCCGGATTCGCTGATCGAGAATTCTGTAAGCCCGGTTTCCGAGTTTAGGGCGTGACAAACACAACAATTCGATTAAGAGATTTACGTAACACGATGTGTTCATGAAGCGACTATTTGCGACATCCAAATCTGAGAAGTAATGTAACATGCATGGCATTTTATTTACGTCGATTGTGCACCACGCCAACCAACCTACGGAATTACACGTCGACCAAGAGGGCCGCTACCCATAATGCATTACATCCACGATAAAATATTTGATTAACTAGTTGTGATACCTTTAACACATAACTTGCATTAATAGAGAATGTAAACTGAATCATGATTCCTAAAAGGGTAGATAATTGTTAATGATAGAATAATTGCAGGAAGAAAATCATAACATCACGAAAACATAGTATGTAACAGGTATGATAAAGCATATCAACTTAAATTACCGTAAGCTTAAAGGATAAAACCCTCACCTCTTAAATCGAATCGTTTCTTGACTGAGGCCAGATATTTACTCCGCCAATCCCAATCTTGTTATGAAGATCGAAGCCATCTATTCATTAAGTGGTTGATCTTGGTGTCGTGCCTCGCCTGATGAGTGTATAGGGCTGATTTTCGCACACAACAATCATCATAGTGTGGGCCACCTTTTGGACGGTCCAAATATCCTACAGGTGTGACATGTTGGCTGGAAAGAAAGGGCGGTGTGGCCCATCCTCCTCTCTCTCTCTCTCTCTTTCATTCTCTCTCTCTCTCTTTTCCTTTTCTTTTCTTTTTCTTGCCGGACTCTTCTCTTGTCGTGGTATGTTGCCCACAATCAGGCATGATGAATTTATATCAACTTGCGCCCTCCAGAATATTTTCTTGCACGAACAAGTTGCGCAGGTTTCGTGTGCACGATGTGGTTGCACCTCATATTATTCAACTCATCTTTTCTTCCCATAGTTTGATCTCCTCCGTTTGGTTCTTCTAATCTTGCATTACTCTTAATGGTCCGTTGACTGATCGTTTTGGATCATGGAATGAATGGTCAGTGAGGAATGGACGGTCGATCTTCCGACGGCGAATATGACCTCTGTTTTAATGGAGAATTTCATTCTGATTTATTTTCCTTCGTGTTGTTTCTTTCTGTTGGTTCGGATTAATTTAGGGAAGCTTGGGTGGGCCTTAGATCGAAGGTCTGGATTGTTTCTTTGAGGAGTCCAATGAAAACGTGTAACTGCCCATCCTTACGCGATTTCATAAATCAAGGTTGTATCTCCTGGAATTCCTGGTGTCGCAGGGACTCACCAGAATTTCTAGTAGTTTGCGTTGTGGTCGGATTCTCCCTTGATGAGGATTGAACGGTTCAGATCATTCAAGACGATCGTGCCAGAGTTTTTGGAGATCGACTGAGTTCCTGTTGAAAATTGTTTTGCAGAGGGATTTGTGACAAAACTTTGTTTGGCTGCCCGATTGGGTTTGGTGTGAAATAGGTTAGGTTTTGGTCGATTTTGTTCAGTTTACGAGATGGACGGTTTGGATTTGTCAATCGGCCGATCATAATGGACATCCCCCGTTTGAATCATCTGCTGGCGATCGCATGCGTGCACGTGGGTACTAATGTGTGGGGCCTATGTAGTTTTGGTCGGCTCATCAGTTGCATCCGATGGACGGTTCGGATCTTCGAGATGGTCCTTAATGGTGGGCCCAATCGCATCTGATTAGACGTCCAACGTTTAAAACGCCTAAAGGTGAAAAAATAAGGAGAGAGATTTCTCTCTTTCTTTGGAAAATTCGGGGTCAACCCGGTTTGACCGAGTTTCCCGGTCTTTGTGCGGTGCAGGTATGCACTCCTTGTGCGCACGCACTGCCTAAATGTGGGGTCCATTATGATGCATTATAAAGAGTTGCTCCGTCCATTCAATTCATTGGCCTATTTAAGGCGACGAGCTTAAGAATGGGGCTGATCAACAATTCAGGTGGACCATACTTTAAATCTTGAGTCTTATTTGTTGGCTTGTGTCGATATTGCTGATCCAATAGATGGGATTTCACATGTACGATTTATTTGTGGTAATTGGGCCTAATATAAACTTGTACATTAAATAGGTCGTGAGAACCATGTGATCTAGAATTCAGAGCTCTAGGTTAATGGCATTTCTGTAATTATTACTGTCATGAGAGTTTTGGGAAATCTAACGGTTCTACAGGGTTGTATACGCTTTTCTAACCAATCCCTATAAAAGGACTTACATCTAAATCATTACGTATGAAGAGTTATTTGTCAATTCGTTTAAGGGAAGGTACATATGTCAAATCATCTAATGGATGGTCTTATCTTAGAATCAATGGTCAGATGACTTGATCTATTGAATAGAGGTCATTCCCAATGGTTGGATTCGTGTCAGGGAATAGATGTAAGGTTAAAATAGTTAGATTGGTATCGTACACATGTACATATCACGTTAAATTTCATGGTAACACTCGAGAGCTTTCAATATTCGGTTATTGAAAAATTCGGGGTGTTACATTTAAAGTTACCATCTTCTTAAGGCAATCTATTTTGGCCCAATATAAGGACAACCAATCCATTCATAGGATGATATCGTATTCTCTCATCGACATAACTATAAGATCAGCTGGCAACTTTACATTCTCAAGCATAATCGGACAAGATTTACATAACTAGCCTAGGTTTATTAATTTACCAAGAGGGGTCGCAACTATTAACTTTTTATCTAATGAAATAGGAGATAAACCCAACTAGCATATGAGGTAATATGAGATAAATGAATGCGATGCTAAAGAATCAAATAATACTCTAGCTAGGGATGCGAATATAACGGTGGTACCTTCGACTACATCCCCAGTAACTTCGGTGTTTGGTAATGTGGTTGAGTTTGTCAGTGGTGCTAGATCCTCACACGGGGGTATTGGGTCATCGAATTCATGTGTTGTGTCATCATATGGTTGTATTGAGTCATCATATACCTATGTCAGGTCATCATACATTTATGCAAAGTCATCGTATGACTTAGTCGTGCTGTCATCAGGTTGCACTAAGGCATAAACATGACCTTGAGCCTGAGGACAAGGTACTTAACCTCCATATCTCTACTGCTAAAATTGCGAAGAACCATGTTATTGTTACGGCTGATGGGGTGGCCTCTAATATGCCAATGGTGGCCCTTGTTGAGGTGGTCTAGGATGCAGTTGAGGAGGTCTTTGCGAGTATAGATGAAGTGGTCTTGGATCCGGCTAAGACGTTGAAAAATTTTGCCAGGGTCTTTGATATGAAGGCGGTGGTGCGTAATGTTGCAGTGGCTTGAAGGGTGATTGTGGTGTTCTCTATTTTTGTGGGGGTACTAAAGTTGTTGTGGTCAAGGGAAATTACGAGAGGTGTGGCCCTCGAGTCCGGAGTTGTAACAAACTCTTAGAAATCAACGTGAAGGTTATACTGGGGCCAGTCTGTCCATCGGCGTCGACATCATCCCTATGCCTTTTGGCTGAGTCCTGATGGATTGGCGGTGTGTGTGAAGTGGTTCTGGTACTACTCTTCACATCCTTCTTCTAATTGCAGTTCTTCCAAAATTCATTAATATCTTTTCTTACCACTAAGGCATGCTCCAAAACTTCTGCATAGTTTTTAATCCTAAAAGGGGCTTATCACAACCATTGTATCAAAAATTACATATCTCACTAATTAGAGATATTAAAGTTGATTTAGTAATTAAAATTGAAACCCTGCAAATATACCATGCATAGCTACTTTTGCATTAACGTTAATTCACAATCCAGGGTGCCAAACACACTAGGAGGATTTCAAATCCAGGGGGTTTCAAATCCTAGGGGTTCTGAATCCAAGGGGTTCCAAATCCGCACTCCCAAACAAGCCCTCAAATCAGATAATATTTTTTAAAATCAAATTATAATCTAACAATTTTATTAAACAAATTTCAAAGTTTATGAATTCGATTAGTTTAATAACAAATTTTATTTAAATTACTAATTTCTAAAAGTTTAGAATTAAAATCAAAATTTAAATTAAATTATGCTTTCAGTAATTTATTAATTGAGTTATTTATATTCTAAGTTAAACAAGATTTATTTTTTTTTTGATAATTTGAATATTAAATTAGAATTATATTATGAACAAAGCCAATTTAATTCAATAATTATTTCAAGGTATATTTCAAAATTTTAACAATTAAGATAAATAATTAAATAAATTTTAATTAAAAAAATAATCACATCAATAATTATATAATTAATTTGAAACTAATTTAAGTAATAATATGATTAAATTTTAGAATAAGATGACATTAACTATAAGCTGAAAATTTTAAACTTTAGGCTGAGATCACTTACTTGACAAAAACTTCAAGAAGCCATTTTTATTTTTGTTTTAATTTTTTTTTTTTTTTTCATGTTTTACTACTTGAACTTACACCTACCGCTCTATTTATAATAGATGAGTCCCATCATACATGTTTAAAATAACCAAAACACACATTAAATGCACTCATTTTAAAAGCACATAAATATACCCTTAAATGACATCACTCGTAATAAAACACTTCCTTAAATAACATCTCTCATAAAAAAACACTTACTCCCTCATTGATCATAACAATGGAACCATGTGTGTGTATGATGTGAGGATCGTGGTACTTAACAACATGTGTGTATGGTGCTCATGTGTTGATAATGTATACATACGTGTACACATGAAATCATTGATGTACAATAGTCGATTGATTAAATGGATGGTTGATTGATCAAATGGATGGATGGATTTGGGTAGTAGATGGATTTTAAAGTTTTATAGGCAATGATAGTTTTGCATATGAATTTAACAATTGTATGTTGTTGGTCTAAGTTATTGAATGGATGGTCAACTAATCTTGTAACTTGGACATTTTGTAATACTTAGGTTGTTAGGTATGATGGATGATCTAGAATATTAATCACTGATCCTGATCATGCGCCTTGTACTTTCTAAAATCTACACACTTACGTGACTAACACATGTAAGTGTTTCATTTGTTTTATTAAAAAAAATATTATAACATATACTTTAATTTAAAAAAAGAATCGTTAAATGCATGCTCTTAACCATGCGGGCTCTTAATATCTATTCATGCTACATGCATGTAAGAAATTATGCTGCATTAGTGAGTTATATCATATATGGGTAGACGATTGTGATATATTTTGTTGGTCAATTGTGTAGGGCATAAAATGATGGGTAAATGGGTGATCACATACCTTAATCACATGTGTGGTGGATGGTAAGGTGAGGAAAATGCATGAGTGTACGGTGGATGGTTTTACACTCATGCGGATGATACGTGGGCGAAGTTAGAGAACATTTATGCAAAGATGTCTTTTAAAAATCATTTGTATTTGAAGGTACAGTTGTTCAATATGAAGATGGTTAAGGGGGCTAACGTTGAGGCTCACATCAGTAACTTCAATAGGCTTATGTGCAAATTATTAAATGTGGATGAGACACGAAAGATGAAGGTTAAGCATGTATTCTATTGAATTCTCTTTTAGAATCGTATGAGTCATTTAAAGACTCTTTGTGTATTAGTAAGTTGATCGTTAGCATTGAGACCATTATCTCAGTACTTCAGTTGAATGCATAAGAAAGAAAAGCAATGGCATAGGTGCTTATATAGATGTACTGGTTATGAGAGGGAGGAATTCTGAGCAGGTTAGTGTGTCTTCACGATCGAGATCCAAATACAAGGACAATGGCAAAGGCGAGCAGAAGTTCTTAAACTATGGCATGACAGGGCACATCAAGAAGGATTGTCATAATCCTAAGTCAAGAAAGGAGATATCAGAAAGTTCTTCTAGAGAGGTCAACAATACAGAATCCAGTGAGGAGGCAGGTGGTAGTGACGTGTTGACCGCATTAAAATTCGGATATTTCAACGATGAATGGATTTTAGATACAGGGGCTTTGTATCACATGACCCCTCATAAGAGTTGGTTTACTAATTACAGTAAGTGTGATAGTGGCCAGTTGTTTATGGACAGACAATGCCTAAATGTGGTTGGTGTTGGATCAGTGTGTATTAAGATGTTTGATGGCATAGAGCGTATCTTGATAGATGTGAGACACGTTCCTGAGTTAAGAAAGAGTTTGATATCTTTGGGAGCACTCGTGACACTTAAGTGCAAATTCATAGGGTTCAATCGTGTCCTTAAAGTTTCATAGGGGGCACTCGTAGTCATGAAGGCACAGAGGAATAGTAACCTTTATAAGTTGATCGGGAGCACTTTATCGGGTTGAGCTACAACAACAGTAGAGGATTCCACGTTTACACGTATGTGGCATTCGCACTTAGGTCACATGAGCAGCGGGGCATAAGGTACTTTCTAACCGTTGTTTAATTTCAGTTTTTAAAAGTATTAATTTCATTATATGCGAGCATTATATATATGGTAACGCTAGCTATTTCTAGTGGAGAATTGTCATGGTTTGTTATGTTCATTAATGATTACTTCAAAAAAGCGTGGGTCAATTTTATGAAAGATAAATTCAAGATTTTCACCAACTTCAAACAGTAGAAGATGATGGTGGAAAAGAATGAATTAAATTTTGGGGATGAAATTTGTTTAAGGGGGGTAGATTGTAACACTCTGAACTTTTCAATACCCGAGTATTAAAAGTTTTCGAGTGTTACCATGAAATTTAATTTAGTATATATATGTGTATGTCACCAATTTAGCATATCCTAACTTTACATCTATTCTCTAACCCGAATTTCACCGTTGGGAATAATCTTCATCCATAGATCAAGTCATCCAACCGTTAATTTTAGGACAAGATTATCATATATTCAAGTATTCTCACTTTCTCACAATAACCCACCATTCAATCAATTATTCACCTCTAGGTAAAGATATCTGACCGTCCACTTTGAGTTTGGACCACCTGATCATAATAAACTAACTACTTGATCTCTACATCCACTCGTACACATATCGAATCAAGATGTTGATCCGTTCATCTTGTTCACCACCTATGAATATGTTTAACCCACCATCAAGACAACAATTTGAGGAACTTACACATGTGAACAAGTCACTTGAATCTAACTGTATACATGTTCTACCTCTTGATCATTCTAAAAACCTACTTGTGTTCATTCGTTTACAAAACTGACCGAATAACCACCTACTTACATGATCAGAGTACTAACCATCAAGTTTTTCTATTTTTAACATGCTATCTGACCGTCTATTATATTTGGATCCTCCAAACGTGTTGCCTAAATATTAAAATGAACCGCTTAGTTCAAAGATCATAAGGTATATGTCACAACTACCAATTGACTTCTCTATTAGATATATGAAAGCGTTGATTTAGACCGCGGTCTAGCCTATTAAAAAAGCATCTTGGTCATTTGTAAGCGATCAAGGCCCAAAATGGGGCGATGGAAAGAGAATGAAGAATAAAGAATGTCTGTCAAAATTTAATGTATTTGGATGGTGTAGTCCGACGTTACAGATGGCGAATGGTGAAGAAATAAAATATGGCAAAATCGAAAATGTTTAATGCCATTAACTTATACTCTTGAATTCTATATCACATAGTTCCCATGATCTGTTTCATGTAAAATTTTATACCATGCCTATTTATCATAAATTAACCATACACATCGAATTTCAGCCCTTGGATCATTGTAAAAGTAGCCTAATTGACAAATCAGCTCCTTAATCGTTGATTTTGGTGTCCATCGAGTGAAGAAAGCTCGTAGGTAGTTAAGGTAGAATATTTCCATTTATATGAATGATTTGGATTTTCCATCATATAGACTAAGTGTGAAATATGAGAACCCCACCTTTGTAGGCTTTTCCTTAGCCAGCTTCCGATTGACCCACTTTACTCCATTAATCGCAACTCAAATTTGAACCACACTTTAGCCTCATATAACGATGATATCATACAAAATTTAGACCCCGATTTATAATCCTACACTATTGAATGATGACCGCCTTAACTCCAATTCCTTCCTTTTGGTGTAAAAGTTGAAATTTCAAATTTAGGCCTTTTCCACCATTGATCAACCACCAATTTTTGTCCAACCATTTTCTTACCCTGACTACACATTTGTCCCAAAATTGGGCCCTGATCATTAAGTGTGGACTGTTAATTAAGATCAAGATCATTTTGGCACCAGTTATGAGCATTTTCAAGATAGGTCAATCTAAATTTCGGATCACTAAGAAAATCATATACCCCGGCTCTATTCGATGACCCCGACACACTGGATGAATTAAATTTAAAGAAAGATTGCTAGAAAAATATCAAATTAGATAAACTCAATCCAAGTGGGATGTGAAACACACCCCTCTCACATGTCCACTCCTTTTATAAAAGGGGTGTACGTTCCCTTTTCCACTCACACACCACCTCCCAAACGTCCAAGGAGGAGAGAAAGAGAAAGAGAAAGAGAAAAGGAAGCCTAGACGCCTATCATCTTCTTCCTTCTCAACATGTGTGGTGTCTTCTTTTTGCTCAAGTGATGTCGTGATTCATGTAGAAACTTTCCTAAATTGATATCTACCTAAGGTTTAGATCTAAGGCTAAGGTGAGGGATTCCTTTAAAGCTTACACAATGCGCCACACACCTGAGTAGAATGGTGTGGTTGAGCGGATGAATAGGACTCTCTTAGAGATTGTCCGATACATGATGAGCAATGATAGGTTGGGCAAGGAACTGTGGATTAAGGCTATTAATATGGCTAGCTACTTAGTGAATTAGTCCCCTTCTACGACTATAAATTGTAAAATTTCTAAGGAATTATGGAGTAGTCGACAGGTAGACTACTCGAAGCTGTGAGTATTTGGTTGTAATACTTACTCTCATGTACCGTAAGTTAATAAAGATAATCTGGACCAAATGGCTAAAAAGTACATCTTTGTCGGCTATAATGGCAGTGTGAAGGGTTATAAGCTATATGACCGAGTTACACAGAAAATCATTCTTAGTTATAACATCAAATTCGACGAAGGATATTTATTCTGTAAGGATGAATATAAGGAAGATGAGGTGTCGGTTGTGGACGTTTGGATATACGAAGATGAGACACAAGCTAATATTAAGATGCAGACAGAGGTACAAGAGTAGGTGGAGCAATCACCAGTGAGAAGAAATCCACCAAGGGATCATAGGTTACCAACAAGATATAGGAATGACTCGAATGTTGTTGCATTTTTCCTCATTATGGATGATGGGGATTCGTCTACTTTTCAAAAGGCTTTGACGATGTAAATGTCAAAAAATGGAAAGTGGTGCTGCATGATGAGATGAACTCTCTGTATAAGAATGAAATGTGAGAGCTATTGAAGCTTCCCATCAACCGTAAAATGATTGGGTGCAAGCGGATATTCAAGAAGAAATATAATAGGTACAAGGCAAGGATGGTTGTAAAGGGATATGCTCAGAAAGAAAGTGTTGACTTCATTAAGATATTCGCGCTAGTAGTGAAGAAAGTATCTATCAGATTCGTATTGGTGTTGGTTGCCCAATACAATCTCTAGCTGGAGCAGATGGATGTGAAGATTGCCTTCTTGCAAGGGGTTGGAAGAATAGATTTATATGAAGCAACCAGAAGGTTTTGAAATAAAAGGGGCAGAGAACAAGTTTTGAAAGTTGAAGATGTCATTATACGGTCTGAAATCGTCACCTAAGCAATGATATAAGAAATTTGATTCTTTCATGGTGAGTCCAAGGTTAACGAGGAGTAAGTATGCTCATTGTCCATTATTAGACACCGAATGATGGGAAGCTCATTATCTTGTTATTGTATATTGATGACATGCTTATTGGCGCCAGTCATAGCATGTCTGAGATCGACATACTAAAGACTCAACTATCAAGGACATTTGAGATGAAAGATCCGAGGGCTCCAAAGAGGGTTCTCAGCATTGACATACATAAAGACGGGAGTAGGAGCAGGCTATGGTCATCTCAGGTAGACTACCTTGTGAAGGTATTAGTGATGTATGGGATAGACAAGGCAAAGTCGGTCAGCATTCCCTATGCAGCTTATTTTAAAGTTTCTTTTGAACAGTGTCCTGAATCAGATGAAGAAAAATAGGTTATGTCTCGCGTGCGGTTGGTAACTTGGTGTATTCAATGGTCTGTACGAGACTATATATTTCACTTACGGTGGGTATTGTTAACAGATACACGTCTAACCTTAGCAGGCAACACTAGGAGCTACTTCGATATATTCGAGGTATGCGGAACTATGTCTTAACATTTGAAAATTTAGAGATAATTTAGTAGGTTATGAAGATTCAAATTATGCAGGCAATGTGGATAATAGAAGGTTAACTTCCGGTTACTTGGTGTTGACGAGTGGAGCGACCAGATGTATGTCGAAGCTTCAGTCTGTGGTGGCTCTTTCCACAACCAAAGTTGAGTATATGGCGGTGATAGAAGAATTTAGAGAAGGTGTTTGTTTGAGGGGAATCGTAAATTTGTTAGGGCTTCGCAGGAGGTCGTGCTAGTTGAAATGGCGGTAAAGACCGCACTAGTTGAAGAAGGAATATGCCAATATGTCTTAGAGGGGGTGAATAGGACCTTTTAAAGTTTTTATGATTTATTTAAAAATCCTACTTCACTAATCCTATTATCATGTAATTCTCAGGATTACTCAAATGTAACTCTACTGGCTTCCAAGCCTGGTAGAGGATCCAATCACAAACTGCTTAAGGAGTAAACAATATGCAATCTAGTTCATAATGGATATGACTGTGTAGGTGTGTGAGGAGTGATCAAATATTCAGATATGGAAGTAGTAAAGCAAATCACTCAATCAAAATAACAATCTTAAACACAGTCATTTTATAGTGGTTCGACAATAAGTTTACTCCACTCCCAGTAACCGCACTCAACCCTTGAGTGTACTGGATTTCACTAAGGAGGTTTCACATGGTTCACCTCTAACCTAAAATTTTAAATCAGGTTCACCTTCAACCTTTACAACCTACACCGAGGCTGACTGTTTATGCTCTCACGAGCAAGGGTCAACATAACGCACCCACTTTTAGGCACACTGGCCAAGGATCTTCCATAAGACCCTACTAGAGATTTCTACACGGTTGACCTCAAACCCTAAGGTTTTACCCGGTTCACCTAAAACCCAGAGTTTTACTGGTTCACTCCAAACTATATGTTTATGCTCTCCACAGAGCAAGGGTCCACACAACGCACCCACTACGTACACTCCCGCCGGAGGCCTCCTTGAGGACTTCAAAGGGTGAGAACCACTTAAGACCCAATCCTAGAAAGGAATGATCAAAAGTGTCCTCTTGGACTCTGGATACTTACAAATAAGCCGATGAGTCGCGTTTAACACAATGCCGAAGATCTCTTCCTTGTTGACGAAGAGTCTTCTACTCCCTTGATCCGCAACACAAGATAATATACCAATACTTAGATTTGGGTTGGGTCAAGGTTATGATGGAATCCTACTCTCTAAAGATTTTTATATAAGGAAGATAGAGTAGTTCCAATCATCTAGGCATTCAAGGCATCCCAGCTTAATGATTTACTATTAAGGTAGTAGCTGGAGGATCCTTGAATGTGGAAGTTCATTCCCCAATGCACTCTATTGAATGTCAATGGTGATGGTGGATTAGAGGATGAACTCCCTTGAAAGAAAGAGCTTAGGATATAAGATGTAAGTTGAAACACACAAAAGCTCTCTCTTCTTTCTCTCACAGCAACAAAAGACAAGTCCTCTATATATAGGCAAAAAGTTCCAACGGATATAAAACGATCACATTTATGATAGAATTCGATATCATCGAGCAGGTTCAATATCATTGAGCGTATACTCTCGATAGCATTGATGGTCTGCTCGATGACTCGGACTCAAAGTCATACGCTTTTGAAACTCTTTGCCAATTAGTCGATGAATTGAAACTATTGTCGATGCATCAGATTTCGAACTCCGATTTCATCGATGACAGGTTCGATCCATCGACACTTGAAAAAATGAGAGAGACTTGACTTCGAAATATTTCAGGTTTTCATGAATGATCGGGGAACCATCGAGATCATCGGAATTTGAATGTCGATGATATCGAGATCAGAGTCGAGGCATCGATAAATCCAACTGATTTGCCTTTAAGCTTGCTGGACAGTTTATGACCTTGTTCGATGCAATCGACCTGGTGCCGATATCATCGATATTTGAATATCGATTCTATCGAAGGGCCCTCGATCATAGTTAAAAATGACCTGAAATATCTGCTGTGAAAAATGCGCGCCCTCAATCGATATCATCGATGGACTTCTGATGTTATCGATATTTGATTTCAGATTATATAGGAAGAGCATCGATATATCAAAGGAATTTGAGATTTTCATTAAAAAACAGGGGCGCCGAAAATCTATCTGTCGATCTTATCGAGCCATTCTCGATGGACTCGAGATTTGAATATCGATGATATCGATAGGTGTATCGATACATCGATAATTCGTCTAGATATGTTGTGCAGTTGCTGGACATATTTAGTGCTTATATCCGATGATATCGATGGTGTATCGATACATCGATAAATCCATCCAGATGAATATTTAGTTGCTGGACACTTTTGGTCCTCACATCGATCATATCATTAAGGTATCGAGGACATCGACAGAGCAGGTCGATCATATCGAGGGTGTTTTGATAAAAGTGACAGGGCGAGAAAAACTTAGAGATTTTCCTTTTTTGAAAAAAGTTTTCTACCCTAAAACCCTATGATTTCTAACTTATTTTTAAGGGTTTTCTTCACCTGGTGTTTTTGGGTCATGGGATGTGAGGCTTTAGATTTACCTGTGACGAGCTTGCACACATCCGGTTGAGGCAGACGCTTGAATTGATCTTCCTATCGAGCTCTGTAGACAGTTTGACTCACCACTCACGTAACTTGACAAACCAGGGCACTTTCACTGGTTAATTGTGACAACAAAAGCGTGATTAATTTAATGAAGAACTCTATTTATCATTCACATACTAGACATATTGATGTGCATCATCATTTTATCCAAGTGCTTGAGGAAGGAGGTGTGACTCCTAAGAAGATACACACGAGCATGAATCCGTCTAACATGCATACGAATGTGGTTCCCGCAGAAAAGTTCAAGTTTTGTATAACTTTTCTAGGCATGACGAAGCCGTAATAAGGAAGGAATATGCACGAGAAGTGATGATGAAGCTATGATGGAAGGCAATTAGAGAAGGTAATGACAAAGGAGCAATGGAGACTGAATATTGAAGGCATGGTTGAGATTGTTGTTTAATGTCTTAAATCTGTCTGTAACAAGGTCTATCGATGGCATCGACAGACCACTCGATCCCATCGAGCAGATGTGGATAATGTTGATGACATCGATAAATTGCTCAATCTCATTGAGAAAATCCAAAAATAAATAAATTTTATTTATTTGCTGTAAAGTCTTGGAAGTTGCTACTCAATGACATTGAAGGATCTTCGATGTCATCAACTAGTCTTTGATGTCTTTTGATGTTTGTCGATGCCATCGAAGGTTCTATTGAGCGTGCACAAAGAGTTGCATAAGTGTGCGATTTGTTTCCTGTTCCGGTTGGATAGTATGTATACTAGGTGTAATCAGGATTAGGGAAAAGATTTGAGAGGAATAGGGCTTTCTAAGGTGTCCTAAAGGATTTAAGGGCATAACTAGGATTTCAAAGGAGATTCGAGGGTTGTTCGAATCGGTAATATTTATTATCTTTCATAATTTGCTATTATAGTGCATTACTCATCACTTTGTGCCGTAGGTTTTTCCTGCAAAAGTTTTTCCACACAAAATTTGGATTGTCTTCTTGTTAGGTTTGTTTGTGCGATTGCCATTACTTTGCTTGATTCTGCTCCATGTGTTTCCACGGGTCCCAACACTATTTTCCCTCTTTGGTGATAATGGAACTAGATAACCGGTGGAGAATGACTGTCTATAAACAACATCCCAACCATTCAGCAACGAAACCTATAACATCGTATCCCACCATAGCCCACAACGTGAGCTTATTCCAAGTCATGTTCCCTCCTTACACCACATATGCTCCTAAAAGTGCTAGTGGTCATCACCACCAATCTATTTGTTTTCCTAACCCCTTGCCATTATATATATATATATATAT
Organism: Magnolia officinalis; assembly: GCA_021015155.1. Lineage (NCBI taxonomy): Eukaryota > Viridiplantae > Streptophyta > Magnoliopsida > Magnoliales > Magnoliaceae > Magnolia > Magnolia officinalis. Next base: position 28,446,404 of record JAJHSJ010000007.1, read on the forward strand.
ATATATATATATATATAAGTAGTTTGTCATATTCTTTCGATGATTGTTAAATACCGCACCATCGTCCATCTTTATTTCTCCATCTCTATGATGCTACGTACCCATGGGACTAATGTAGAAGCGTAAATGATACTCCACACAGACACGCCCTCATTGCACCATTCGGTGTTTGTACAGATTCGTGTACACGTTGTTGCAGAGACACACATGGTCGGAGGAGATTCCTCCTCTGTGATATTGACCAATGGGGAGAGGCAGAGAGGAACCCGGAAGAGAGTAATGGGTCAGATGTTTTTTTTATTATTATTATTTAACATTGGGGTTGGATGGTTTTTCACGATATTGTAAATTCATATATATATGTTAATGCAAAGATCTGGTTCTCCCTCGCCGAGCTTCAAGTACCTGCACAGGAGAAGAACAAAGGAGACCCTGGCTAGATCAAGGGACCCTTCGATGCCAAAGTTAGGTTGGAATCTGGTTCGAGTATTGTAGAGGTGTTTCGGGTGAGAGATTTTGCGTACCTCTTCCTGTAGGTGAGTCCCTTATTTATACTATTCATAGGACAGGGTGGCCCCTCATCTTAGGCATAATCTCAGCCATTAGGCGAGACGTGCGCAGGCGATGATGTCGCCGGTTATACCAGAATCATGGGTCAAGCAGTTATTTTTCTCGTGCGTTACTGGAGGAGATTATGCACTTAGCTTATCTGGTCAAACTCTCCTGGTCAAGCAAAGACCGTCTGAGCCGAGCTCTGTTGAATGGCTAAGGACAACTCAGACCGGGCTAGTCAGAACTTGACCTGGTCACTTAGCCGAGGATGGTTCGAGTTGATCGAACCACGCCTATCTCAGCCCAAGTTATGGCTCAGACCTAACTTGTTCATTGGCCCTGGCTATTCTTTGGCGGTCCTCTGATTGAATCAGATCATCTAGTTCTCGGCAAGCGTGAGCGTCTAGTAGTTTGAGATCTCATTTTGTTGAGGACTATGTTTGTAAACTTAATGTCAGTTCCTTTCCGTAAAACATTTCAGGAACAATTGTTTGACCTTGAAGGTGGTTTGGCCGAGCCGCCCTTAAACGTGGCCAGGCCAGGCTGACCTTGAAGGTGGTCGGATTATATTTTCCCATAACTATATATATATATATATATATATAGTCATGCTCACGTGCACACCTTTGCACTCGTGTCATGGGCATCTAATCCAAACGGTTCATGTGATGTGGAATCCCATGAAACCCCAAGGGACAAATTTTTACCCTGATATAAAATTCTGGTGGGCTATGGCAAAGAGAAATGCAAATCAAGTAAGAAAACTGTTTTCATTTTTCATGACCCACTAAAGTTTTGGATGGAAGTAAATATTACGCCCAGAGGTTTCATGAGGTGTTGCTTCATGTGGGGCCATCCAGATTTTCGAGTCACATCATGTATGATAAGTTCTCAAATAAGTTCGCACCAGTTCAATGCAAACTGGTGCGCAGCTGAGCATTCATGGATATATATATATATATATATATATATTATATATATATATATATATATATACACACACACTGTGTGTGTGCACGCACCGGACTGTTTAAACAGTCACTTCAGATTACTCGAGACATGAGTGGAAATCTCTCCTCACTCAGGCTCATTGTGATGTTTTACAGCTGACATTACAGCTCGTAAATCAAATGGCAAATTTATAGTGATGGTAGCGTTATCCACCATGGTAAAAACATAATAATGAGACTGGGGATCAAGTGCCCATGTGGTGTTAATGGTGTGTGTGACTTCGTGGGGTATGGGTGTGTGAAAAAAAAAAAAAAAAAATGGTAAAAATAATAATAATAAATTACTCCAATTTACCACCCTAAAAGGTAATCCAAACACAATATATCTTTTTGTTATAACTGACCAATACTTAATAATTGCATTTTAATACAAAAACATAAAACACACATTGGATATGTAACAATTATCACAATTTCTTGTAAGGACTACTACCATTTCATTTCACTCGAAACTTAGCCATGGAACCGACTAATCATCTAGTTTGTATCACAATTTGCACATAACTGATTTGCAACGGAAAGCATATTACTGAAATAATCGACAAAATAGTGTGTATAATAATTTTTAATACTTCAAAATCACTTTTGAATGTTTGGATTTGTACAAATATCACTCAATTTATGTATTTGTAGCTTTTCTCCAAAAATTCTTATACTTCTTTGCTAGTTGTAGCTTTTGAAATTCTATTGAATTTTATCCCATTTACTATATGAAAGATGAAATAGTGTCTTTTAGTAATTTTTCTGACATTGTGAAAGGGCTTCATACGGATGTGTGGACTACATTGTAGCCATTCTTCACCAAATCTCATAGTTCCTCGGTCAAAACATTTTTGTTAGTGTTCCAGTGATAGAAATTTATACCATAAAACCTTAGAAACTGTGGTCCAACAATTCAATTCAAGGATACGGTTCATGTAAATGTAGCGTCATTCAACTTGATTACACCAAAAGAAGAAAAAAAAAAAAAAAACTATTTCTCACCTGGCTATGATACGGACACGGATTACCTAATGAACCCGACAGTAGCTGGTCGGCCAGGGAAGTGACGTCACCACATTATTTGGCCCCCACCATGATGTATGTGTTGTATCCACACCATCCATCAGCTTGGAGAGCTCATTTTAGATCATGAGGCGATCGAATGAAGCAGATCCAAAGATCAAGTGGACCCCACTATAGAATATAATGGGGATAGTGACGCCCACCATTGAAACCTTCCTAAGGCCCACCATGACATATATTTGGGATCCAACCTGTTTATAAGTTAACACAAATATGCAATAAGGGAAAACATAAATATCAACTTCATCCAAAATCGAAAACTGCTGTGGCCTAAAGAAGTTTTTAATAATAGGTATTCAATCCCCATTGTTTTTTGTGGCAAGTAATTTACTTGAGCTTTGGATCTGTCTCATTCTTTGGCTCCTGCCCTTAAAATAATCTCTCTAAAATAGATGAACAGGGTGGATACAAGGCATATATCATGGTGGGGCACACACAACGTGGTGTCATCACTCGAGCAGAGATCCCTGTTATTCTACTTTAAAGGTCTTTTGATACTAATGCTTAAACAACCTGATGAGCACCTTTTGGCAAATCTCTGACAGGTAGAAGGCACACATAATAGGTCCCACGTTGAATCATGACAAATAAATAGAAAATCCAGCGTCTCACTCAAAAAGTAAATAATCAAACTTAGGTATGGATTTCTGACGAAATTTGACCACATGGTTTAGCTTCATCATCCTGGTGACACTCGTTGGCCAATGTGCTCATTGATCTCGGCCACTCTAATGAACGGCTGTCACTTGCACAGGTCTATGAATACGATGATGGTGAGCTGCGTTGATGAGTGGATTAACATCGCTTTCGTGGTGGTCGGTTCAAGGCGTTGTACAGATAAAAGACGATTGGGTGGCATTGGGCGCTGTGGGGCCACTGTAATGTAAGTGTTTTTTTAAGTCATGTTACTCATCCAGCTACTCATTTTATAATATAAGTTAAAAAATGAACTAGATCAAAAGCTTAAATAAACTACACTATAGAAAAGGATAGTCATTGAATGCCTATCATTAAAAACTTCTCCATGCCAGAAACCTTATCAATGGCTTTGGATGGCAAATAAACCGCACGACATCCTTTAGAAAACCTTTAAAAAAGGTTTCAATGATGAGGTGTGGTGTAGCCTATTTGTGCTTTGGATTACTTTATTTTTAGGTTGGCATTGAAATGAGCGTGCAAAAGGCATAAGCAAGTTAAATATAAAACACACACATTATTGCGGGCCTTGCTAAAGCGATAGACAACATGAATATAAAACACATACATCATGGTGGGCCTTGTAGTGCCCAACACCACCCAAGGGGTGCCACTTGGCTGCGATCCAGGTATCAGCGATGTGGGACCGCCCAGACCGTAGGGTCCACCTTGTATGCATTAAATGTCTATACGGTCCATCTGTTTTGCCAAATTATTCTACAACATAAGCTTAAAAAAACAACCAAAGTGCAAATCCAGGGGTCCAAACCATAGGATCCTTACTTTTACTCGGGTGGTAGACTCTCAGGAGTTTTAACAGCCGGTCAAGGGCTCGAGTATCCATAGGTGGTGAAATCCCACTACGGAGTGAGTGTGTGTGCGTGTGTAAAAAAATAAAAATAAAAATAAAGTGATCCAAACCATAGGAAAATTTTGTAGACTCCAAAAATTTTGGATGTGTTTTCCGTCTATCCACGATGCAAATCTAGGTGGTCCAAACCATAGAAAATTTTTGTGGGCTCCAAAAACTATGGATGTGATCCGTTCATCCATGGTGGTGGTGGGGTCACCACCCAATCCACTTCCAAACTTGCTGTCATTTGTTTTTTTAACCACCGGAGCAAGAGTAAGGATCCAACTTGCTGTGATTGGTTTTGCGTGATTGACATGCTTCACTGTACACGTGCCAACCATGTTACACACTGATCAATAAATGGTACTTGTTCTCCCGTGTGCTCGCCCATGCACGGACCATCCTAACCTTACCTCTCAGAATGGACGATCAAAGCAAAATGATTGACGGTCAACATTCAAGGGGAAGCACTGACGACTGAGATCATCTCCATCTTTGTTGTAACTTTCAAGCCGGGCCATCCATGGCAGGACCTACAACATGTACGATGAGGATTGGTTGCCTCAGCATTCACGTGTGCGATATAGGGCTAGAAATCTGCGACGCATAGATAATATCTGACGTAGTAATGACATCACGGCGCCAATCAGACCGCGTTGGTGGTTGGAACGGTATTTTTTGAGTTTTCACCAAAACGTCTGCTTTACATGTACGGCCGCTCCTCCAGCTTTTAAAGCATGAGTTGGTTTTGCGTGACGAATCATTAGTGTCCTTATTCCAAAGCAACAGCCTGGATTTTGTGTCCCTTGGGTTCGATCCAAACCGTCCATGTTCTTGGCCGTATACTGACGTTTTATACTTTACAACCGGACTCTTCACCGCAGCTCAATGGACCACAGGTGTATCCTCATTGGACGCGTAGCTCAAACTTGCCCATTTGTACGGACATCAGAACAGATCACAAGGTGGGCCCCACCTTATAGATCATTCGTGAAAAAAATGGGAGCCGATCGAACTCATTGGATCAATGGTGGATCATGGACACGGTTTGGCTCGTGACCCTAACACCAGTCACCTACCTGGTGTCAAAGATCTGTGAGCCACACTATACATTGGATCAATGGTGGATCATGGATGCGGTTTGGCTCTACAGAGCTTTGATACCAGCTAGGCTGGTGTTGGGGTCGTACTACCCAAACCGCGTCCCAGGATCACCACAACACGAACCCTAGCCCCCAAAAGGATTCGTGTACATGGTCAGACCATACATTTCTTGAGGCCTAGGGTTCACACAAGCTGGAATCAAACTCATTGTACCCGTTGAAATTGACGCTTGGCTACTGTCCTTCGAACCTTCAATACGATGGGTGGCCAGGATCATCCATCCGTTATGATTTTCAGATAACAATCCCTGGACCACCTTACAGTCTAAACGAGCGCTCGAGTAGCACCAAGACAATAGATGAGTGGCCACAGATTATCATTGTACTTGATGACAAACGCACACATGAATAGGTGCCAAAAAAAAAAAAAAAAAAGGGGAAAGAAAGGAAATGATAAAGGAGGCAAAGGATAGAAATGGGACCACAATATAAGCTATTAATATCAAATCTCTTGGTTCGATTTGACCGTACAAGATGTGGTTAATTGCATTACGTTTGTTTGTCTCCCAACTCACGAGCATTTCCGATTTCATCAGCCCTTTGTCACGAATTTCCTTTCTTTCCTTTCATTTCTGGGCAGCTGTCACTGCACCTTCCCTCCTGCATGCTACGGAGCCAAAATATCATATTTATCCAAGATCCAAACCGTTCACTGGATGGGCCACGTTGTCTTTATCCATATCCTACCCTAGAAATCTTGTTGGCTTGATCTTATTCTGGCTCTTGAGATAAGATAAATATGGACCTTGTTTATTTCTTTTCCCATGTGTCACTCAGTTGTTGAGCTGATCAATGTGATTTCAGGCATGAGGAAACTAAGCGGTTGGATCCTGCTGATGAGTGGCTTGGATCTAACATATTTCTACCACATTGGCACGTGTGAGGAATGAACAATGCAAAAAGTTAATACGGAAGTGCAGTTAGCGTGGGGCTGCAGATATTAACCATCCTTTATTCCTGTGGGCCAAGCTCCTCTCAACTCTCAACTTCAAGTGGGCCCATTAGGTCCAAAAGAGCTTTTTATGCAGCCCTCCGTACGCAGCATTTCGGATCAAAATCTCCCTTCTTCATGTTATTTACTAAAAGCAACACTACTTGCAAGAATATTTACCAAAAATCTCTTCATCTAGGGTTTTTCTTAACAAGAAACACCCTGAATCTTGTTTTCTTTCCTTTTCTTTTTTCTTTTACTCATTAGCTTCTCTTGCTCACAACACAACAGATAGCATATAGAATCTAAAGGATAAATTGGATGCCAACCGCACTTGTTGTTTGGAATGTAAGACTTCTATTAGGTGGCCCACAAATTGATGGTTTAGATTGGTTAACCTATTTTAATCGTTGAATTATTTAGTTAATTTGATCATATTGATGGGCTTCATATAAGTTATGATTTGTTCAGATACAAAAGGAGGATATGTTTTCCGTAAAGATGTAAGGAATTTCAGATGAACATAAATTCTTTAAGTGTGGAGACGCTTAAAACAAGTTAAGCACAAAAGAAATCTCTCTCTCAATCTTAACTTGATAAGAGAGCTCTCTCCATTTCTATTTATCAACATATATTGTAGATGTCTTTACCAAAGGGTGATCATTTTCGACATTCAAGTTTCTTCGGAATAAGTTTTCAGTCCACGAGCGGCCAATTAACTTGAGGGGGGTGTAATAGTCAAATAAAAGGATAACATATAATTCTTGCATTGAAATTCTTAATCATTCAAAAGTGAGAATAATTGTCAATAAATATGATATAAAATTTGAAACCACTTATTAATAAAATTAGGGCCGATCCCCATACATCTCTATGAATTAATTCAAGATTGATAGTAGAAGATGAGGAAGAAATAAGATGTAATTTCTTATTTTCTTGAAGTTGATAAGAATGACAAATAGAGAAAATTTTGAATGATCTAGAGTGTGGAATGGTTGATTTGGAGAGAATAGCTTATAAGATTAATGATGAAGGATGTTCGAGTCTTAAATGCCATATGGAGGATGGACCACCAGCACCAAGAAGAGTAAAAGGTCTGGAATTATTGATGTGGTTGGTAGAGAGATAGAAATGATATAATCTATTTTTAGTTTTCCTGTGGAAAAGAGTCTTCCCTGACAATTTATCTTTTCCAATAAAAAATTATCATCAAAGCAAAAGATACCACTATTATCTTTTGAAGAACTATTGAATAAAAAGAAGGTTATAGTAGATGTTGTAGGTCAATATAAAATATTACAGAAATAAAAACTAGAATTGGAAGCATGTAATGTAGAGGAACCAGTGTATGAAATGGACAAACCTTGATTGCTCCCTACATAGATTTTACCATCTCCTTGATAAAAGATTTTATCAACTCTTTTAAATGATTTGATGCCATGAAGAATGAATAAGAATTTATTGAAGAATAATAAAGTTTAGAATCTTATTGAATTGTCTAAATAGATTAAGTGAATTAATTATAAATTAATGGAATCTAAAATAAACTAGAATTTAAGGTTGATGCTGAAAGATAAAAAGCTAGTTGTTAGGGATCATAATTAGTGTAAAAGTATCGATTTTAAAGAGACTCTCTAATGCGCGCGCACGTGTGTGTGTGTGTAAAATCTTTTAGGATATAAGGCACTTGTAGTTGCATTAAATTGTTATTAAAACTGCATGCCTCAGTAAAGATTTCAATGAGTACATATATATATGAAGTAATTAGAAGATTTTGCATTCAATGGCTTACAAAATTTTGTCTTCAAACTTTAAAAGTCCATTTATGGGTTGCATATATAATGACAAAATACTTAAAATTTCATAGGATAATTTTCTCATTTGATTTTGTGGAAAACAATGGCGATGAGTATATTTATGTAAAAATTAGAGGAAAAAAAATTCATAACATCAATCTTATATGTTGGTGATATTTATTGGCCACTAGTAACATTGAAATGTTGCACGATATATATATATATATATATATATATATATATATATATATATATATATATATATATATATATATATATATATATATATATATATATATATATATATATATCTCAAATTTTTGAAATGAAAGATCTTAGAAATGTCTTCTTTGTCATCAAATTGAAATATACCATGAAAGATCACGTTGATTACTTGACTTGTTATAAAGAGCCTATATTAATACAATTCTTGAAAGGTTCTTCTAGCAAAATTATGCTCCTGGCCAATCATTTATTACAAATGGAGATAACTTAGGCAAATTTCAAGCATAATCTCTTATATATGCATGTCTTAGTTCTCTCACCTACATCATATTAGAAAAGAATAAATAATTTTGCATCGATTGACAATTTCTAAATAAACCAATAAAATGTCCATAAGATCGAAAGGAATAAAGAATTTTGCATCCGTTGACAATTTCTAAATAAACAAATAGAATATGGAAGATCCAAGAAATTAAACTTCTTCATCTTCAAATAATGGTTGCTCAATTATATATGTAATTTAGATTAAGTTCCTAAAATCTCCATATCAATTCATATGATAATCTGTTATTCTGCAAGATTATGATTCCATGAAGCCCATATAACAAAAAGCTCATTGAGGTTCAGTTTGATTTATGTGAGAAGACATTCTTTTTTTATCCATCCGTTCAAGTTGCGTTGTCAGTCCAAATTTGGTACTGATGTCCTACTTATGTGTTATGTTAGTGGGAAAGATGGTAGGGTACTACGTTATGGAACCTTGCCAATATCTAATCAGTTCTGAAAGTTACGAGCAATCTATCTTTATTTTTTCTTCCTGAGATATGAATGAGCTTTCTTTGAATAAGTGAAATCTTAATTAGGGCTTTTATAGGACTAGGCTGGAACATTGGCCCAAGCAAGGGCTTAGATTTTAACTTTTTTGGGTACTTCTCCTTAGCTCCAGCCAGGTTTCGGGTCCATTTATCACCATTATAGGCTAGGATTGGGGTTGAATTTAAATTCGAATAAAGGATATCCCAATAGTCACATTGGTCCTATGATCTTAACCATCCATTTAATCTGGAGATTACCACTCAATTGTGGGTAATTGCAGAACCCTAACCAGAGGCTTTGCATAGTGCACTTGTTTAGACATGTGGAGCCCATGGACAATTGATTCAAACCATTGGTCTGTTGTTTTCAGCGTGGATGGACTGTCCTAAAAGACCTTCAGATTGAAAGACTCCAGTCACCAGCCTTAAACTAGTTGAATGTGGCTTGTTCTTTAATTTTCTTTTCAATTGTAAGTCAAAAGGTTAGGATTGTAATGTAGAGCGGGCTGTAGACCTATTCGTGGTCCAGATGGAAAAAAAAAAAAAAAAAACCCTGAACGAAAGCAAATGTAATCCATCCAATTTGGGCCTAGTTTTACTTAGGGCATGATCTAATTGGGCTTTAGGCGTGTCCAGATCAGAGAAATTCAATTCAAATTGAGAAAAAAAAATGTTGTTCAAAGCGAAAATTGTAAATCAACCATAACTTTTGATCTGGAATGAGTTACGGAACACACAACCTATGAATTTCGAATGAAATTTCATTTTGAGGCCAACTGACACCCATAAAGGTGTCACGTCATTACTTTTACCGAAAAATGACTCCTTCCTACTAAAATTTCTCATTTTTTTAAAGAAAAAAATAATATTATTTTAAGTTTTAAGTCAGATGTAACTTTTTATTCTTAGAATTTTAGTATTTTCTATTTTCTTAGGGTGTGCTTCTTATCATGCCAGGAATCATCCCGCGTAGTTAGATTAGAACTTTCTATTTTAGTAAGTTTTAGTTTATTTGCATTAGGATTCTTAATTAGAGTTTTATTTTATTATTTAAAGATTTATAATCACGGTTGAAAGACAAATTTCAATAAAGTATTATGAATTTTCTTAACTCTTGTGAATTCGAGAGCTATTATACCTTGTGGAGTCAAGATCTTATTCTCTTAAGGAAGACTGTAATCTTTCTCTTTATCTCTTCACACTATTCCCTGTGTCAAATTGTCGGGCAGATCTTTCAGCACAGTCCATCCATGGGATCCTACGGACTATTGGTCTGGATCATTATAACATGGCCCCACTTTTGAAAATTAAAAATCTGAGTATACCGTGAAAAGCTTCCATTGGGGATCCTATATTCATATTTGTTTTTGCTTTCCATTTGATAGGACCTGATTATACGGTTAAAAATGGAATTTAAGTAATGAAACTTTTCATATATACTCCATCTATAGTACTGGGCCACACGATTTAGATGGTATGTATTGATATACATGTATGCCATGTCCACTGTCTACGATTGATGTACAGTGGGTCGCGGATAATTTCATGACCAAGATGGACCAAAAAAGGCCCAATCGGAGACGGAGATGATGTAGACCATCAGAACTTAAAACGGACGTATCTTGCAGACCGGAATAAGCTATTGGACATACCATATATGATTTTAGGGTAGACGAGCTACTTTAGCCACCGAACCTGGCTTTGCCAGGTTTCCCTTGCCGAATTTGCGAAATACCATCAGATTGACGGTCTAATTCTTGTTTTAATTTCTTTTTTACTATTTACAGCAAGTTTTAGTTTTAGTATAACTCTTCATCCGTTGGGCTTTAGGAGTTGTGCCCAACATGAAAAGTGCTTAGAATAATTAGTAGAATAGCATGGTTGAGCCAAATAGGACACTTACTATTTTTGGCCGAAAACCATGAGGTCTAGTGGAAATCACAACCGTCTAGTAAGTCACAATTTCTAGGAGTTTTAGTTGTAGTTTAATTTTCCTTAGGGTTTGTAGCCTTATTTAAAGAGTTGTAATCTCATTTTTCATTATCAATCAAATTATTTCTAATATTTTATAATTATTTCTATTTTCTTTTCCTTATATATTCAAGGTTTGTCTAAGAGGATTCCGAACGGTACTTATCCCCACTGAGGAAGACGGTGCTCGACCTTACGTCCTTCCCTACATCAACAAATAACCCCGTTTTGCAAAGGAATCATTTGTGTTGCTCAACAGTAAATGTAGAGATTGTTTGTTAACCCGCTTAATCCGGTCCATGTGCGCCCATGGTTGGTGATCTAAACTGTCCATTTGATGAGATGCACAGTTGATACACTACCTCTAAAATGTTCAGGATGGGAAGAATCTAACCATTCAAATGATCCAAGATTGAAATATTCCTCTTTGGTGAGTCCATCATATAAAGAAAATGTCCCAACATGCATGGAATCCTAAGCGACATCAAGCAGTACGTTTGCCTATGAGTAGGACCCACTAATTCCTCTTTGGTGTTTTGGGAAATTAGATGGTCCAGAAAGAAATGTTTTGTACTTTGGGGTGATGCATGTGGGGCCCATTTCCATGGGGAGGTGTCCCGATAGGTACAAAGTCTTATCATTGACAACCTGTGCTTCCAAATAATGGGAAACTCAAGAGATTGTATGGACAGCTTAGGGTTGTTGAGATGTTGTTTCATGAAATGAAACGGTCGTTCGGTGGGAAGGATAATTAGTTGTAACCATCCTCTTCAATCTCATTACTTCAGTTTAGTACCGACAGGTGGGGCCCCCATGTATTCAAGTGGCCAAGATTCTCCATTATTTGATGGAACTGGCTATTTCAGTGATTGTTTCTGAAATGGGAAACTTCGAATTCCGGCAAACCAAACCCAAGTCAGACCGTTCAAATCGTGAGAGAGTAACCACAAAGTAATGCCGACGGAGGTATCGTAATAATCCAATTGCTGAGGATTAAATGGATGGAGTAACCACAAAGTAATGCCGACGGAGGTAACGTAATAATCCAATTGCTGAGGATTAAATGGATGGTAGAAAATAAAAATTAAATAATAATAATAATAATAAATCAACGGTCTACATCCAACAAGTGATATCTGGAGGTTAAGACCCTCTAATCAATGGCTCACATGTTTTGGGCTGAGCTTGGACCTATTAGAATTGCCTGTGTAATGTAGAGCACGTCGTGGACACTATCATGTCCAAGATGGACCAAAAAAGGTGTGAGGTGGAAGTGATTAGCTAGTACTGTCAGAACCCTAAAACATGCATATCTCGCAAACTGGAATGAGTTATCCAATGTGTCATATATGATTTTTGGGGTAAGAGAAGCTACTTTAGCCACCTAACCAACTAAGTTGCCCATGCCAATTTTGTGAGATTCCATTAGAACAATGGGGAAAAATCTTTTTTAATTTCGTTTTTACTATTTATGATAAGTTTCAGTTTGATCATAACTCTTGATCCTTTGAGCTTTACGAGTGGTGCCCAACATCAATAGGGCTTAGAAAATTTAGGAGAAAAACATGGTTAGGCAAAATTAGACACCTAGTATTTTTGGTCGAAAACCATAAAGTCTAGTAGAAATCGTGACTATCTGTGATTATGAAACTTCTTCCAAGGTTTGGTATTATAAATTCGTATTTATCATTAATCAATTTATTTTTAAATTTATTAAATTTTATTTTTAGTTTTTTTTTTTTTTCTCATGAATTCGAGAAATCTCCATGAAGAGTCCAGAGAAACTCCATGGATTCAGAGTAATTATCCCCTTGAAGACGACGGTGATCGACCTCATCACGTCCATCCCTGCATCACCGTGGGGCCGGACTTGGTCTTCAGTTAATTTTTTCCAACCTTGCCTAGCCTAGCCAGCCGGGCCCAGTTTAATGTGTACACATGTTCTATCCTACAAATCCATTCTAACCATTAGTTATGCAACACATGCATCAAAGATGGAAGACAGTCGGTTTTCAATTTTCTCAGATTTTTCCGATTCCGTGTACCTGTGAGGCCCATTTCATAAACGACGGATTAGGAACATTTTACCTTTGCCAGAAAAAAACTTTAAAAAAAAAAAGAAAAAAAAAAAAAGAGAGAGATATTTGACCAATTGTTGGGCGGGCCACGTAGAGCCTTGCACAGCCAACCTTTTCTTGAGGATGGGCCTGGGTCTTGTAGTGCAGGCCAGGCCATTCAGGGCCTTATCTGGCACGGCCCAACACCAGCCCAAGTGAAGGACAGGAGCTGAGGCTTTTAAAACCTACTGCGAGAACGCAATGGGGAGTGGAACTCTTTACTTGGCACCGCCGTGAATGGGGTGTGGGACGAAAATCATGCTCAATGCATGACTGTGACCGTTGGTTGGCGGAGCTCTCTCAGTAGCGAGCGGATTCCCGCTTCACCCAACATATGGTACGGCCCTGACCGTGGGGCCCACCTTCATGTATTTATTGCATATCCATGCCGTCCATCCGTTTTTCCAGCTCATTTTAGGGATTGAACTTATAAAATAAAACAAATTCAAATCTCAGGTGAACCACACCACAGGAAGCAGTGATGATTTATCATTAAAAACTTCACGTGGGTCACAAAAGTTTTGGATCTCTCTCTCTCTCTCTCTCTCTCTCTCTCTCTCCTCTCTCTCTCTCTCTCTTCCTCCTCTCTCTCTCTCTCTCTCTCTCTCTATATATATATATATATTATATATATATATATATATATTTTCCTTCAGGTCTGTGTAACATCATGAACAGGTTGGACGGCAAATAAACATTTCTGTGGGTCCCAAGAAGTTTTTAATAGTGGGTGTTCAACCACTAATGTTACCTATGGTGTGGTCCACCTCAGATTTGGATCTACTTCATTTTTCGTCTCATTCCCTTGAATGAAATGTCAAAACGTATGACCAGCATGAATATACATTACATACATCAAGGTGGTCCCAACATCATATTCGCACATGTTGGGTGCGGCACCTAATCCGCTCTCCAGTCTCCACAAAGTGTGACTTTACCATGGCCCATCCACCATAGCTCTATTGGTGGTTGGAATCATCCAATAATGTATGCCTGTGGGCATGATGGCACTGGTAGCCCTTTCTAACGTTATACTCAATTTGGAAATTAAAAAAGTTATGTCGGTGTGGTGAGAAAAACATGATTTTATTTATTTATTTATTTTGTGATTGTGATTCTTGAATTCATATTTTAGGCTTTATTTCTATTTGATTAGTCACTTAATTAATCAATTTTAAAAATAATAAATTTCCAACTTTGTCCCCTTTTTTCCAACACTTACCTGAGCAATCATTTTGTTAATTGCATACGAGTGCAGAGCAGTACACGTGCCGTCATGGCATGTAGGTCTATGATCAAGTGGTCCAACCATTTTTTCCTTAAAATTAATTTGTTCAGCTTAGAAGGTGGGCCTAATATTGAAAACAAGTGAATGGGCGAGAAAACTTCAGCCAAGTAATTTAGAGCCGTACATTTGTTTTGCAAACTTTGGCCCACTTGACCATTGGATCAACCTAATTCTTGGGCTAGGGCATCAATATAGTGATGTCTTTCTAATGGATGGATTGGATCTTGGACGTACATGCCACATGCCATGATCACAAACATGAATAATGTACATCAGTTCTATTGCATAGGATGGGGCCAAACAAATCTTCGGTGGAGAGGTGGACACTGTCAAGTTTCTCATAACTCCCTTCGTCGGGCATTGTGGGGTCCAACATGATGATTGTACGCAATCCACTCCGTCTGTCCTTTTCCCCATATCATCTTACGGATTCACTCCAAAAAGGAGGTAGATCCATGACTTAAGTAGGCCATGCCGGATGAAACGTTCGGATTCAATGTTCACCGTTGAAACCTTTATGAAGATTTTTTTCTTTTTCTTTTTCTTTTCTTTTTACATGCATGCTTACCAAACATTTACTTTTTTTTTTCTTTTTTTTTTTTACCAAAGCAATTCTCAAGAAATAACTCGAGAGCAGCTGCAAGAAATACCAAACAGGCCATGAGAGATTTTGACATCTGGTAGCTTCTGTTTTTGGCCAAAGACAAACAGGACTCCTTTGCTCCCTGTTTTTCCAATTTAAACTTTCTGGTTTCTAAGGGGGCGATCGGACGGTGGGTTATTCAAAGATACGTTACTTATGATTTTTACTTATGTAATTTCAAACATTATAAATAA
Source organism: Magnolia officinalis (assembly GCA_021015155.1). Lineage (NCBI taxonomy): Eukaryota > Viridiplantae > Streptophyta > Magnoliopsida > Magnoliales > Magnoliaceae > Magnolia > Magnolia officinalis. The sequence goes on from JAJHSJ010000007.1 coordinate 28,461,723, forward strand.
TTATTCCGAAAGCCTATTTGGCACCCTCACATCCATAGCCCATCATGTGGGGCAACCTTTTGTGTGTGGACCCCACCTTTGACGTGGGTTGTCTATCATACAGGGCCTGCCTTGGTTGTGGGCGAGCTGGCCTTTATACCATGCACAATTCATTGGCAAGGGCCCACCGTGGATGTTAGTTATCCATCATGTGGGGCCCACCATTAATGTTATTGTCCATCATGTGGGGGTCATCTTCAATATCCACTGCCCATCATGTGGAGCCCACCTTTGATATGGACTGTCCATTATGTGGGCCCACTTCCGATATGGATTGTCCATCATGTGGGACTTGCCTTGGATATGGGCCACTCATCATTAGGCCGACCTTTGATGTAGATTGTCCATCATGTGGGGCCCACCTTCATGTGTATCATCCATCACGTGGGGCCCACCATTATTAATTGCCCATCATGTGGAGCCTACCTTTGATGTGGGTTGCCCATCATGTAAGGCTCGACTTGGATGTAGGCCATTTAGCATTAGGGGACGACCTTTGATATGGATTGTTCATCATGTGGGGCTACCTCGATATGGGCCATCATCATGTGGGGTCTGCTAGAGCATTTATTCATTCATTTAACGATTTTTCAATTTCGTGAACTTAGAAGGGTTTCATGGCCACATAGAGCATATTTTCCTTAAATATTTTCAATGAAAACGGAAGAAATAAGTTATTTTTTAAAAGTTGAAAAGCAACAAAAAATAACTTCTAAAAATAAATTATTTTTTCTAAAAAGCTACTTATTTAAGTTTAATAACCAAACTAACTTATTTAAGAAAAATAACTTATAAACTTATGTAAGTTAAAAGAGCTACTTATTTGGTAGTATCTGAGCGAGCCTTAAGTAACTTCAAATTAAATAAAAGCTACTTATAATTGATCATAAACCAAACATACTTATCTCAAATAAATTATTGTAACACCCCGTACTTTTCAGTACTAAAGTGCTACCATGAAGACCTAATCTAGTACAAATACAAATTTTTTTAAAAAAATATATTTGTACTAGATCAGATCCATTCATTGTGTTAGGCAGACAGATCCGACCAAAACCTAGGAAGTCCCACACGTTGTTTCACACGTGTGTGCGCACAAATGCAGGCCTAAGCAAAGGTGTGCGTGCGGCACCATTTCAAGATAAAAAATCACGTCCTATTTGCTGCCAACCTGGAAGTCTGCATGCGTCTCACCGCCTTCATCTCAACCGTAAGATGCAAAGCAATCCTAGCCCTTCAACTTAGGGTTTCAGTCGTGCAAGGACAACTAGAGATTTTTTTTCATTAGAGGGTATCGGTTGCCCTAAATCGCATCCTAACCCTTCATTATCCATCCAACGATCTGGGATGGCTAGGTTTTGGTATATTAGGAGAAGATCAAACAATAACATTTCCTCTCCTACTCTTGTGGTTGTGCTAAGACAAACCAGCCAAAACCTTTGTTTGTCGAACCCACCATAAAACCAATCATAATCTTCAATTTTAGGGTCCCTTAAGCTTCATCAGACCCATTTGCGCCATCCAGTAGAATCACTTTGAAGGAATGTACAGGCATTCGGGATCTGCCATGAGAGTTGATTATCTTCCCCACCGCACCAAAGTGAGTCAAACTCAGTTCAGGTATGATGTTTCAGGCTCTCTCTGTCTAGTGCCCTACACAAGGGCCTCCTCTTGTATCAGTCAGGCCTTTAGGACCCAAACAGAAAGAAAGAAAGAGAGTGTGACGTCGTGCCGCACTAAACCGCCGCTGAGTCTCTATGTCGAGTCGAAGGCTCGACTCGTCATGCTGATGAGCCTAGTTTGGTATAGGTCATCCTAAGGAAGGTGAGAAAGAGCAGGAAGAAGAGAGAAGAGAGAGTGGGTGTGGTTCATCTCATCGTCTCGGCCCGACTGAGTCACTGGACTAACACGTGGGTTGTTGCTGAGTCCGTGCGAGTCGGATCGAGCTCTGTCTGAGTCCAGACATCACTGGACTTTAAAAAGAAAAAAGAAGAAGAAGAAGAAGAAGAAAGGAGAGAGTGCTCGTTGTTGTATTGCACCAACTCGGCCTGACTGAGTCACGGGTTGGGGCTGGTGTTTTTGGACCTAGTGTTGGTCGAGTCCAGATAGCACTAGACTTGCATGAGGAAGTAGCAAGGAAGAAAGGAAAAGAAGGAAAAGAAAAGGAAAGAGAGAAAGAAACAAGAGAAGGAAGAAAGAGAAGAAGACGACTTTGTCAAACTGAGTCATCGGGCCAAGTCTAAGCTAAGTCCGAACCTTGTTTGGCATCTAGAGAAAAAGAAAGGAAATAAGAAGTAGAGGAAGAGTCGACTTGGGTCGCTAACTCGGCTCGTCCTTCCGAGTCAACTCGTTGGACATTGAGTTGGGTCGCATCTAACTTTTGCTGAGGTAAAGACTCTCACCTCCCTTTTGTTTGATTTTTCATCCGTAATTGTTACTGTGTTGGCATAACCGGTTATATTCAGAATAGATAGTAGGTAAGCTTAGCCTAGTTTAACTCAATTCAGCTGAGTCCAATTAAGACTGGTTGAGTCCAATTGAGTTCAGCCCATTCGAGATTGTATGTCAAAATTCACTAAACTACATAAGTAAGACCCTAATGTCGATCCTAACCATAGATAATTTGTAGAACTTGGATATAATCGTACAATTTCATAATTTATGATAGGATTCGATTCTAAGGGCATACATGCTTCCTGGCAACGTTAGTTAGCGATTTGACTCGTAAGGTGATGACTTTTCCCCTTAGACTTTCTGCTTTCATGTTAGTTTAAGTGATAGTTTCTATTTTAATTCTTAATTGATAAATTGATATCCTTATTTCATGATTACTTGTGTTGTTATTGGAATAGATTTTCAAATTTGTATGCTCAACATTTATCTTGTATAAACACTTACATGTTATACTTAAATATCTTCTCATACTTGTGGATTGTTTATGTAACTTGAATTCCTACATCTATTAGTGAAAAACTCCACATATATATGTACATCCAGACTTGGGATGTAACTTGATTGATTGTGATTATAATGAACCCTTGACCTAGTGGTCATTTTTGCTTAATGGATTAAATGGAATCTTGTTCTGGACTTACCATCTTGTGGATCGTTGTACCTATATGGCTTTTGGGGATAACCACTTTTTATTGCATTTGTTAATGGACTATTTTCCCTTTGTGGCTTTGGTTTAATATTTGGCTTTGATTTAATATTTGTCATATGTAGCTTTGATTTGATATTTGCCCCATGTGGCTTCGATTGAATATTTTCCTTTATGGCCTTGTTAGATTATTTTTGTATAACCTCGCGATGGTAAAATTTCACTTGTTGAACTATGATTGACTACTAGTTGTGAAGGTTACCATTAAACATTCTAATGTTGGAGTTTCATGAGTCGGGAATGGTGGTATAGGACACTATGCTCGAGTTGTAAGCCTATGTTGGTTGACGAGGCCCCCATAATGACTTTTGAGCTTTCTTAAATTAATCGTTTGAAATTGGAATAATAATGGTTGGGCTAATCATGCATATATGACACATGGGCATTATCGGGTGCCTAACTAATTGTTCGAAAGACCCTTTTTGCATGTTGAATGGGTCGACTGTTTGAAAGACTTATTCTTTTGTATGAATGGATTGACTGTTCGGTCCATTCATTTGTCCAACTAGATGAGCATCCCCATTTGATGCGCATTCACCCATCCATACATTTAAATAAAATTGCATTTGGATTGTTTTGTATGATTTCTTATTTAATTTATACTTAACTAATGTGGTGGTATGTAATTTTGAGGGGAATTCACACTGATTTGGTCACTCATTCTTTGAATATATAATGATATAAATAATGAAGGTGACTTAAAAGATATTTATGTTCAGATTGATAAGGAGCATGATACAAATATCATGGATTTCGGCCGTATCTGCTCCAAGAGAAGTTGTGCAATCTTATAGCTTAAGTTTAGTTGCATTTTATTCACTTTCATATGTTAAATTATTTACTTCATGTATTTGTTAGCATTAAGACATTGGTTTGTATAAGCCCTATAAAAACCGCTCGTATATTCTGAATACGTATGCAAAATTCATTTATGCTTGATTTGTTTATCTTCTACTGAACTATTGACTCTAAAAGAAAAGAAAAAAAGAAAAAAGAATATATATATATATATATATTATATATATATATATATATATATATATATATATATATATATATATACATACGTGAAATTGGGCTATCTTTAGAGGTTAACACTTGAGTTTTCGGAAAACGAGTGATATATTTGGGTTGCGAGAACTGGGGCATTACAATTATCTACTACTATAATTAAGTAGAAAAGGTAACTTATTTGGTGGTATCCAAACAGACTCTAAGTATAGTAAAAACCCCCTTGCCAATAATGATTTTCGAAAAAAAAACCAACAATGTTAAGGTTAGCAATTTTTTTTTTTTTTAAAATGATAATATTACCCTTCCAAAAACCCCTCACAATCTTCATTAATCTTCTCTTTCTTCTCAATCCAAGATCCCAACTCTCTCCCAAACTGGAGTAGATTAGGTAAGACCTCACCTTACCCGAGATGGTGTGACTAGAGCTGGGCATTTCATACCCGAACCGGTGGATCCGGCCCGATCGGACCCAATCCGACCCGATTCGAACAGAACCGATGGTCAGGATCAGGTAGTGTAATCTAGATCCGAATTATTTTTGGGTCGAATCCGAGTAAGCCCTGTTCCGAACCGACCTGATCCGGACCGTATATATTTGTGTGTGTGTGTGTGTGTGTGTGTGTGTGTGTGTGTGTGTGTATAACTTCTACCGCCTAGACTTTAGGTTCGACACCAAAAAATCCCGCCCAATGTACTCTCTATCTCTCTTTATCTCTCTTTATATGTGATTCTCTCTTTGTATGTCTCTCTATTTCCATTGAAGAAGAAGGTAAGAAGAAGGTTTTGGAGCTTGGATATCTCTGCTGGAGAGAGATATATTGATAAATGATCTTGTGCATGGAAAAGAGAAAGAGGGAAAGAGAAAGAGAGTCGCAGGTATGTTTTATATCCAAATCGTCCATCCATTTGGCAAGCTCAGGTGCTCTATGGGCCCTACCATGATGTATTTGTTTCATCCATGTCGTCCGTATATTTTTAAAGATCATTTTAAGGCATGAGACCAAAGATGAGGTATATCTCAATCTCAAGTGGACCACATTAGAGGAAACAGTTTTGAATGAGTATCGACCATTCAAAACATTTTGGGGGCCATAAAAGTTTCGGATCAAGCTGATTTTTGCTTTTTTCACTTTATCTGAGCCTGTATGACCTAATCAACAGATTGGATGTCAAATAAACAGTACAGTAGGCCTTAAGAGGATTTTAATGGTGGATATCTAATAACTATTGTTTTCATGTGGTGTGGTCCACCTGAGATTTATATATCTCTCAATTTGGAAAATGATCTTTAAAAATGGATGAATGGAATGGATGAAACACATACATCATGGTGGGGTCCAAAGAGCACCGACCACTAGCCACGGGGCTGGTGGTAGGGGGAGTAGCCAATCGGTTTTAGTGTACCACACTCCACACAAGCTAGCAATAGCTAGCTGTAGGTACGTGTCGTGCCAAGATGGACGCGGATTTCCTGCGAAAGGAAGTTCCTGCGTTGGGAACCCATGTGGGACCCACTGCGATGTTTGTACGAAATCCTCCTCGCCCATACGTTTTGTGATTTCATTTCAGTACATGAGGCTAAAAATGAACCGTATCTAATGCACAAGTGGGCCGAAAAAGTGATAATTGAACGTCCACAGTTGAAATATTCGTGGGGTCACAGACGTTTTGAATCATGCTAATATTTGTTTTTTCAGTTCATCCCAGTAGGAATGACGTTATTAACGGTATGGATGTCATGTAAACATCACCGTCGAACCTAGGGAGGTTTCAACGGTAGGAATTTACCTAACCACCTTTTCCCTTAATACGGCCCATTTAAGTCTTGGATCCTGCTCACTTTTGATCTCATGTTCTAAAATGATCTCAAAAAACAGATGAACGGAGTGGATTCCTGAAAAACATCACGGTGGGCCCCACCTACGATCCCAGCACACGAACTTTATGCGAAATGCTTTCGTAGGAAATCCGCGTCCCTGCTAGCGTGCCATGCACAAAATCGGATTGCGTACTGAGTTACTCAGTACGCTCTTATTGTACTGAGTAAACTCTGTTGGGCCCACCCTAAGTGCATGACATTTATCCACACCGTTCATCCATTTTTACAGATCAATTTAGTTGTTGATCCCAAAATTGAAGCATATAAAATCCTCAAGGGGACAATACCACAAGAAAGAGTGGAAGTATTGATTTCCACCGTAAGGCCCCCCAATGATGTTTATTTGTCATCCAAGATATTCATAAGATTACACAGACATGAATGAAGGGAAATCACAAATATCAGCTTGATCTAAAACTTTTGTGGCCCCCTAAGAACTTTTCAATAGTAGAATTCAATTCACACTATTTCTAGTGGTGTGTTCCAATTGAGCTTTGGATATGCTTCATTTTTGGGATAACTCCCTAAAATTATCTGGTAAAAAGGATGGACGGAGTGGATGAAATGTATGTATGACGATGGGCCCCAAAGAGTTTGCTCAGTGCACTAACCGTACTGAGTTACTCAATACGCAATCCGCTTCCGCCGTGCACGTCAATACAAGCCAGCTGTATTCTCGAGCTCTGAGTTGTACGAATGGCTCAAATGAGATCCACGTTACATGGGCTCCACAATGATGTATTTAATATATCCATACCGTTTATCCATTTTTTGTGATCATTTTAAAGCATTTGGAAAAAAATGAATCATATTTAAAGCTCAAATGGACCACACCAAAAATAGCAACGAGGATAATGATTTTCACCATTGAAAAATTCGATCCTCAGCCAATCCAATCCGACTCGGTTTCCTTGACCAAGTCGGACTCGGTTCGGGTCAGGCCAAGCATGTAACGGATCTGTTCGGGTAAGGTGTTCTAGACTCGGTCGCGGATCGGGTCGGGTTCGAATCAGTCCAGGCATCTTTTGTACCGTACCGAGTTGGACCAAATCCAATCTGACTCGGTCCGATGCCCAGCTCTAGGTGTGACCCTTACCATGGGGCCCACCTTGATGCATGTATTATGTATCCACACCATCCATCCATTTTTTCCATATTATTTTGTGTCATTATTCCAAAAATGAAGCAAATTCAATTCTCAGGTGGACCATACTCTAGAAACAATGGTGATTGAATGCCCAACCATTAAAAACTTCATAGGGTGCACCTTAATATCTCTGTAGTGTTTTTTTGTCGTCTTATCTGTTGATAAGGTCACATAAGTTTGGATGAAGGTAAAAAAATAAGTATAAGCTTGATTTAAAACTTTTGTAACTCATTAATGGTCAATCACTATGGTTTCCCATTATATGGTCCACTGATATTTGGATCTGCTTCATTTTTGAGTTGATGTCTTAAATTGATTTGGAAAAATAGATGGACAACGTGGATACAAAATAAATACATCAAAGGTGGGCCCCACAGTAAGGGTTGCATAATCTCAGGTGAATCTGCGGTCCCACCTGATTGCTCACCTTCCAAGCTAACAGTGGTGTCAACAGTCGCGTCAGCAGGCCAAGCTTTGTCCAAACCCAACTTACAACTTTTAAATTACAACTAAGCCTGGCCAGGGCTGTGATGGGCCATAAAAGTCCAGCCCAAGTCTGGCCAGAGTCTTTTAAAGACGGCACACAGTGGGATTGGAGCTGAAAAGAACTTTGGATGATACTTTGACTTTTGAAAGGGTCCTACGAAAGATCCACTCTGACCATTAGATATGTGATTTAATATTAGTGTAAAATGAAAAAAAGAAAAGAAAAAAAGAAGGGTTTATCTTCGATTAAGTGGGCAAGAGAGACATCTACCCTTGATTATTATAAAGCTCACTGTGATGATTATATAAAATCCACTCCAACCATTATATGTCACCCCAATATTTAATTACAAGGCCAAAATGAGAGTAACTTTTGGTCCCTAAACTTAAAATGGTATGACACACCTAATGTACAGGGTCGATTTTACATCAACACTGAGGTGGAGCCCACCCAAGCCGTTTTCTAAAGACGTGAAATTACTCCTCTTCTTGTGGTGCCTGGGAGGTGTAAGTGAAATGATTTTGGTAATGATTCCCACCTTTTTTTCTTAGATGCCTAACTTGCTGTGTAAGTGAGATCCACTCGGACAATTAGATGTGTAATCCTATTTTTAGCCCATATGCAAAAAATCAGGCTAAAACTTTATTTAGGTTGGCTACACCAAAGGAAACAGTGGAGAGAGAAATCCACCCGTGACATTTACAGGGCCATCATGATGATTATAAAATATTCACTCCAACGACTAGATACCACACCAAAATTTAGGATTGAAGCTGAAATATTATCCTTATCCGTTATACAGGTAGGCCATATAAAGGGAAATAGTTTGGAGGGTGATCATTGCATTTACCAATTAAGTTGTCAGGTGATAGGTATTGAACTCTCACCATTAAAAACTTTTTAGGGCCATCAAAGTTTTGGTTAAGCTGATATTTGTTTGTTTGTTTTTTTTAAAAACCTTTTTAATTTTTCATTTTTTTTTTAAATTTTTTGTTTTTGAAATCCAGGTCCAGTGACTTTATAAAGAAGTTGGATGGCAAATAAATATTACAATAGGTAGGAAGTTTTTAATGGTGGGCATTCAATCACCACTATTTCCTCCCAGTGTGCTCCACCAGACTTTCAGATCTGCCTCACTTCTCGAAATCACGCCTAAATTGAGCTGAAAAACGGATGGATGAAGTTGATATACAACAGATACATCGAGGTGGCCCTTACAGTCAGGGCCTCACCCACTTAGTTGTTAGCACTCCTGAAGAGAATCCATAAACTTTCTCAGCCTCGGCAGGCTGACGGGCCTTTGACCATCTTAGTCCAAGATAAGCCCATTATAAAACGGGCCCTATATTTAACACTGAGCCTGGCCCAAGGGCCTGATACTCTAGCACAAGCCCAGCCTGACTTAGGCCAAGCTCGGAAGCCCGCCCGACCAACCTGGCCACCAACATCCCTACAAACGAAGAGTAAAAAGGAAATTTTCCTTGATAATCAATCAACAACTTTGACAAGCTCCCACACATTTGGGGGAGCCAATTAGGTGCACCACTCACCTCAACAACTTTGACAAGCTCCCTCATAATCCATCAACAACTTTAACAGTCTTTTTCCCTGATAATCAATCAAGACTGTACGGCCTCTACTGTAGGGCCCACCTTGATCTATGTATTTTATATCAATGATGTCCATCCGTTTGCCAAGATCATCCAAATTTTAGGTGGACCATCATATAGGAAATATTAGCTATTGAACATTCCATCATTAAAAACTTCCTGGGCACGCTATAGTATTTCAGTAATGTTTATTTCCCATCCAACCTGTTCATAAGATTAGATGAAACTTGATGAAGGGATAAGACAAATATCAGCTGATCCAAAACTTTTGTGACACATAAAGAAGTTTTTAATAGTTGATCACCATTATTTATTATGGTATGATCCACTTGAGATATGAATCTGTTTTATATTTTTTATCTCATGTCCTAAAATAATTTGTCAAAACGGATGGACACCATTGATTTAAAATACATACATCAAGGTGGTCGCACCATCTTGGGTGAGGCTGGGGCTACAGCTAATCTTCCGGTCACCGTGGGATTTTGACAAATTTTGAAAACCAAATGCATCATTTGGGAAAATGGCCAAAGGGATGGTCTTATTGCTCTGTGAGCTAAAAGATATGAAAGAGGGCAGCCGCTTGCATCTTGCCCCGTAGAGGCATTAAGGGCATGTTTGGACGGGCGGATTGGAAGGGAAAATCCTGGGATTGGCCCAGCGTGCCAAACAAACTCGTTGAACTTCTGCCTGGATGTAACAATCCCCAACAATCCACTAACATCACCATCATTACCTTGAAATCCACCCAATCCCTCCTAAAACCGTCTATTTTGCCTGGGACGTGTTTGGTTGGACGGATTGGAAGGGATTGGCCGGGAGTGATCCCCGGATTGGCCAGGCGTGCCACACAGACTCAATGGTAAAAACTCGGATATAGCAGCAATCCACTGATGCAGCCATCATTACCTTGAAATGGCTGCCATCCACCCTAATACAATCCAATCCCATAGAATCCGCCAGTCCAAACACGCCCTAAATGCTTAATGCGTCCATGCAGGGCCTCCGTGGGGCCCACCATGATATATAGATTTTTTACATGCCATCCATACTCTTTTTTTTTTTTTTTTTTTTTTTTTTTTTTTCATATCATTTTAAGGTATGAGTCTAAAAATTAGGCAGATCCATTGCTCAAGTGAACCGCACCATTGCAAGCTATGACAATAATGAAACTCACCATGGAAGCCTCCATAGGAGCCACCATAATGTTTATTTGCCATCTAACTTATTCATAAGATCACATAAACCTATATGAAGGGAAATACAAATCAGATTGATAACTCAACCGTGGAAGCCTCTATAGGAGCCACCATGATGTTTGCCCTCTAATTTGTTCATAAGATCACATAGACCTGTATGAAGGGAAATACAAATCAGATTGATTCAAAACATTTACTACTCACTAGAAGTTTTTAACAGTGGGATTTTAATCCTCACTATGTGGTCCACTTGAGCCTTGGATTTACCTTTTTTTTTTTCATATTCTAAAATGATACGAAGACAACATAGATAACAACCCATACATTATGGTGGATCTTGATTCCGACAGAGGCAGGACGCAATCTACTTCCTCCCATGAGCGAGCGAATAAAGCAAATAAAGCTCATTGGATCCATTCCTAAGGAGACTCTTGTACTTGTAGGCTGGGCGCACTGCTTGTGCCAATGCGCCATATAGGAGCCAGATTGAAGCCATTTATCAAATGGATTCGACCATGTAGATCATTTGGGCCGAAAACACAGGTCGATGGGTTTTTTAGATGGGCCACTATATTAAAAGCAAGAAGGCCTATCCATTCATCTGGTTGACCTGACAAGTGGTTTTGAGGCAAGGAATATTTATATTGTAATCCACTTAAATGGATGAGTTGGATCTTATACATGTAAGCATCCAAAGAGGCCCCACGAACGGTCCATGCGCCAAATAATCTAATAAAGAAGTCTTGGACTTCATTTCTCAACATGTGTTGGATGAATAGACGGACGCGGCTTAGCTACTGAATTTAAAACACAAATATCAGCTTGATCCGTAACTTCTCTCCCAAGAAGCTTTTAATGGTGGACGTTCAATCCCCACTTTGTGGTCCACTCAAGCCCTGAACCTGCCTCATTTTTTAGTTATATATTAAAATTTTCTGAAAAACTCGTTGGACGGCAGGATGAAACAGTTACATCACGGTGGGCTCCACAGAGCCCAGCCCGGACGGATTAGCGTCCGGGCGGGGGTAGGACGCGATCCGCGTCCTACTGAGATGTTGAGTAGCGAGACTCGCTACTGAAGTAACGTCACCTGTGGTACCCACTATGATGTACGTTTTGTATCCACGCCATCTGTTCATTTGGAGAGATCATTTTAGGGCAAGAGCCCATTAATGAGTCAAATAAAAAGCTCTACTGGACCCCATTAAACAAAATAGTGTGAAGGAGTGACGCCCACCATTAAAAACTTCTAAATGCCACGAAGTTTTCAATCAAGCTAATATTTGTGTTTTCCCATCTTTCATCTCTTTGTTAACTTTTGAACAGGTTTGATTTCAAATAAACATCATGGTTGGCCTTGGGAAGGTTTCAATGGTAGGCATCACTCTCCTTACTGTCTTCTGTGGTGGGGTCTATTACAGCTTTGGATCTCCCTCATTCTTTAGTTAATGGCTTAAAATAATATCTCCAAATGAATGGATCGGTATGGATACAACACATACATCTTAGTGGGGCTCACATAACTTGGTGACTACACTTTCGTGAATAGACGGCGAGGAGGGCAGCTCTCGAGGTGGCGTAGCAGATTCACTCAGGTCCAGGTGCAGGCTAGCAGCGCAGCAAATTTTTTAACGTGCGCCCAAAAATAAAGTAAATAAAAATCTCAGGCAAACAAAATGACATGATTGACCATTATATACTTCTTTTGTTTTTTTACCCATCCAGGTCTGAGTGACCTTACCAACAGGTCGGAAGGCACATTATGGTGGGCCTTAGGAAATTTTAACAGTGGGCATTCAATTTTCATTGTTTCTTTAGTGTGGTCCAAATGATATTTGGATCTACTTCATTTTTCACCCACACTATAAAATGAGTTGACAAAATGGATGTACAGTCTGAATATACAATACATACATCAAGGTGGGCTCCATGATCATGGCTTGATGGAAGTCATTTTACCCAAGCTTTACCAAATCTACTCCAGGCTGACCCAGATTGGGTACTACCGTCGCCAGTTCTGTGCTTGGCACGGGCAAGAACTTGAGGGCCATTGTGATGTATGGTTTTTAACAGCATGGTTCATTCATTTTTCCATATCGTTTTAATGTACAAACTTAAAAATGAGGCACATCAAAAGCTCAAGTAGACCACAACGTGGGGATTGGTAGCCTAACAAGAAAGACTTCTTAAGCTAAAAAAGTATACCGCAAAAAAATAAAAGAGCATCACATACACCTCTAGGAAGGTTTCAATGGCACTATTATCATTGCTACTTGTAACGAGGTCCACTTTTTTTTTTTTTTTTTGGGTTAGCTTGTTAGTACACAAGCCATTGTCACTACACACTCCACTGTTAGCTACCCCCACTAGGGATCGACACCAAGACCTCAGTGTTGAAACAATGTATCTTCACTCAGTCTACCATCTAGTTGACTTTAACCTTGCATCATTTTTTAGCTTGCCATCGAAATTGAGTACTACTCTCACCTGTTGAAAGCTCCACATAATTAGGAGATTTGAGTGGCCACGGTGGTATATGGTTTCATCCACATGGTTCATCCATTTTGCTATGTCAGTTTTAGGTATAAGCTCAAGACTTATTCCAACCAAGGCTCAAACAGACTATAATACTCTAGCAATTTTGAAGGGTATTTTTTTTTTTTTTTCTTTTTGATTATTTAATCATAATTGATCAGGTGAGTTATTTTAACCATTTAAACCAAGATCTGTGATAATCTGTCCATTAGATCATCAATCCAAACCATCCAAATTGAATAGTAACTGATTAATTTTCAAATCTACCGTTAAAATTATCATTTGATAGATGTGTCATTAATATTTTGATAATTTTTCATTGAACCACTTGATCTTCCTGTTGACCACCGTTTAATATGTACTTTGACACAATATCAATAATGTCATATATAAATCTTGACTTGAAATATAATAAAAAGCTAAGATCTAAAACCAAGAATTTTTGAACTGTTAATTTTAGCATATTTTGTGGATCCTAATAAATTATACTAGCTTCTTATTTCATGACTGTAGTAGATCTTAAATATCATGATTTTAAATTATTTTAGCATATGTAAAATTATAAAAATTATCCATATGTATTATAACCATACATTTGAGCATGACCATAGTATTATATACTTCATTTTTGTTATTAATTTATTATTATTATTATTATTTTTACATTAAAATTATTTTTCTCATGATCTTTGTAATAAAGCTTCATTTTGATATAGTGATTGAACATAGAAACTTTTGATATGAGCCATATAATCATGACATATACATACTCGATTAATATACTATACGTCACATGAACGCATGTGTACAATCTTTGATACACCGTCGCCTTTATGAACACTTGTGATTTCATTACAAATAACAATGTTCATTTTGATCAAGAAATTATTTTTACAAGAAAGCATAAGATATAAACAATCTGATCATGCACTTAGATTAAGAAGGTTGTACTTGTGGGACCCACATCTCCATGCCACATACGCACACATTGGTTGTACCCTCATCCACTCTAGAACTTTTCACCATTAAGATAATAACTACATGCACTTAACATGTATTTATCACATGTTACATGTACATGTGCATTAATGTAAAGGGGCTTTAACTCTTCTATATAAGGAATGTCAAACTACTTCTTGTAAGCACTCATAAAGAGAGAGAGGGAGAGAGAAAGAGATTAAAAGAGAAGTTATGTGAGCTTACCTTCTTATCCAAACCCTTTATCAAGTAAGTGCTCCAATATTTTATTTCTTATAAATGTTTTAGATTAAATCTAAGTGGGCTCCATCACAAGATCATGTCTATCATATTAAATCATTTACGTTTCTCATATCTTATATTGTGTAATAATTTTGTAAGCGAAAAATCCATTATAGACATTACTGTGGAAGTAGGCCCCACATAAAATTAACTGTACCTTTAGAAATCTTATTCATTAAGTGTAAATATAGATTGAAGACCTTATAAATTTAAATTCAGATTGTTAAAATTAGGGAAAATATCATAATAATGATCTGAACTATTAAATCGATGATCGATCCAATCCAACCGTTGATTAAAGGTTTAATAAACTAATTAAGGGATTAGAAATAAGAAAATTTAAAATCTACTTGATCTAATATTAGATCGGATCATCTGATCAAAGATTAATCAGGACCATTAAACCAAAATAGTGAAAAATAAAGAAATAAATGATTGGATCGGATGGATCTAAATATCCAATTGTTTTTAAGGTAAATCTCAATCTGAATATAAGATTAATACCTTTAATATATGGTTAGAAATATGGTAAATAAACTATATACGACTCAAATCTAAGAAATTAGGGACTTGATTGACCGATTTAATAGACTAATATAACAATCTTAGGATCTTACTTATTTTTGTAAATATTTTAAGAAAATGAACACTAAGTAGAGAAGAAATTAACTTGATGCTTGTATTCTAGCCATGACTAAAAAAATGAAACTTTTTATGGATCATAGACCCGAATGCAGTCATCGGATCTATGAAGAAATGATCAAAAGGTCAAAATGGTAAAATAATGAATGAATGTTATGGGTAAGTAGTCATTATCATGGACGAATTTTTTCGCATGCATTGCATAACATTATATGCTAACTTTTACTTAACTTTTATAATCTGTTGATATTTGTTTAAGTATGCGACTGCCTTGTATTTGATATGTCATAATTCTGAGAACACTAGACAACTCGGGGATCGAGTTATCCCTTAAATTCTCTGACAGAGTTCTCAATAGAACCCGAGTTGGTACCAATAGGGCCTCCTCATTGGACTACGGTCGAGGTTGGGGAAGGATGTTGGCCATCTCTAGAGTGGGCTATTCATTATCAGACTATACAGTTATACACGGTACGTGAGATACCTCAAGCCAGCGTTCACAGAATATATGAGTAAACTCCTACACATGTTGAGCTCGTATGGATCTTAGTCGGATGGGTGTTGGCAGGCCGAACGCTGTGCGTAGCTATGACACTGGTTATTCACTAAAGAAAAATGTTTATTTCGTAATGTGACATACTAAGATTCTTGTATATGCACTTGTATCATGCTTATGTTGTGAATCATGTGTACGACTACTTGTTGGGCTGTTAGCTCATTCTGTTGATTGGAAAACCATATAGGATAGGGAAATATGCTGAAGTCTCCATGTGTAGTGATAGCTTTAAGAGGCATACTCTTGCAGATTTGTTACGAAAATAAAAATAAAAAAATTTATTTTATATTTATTTCTTTTAAATAATGATGTATGAACTTTTGCTAAATATCCAGCCAGTAGATAATTGATACTTTTGACTGAATGCATGATGATTAATTAATTTTACTATTTACGATTATTATTACGGTTATGTGTATAATATTACCTCTTCTCTATTGAGTCACACCCTCAATTCGATGACTGAGTTAAACAAACTCGGATTTACAAATTCGAGGTGTGACAGATACCTTATAGTAGGATTGATCTCTCACCATTAAAAACTTCAAAAGAGCAGTAGAAGTTTTGGGTAAGCTGATATTTATGTTTTCCCTAAAATCCATATTTATGATCTTATTGGTTGGATGACAAATAAATATTACCATGGACTCTGTATGGTCTCAATAGTGGCCATCATTATCACCATTGGTTCCTATGGCATGGTCCACTTGAGCCTTAGATATGCCTCACTTTTGGGTGAGTGGATTAGGTGAGACCCCGACCTCACCCAAGATGTGCGGTCATTACCATAGGGTTATTGTGGGGCTCACCTTGATGTATGTATCATGTATACATACCGTTCATATGTTTTTTTTTTTTCAAGATTTTTTTAGAAAATTATTCCAAAAATGAAGTATATTCAATTATCAAGTGGACCATACCATTAGAAACAGTGGTGATGACCATTAATGGGCCACCAAAATTTTGGACCATACTAACAAACAGTAGTGATTTCCTATGGCATGTGCAATTCGCACCTAATCCGCTCCTTGGATCGAACTAGGAAAGATCAAAAGTTAAATCGTGGGATATACCAATGTGGCAAATATGCCAGAGAGAGATCCTGACCATGAACCTGATGGATCTTTTCTGTGAAGAGCATATGCTCTGATCTAAAATCCAGGCGAATCCGCAAGTCACGTGTGGATGATAAATACAGGGCCGTTCGTTCCTTTACTCCTGACCATACATTTTCCACCTACGAGTGGGGCCCACCGGAAGAATGGGTTACCCGAGGAAAATGTAAGAGAATAAGCGCGTTTGGGTTACTCGAGGGAGGAAGCGGATTGCGTACTGAGTAACTCAGTACGCTAAGCGTACTGAGTAAACTCTGTGGGGGTTCACCATGATCTATGTATTTTATCCACTTCGTCCATCTGTTTTATTAGATAATTTTATGACATGGGTCCAAAATTGAAGGATATCCAAAGCTCAAATACACCGCACCACATGAAACAGTGTGAATTGAACTTGCACCGTTGCAAAATTCTTGAGTGTCACCAAATTTTTGTTTTAAGCTTATATTTGTTTTTTTTTTCCCTTCATCCATGTCTTTGTGATATTATTAACCGCTTGGATGACAAATAGACATCACTGTAGGGCCTAGGAAGGTTTCAACGGTGGAAATTATTATTCCCACTGTTTCTTGTGGTATGATCCACTTGATAGTTGGATATGCTTCAACTTTGGGCTCAACCCCTTAAATGAGCTGAAAAAATGTATGGACGGTGTGGATAAACCACTTATTTTCATGGTGGGCCCAACTGAGTTTACTCAGTACGATAAGAGCGTACTGGGTTACTCAGTACGCAATCCGATTCCCTCGAGGGAACGGTAAAAGAATATGGGGGAGACGGGACAATAAAGATAACTGAGGGTGTGACCCGCCGAGCTAATGAGACGGGAAAAGATAAAAGAAATGGAAAACTATAAAATCGAGGCGAATCCCTAGTCATGTACGCATGATAAATACATGGGCCGTTCGTTCCTTTATTTCTTGATCATCCATTTTCCTCCAGCGAGTGGGGCCCACTCGACTATTGGATCAATCTGGAAAGATAAAGATAACTAAAAGGTTGTGGCCCACCGGGAGAATGGAAAGCTTAAAAAAATAAAAATAGAGCACTTTAGATCGATGGATGAGGGCCCAACCGGGTTCGAACCGGTGACCTCTTGATCTGCAGTCAAATGCTCTACCACTGAGCTATGGACCCTTGGATGACATTGTTTTGGTTTAAAATATATAACTAACATTTAGTTTGCAAATTCAAACCATCCTTATCGCTGAGGCCTGTGGTTCCAACTGGGATACTTTCTTAGCCCAATCTACCCCAGATGGCTTTAGGTCCGGAGTGGATCTGACGTTGAGTCCCAGGTTGAATCCAGGCCTTTGATTTTAGTCCCACTAACCAATTTTGCTGGACCTCTGAACTTTCATCAGCGTGAAGGCCCAATAAAAAGTCCCATTGTCTTGTTGGGCCGTCCTGGCACTAGCTTCATTCCTTAGCTCACTGGGTCGTCTGGACACTGGCATACTTCAGCCTGGCCCAGTTGCAGCCTTCCTGTGGCCACTTAAGATGTAGCTTCTGCATTAGCTTAAGAAGTAAAAGGATGGTGGCAGCAATGGCTGACCATGGACCATTGTCGCCTGAGAAACCTGCAGCCCACTGGCTTTAACCATGCTAGCAGCGGTCCAACCAGCTCATTGTAGACTCCTGCATAGGATAATAATATATGTGTAAGCCATCACCCTTACATGGGTCTAGTCGGGGCTTAATACACAGGGCAGCCAATCAGGTGTAGCAGTGGGTTGGGCAGGAGCACAGGTCTTCTGGCCTGACCCACTTTCACTGCAGGTTTGGGCTAAGCTAAATGTGGCCTTGTTTGGCTTGGCATGACATCGCGTGCCCCATGGCCTGGTGTGGCCCCGTGTGCCCATTGAATGGCCTGGTGTGGCCACGTGTGGCCTCGTGCAATGGGCTTGGGTTGTAAATGTGGCTTGTTTAAGTAAATGGGTTAGGTTCGGACTGACTTGGTGGAAGGCAGTGATTACAACGTAAATACCCATGGGCCCCATTGTCATGCTTTCGTGAAATCCACTTCGTTCATCATTTGTGACAGATCATTGTAAGATTTGATGCCAGGAATCAGGACCATCGAAAGCTCAAGTGGACCACATGATAGGGAACAATGGAATGGGATATAAACCATTGAAATTGAAATCTCCTTGGGACCACCAAAGTCTTTGATAAAGGTGATATTTAGTTTGGATTTCAGGCGCGGATTGGATACTGACATGGTCAGTAGCCAAATTGCTGCTACTGAAGTGACGTCATCAAACTTTGTGGACCCCACCATGATGCATGTGTTGTATCCATACCGTCCAACAATTTTTAGAGATCGCTTCATGGCATTACAAAGAGAACGAGATAGATCTAAATTTCAAGTGGACCCACTACAGAAAACCATGGGAGCAGTCACACCCACCGTTGAAACATTTATATGGCCCACCGTGATGTATTTTTGAGATCTGACCTATTCATAATTAACATAGAGATAGACAAAGTGAAAACAAAAATATCAGCTTGATCGGAAACTACTATGTCCCTTAAGAAGTTTTGAGCAGTGGATGTCACTGTCCTCACTATTTTCTATGGTGGGGTCCACTTGAACTTTAGATCTATCTCATTTTCTTTGTAATGCCATAAAACGATCTCTAAAAATGGTTGGACGGTATGGATACAACACATGCATCATGGTGGGGTCCACAGAGCTTGGTGACGTCACTTTAGTAGCGAATTGGCAACTGACGTTGTCAGTATCCAATCCGCGCCCTTGGATTTCATACTTATGAACGCGCGGGTTGGATTTTATATAAACTTGAGAGTGGCCCCTCAAAGATTTCATTGGCTTTACCTTGCAAAGTAGTCTGGCTCAGGTGAGGGACGGATTGGATATCGCGTACACATCATGTTGAGAGGGCATGTGATGGACATGTCGTATATACATCATGTTGAGTCCTACTGATATTTATGTTTCCTGCCTGTCACTTCTCACTGCAATTGGCCAACGAGGAATCCACTCACTTCAATTTACATTGAAAATAGTAAATTAAACATCATTACTTCCAATTGTAATTATGTCTCAAACGCCAAAGTTGACCGTTACGATTCCATGTTTGATGAAAATTAAGGAGAATGTTTTCGGCCTGAAAATATAAGCCCACCATGATGTATATTCAATATCCTTGTTGTCCATATGTTCTAATGACTCATTTTATGACGAGCAATTTTATGGGAAAAATAGGTCTGCGAATGAAGATAAGGTCGGATCGGAAGATCATGGGCTAGGCGAGCCTGATCAACAACCAATACGGTTTAAGAGGTTAATCCCAACCATGAAACTAACTCGGACTCAACTCCATGATCACTCCTAAAGGCTGGTCGAAAAGCCTGAGACCTCAGGGATCCAGGTCAGCGTGCCCCCAGGTCTACACGACCACAAATCAGCATAGCCCCGAAACGACATCGCCCTATGAGAGCGTTGTCCCAGGTCGGTAAGATCCGAGATCGGCACGATCTCACCCTCGAAAGTTCCAACCTGATGACAACGTCATCTCTCCAAAGTTCTAGCTGGAAATCAAGGTATACATTTCAAAACGGAATCCACCCAAGATCTCAACCAAGGATCCCGGGAGATCTCCACGACAAGTACGGGATCTGGATCCCTCTATGATACATTCCTAATAAATAAGGAGATCCCTTTTGCATCACCGCCTCTCCTCACCTATAAATAGGAGCAGACCCAAATTCCTAACTTGACTTTGGCATCGGGGGGTCCCCTACTTTAGCCAGGGTCTCCTTTGTCTTCTTCTTATGCAGGTACTCGAAGGTCTAAAAAGGGTGGATCAGATTTTTGCATAACAGTTTGGCATTGTTTGTGGGAACGACGTTAAAGCCGTTCTCTTTGTCTACAACAATTCAACAATGGCAAAAGGGAAAAAGAAAGCTTCGATCTCCAACGCTGCATCTGATCTCGGGATTACTCTTCCCAACTTCAGGTTGATTCTGCGCCTGCGGGGCCGATGCAACGATCATGGAATCGGGGAGGACAGCTTGTATCCCTCGAGAAACAAGTTGAGACGTTGAATAACAACATGAACTCGATGAAACAAATGTTGGAGCAATTACAGCCTCATCCTGTCCATGGGACTGGGCAAGCGTCAGGACGAGTAACTATGGAGATCCCCGAGCCTTCTAAGGTGCCTGCCGGCTCTCGAAGAAGTAGGCAGATGGGAATCTCGAGGTTACCACCCTCCCACGTCTCGAGTACTGCCGCGCTAGTTGCTTTCAAGTTACGCCATGAGCTAGAGAAGAAGAGGCGCAACAAAGCTCCCAAGTCAGCAGTCGAGGTGATGGCCGAAAGTGAAGATCCTTGGGAAGACGAACTCAACAACCTGCGGCGACAGATCGGCGACATATGACAGGCTTGCTGCACGAATAATCCGACCTTAGTGGAAACAATACTAAAAGAAACAGAACCGCTGTTTATTGCTGATATCATGCATGCCTGGCTTCCACCAAGGTTCCGGATGCCCCAGATCACACCGTACTCTGTTACCACCTACCCAGCCGAACACTTAGAGTCCTTTAAGGCTTGGATGGAACTCCACGACGCATAAACTATAGTCATGTGCCGAACATTTTCCTTAACCCTAACAGGAGCAACCCAGAAGTGTTTCCAACAACTGAAACCTCAATCGATCAGCTCTTTCATGTAGCTCAGCAAAACATTCATCACCAACTTTATTGGAGGAAAGGAGAGGCTCAAACTAGCTTCTCATCTCCAAAATATCATCCAGAGGGAAGACGAGCTACTAAAAGAATATATCAAGCGCTTCAACCTTCAAACAATGCAAGTGCAAGGACATTTGGAAGAAATCACCTTGACCGCCATTATAGGAGCTTAAGGGAAGGATGATTCCTCTTTTTGCTTGGCAAAAACCCTCCAACAACAATGGCCGACCTCCTCAACCGCACCCAAAAATACTCTAATGTTGAAGAGCTTTTTAGATTGCGGAAGGCTGCTTGGAACAAAGGAAGCTTGACCAGAGAGAAACGACCTAAGGAGGAACTGTCCACAACCAACAACAACCAAAAAAGGAAAGACGACAAGCCAACCAGGGGCTAGTGCCCAAACAGGCGACCCGAGAGTAGGTTCAGCTCGTACACCCCCCCTCAACACGACACCCGAGCAGGTCCTCATGGAAGTATAGGATAAATAAATCCTTAAATGACCTAATAAGATGAAATTCGACGCCGACAAGTGAGACAAGAGGAAGTATTGCTACTTCCACAGTGACCACGACCATTTAACGATGAGTGCTTCGATCTAAAAGAAGAGATCGATGCCCTCATCCGCAATGGGCATTTGCGGGAATATGTCAACAAGAGGGTAGAATGAATGGACCTAAAGGACGATAGGCTCATCAGTAATGAACTTACCGGAGAAATCCACACTATCTTTGGTGGGCCCGTCGGAGGAGGGTGAAATGGCCAAGCTATATGTCTTAGAGGAGGGGGGGGGGGGGGGGGGTGAATAGGACTGTGCCAAATTAAAAATTAACTGAAAAATTGAAGTACGATAGCCTTATAAACAGATAAATAAAGAATAGTACTTTAAATAAATCAAAGAACTGAAATGTAAAGCAATCTTAAAAAGAGCTTGATACTAACGTTGTTCTAAGGACAATCTTTACACCATAAAAACCAAAGGTTTATGGCAGGACAACCTTACTAGAACAAATTGAATATCAAAACTCAAACAGAAAGGAAATAAAGGAAATAGCAATAAATAAATTCTAAACTATTACAACATTCTCCACTTCGCTTGAAATGTAAATATTACAACATTCACATCCACATATACATTCCACAAATCTGAATGATTAAAGATATAGAAATTAAAAGAACATTCAAATCACAAAACACACTGATATATAGTGGTTCGCCTATGTGTTCACCAACTGTTAAACAACAGCCACACAGCTTGCTACTCCACTCCTAATATCCTCACACAGGGGATATCGGCGTTCACTATTAAAATAGGTTTCACAGGTTCACCTAAAACCTTCACAATTGTGTCTTTTTAACTTGGGCTTACA
Source organism: Magnolia officinalis (assembly GCA_021015155.1). NCBI lineage: Eukaryota > Viridiplantae > Streptophyta > Magnoliopsida > Magnoliales > Magnoliaceae > Magnolia > Magnolia officinalis. The sequence goes on from JAJHSJ010000007.1 coordinate 28,484,452, forward strand.
CAATCCAAAAACCCACACTTTCTGAGTTTTCTGGCTCTCCTTAGATAACCAACACAATAAGATTTTTCTAGCGAATCTCAAACAAAACCAAAATAATGGAATTTACAATAAATGTAAAATACCTGGATTTCTCCTTTTGTAGTAGCCCGGTAGAACCAATCAGAGTAAAAGTTCGAATCAACGTTCAATGTCCAATATTCACTTAAGAAATGGTTCTAGGTTCTAATTGATTTTAAATTAAACCAAATTAGGCGTAGCTCTATTTGATTTTGATTCCAAGAAGAAGGAATACAACAATTCCTCTTTTCAAATAAGATTGGAATATAGGAATAAAATCAAATAAGAAAAGCTAACAAAAAGAATATTAAATATGCACAGCGTAGCTTAAAAATGAACACAACTTTTCTCAGAGTGGAGGCTTGAATTTTCTCAAATTAAATCGATGAAAAACTCTGAAATTCGTGTTCAATTTATAGATGTAAAGATCGCGTCTACGACTGGTCTTAAGGACCCTTTGACTGGTCGTAGCACTAACGGCATTTTGAAATTTTAAGCGCGATCTAAAAAATCCGTTCTACGACTAGTCTTAGGATTCTATGACTGGTCGTAGCTGACCCAGGATTGGTCTTAGGCAACCAGAATTGATTGCTGAAGTTTGAGTCGTAGTTCTAGGATTGGTCGAAGGATGAGTTATGACACCCCTACGACCGGTCGAAAAGTCTTCAGGACTGGTCATAGAATAACCAAAAAATTCTGAAAATCTTTAACAACTTAGGACTGGTCGAGAAATTTCTTGGACTGGTCGAACCAGGTCTAGGACTAGTCGAACAAGGTCCAGGACTAGTCTTAGAACAGACCAAATTCATGTAAGAAGACTCATCTTGAATTATGTATTCAAAATGACCTACCCTAAGGTCAAACTAAGGTCTATCATACCTGGGACATGAAGTATGAACATTGAACTTCATTCTTTCAGATGATGGTTAACCTTTGAAGCTTGAGATCTCTACTTGATGTAGCTTGATCTTGAGATCTTCTACAGCTTGAATTTAAACTTCAACTTGAGTTGTACTTGAGTCTTGAAATGCACTTGAGTCTTGAATAAACACTTTTCTTATCGATGTAGCTCTAAACATTGATGCATACGGAAGAGGACAAAGTACATAACCTTGCATTCCTTGAAGCAGAGCACCGTACATGTCCTGAACCCTTGTGATGTCATCTTGAATTATATATATATCAACTTACAAGCACAAAACACACAGATAAAGGTTTTGGCACAACAAAATTTGACAATCAAAGGAGCATGAGACCATAACACTTACAGAGGGGACTCAAATCGAGCTTGGAGAGCTCATGCTCAAAGCATCGGTCACTTTAGCTCAAAGCATCAAATCAACATCACCAGCGGACCATCGAAAGAACAGAAAGTGACATCCTATAATTTAACCTTCACTGAAGAATACGTCGGAGGTATTCACCATCCCCATGTTGATGCAATAGTGGTGACTGTGACTATAGCCAACCGCAAAGTGTTTTGGATATTGGTGGACACCGGCAGTTCGGCAAACATCCTCTTCACTGAAGCCTTTGACAAAATGGGGGTCAGAAGGTCTCGACTCCGACCTGTCAAGATGCCTTTGCTCGAGTTTGCGGGAGATGAAGTCACCTCAGAATGATCTATTCAGCTCCCAGTAACGGCAGGGGAAGGACAGAACCAGACGACAACCATGATTGACTTCCTAGTGGTCGACTACCCCTCCGTCTATAACATCAAGACGAACTCAACAACCTGCGGCGACAGATCGGCGACATATGACAGGCTTGCTACACGAATAATCCGACCTTAGTGGAAACAATACTAGAAGAAACAGAACCGTTGTTTATTGCTGATATCATGCATGCCTGGCTTCCACCAAGGTTCCGGATGCCGCAGATCACACCGTACTCTGTTACCACCTACCCAGCTGAACACTTAGAGTCCTTTAAGGCTTGAATGGAACTCCACGACGCATAAACTATAGTCATGTGCCGAACATTTTCCTTAACCCTAACAGGAGCAACTCAGAAGTGTTTCCAACAACTGAAACCTCAATCGATCAGCTCTTTCATGTAGCTCAGCAAAACATTCATCACCAACTTTATTGGAGGAAAGGAGAGGCTCAAACCAGCTTCTCATCTCCAAAACATCATCCAGAGGGAAGACGAGCTACTAAAAGAATATATCAAGCGCTTCAACCTTGAAACAATGCAAGTACAAGGACATTTGGAAGAAATCACCTTGACCACCATTATGGGAGCTTAAGGGAAGGATGATTCCTCTTTTTGCTTGGCAAAAACCCTCCAACGACAATGACCGACCTCCTCAATCGCACCCAAAAATACTCTAATGTTGAAGAGCTTTTTAGATTGCGGAAGGCTGCTTGGAACAAAGGAAGCTTGACCAGAGATAAACGACCTAAGGAGGAACCGTCCACAACCAACAACAACAAAAAAAGGAAAGACGACAAGCCAACCAGGGGCTAGTGCCCAAACAAGCGACCCGAGAGTAGGTTCAGCTCGTACACCCCCCTTAACATGACACCCGAGCAAGTCTTCATGGAAGTACAGGATAAATGAATCCTTAAATGACCTAACAAGATGAAATTTGACGCCGACAAGTGAGACAAGAGGAAGTATTGCTACTTCCACAGTGACCACGACCATTTAATGTTCACTCCCCAAGTGCAGGGTTGTGATGTAGTAATAAACTCGGTAAGACCGAGGTCGAATCCACAGGAACTGAAACCTGTACGTAATCTGAAACTAAGTAGAACTAGAACTAGACTAAGGTGAAATCTAAACTGAATGAAATTTAGAGAATAATTGTGAAATAATTATCTAAGACGTAGAGAAATTCAGAGGTAGGAAACTAGGGATTCAGAGGATCCACTTGTAGAGATCAGGGAGAACTACACTTGATTCATGAAAATCAATTGAACTTCCTTTGATTTGGTTTTCAAGAGATGAAAGGTATATGAATTAGAATGGATTCCATCACCAGACCATGTCCAGGAGACAAAGCAAACAACAGAATTAAACTAAGTACCAACCAATCAACAGTGTATGAAGGTTAGGAAGGGTACCGACATCCAACCATGCCCAAGAGACGATGGTGAACAACAAGGCTTCTTGACGTCATAAACATAAAAAGGGAAAAAAATACTCCAAGCCATCGCAGACCCATTGTAATTTCAGTCACAACAGACCATTAAAAACTAAGAACATTCCCTTAATAAAACTAAATCAAAATCAAGTCAGTCTAAAAAGGCGTAAGCACAAATTCTCCCATCACGCTACAAGCTTCACCTCTTAGCCCTAACTAAGAGGTTTAGCTTACCATAGGTATGAATAAACTAAAGCTCAAAAGAAAAAGAAAAGACGAAGAAAAGAAAAAACAGAAATAGAGAAAAAGACAAAACAACTATCTACTCTCCTGTCTCCACGTCCAAGCAAAGATGCCCCCTCCGTTCTCTCTCTCTCTCTCTCTCTTTCTTATAGGCCATGCAAGGAAGTCACTGCTGGTGCGGAAGGCTGGAGTGCGAAAATCGTCCGCAGCAGACTCCTTGCGGAACTCTGCTTCTACGCCAGAAAACGCCGAAACTGACTGCATTTGGAATGAGTTTGAGAGGAGGAATCTTCTCCTCTTTGAAATCTGCCAGCGTGGTGAAGGTAAGAACCCATTGACTGATCAAATGGATGGTTTGGATCAATGATCCGATCACAGACGGTGGCCCACAATCGCCCGCAAATTCCGGACGTTCGCACGGCAGGGCTGCGTAACGTCTTACGCTGTTGAGGTTGGTGGGCCCCAGATCAGTGTTATATGGAGAATTTTATCCGACCACTAGCTTCCCCTTGCAAAACCGGTCGGACATGGCTACTTTTGAGTTTGTTTCGGTGTGGTCCACAGGACTTTTCTCACTGCGGTTCAACTTCCGTTTGGATAATAAAAACCCGATCTTCGCTGTCAATTGAAAAACTGCCACCTAGGCAGTTGTAATAGGGGACACGTAGGTCTAATGGACGGTCTGGATCTTTCATTGAAGCAATGGTGGTGGGCCACTAACACCCTCCGCAGATGCCCCTGCGTAAACAGGGATTTCTGCAAAACAGTCGGTCAAACCGACTTGGACCGAGAGTCTCGGTCCAGTGTACGTTGAGTGCACTGATTTTTAGTGTACGTGCGATGTACATATGGCTCCATTGTGATGGTCGTGAGAAATCCGCTCCGTCCATCCATTTTTTTCATATTATTTTAAGCGTTGAAACTAAGCTTGAAGCATATCCATACATCAGGTGGGCCCAGAATCATGATTCTGAGGGCTGATCTGTCCATTAGGCCACTTCCAGGGGGATCCGACGGATGAAATTTGATGTGTACGGTTAATATAGGGTGTTCAGGCCACGTATGAAATCTCGTGTCAATCGGATGGCGGGAACCCTGTCATCTTGCATTCTGGACATCCTACGGGCCACTTGAGCTTCAGTTTCTTGATTTCCTTGGATCTTGGGCGTTGATCTTGGTTCACTGGGGTCCGTCCCTTGCCTTGGTGCATTCAAAGCGTCAAATCTATGCTTTTAGCACCTTTTTGCAATCCATGCTCTCAAATACACCCTGCATCACAAACATAGTTAAAACCGGGCGTTTAAACAGTATCATGTTCGTAATTCTGAGAAATAAATGGGGTCTACTATGCAATATTTGACTCTCAACACAACCCCAACTAGCATTTTGCTAGTCCCGAGCAAAGTATGCGAAAAATAAGTTTGAGAATTACAAGACAATTTTATGAAACCGAGTGATATTTTGAAAAACAATCTAGATCCTAGAGTTCTAAGATGCATGAATGTTGGGTATTACTTTCTCCTGGAATCAAGTGCACGGTAAATTTCATAGTCAAGTTCAAAGTATTAATCCATCAATCAGACAATTCTAAGCATTGAGTTACATGGGTGTATAGTGTACTCTCGGCTCAACACCATTAGGATTCAATTTGTTATTTCATGACATCATTGGTAGCCAACAAGAGTACTCAGGACAACCAACTTAAACCAAAACTTGCCTCATAGATCAATCTTTCATTCTTACAGCCTTTGATTTTTCCATGAACAGTAGTGCTAAGAAGGGAATCAAATCCTCACATACAGGGAGCAAACCTATGGTGAAAACCGGTCGCCTAAAATTTTCAATTATCAACCATGAGGAATCGAATCTCACTTATAGGGAGCAAACCTATGGTGAAGTTTTGTTCACCCAACCCTTTCCAAAGGCAGCTATTTTTTTGTAGCTGGGTATTTTCTTTTTCTTTCATTCTTCTTATCGAACATGGTGGACAAATTCCCCAGGTCGGTTCCTTTCATGCTTACTGATTACCAAGTTAACCCTTCAATATCAAACTGAACCCTTAATGTGAAAAAGAGATGTGACATGTGAAATCATGACTCAATCAATGTTTAAAACTTCTAATCATAGATTAACAATTCAAACTTAACTGTGAAATCTAACAGACATTGAATCCAAGAGTTATAGATTACCAACATCACGTATCTTGAAATTCTAAGTGCCCTAGATGGCTGTTAAAATCACTTCGAATTCACAAGAAATGCCAGAAAAATTTAAAAATTTTCACAATTTTTGCTCAAGAAAAAGAAAATACTGATTAGGAAACCTAATCTCCCACCCCCAACCTAAAATCTACATTGTCCTCAATGTAAAAGATATAGGCATGCAATGCATATGGGACAACGAAAGTAATGTGAAGTGATGGAAAGATAGTACCTGAATGATGAATTGAGAGAGACTTTCTAAGAGATCACAGCATGGAAGCCGGCTAGCACGAGAGAAATAACAACACAAAAATAAAAAAAAATAAAATCCTACCTATCCCACTTTCGCAGGTGCTCTCGATTGCATTTAGCGTATGCAACAAGCCTTTAAACCCCTAGGTTGCCCCTAGTGGACGAGTTGTAGTCTCGTGAGGGTTTGCAGCAATGTTACCCACAAACATTGAACTAACTAATTAGGAAAATGAAATGGAATGAAAAGCTAGGTTGCCTCCCAGGAGCGCTAAGTTTACCGTCTTCAGCTAGACAAATAAAGCAAACTACCCTAGTCCTATGAAAGCAGGGAAAAACTACTCGATCATGTCGTAAGGTTCCTCTTCCGGCCAATATCTTGATAAGTTTCTCAGTAAGTTCTTTAACAGGATCATCCAAAAGCCCTTTGTGCAATAGGCTTGGATGCCCTGGAGCTTGACTTTCCAGAAAAACTTATGTACCTCATTAAAAATTTGACGTTGGTTCGCTTGAGGTATCCAAAGTATATATGATTCACCTGTGTCAGAAAAAGTTTCGAAGTTAGTATCCCATGGTGAATCAGAGACTACAAGTAGATCAAATTGAGAAAAATTTTCAAGAAGTGGTGTAGTCTCAACACATTCCGAAGTATCAGACTTCGGTTCAATTTTTAGCTTCTCCTCCCTTAATGGTAAGCAGTGAGGATCTGGGGAGGGAGGGGCGTCAAAGTAAGGGTTCTCTCGGTCAGTGATGACTACCGAGATGTTGTCTTGCAACGCATTCACTTTGTCTCTTATCATGGGATCGTTTGAATCTGCAAAGTGTGCCAAGCAATCATCCAAAGCATTGGGACATTCAGTTGAGAGTGACTCATTCTCCACATTGAAGTGTGTGATGATCTGTTCAAGGATTCTATCGTTTTTAAAAGTAGACGAAAGTGTGCTCTCTTGCTCCATCCCTACACAGACAGATTGAGGATCAGTATACGAAGTATTGATGTGCGGACTCTGTTCATTGATACTACTCAGAAGAGGCCTGGTCTCGTCAAAATTCAACAGTTCAGATGGTAGCCTTAACTGGGTAGTTTTAAATTCCAGAGTCGTATCAAGTAACTCGTTCATCTCCTGATTTATATCATCATTCAATTTAGGGGAGTGATCCAAACATATCTCACAAGAGATAGAAGGGTTGGTTGTAAGGAGCTCATCCACTTTTAAATCAGATATGTCAGGTGAGTGGAGTAGCTCATTATGACCGCTCACTTCGTGCACTTCTTGATCATTGACCTGTACCAAACTTGAGATTAATTCCAAGGGAACTGGGGCTGAACATTCATGATCATCATCCCAATACGCATCATTGTCTAATTCTGTGCAGTGCACACTTGGGATGGGATCGCTTTCCTCACATTCTAAATTCGGTTGAGGTTCGAATAAACTAACCTCTACCTCATCATTGAGATCCTGTGTGTCATGTAAGGAAAGTGTGTCATCATCACTGTATTTGAAAGACAACCATGTCTCTTCCCCATTCTTTTGAACAGTCATTGAGATCGACTCATCGGGGAATTGAACCGTATGCTCATTAATGGAATCCAACTCCTCATTCCAAATTCTAGATTTTGTCAAAAGCGAGTGAAGACTTTCCTCGCATTGTATTTCTGGATTGGGCTGTGGCTGCGATGAACTAGCCTCTATTAACCTATCAAGGCGTGATTCAAGTTCTTCTATTAATTTTCTCATGTCCGCAGCAGAGTCTGTGTCACTTTGAGATGAATTCTCTTGGATCAATTTTGGTTGAATCTCAAAGGTAGGGGATCCAAGAGAATTATCACTATAACATGTTGTTGGTTCATCTTTCCGACATTGATGGTTCCACTGATTAAAGTCGTACGGATCATGTGTGGGAGAATCTGATGGTTGATAATACATATTATCACTCATAATATAGTCACGCATTGTTTTATTTTTCTCGGATGAGTGATAATAATTCTCACTCCCATAGTTATGATAACCCCAACACTGACGTACTGTCTTGTTAATCCGTGGGGTGTAATTGTTCTCCTGCATATGATCGCGTAAGGATTTCTTAACCGATGAAGCGTTATACTCTGGTCGGTTCTCGATGATTGTTTCAGGAAAATTCTGAGACATAGGTTGATTTCTATCATCATTATCATCCCAATATAGATTATTCTTCTCAGCATACTGACGTTCCCACTCGTGCATATACATAATGAGTCCCCAACTCAAATCCTAAGAAAATAGAAGAAAAGGTCCTACAGCAGTATGGAAAGTAAGTAGAGGAGAAGTTAGAAGGAAGTTACCAAGTTAGAAATTCCTATGTTAAGATCCTGCAAAAGAAAACAAAAGAAATTAATTCCTAAAAATAGAAAATACAACCCTAAGCCTAAAAATAGAAAAAGTAGAGAAATTAGAAAGATATCACCCAATTAGAAGTTTCTATCTTAGAATCCTACAAAACAAGAAAACAGGTTAGTTTCTATAAATCAGAAAAACCTAAACCTAAAGTTAGTAAAATCCTAATCTTAATCTAATTCTAAAATCAATTAATTTCAGAAATACGTAGCCGTCAGTCCCTGGCAACGGCGCCAAAAACTTGTTCACTCCCCAAGTGCAGGGTTGTGATGTAGTAATAAACTCGGTAAGACCGAGGTCGAATCCACAGGAACTGAAACCTGTACGTAATCTGAAACTAAGTAGAACTAGAACTAGACTAAGGTGAAATCTAAACTGAATGAAATTTAGAGAATAATTGTGAAATAATTATCTAAGACGTAGAGAAATTCAGAGGTAGGAAACTAGGGATTCAGAGGATCCACTTGTAGAGATCAGGGAGAACTACACTTGATTCATGAAAATCAATTGAACTTCCTTTGATTTGGTTTTCAAGAGATGAAAGGTATATGAATTAGAATGGATTCCATCACCAGACCATGCCCAGGAGACAAAGCAAACAACAGAATTAAACTAAGTACCAACCAATCAATAGTGTATGAAGGTTAGGAAGGGTACCGACATCCAACCATGCCCAAGAGACGATGGTGAACAACAGGGCTTCCTGACGTCATAAACATAAAAAGGGAAAAAAATACTCCAAGCCATCGTAGACCCATTGTAATTTCAGTCACAACAGACCATTAAAAACTAAGAACATTCCCATAATAAAACTAAATCAAAATCAAGTCAGTCTAAAAAGGCGTAAGCACAAATTCTCCTATCACGCTACAAGCTTCACCTCTTAGCCCTAGCTAAGAGGTTTAGCTTACCATAGGTATGAATAAACTAAAGCTCAAAAGAAAAAGAAAAGAAGAAGAAAAGAAAAAACAGAAATAGAGAAAAAGATAAAATAACTATCTACTCTCCTGTCTCCACGTCCAAGCAAAGATGCCCCCTCCGTTCTCTCTCTCTCTCTCTCTTTCTTATAGGCCATGCAAGGAAGTCACTGCTGGTGCGGAAGGCTGGAGTGCGAAAATCGTCCGCAGTAAACTCCTTGCGGAACTCTGCTTCTGCGCCAGAAAACGCCGAAACTGACTGCATTTGGAATGAGTTTGAGAGGAGGAATCTTCTCCTCTTTGAAATCTGCCAGCGGGGTGAAGGTAAGAACCCATTGACTGATCAAATGGATGGTTTGGATCAATGATCCGATAACGGACGGTGGCCCACAATCGCCCGCAAATTCCGGACATTTGCACGGCAGAGCTGCGTAACGTCTTACGCTGTTGAGGTTGGTGGGCCCCAGATCAGTGTTATATGGAGAATCTGATCCGACCACTAGCTTCCCCTTGCAAAACCGGTCGGACATGGCTACTTTTGAGTTTGTTTTGGTGTGGTCCATAGGACTTTTCTCACTGCGGTTCAACTTCCGTTTGGATAATAAAAACCCGATCTTCGCTGTCAATTGAAAAACTGTCACCTAGGCAGTCGTAATAGGGGACACGTAGGTCTAATGGACGGTCTGGATCTTTCATTGAAGCAATGGTGGTGGGCCACTAACACCCTCCGCAGATGCCCCTGCGTAAACAGGGATTTCTACAAAACAGTCGGTCAAACCGACTTGGATCGAGAGTCTCGGTCCAGTGTACGTTGAGTGCACTGATTTTTAGTGTACGTGCGATGTACATATGCCTCCATTGTGATGGTCGTGAGAAATCCGCTCCGTCCATCCAATTTTTTCATATTATTTTAAGCGTTGAAACTAAGCTTGAAGCATATCCATACATCAGGTGGGCCCAGAATCATGATTCTGAGGGCTGATCTGTCCGTTAGTCCACTTCCAGGGGGATCCGACGGCTGAAATTTGATGTGTACAGTTAATATAGGGCGTTCAGGCCACGTATGAAATCTCGTGTCAATCGGATGGCGGGAACCCTGTCATCTTGCATTCTGGACGTCCTACGGGCCACTTGAGCTTCAGTTTCTTGATTTCCTTGGATCTCGGGCGTTGATCTTGGTTCACTGGGGTCCGTCCCTTGCCTTGGTGCATTCAAAGCGTCAAATCTACGCTTTTAGCACCTTTTTGCAATCCATGCTCTCAAATACACCCTACATCACAAACATAGTTAAAACCGGGTGTTTAAACAGTATCATGTTCGTAATTCTGGGAAATAAATGGGGTCTACTATGCAATATTTGACCCTCAACATTTAACCGATGAGTGCTTCGATCTAAAAGAAGAGATCGATGCCCTCATCCGCAATGTGCATTTGCGGGAATATGTCAACAAGAGGGTAGAATGAATGGACCCAAAGGACGATAGGCTCATCAGTAATGAACTTACCGGGGAAATCCACACTATCTTTGGTGGGCCCGTCGGAGGAGGGTGAAATGATCAAGCTATATGTGTTAGAGGAGGGGGGGGGGGTGAATAGGACTGTGCCAAACTAAAAATTAACTGTAAAATTGAAGTACGATAGCCTTATAAACAGATAAATAAAGAACAGTACTTTAAATAAATCAAAGAACTGAAATGTAAAGTAATCTTAAAAAGAGCTTGATACTAACGTTGTTCTAAGGACAATCTTTACACCATAAAAACCAAAGGTTTATGGCAGGACAACCTTACTAGAACAAATTAAATATCAAAACTCAAACAGAAAAGAAATAAAGGAAATAGCAATAAATAAATTCTAAACTATTACAACATTCCCCACTTTGCTTGAAATGTAAATATTACAACATTTACATCCACATATACATTCCACAAATCTGAATGATTAAAGATATAGAAATTAAAAGAACATTCAAATCACAAAACACACTAATATATAGTGGTTCGCCTGTGTGTTCACCAACTGTTAAACAACAGTCACACAGCTTGCTACTCCACTCCTAATATCCTCACACAGGGGATATCGGCGTTCACTATTAAAATAGGTTTCACAGGTTCACCTAAAACCTTCACAATTGTGTCTTTTTAACTTGGGCTTACACAATCCAAAAACCCACACTTTCTGAGTTTTCTGGCTCTCCTTAGATAACCAACACAATGAGATTTTTCTAGCGAATCTCAAACAAAACCAAAATAATAGAATTTACAATAAATGTAAAATACCTGGATTTCTCCTTTTGTAGTAGCCCGGTAGAACCAATCAGAGTAGAAGTTCGAATCAACGTTCAATGTCCAATATTCACTTAAGAAATGGTTCTAGGTTCTAATTGATTTTAAATTAAACCAAATTAGGCGTAACTCTATTTGATTTTGATTCCAAGAAGAAGGAATACAACAATTACTCTTTTCAAATAAGATTGGAATATAGGAATAAAATTAAATAAGAAAAGCTAACAAAAAGAATATTAAATATGCACAGCGTAGCTTAAAAATGAACACAACTTTTCTCAGAGTGGAGCCTTGTATTTTCTCAAATTAAATCGATGAAAAACTCTGAAATTCGTGTTCAATTTATAGATGTAAAGATCGTGTCTACGACTGGTCTTAGGAACACTTCGATTGGTCGTAGCACTAACGGCATTTTGAAATTTTAAGCACGATCTGAAAAATCCGTTCTACGACTAGTCTTAGGATTCTACGACTGGTCGTAGCTGACCCAGGATTGGTCCTACGCAACCAGAATTGATTGCTGAAGTTTGAGTCGTAGTTCTAGGATTGGTCGAAGGACGAGTTATGACACCCCCATGACCGGTCGAAAAGTCTCCAGGACTGGTCATAGAATAACCAAAAAATTCTAAAAATCTTCAACTACTTAGGACTGGTCGAGAAATTTCTTGAACTGGTCGAACCAGATCTAGGACTAGTCGAACAAGGTCCAGGACTAGTCTTAGAACAGACCAAATTCATGTAAGAAGACTCATCTTGAATTATGTATTCAAAATGACCTACCCTAAGGTCAAACTAAGGTCTATCATACCTGGGACATGAAGTATGAACATTGAACTTCATTCTTTCAGATGATGGTTAACCTTTGAAGCTTGAGATCTCTACTTGATGTAGCTTGATCTTGAAATCTTCTACAGCTTGAATTTAAACTTCAACTTGAGTTGTACTTGAGTCTTGAAATGCACTTGAGTCTTGAATAAACACTTTTCTTATCGATGTAGCTCTAAACATTGATGCATACGGAAGAGGACAAAGTACATAACCTTGCATTCCTTGAAGCAGAGCACCGTACATGTCCTGAACCCTTGTGATGTCATCTTGAATTATATATATATATCAACATACAAGCACAAGACACAGATAAAGGTTTTGGCACCATAAAATTTGACAATCAAAGGAGCATGAGACCATAACACTTACAGAGGGGACTCAAATCGAGCTTGGAGAGCTCATGCTCAAAGTATCAGTCACTTTATCTCAAAGCATCAAATCAACATCACCAGCAGACCATCGAAAGAACAGAAAGTGACATCCTATAATTTAACCTTCACTGAAGAATACGTCCGAGGTATTCACCATCCCCACGTTGATGCAATAGTGGTGACTGTGACTATAGCCAACCGCAAAGTGTTTTGGATATTGGTGGACACCGGCAGTTCGACAGACATCCTCTTCACTGAAGCCTTTGACAAAATGGGGGTCAGAAGGTCTCGACTCCGACCTGTCAAGATGCCTTTGCTCGAGTTTGCGGGAGATGAAGTCACCTCAGAAGGATCTATTCAGTTCCCAGTAACGGCAGCGGAAGGACAGAACCGGACGACAACCATGATTGACTTCCTAGTGGTCAACTACCCCTCCGTCTATAACATCATTCTCGGACGTCCTTCCCTCAATACTCTTCGAGTGGTAGTGTCAACACACAACCTCGCGATGAAATTTTCAATTGAGCATGGTACCAGACTAGTCAAGGGATACCAACAAGAAGCTCAGCAATTCTATTTCATGGCATTAAGGACGCCGCATCAATTAATGACCATCACCTCCCTCGATCCCCAGGAAGACTCGGCCGAAAGAGGAACCCCAGTTGAAGACCTCATGACCATAACTCTCACCAACTCTAACTCGATCCGATCCAGGTCGATTCATCACTAGTGCCAGCTCTACGGGACGAGCTCATGAGCCTCCTCAGATGACACGCCAACGTATTCGCTTGGTCCCATCATGACATGATCGACATCGATCCAAAGATCATGTTCCACAAGCTAAATGTAGATCGTGATCACCAACTAGTAAGGCAGAAGCAATGAGCTTTCGAAGCAGAATGATATACCATCATCGGAGAAGAGGTTGGCAAACTCTTCGAAGCAGGTTTCATTGAAGAAATCTATTATCCGGACTAGATTGCCAACGTCGTCTTACCGAAGAAGTCTAATGGAAAGTGGCAGGTTTTTGTTGACTACACCAACCTGAATAAAGCTTACCGCAAGGACTTCTTCCCCTTCCACGGATCAATCAACTGGTCGACAACACGGCTGGGCATGAGCTTCTGAGTTTCATGGATGCCTACTCAGGCTACAACCAAATTGGTATGCACTCTCATGACAAGCAGAAGACAACCTTTGTCACCAACAAAGGGCTTTATTACTATAAAGTCATGCCCTTCGGGCTAAAGAACGCCGGAGCCACATATTAGCAGCTCGTCAACAAAATGTTTGCCCAACAGATTGGATACTCCATGGAAGTCTACGTCAACGACATGCTTGTTAAATGTATCAGGTCGGCAGACCACATTACCGACCTCAAAGAAATGTTCTCCATACTGCATCAATACCGGATGAAGTTAAATCCAAGCAAATGCACCTTTAGAGTCAGCTCGAAAAAATTTCTCGGCTTCCTGGTCAGCCAAAGAGGGATAAAAGTAAACCCTGAAAAAATCCAAGCTCTACTCCACATGACCTCTCTCAGAACAATGAAGGAAATCCAATGCCTCACTGGAAGAATCACCTCACTCAACCATTTTGTTTCTAGAGCCACCGATAAACGTCTTCCCTTTTTTAAACAGTTGAAAGGGAAATAGAGGATTGAGTGGATGGAAGAGTGAGAGCTCGCCTTCCAAAAACTCATGTAGTATATGGGTTCCCCGCCACTACTCTCAAAACCTGAGCAAGGAGAGCTGCTCCTACTATAGTTGGCGGTCTCCACAACCGCAATCAGCTCAGCCCTCATCCGAGAGTAGGGAGGAAAGCAGCTACCGGTGTATTACCTTAGCAAAGCCTTGGTCCCAGCAAAGACCATGTACCTAGACATCGAGAAACTCACCCTGGCCCTAGCGTCTCGTCCTACCGTCTACGACCATGCTTCCAGGCCCATACCATTGTAGTTCTGACCAACCAACCTCTCTGTCAGGTACTCCAAAAACATGAAGTCTCGGGGAGGCTCACTAAATGGTTAGTCGGGCACAATAGTTCGACATCAAATATCAGTCCCGAACCGCCATCAAAGGACAAGCAGTCGCTGACTTCGTTGTTGAACTCATACGTGAGGCCGACCTAGGGACTAATCCTGACAGCTAGCTCAGCCAACTCGAACATCGGATAGTCGAATCAAACCTGCTGAGTTGGACGTTGCACATCGACAGTTCATCCAACTCTAAAGGCAACGGGGCCGGGGTAGTCCTTGAGGCTCTTGACCAGACCTGCATACAATATACCTTAAGATTTGGATTCCAAACATTGAACAACATAAGAAGAATATGAAGCTTTATTAGCCAGGCTCCGGTTGGCAGCAGCAATGGGAGCTCGGAACCTAAAAGTACACAACGATTCTCAACCTGTAGTTAACCAAATCATTGCAAATACCAGGCCAAAGAAGAAAGAATGAGGACCTACTAGCAAAAAGCTTGAGAACTCATCAATAAATTCTCGAAATGCAACATTAGCCTAATCCCTAGATTGAAAAACTCCAAAGCAGACATGTTGGCAAAATTGGCTATGACGACCGAAGATGATATCTCAAAATCAACCCCTTTCTGCAATAGCGTTGCTTTTGCCTCCTTGCACTCTGCCTGGATACACAATACTTCGGGGTGAGCATTAAGCAGAGAGGGGGCGAACTGAAATTAAAACTATGTTAAACGAAGTAAAAGAAATGCAAAGTGGTGAGAGACCTACTATCTCGAATGAGATGACTTACTCTACAGAATAGCTTTGCTAGCTGATCCACGACGCCATCCAGTGGTAGGTCCATTGTCCTAGTGAAGTTGGCATCTAGAACATGTCGTTCTATCTAGGGCAGAAGGCCCTCCATCGCAGCACGGGCCGACATGAGGGACCTCTGGCCCTCATCACCTTGACCGCCAGCAGGGCCCTCCATTTGAGGTGAAGGAACCTCAGCCTCAACCTCAATAACCCCCCGAGTCCTAGCAGCCCGGGCCTCGACGACAGGGGCCGACCGCACAACTACCTTGGCCGCCTCAGAGACAGTAACAGTAGGAAGCAAGGTCGTCGCGTCATCCGCAACTTCCCGATCCACAGAAGACGAAGACCCAACCGTCCCCTTTTCTTCGTGTTTGACTTCTTTCTTCTTTGGGCCACCTCGGCTAATAAAGGCGTCTTGTGCTTTGAGCCTCTCTGATCAGGCATCTCTGTGCGACAGGAAGAAGGGGAGTTACCAAATATTACAAAATGTGCGAAATCTTTGAACGATCCCCTGAAAAGATGTACCTGTCAAGAATAGGTCAAGACTTGACTAAAGCAACAACTCAGGCGTAATAAGCCAATTCCAAGATCTTAGGTCAACACCTATCGACCTCAACTCAGCATCCGAGCAAGTACCTCCTCGTCAACTTTAACAGAATACTTAGGCATGACTGCTAAAGAACACTGATCAGACTCAAGAAAAATGAAATAAGCCAAGGAAGACTTAAAATTTTGGATATACCGACCTGGTACAGAGAAGGAGGTTAGAACCTAAGAGCGCAGCCCGGAAGTCCTTGGAGCCTACCATTCCCCTGACACCTAGAACCACTTGTTCTTCCAGTTTTTGTTCAAGGTTGGGATGTCCACAATCAAAGCCCTGCCACTCCTTGGCCAAGAGGTAAAATAATACCAACCCTTATATAAAGGGTTGGATTTCACCTACTATAGATGGAGAAACTCATTCACGGTCAACTCGGGCTGGTCAAGCTTGGACTAGAGAATGAATGACCTCATTAATGCCCTCCAAGCATTGGGGATTAGTTACCTGGGGGCTAACCCTAGATATGCAAGGACTCGCTCCACTATCCTCTGTAGAGGAAGCCTCAGACCGCACTGGAGGGTAACCTGGAAAATGGCCACGTCGCCCGCAGGAGGATCATTTGGAAGCTCGCCTGGTGTGGGAGCTTGGAGTATCACAGAGTCTGGAATGTGATACACTGACTTGATCCACACCAGATCGGCCTCTATCAATATGGACCCTATTGACCCCTTCTCCTCCAACTCCAATGAGGACCCCCTGACCTCCTCCGCCCTAGGGACAACTTCCTCCGAGTCCTCTGGCTGCTCAACCGAGGACTGTTCCGCCACCTGTGACCCGTGGGATGCTCGAAAATCCATATAGCTCATCATCATCAAAGGCGACAGTGGATTCGACATAGGACGTAGGACATCTGGCCCACCATCACGTTGAGGCAACTCCTACCGCTGGGCCGATGGTTTCGACATTTCCCCTTTGAGGACAGCAACCAAGACCGGTACCCGACAAGAAAAGAAAATCAAAAGGGAGAGAGAGAGAGAGAGAGAGAGAGAGCTAAATGAGGCCTCATCGGAAGGAAGAAGACCGGAGCTCGCAAAGTCGCCGGAAATCACACCGGAATCGTCTAAGTATGGGAGAGCGAGAAAACAGGCAGAGTAACAGCACAGGTGACCCTTGCATTACTAGGGTTTCCCCCTTTTATAGATGGTGCGACCACATAACATTAAATGCTTGCTTTTGCTGCGCAGCCTAAACGGTTCCTCTACGCCCGCGCTCAGACGCGTAGAGCATCCCCACTCACCAGCCGTCCTTTCTCTTTAAAAGGTGCTACACGTCAACACCCCATAAGCTAACACCTGATCAGGCATGCCACCAGTGCATGTGACCTTGAACCACGTGTAAGGCCTCGAACGCGACATATCATGATTGCAGATATGCCCCGATCTCCATGCGTGTTGTCTTGTCCAACATTAATAACAAGCTGATCAGATGCCCTACGCATAATTTGATCTGACCTGACCTACATCCTACCTACTGTCACGCCCTAAACTCGGAAACCGGGCTCACAAAATTCCCGATCACCGAATCCGGAGCCGACAGCCTCCTTAGTGCCCCATTCTCGGCTCTCAGCGCCCATACGCCAAATTCCGATCCTGGGATCCTACAAGGAGGATTTTCAGTATATATATATATATTTTTTGTAATGGAGCATAACCAAGTCACAAAACAATATCACCACATATCCACTATATCAAAAACTTTAAGTACAATGCTGAAAGGGAAATACATATGTCGAAAATCAAAACTCCAGAAAACCGCTGCATGCTCCGAGCTCAACGTTGCTGCAACCTAACGCCACCTGCACGCATCTATTGTGCATAAGCTTATAGAAAGCTTAGAGGGTGGTGAAAGTGTGTGTAAGGTAAGTGCCAAGTATACCATAAAACTCATAAATCATACATCATCGGAATAAGCAGAAATACTAACAAGATCATGAATCATACGATATCAGAGTAAGCGAAAATATACTGGTAAGTCCATGAGTGCTATCAGCCGTACCAAGGCTATGTGATACAAAACATAATAAGAAAATAACAAATGTTGAGGATGCAATGCAATATGCAAATCCTAACAAGCCACGAATACCATCAACCTCATTTAGGCCATATAAGTGTAAAAACATAGTAACCCAAAATGCTAAGTACTGCGGATGCAATGTGATATGCGGTGCGAATGAAATGACCATGCTGGAATGTGAAGTCGGGATGATAGTACAAAGTATCACAGGCTTTGGGGTCCATCACAAGGGACTTTTATCCAAACCAATCCCATACCTAAATTTGGATAGTCAGACACAATGTGGTAAACTCCTGATCTCAGGTTAGTCGCGCGCTCAACCGAAATCCTGGCCATACGAAGGTACACGTAACAAATAGTTATGCACCACCAACCCGAGTGGATAGTGAATGAATGAATGAATGGATATGCAATTCCTACTCAATAAGTCCACATCTCAGTATGGTTGCTCTCTGGAAAAATCACCGGGGTCTATTATACTCGACACCGACTGCCTCTTCCCTAGCTGCACAGCCCAGTGAGCGAAATAGACCTCACTATCCGCCTGACCAGTAGTCTGCCCATACCTACCCAGCTCGTCGATAGCAGACCCATTTACGAACTGGTCATACTCAGCTTAGCTTATAGCCCTTCCACTCGAGCGGATAAGACCACACCCCCTCCCAACCGACGACGACACAGTGGGAGACGCGGCCTACTTGTATTCGGCACTCGGGCGCTCATGTTCCACTCGGTCTAGATGTTGGGGCTACTCCTGGCCTCGAAGGTTCTGGGATTTTCACCCAAGGACATGCTAAGTGCCCATAGTGCTAGAACCAAATATTTTCAGTGTCCCATCTAGCCTTCCACGATGTGCCTGTGGAGGCACGACCCTGATGTCGGTAAGGTGTATAATGATCAAGTCACACATATGCGAGACGCATGAGTCACACTATCCAGTAATGCAACAATCCTGCACGTACTGCGCGATAATGTGGGGCACTCCGTCTTATAAGGAGTCCCATAAATAGTTTGTCCAATGACATATGCAATGATCACTCACTACTCATATCAAGCATACATATGATGCGTATGGCATGAGTCATGGAATTATACTAAGCATGTTATAAAGTAATGAACTATCCTTACAATACAGATGGGCCTAGGCGGCCTACACACAACAAGTATGGGCTATCAATAGGCCCTAGAGAGAGTCATAATGAGAACATTTAACCAATATTATTCTTACAATGTGGACGTCAAACCATCATTGCTCCCAAGGCATGGCCCACCATAAATATCATTACATAAACCATGGTGGAATCACATTCAATGGGCCTTATAAATATCAAGGTGAGCCTCAACGAACGGCCACAAGTACATCAATGAATGACCAATGATTTGGTAGAAAAGGACGTGAACACGTTCAAAACCACGATCCATACAACATGACAACCACGACCCATATAACATAGCAACTACAACCTATGCAAACCACGACACAAATGGGCCCACACTCATGTATGTGTATAATCCATTCCGCCCATCCTTTTTGTCATGTCATTTTAGGGCTAGGGCCCAAATATCAGCCCGATCCAGTGCTTTTATGGCCCATAAAATAGAAAATAATGGTGACTGTTGAAAGTTTTCAGGCTCACTGTGATGTTTGTTAGATGTGAACATTGCCCAAGTTAGGACTTTTTGGCGCTGGCCGATAAGGTGGATGGATCGGATCACCCCATTGTGGGCCGTAAGCTATGGTACCAATGTTTTGGTATAAAAGGATTTGAACAGTTGAAAACCACGATCCATACAACATGACAACCATGACCCATATAACATGGCAACTACAACCCATGCAAACCACGACCCAAATGGGCTGCAGTTGTATGGATCATAGTTGTCATGTTATATGGGTCTTAATTGTCCTAAATTGTCCTGTTATATGGGTCTCAGTTGTATGGATCATAGTTGTCATGTTATATGGGTCTTAATTGTCCTAAATTGTCCTGTTATATGGGTCTCAGTTGTATGGATCATAGTTGTCCTATTATATGGATCGTAGTTATCATGTTATATGGGTCGCGGTCGTAGTTGTCGTATTATATGGGTATTAGTTGTCCTGTTATATGGGTCTCAGTTGTATGGATCACAATTGTCTTGTTATATGGGTCATAGTTATCTTGTTATATGGGTCGTGGTCGCAGTTGTCCTGTTGTTTGGGTCTTAGTTGTCCTGTTATATGGGTCTCAGTCATATGGATCACAGTTGTCCTATTATATAGGTCGCAGTTATCCTATTATATGGGTCGTGGTCGCAGTTGTCCTGTTATATGGGTCTAAGTTGTCCTGTTATATGGATCTCAGTTGTATGGATCGCAGTTGTCCTGTTATATGGGTCGTAATTATCCTATTATATGCACTACCAAAAAAATGACCAAAGGCTACGGACCATGTTAGTTTTTAGCTACGGATATAAACCGTAGCTCTATTGCTACGGCTTAAAACCGTAGCTAAAAATAATAAAACCGTAGCTAAAAGCTAATTCCACCACCCATCTCTACACCATGTGACAACCCCATAAGGAACTCTATGAGGCCCATTAAAATCTGTATGCTCCATCTAATACGTCTATACATTTTGAAAGATCATTTTAGGGCAAGATCCTAAAAAAGGAAGTAGATCAAAGGCTCAAGTGGACCACACGGTAGGAAACAATGGAGATTATATACGTACCATTGATCGATGGTGTGGTTCAATTAGCCCTTCGATTTGCCTAGATTTTTGGGCCATTCTCTATAAAAAAAATTACAAAATTAATGGACAGAGTGGATTTATCAAATGCATCATGATGGACCCCACAAAGCTCCTGATTGGAATGTCCGTCCACAACCCGCCAAACGTGCAAATGCGGAGGGGCTGTGAAGGATGCAACAGCGGCTACGGCTAATGAGATTTTAGCTAAGGTCTAAAACTATAGCAGAAAAATGCGGAAACTCAGCCCGCGCGCTGCCCTTTTTCTCCCTCCCCCTCAAACGAAACATTCTAAAATTTCTCTCCCTCCACTCCGGGGAAAAAAACTCCGCGCGTCCCTTTTCTCTCTCATGCGCCTCTCTCGCTCCACTCTCCCTCTCTCACACCCTCTCCCTCTCCCTCTCGACCCTAACCCCTACCCCCCTCTGTCGCTCCTTCTCCCTCTCCCTCTCCCTCTCCCTTTCTCGTTCCCTCTTCCTCTCGACTGCAACCCTTGAGCAACGCACCCCCTTCACCCAGGCAAAAATCCACCCCTACGGCCCCCGCCCTTCATCTCTTCTCCGTCTCTCCTCTCTGACCAGGTACGCATTTCTCTCACCATATATTCTAAGTTTGATTTTGAGTTTTTATTTCTAAATCTTCAAATACACAGATTAGGGTTTTGTTTCCTGTAAAATTTCTAACAGGAAAAGGATTTAGGGTTCTGTAAAATCTATAACAGGAGAAAATGGGAAAGTTTTTTTTGGCAAGGTATTTAAGGATTTATTTTTTTTGTACACTTAGGGTTTTCGATCTTCCTCTATTCAATTGATCCAGTGTCGATTGACATTTACAGGTCTCTCTCTCTCTCTCTCTCTCTCTCTCTCTCTCTTTATATCTATCAATTGATCCAGTGTCGATTGACATTTAAGGATTTTCGTTTCCTGTAAAATCTGTACACCAGCCATTTACTTTGTGTCTATCAATGTTTATGATGATGGTTATTATTATTTTTGTAGCCACTGCTTAGAACAATCAGCATTATGTTTTATACATAAGGGTACAAAAAAAAAATTATAGTTATAAAGGATACAAAAAAGAAGAACGAGGGCACTCTTCAACTTTATTGGGCATCCCCTGTTTCAGATGCTTAAGATCTTTTACCTGCTCCCTGCATCAAAATAGCAATTTCTCACCTGTTGAATAGCTCCTTTCTTCCACTAGATTAATATTAGAGCAAATGGTATAAAAGTACATACAAATATCATAAAAGTACATACATACATTAGGCACATTTTTGCTAACAAGGTGTGATTTTAAGACTAACTGTCAGCAAGTTCAGAAAACGTAAACAGAATCTTCTTCACTAGATTGGAGAAGCAATTAGAAATATGGGTTGCTGCTTGTCTAAAGAAACTACCAAGAGAGATAAAATTACATGAACAAGAAATTACCTGTGGAATGTTGTTAAACTGTAGGACATGATCAGATAGAGTTGAGCCCGGAAACACGTCACCCCCAATTGCAATTCCTGCAGAGAAGTCAATGCATATATGGAATTTATAAGAGCCTTAGATTCATGCACAAAACGGTAGCTCAAATATAAAAGCAAAATAATATTAGTCGTGTTGATATAGATACCTTCACATATTCCATCTGTTACATGTGCAAGTGTGTTGTACAATTCATTTGACATTCCTCCTTGAGATTGTAAAACCAAAAGTCTGGGTCTGATTAGTTTTGCCAACCACACACCAAAAGGCAATGTGTTTCAATTTATGGTTATAAACAGTAGTTGGGGAGATAGAAAAACAATGGCCAGCATAGGATAGAGGGTTTTGAGTTTGAAAACACCCCAAATTGAGTATAGAGGTATCTCTGAATGCAAATTGACTAGTCTGTCCCAAAAATAAAAGGAAAAAGATTACCATTTTTGACCATTTCTTAATTAAATCCCAATGCTAACATCAAGTGGTGCTTTCATTACATTACTTACCATTTCTTAATTAAATTGAAACATAGCATATTTTTTGGAAACAATTGATGATCAAGGCCGAGCCTCACATAATGGCTGGTCCAAAGAATGATGGAACCTTTCTAGTATAATAGATATATATTACCCGTTTTCTATCTAGTGATTAGATGGTTAGGATCACCATTAATTTCAGGTACAATGGAGCATGTAGTTTAGTGATCCAAACTATTGATATGATTGGCTCAATCTGGATACCCCATAGAACACATCAATCCTTCAATTACTCTTCAATATGTGTAATCCCAAATCCTTCAATTAGTTGTCAGCAGATAGGCTATTAATTAAAAAAGAAATGTGACAAGATTCTACATTCAATGAAGAGAAGGCCAAAGTTCCTTATGCATTTATCATTTTTCTCTTTGATTGTCAATGGCAACATTTTCTGACATGGATTACCTCTGGTTGATATCTTTTTTTCTTTCTTTCTTTCTTCATGAGTGTTTTAATTTTATAGAAAGAAGAGCAAGGTTAAGAAGTTATAAAAATTTAACTGATACGGACTTCGGAATTTCATGCATTTGTATATATGCTAACACAGCAACGGCCATTTCCTCTAACCTCCTACATGTTCCTGTGACCACATGTAGTTAGTTGCATCATGCATAGGTGCACCATTGCCCAAGGTAGGTAATTGATCACTAGACTGCTTTGCAACTCCAGACAGTTGACTCAAAGAATGTTGTTGCCTTGCCTGCTGATCTAGTTGCTGAAGTTGTTGCTGTCTCTGGAGCTCCTGTAGTTGCTTGTGCATGACTTGCTGTTGCCACAATTGCATATCGTTTAAACCCATCTGGTGGGTCATTAAAAGCAGCCAACAAATGTTTTATTTTCTCCTCTTTAATTTAATTATATTTGCTGACTAATTGAAAAGGAGTTTTGAGTCTCGGGGTTTAAGATTGAAGAATTCAAGAATTGAATTATCTGTCATGTTTGACAACCTTTAATCAGAATCCTCCAAAATGTGTATTAGATTATAATTGTGATTCATTGCAGTAGTGCATTCCAATGCACCCTGAGTAAGTTTCTTGGCTGACATGTAATCTTTATGTATTTCACTGTTTAGTGGTTACCCTGATTGTATGTATATCTTTCATCTATGTGTGTGTGTGTGTGTACACACGAAGAAGAGGCAATTCATAAATACACGAAAGTACCTCGTCACCAAACTTCTTAAAATAATATTGCGATATATCAACATGTATCAATGACTACATTGTCGATACAAATCAATTTTTGTGATGCCCCTCTGTTTCGTATCACTGACCTGCGATATCGAAAGTATCAGTCCACACCATTGATACATTGAATACTGTTCCATGCTATTAGTACACAACCAAGTGAAAACTGGTTGACATACCTTCACAATATTATCAGCATATTTCATTACCATTGACACAGCAATTCCACTACAGGCATCCAATTAGAGAAATAAGATCCCAAGTCGACTTGAAAGTAAGGCTATCAAAGGCTACTGAGTTAGTTGACAGGCATTTACAGGTAGAGTATTGAATCTAATTATACAGATCAATAATAGATTAGCTTTGTAATATTACAAGTTCTAAGTAAGGAAATACCCAAGAAATACCCAAGCTGATTTTATTTTTTTTAAATGCACCTCTTAGTTGAATTTGTGCATATATTTCTGTACATATATGATATACTTCACAGCCCCTAGACTGAATTGTTTCACCTCACCTATGATGAAGTTATGAGTCGCACCCATGTCTATCATGTTTCAAGTGGGCTTCCCATTGATGTGTGTGATGTACACATGTACCAGTAGAGTTAGAAGTGGCATAGTCACCTGACAACCTCCACGCCCGTGACATAATGTTCTCTATTTGTCTACATCTTAAAGCCATTGATGTTGTTATTTCTCTCCCATAAGTTTGTGAGTAGCTATGTTGATGTTTTGGCAAGATGGGCTAGCTACCAAGGTGGAGAAATCAAGGAAAGATGAAGGAAAGGAAGAATAGAGCAAAGAAAATCCGTGGGAGTAAGACGGTGAAGTGAACAGTTTTCTTTGCTTTGCTTTTGTTTTGCAAGACATGATTCCTTTGTAGGATTATAATCCCACCAGCCCCGTTACTGTGAGAAAATAGAGCTGTGTTATCTCTACTTCTCATCTGTTTTTCCACTGAAATTCTTTCTTGCTTCATGTGCAGACCAAGGCTGGAGATGCGGCCAAGGCAGGGAAGAAGAAATGATGTGGTGTGGTTCTATTTCTTTTCTTTTTTTCTTTTTTTTTTTTCTGTGCGGTTTTGGCGTCATTCGCATTCTAGGATCTATGTTTGTTACTAGTGGGATTTTTTGTTGAACCCAAGTGAACTTGACATTTGAATGCAGCAATTAGAAAAAAGCATCTTGTTCAATTTAGCTTGTGTACATTAAGAAAAGAAAAAGAAAAACAACATTTAAGTCTTTACTAAATCTTTATTTTTCACTGATTTTACACTTGAAGGTTATCTTTCTCATTTGCATGATAATGCATTTCTATGGACAGCTGCTTTGGAAAGTGGACCTTGTTTGATCAACTTGGCAGTGGAGCTGGTTTAGATGGGTATGTTTGTGCCTGTGGTAGCTACTTCTTTCCAGTAATTTGAAAATTGTCATTTGTACTAATAGGTTGGTGATAGGGTTGCATCTGATATTTTGGTTTTGGTATTCTATAGATCTGTAGGGAAAAGGATAAGGTACCTCATGCCAACGGGTTAGTGCGTTCATATACAAGTTAGTTATCTAAATAAAATTTATAATTTTAAAACTCAACCTCGTGTGTACATATTTTTTTTTCTTCTATGCAATGATAAAACATCCACAAATTGTAAGGAAAATTTCCATTGACTTTTCTATAGATGCCGATCAGGTCAAATCCACATTGTTTCATGGAGGTTAGATAAGCATGAATTTGGGTATAAGTTAGCCCATCTACACCACCTTCCTAGCTAGTGGGCATGAGATCCAAGATGTTGATCAGGTGGCATACAGTGTAGAGATATCTGGCATAAAATCATGTGGACCATCCTTATTTTGAGTCAGGGAACTTAGAAGATCAGACAATTGATGAACGTGTTGGATCTTGCACCCACATGCCATGTTGACAGACGCTCCGCAAGACTGTCTTAATCATACTAATTAACTCCATAAAAATTCATGCATTTCCATGATGATAGGCTTGGGGATTCGACTACTTTTGTTAATTCAGACCATTTATAAAATCCATGAAATGTAATGCATGATGAGATATACAATAAACAGATAAATCCTATGGCTGGGATTACCTTTGCTTAAAGTGCATGTATATCTCTTGCAGTGTCATTGTGGAAGCTTTGAAGTTGGATAGTTTGCAAAGACTTTGCTCGTCTTTAGAGCCTCTTCTTCGCAGAATCGTGAGTCATACCTTACTATTTCATCAACATTAGATTATCGGATGTTAGGATATCTTGATTTAGGCAAGTGCTTTAATGGTTTATAGTATACAGTAAAATATTTCATAGCTCATTATTCCTATCATTAATTTTGGACTTTCCTTAAAATTATTCGACATCGAAGCACATTGAATGCTTCATGGTTGTGAATCTCTCAATTTTGTCCAATCAAATTCAAGTAGATGAAGTATAGATATCCTAGACATGACCAATTCGTAGTAGGATGTGTATAAAATCGAATCTGGTTCTCAGTTGGGCCATACATGGGCATCAAATCTGGATTGCCAGTTGACTCGGTTTCCATTCTTACCATACATATGTGGCTCATCTCAAAAATAGAACCAACCTGATTTTTCTAGCCGCAACACATACACGGTGGCAACCACCAGATAAATTGGATCTTGCATACATGTAGGGATGGTAGTAATTAGAACCCTACTCACACACTTCTTATTGTAATTGGTGCATTCTTGCACATGTAATTGATGCATTCAATTGTGAAAGGATTTATGACCCACACCTCTCCTTATTCAACAATCAAAACACTAAAACTAGAAAACAGAAAGAAAGAACCAAAATTAAAGAGAAAAATGAAAATTAAACCAAAATTGGACACATGCCATGATGGTTTGTGATCTGAATTTTTGGTGAGGAAACTTGTTTGACAGTCATATTGAAGGTGATACTTTTGTCCTTCTGTATCATATGTATGCAACTGATGCTTGATGTGGAAATCTGGCCATTTTGAACCTTCCCTAATTACATAAGTGGTTGAACCAGCTCTGTATGTTACACATAATTTGTCATCCACTAGTTTCTGTAAATGAAGATAAGAGGATTGATCTTAACAGTATGGTTGTCATGCACATAGACAGAAAATGCTTGCAATGAATTTTTATGAGTACTTGGTAATTTTGGAGTCATTGGTTAGGGTTTGGGCTGAAAGTACGAGTGCTAGAGCCAACACTTTCGAAGTCCAAACTCATTCTTTTGAAAAATAGAAAAATAGGAATATTAGTAAATATGGATTTTCTTGTTAAAAAGAAAATAGAAGGTAAAGAAGAGACATAACTGAAACTTTCCCCGTTGAATTCGATGTCCAGGAAATGAACCTTTTCCAGAAAACCATAGATTTAAAACCATTAAATCCTTCTCAGAAATCTAAGTTTATTGAACTGAATTGAAATATTACAATTCAATTTTGTTAAATATCCAAACGCAAGGTTTCCATGAATTAGGCAAATGAATTCATTCTAACCCATTTTGTTGAATATCCAAACGCAAGGATTTTTTATTTATTTATTTATTATTATTATTATTATTTTGTGATATGCAATAGCTTTTCAGAATTCATATGTAGGTGCATACTTATGCTCATTCACATGGACTTTGACTATTTTTCTTAAATTTCTTTGGTTTTTCTAATTTTTGTATCTAATTTTAAATTTTTAGGCCCTAAAACAAGATTTGAGGTACCGTCAACAATGCTAACAGAATCCTCCAGGTCAGATTGTTGATTGGACCTGATTTTATTTAAATAATGTTGATAATCCATTTTATTTAAATGAGCAGACCCAGATGTGCGTCGGAGCTATCCGGATGTTAAGCGGGGGTCCCTAGAATGTGGGAACTGCTGTTATGACCATGATGAAACTGTCCATTTCCTATGGACAGCATTGGAGTAGCCTGGCCATTTGGACAGGCCGTATTTATATCTGTATTTGCTCGAAATTGATGGAGCAGACCCGGATGTGCGTCGAAGCTATCTGGATGTTGAGCGGAGGTCCGTGGAAGGTGGGAGCTGTTGTTATGACCATGATGAAGCTATCCATTTCCTATGGACAACAATATGGGTGGCTTGGCCATTTGGATAAACCCATGTTTATGTATTATCTCGAAATTGATGAAGCAGATCCGGATGTGCGTCGGAGCTATTCGGATGTTGAGCGGGAGTCCCTGGAAGGTGGGAACCGCTGTTACGACCATGATGAAGCTGTCTATTTCCTATGGACAGTATTTGAGGGGCCTGGCCATTTGGACAGGCCGTGTTTATATTTGTATTTGCAGGGACCACACCCTTAACCTAAACCACACCCTAAACCTATAACCTAAACCTATAACCTAACCTATAACCTAAACCTAAACTTAAACCTATAACCTATAACCTATAACCTAACCTAAACCTAAACCTAAACCTGTAACCTAAACCTATAACCTATAACCTAAACCTGATCCCGAACCCGATCCCGAACCCAGACCCGATTTCCTAAACCTAAACCTTAACCTATTCTCAATCCCCTAAAGCTATAACCTATAACCTTAACCTAAACCTAAAACCTAAACCTAAACCAAAACCTATGACCTTAACCCATAACCTATAACCTATAACCTATTCCTAAACCTAAAACCTAAATGTATTCTCAAATCCCTAAACCTAAACCTCCACCTAATCCTAATCTCAAATACTTAACCTAAACCTAAACTTGAAAACCCAAACATAAACCCGATCTCGAACCCGAACCCGAACCTAAACTTGAAAAACTAACCTTAACCTATAACCTATAACCTATAACCTAAACTTATAACCTATAACCCAACCTTAACCTAAACCTAAAACCTAAACCTAAACCTAAACCTATAACCTAAATGTATTCTCAAATCCATAAACCTAAACCTACACCTAATTATAATCTCAACTCCCTAACCTAAACCTAAACCTAAACTTGAAAACCCAAACCTAAACCCGATCTCGAACCTGAACCCGATTTCCTAAACCTAAACCTTAACCTATTCTCAATTCCTTAAAGCTATAACCTATTACCTATAACATATAACCTAAACCTAAACCTTAACTTATACCTAAACCTATAACCTTAACCAAAACCAAAACCTATAAACTGTTAACCTATAACCTATAACCTAAACTTATAACCGATAACCTAACCTTAACCTAAACCTAAAACCTAAACCTAAACCTATAACCTATAACCTAAATGTATTCTCAAATCCCTAAACCTAAACCTACACCTAATCCTAATCTCAACTCCCTAACCTAAACCTAAACCTAAACTTGAAAACCCAAACCTAAACCCGAACCCGATTTCCTAAAATTAAACCTTAACATATTCTCAATTCCCTAAAGCTATAACCTAAAACCTAAACCTAAACTTGTACCTATAACCTAAACCTAAACCTAAAACCTAAATGTATTCTCAAATCCCTAAACCTAAACCTACACCTAAACCTAATCTCAACTACTTAACCTAAACCTAAACTCGATCCCGAACCTGAACCTGATTTCCTAAACCTAAACCTTAAACTATTCTCAATTCCCTAAAGCTATAACCTATAACCTAAACCTAAATCTAAACCTAAACCAAAACCTATAACCTTAACCTAAACCAAAACCTATAACGTAAACCTTAACCTATAACCTATAACCTATAACCTAAACTTATAACCTATAACCTAACCTTAACCTAAACCTAAAACCTAAACCTAAACCTAAACCAAAACCTATAACCTTAACCTATACCCTAAAACCTAAAACCTAAATGTATCCTCAAATCCCTAAACCTAAACCTACACCTAATCTTAATCTCAACTACTTAACCTAAACCTAAACTTGAAAACCCAAACCTAAACCCGATCCCAAAACCTATAACCTAAACCAAAACCTATAACCTAAACCAAAACCAAAACCTATAACCTAAACCCGAACCCATTCTCAAATCCCAAAACCTATAACCTAAACCTAAACCTTAACATAAACCTATAACCTATAACCTAAACCAAAACCTATAACCTAAACCTAAATCAAAACCTATAACCTAAACCCGAACCCATTCTCAAATCCTATAACCTATAATCTAAACCTAAACCTATAACCTATAACCTAAACCAAAACCTATAACCTAAACCAAAACCAAAACCAAAACCAAAACCTAAACCTATAACCTATAACCTAAACCAAAACCTATAACCTAAACCTAAACCTAAACCAAAACCTATAACCTAAACCCGAACTCATTCTCAAATCCCAAAACCTATAACCTAAACCTAAACCTTAACATAAACCTATAACCTATAACCTAAACCAAAACCTATAACCTAAACCTAAATCAAAACCTATAACTTAAACCCGAACCCATTCTCAAATTCTATAACGATAACCTAAACCTAAACCTAAAACCTATAACCTAAACTAAAACCTATAACCTAAACCAAAACCAAAACCTATAACCTAAACCCGAACCTGAACATAAACCTATAACCTATAACCTAAACCAAAACCTATAACCTAAACCTAAATCAAAACCTATAACCTAAACCCGAACCCATTCTCAAATCCTATAACCTATAACCTAAATTCGAACCCAAACCCGAACCTGAATCCCTAAACCTTAACCTAAACATATAACCTATAGCCTATAACCTAAGCCTATACCTAAACCTAAAACCTAAACCTAAACCTAAACCTATAACTTAAACCTAAACCTATAACCTAAACCCTATAACCTAAACCTAAACCTCAACCTAAACCTATAACCTAAATCTAAACCTAAACCTAAACTTATAACCTAAACCTATTCTCGAATCCTAAAACCTATAACCTACCTTAACCTAAACCTATAACCTAAACTTATAACCTAAACCTATTCTCAAATCCCAAAACCTATATAACCTAAACCTAAACCTTAACCTATAACCCAACCTAAACCTATACTTATAACCTAAACCTATTCTCAAATCCCAAAACCTATATAACCTAAACATAAACCTTAACCTATAACCCAACCTAAACCTATACTTATAACCTAAACCTATTCTTAAATCCCAAAACCCATAACCTAAACCTAAACCTAAACCTTAACCTAAACTTATAACCTATAACCTAAACCAAAACCTATAACCTAAACCCGAACCCAAACCCGAACCCGAACCCGAATCCCTAAACCTTAACCTATAACCCAACCTAAACCTATACTTATAACCTAAACCTATTCTCAAATCCCAAAACCTATAACCTAAACCTAAACCTTAACCTATAACCCAAACTAAACCTATACTTATAACCTAAACCTAAAACCTAAATGTATTCTCAAATCCCTAAACCTAAACCTACACCTAATCTTAATCTCAACTAACTTAACCTAAACCTAAACTTGAAAACCCAAACCTAAACCCGAACCCGAACCCGATTTCCTAAACCTAAACATTAACCTATTCTCAATTCCCTAAAGCTATAACCTATATAACCTATAACCTATAACCTAAACCTACACCTTAACCTAAACCTATAACCTAAACCTAAACCTATAACCTTAACCTAAACCAAAACCTAAAACCTAAACCTAAACCTAAACCAAAACCTAAACCTAAACCAAAACCTATAATCTTAACCTAAACCTAAAACCTAAATGTATTCTCAAATCCTTAAACCTAAACCTACACCAAATCCCAATCTCAACTCCTTAACCTAAACCTAAACTTGAAAACCCAAACTAAACCCGATCTCAAACCCGAACACGATTTCCTAAACCTAAACCTTAACCTATTCTCAATTCCTTAAAGCTAAACCCTAAACCTATAACCTAAACTTAAACCTATAAGCTTAACCTAAACCTAAAACCTAAACCTAAACCTAAAACCTAAATGTATTCTCAAATCCCTAAACCTAAACCTACACTTTTAGGTAGGAGAAGTTTACTTTTTATGGTAAGTCACATATTTTAGTGTGTTTGATCGGAGTTTTGTAAGTGTTATGATCTCATGCTCCTTTGGTTGTCAAATTTTGTGTGCCAAAACATCTATCTGTGTTCTGTACTTGTATGATCATTTATTGGAATTCAAGACACCTCAAGAAGCTACATGTTGAAGCCTCAAGAAGCTACATGTTGACACCTCAAGAAGCTACATGTTGAAGCCTCAAGAAGCTACATGTTGAAGCCTCAAGAAGCTACAATGTTGAAGTTCAAATCTAAAGAAACAACGCATGAAGTAGTTCTATGTTGATGAAGATCTCAAGCATGATATGGTTCAAGATCTCAAGTCTGATATGATTCAAATTATCTACATTCGTTGAATGGTTGAAGTTCAATGTCCATACGACATGGTTCAGGTTTGAATGACCTTAGGTTGACCCTTTAAGTAGGTCACTTTGGATACATTAATCAAATATTTAAATTACATAAGGTTGGTCTATTCTACGACCAGTCCTAGCTCTGGTTCGACCAGTCCTAGCATTGGTTCGACTAGTCCAAGAAATTCCACGACCAGTCCTAAGTAGTTGAAGATTTTTTCGGAATTTTTGGTACGCCCACGACCAGTCCTGGAGGTCCTTCGACCGGTCGTAGGTGTGGCTTCGACTCATCCACGACCAGTCGTGGAGCTACGACTTAAAGTCCAGCAACAATATCACTGGTCCTACGACCAGTCGTAGGTATCTACGACCAGTCGTAGGTGACCCACGACCAGTCGTAGGGTACTCACGACCAGTCGTAGAACGACTTTTAAAGATCGCGCTTATTTTTTCAAAAATCTGTTAGAGCTACGACCAGTCGTAGGTTTCTAAGACCAGTCGTAGGAGCGATTTCTGCTTCTATAAATTGAACACGAAATTCAGAGTTTTCATAACTTAAACTTCATACGATTCAAGAATTTTCAAGTGATCACTCTGAGATAAGTTTGTGTTTATTTTAAGCTAGATTGTACTTATTTAATATTCCTTTTTGCTAGCTTATTTAATTTGATTTTGTTTCTATATTCCAATCTTATTTGAAAAGAGGAATTATCTTATTCCTTCTTCTTGGAATCAAAATCAAATTTAGCTACGCCCAACGAGTTAAATCTAAAATCAATTAGAACTTAGAACCTTATGAATGTGAGTATTGGAAATTGAACTTTGACATTCAAATCATCTACTCCGATTGGTTCTACCGGGCTGCTACGAAAAAGGAGAAATCCAGGTATTTTACAATTCTGTAAAATTCATTTACTTTTGGTTTTGTTTGAGGTTAAGCCAAAAAAATCTCATTGTATTGGTTGTCTGAGGAAAACCAGAAAACTCAGAAAAGAGGGGTTTTTGAATTGTGTAAGCCCAAGTGAAAAAGACACAATTGTAAAGGTTTTTGGTGAACCTGTGAAAACCTATTTGTTAGTGAACGTTAATATCCCCTGTGTGAGGATATTAGGAGTGGAGTAGCTTTTTGTGTGGCTGTTGGAAAACAGTTGGTGTACACACAAGCGAACCACTATAACTCTTTGACTTGTGGTTTGAATACTTGCTTAATTGTCATATCTTTTATCATTCGATTGTGTGGAATGTACAAGTGGATGTGAATGTTGTAACTATTTACATTTCAAGCAAGTGTGGGGATTGTTGTAATAATTTAGATCTTACTTCTTCTGCATTTAAATTCAATTCCTTGCTATTTCATTTACTTATATTAATATTGAGTCCTTGATCCAAAAGAGGTTCTAGAAATAAGGTTGTCTTACCATAAGCCCTTGTTGATTATGGTGTAAGGTTGTCCTTAGAACTGAATTTGCATCAATCTCTCGATATCTATTTATCAAGGTGATTTAAATTTAGCTTTGTGAATTGATTCATGTTGTAAGGCTATTGGTTTATTTTATTTTCGCTGATTTTATTTTAATTTGGCATAGTCCTATTCACCCCCCCCCCCCCCTCTAAGACATATAGCTTGGCCTTTTCAAGTGGTATCAGAGCCTAATAGCTCATTTTGTTGCTTTTTATTTGGATTTATTTCCTGAGCTAACGATCTAAGCTATATAAAAAGATGTCAAATTTTGATAGCCTTTCAGTTACTAGACCTCCTCCATTTGATGGCTCCAACTATGCCTATTGGAAAGCCAGAATGAGGATCTTCCTCAAATCAATGGATGAAAGTGTGTGGCAAGCCACAGTGACTGAATGGAAACCTCCTATCATGGAAGTAACTG
Organism: Magnolia officinalis; assembly: GCA_021015155.1. NCBI lineage: Eukaryota > Viridiplantae > Streptophyta > Magnoliopsida > Magnoliales > Magnoliaceae > Magnolia > Magnolia officinalis. The sequence goes on from JAJHSJ010000007.1 coordinate 28,518,597, forward strand.
GTGGTTTGATGGTTCAAAATCTATGAAAATTACACCGTATTATCAATGGACCTCACTTCAGAAAAATGAGAGTAGTGCTAATGCTAAAGCACTAAATGCAATCACTTGCGCACTATCACCGGATGAGTTCAAAAGAATCATATCCTGTGATACTGCAAAGCAAGCCTGGGATATTTTAGAAATGACACACGAAGGTACATCAATTGTCAAGAAATCTAAAGTCCAACTCCTCACAACTAAATTTGAAGAAATTCATATGGAGGAAAATGAAATGTTTATGGACTTTTACACTAGATTGAATGACATTGTAAACTCATGTGGGGTCTTGGCGATAAGATCCCAGAAAGTAATGTGTGCAAAAATACTACGATCTCTTCCTGAACGGTTCAATTCAAAGGTAACCGCAATCCAGGAACTTCGTGATACGGATAATATGAAGGTAGAGGAATTAGTTGGTTCTTTACAAACCTATGAATTAAGTTTTAAAGCTCCTAAAGGTAAGTCTATTGCTTTGAAGTCATCTAAAAGTATTATTCAAGAAAATTCAGATTCAGAAAAGTCAGAAGATGATATGGCCCTTTTGGCGAAAAAGTTTTATAAGATTTTCAAAAGTAAGAAAAGAGTTGATTTTCAAAAGGAAAATGAAAAGAAACGTTCCAAACCTAAGTCTAAAACTTGGAAATCATTGAAAGATAGTCAATGCTACAACTGTCAAGAATATGGGCATTTAGCAAACAAATGTCCTAAAAAGGACAGATTCAAAAGGAAGGGTATGTTGGCTACTTGGGATGAATCGTCTGATTCTGAAGCCTCTTCTGAGTCTGAAAATTCAGAAACTGAGTCGGGCAGTGAACTTAAGGCCCTTATGACTCTAGCCAAGTTTACTTTTTTCGATCACGATGATTCAACAAGTGAAGAAAATTTGGATAGTGATCATGAATATGATGAAGATCTTCAAGATGCTTACAATGCCTTATATAAGGAAAGTTGTAAAATTGCTGTCAAACTTAAACTTCAAAAAGAAAAGTTTTATAAACTTAAAGAATGTTTTTGAAACTCTTATTTTAGAAAAATCTCATATTTCAGATAGTTTTGAAAAGTCTAAGTGTGATCTAGAATTCAAAACCTCCCTAATTGAAAATTTGAAATCTGAAAATGAGAAACTTAAAAATGAAGTATCTTCTCTTCTGAGTTTGAAGGACACATGGAGGTATGCCCAAGGTGATCCGAAATTAGAAAAATTATTATCCGGATCAAGAAAATGTGGTGATCGATCCGGGTTGGGCTATGATAAAAGCAGATCTCTTAAACAGAAGAATACTCCTTCCAATTTTGTGAAAGGAGAGACTTCTAACTCAAAAGGAAAAGGTACTAGTTAAGTTTTTTCTAAAAATACAAAAACTTTTCCTAAACCCAAAAACAGCTATTTTAAAAATCAGATTCGAAACCCACTAGCTGAAAAAATTATTGATTTACTTAAGGAGCTATTAAAATCTAACTCAGTAGGTCACTCTTACAACTATAAACAAAAGAAGACCAATTATTCTCCTAAACCCAAAACAGTACTGAAATGGGTTCCTAAGGTTGCCTGTTTGGTTGCTCACACTGCTTTCAAAGCTACAAGCCATTCGAAATGGTATCTAGACAGTGGATGCTCCAGACATATGACAGGCGACAAAGCACTATTCACCGATCTTAAAGATATGACTGATGGGTCAGTCACATTTGGTGATGGTAGCAACTGCAAGATAATTGCCAAAGGTACGGTCCAACTCTATAACCTTCCCTTATTTAAAAATGTTTTATATGTTGAGGGTTTAAAAACACAACCTGTTGAGCATATCTCAAATATGCGATAACAACCATAATGTTAAATTTTCTAATCAAGGTTGTGAAATTATAAATGAAAAGGGTTCTGTAATATTAACTGGTCGCAGAACTTCTGAAAACTGCTATATAGTAAGTGATAGTAGCTCATCTAAACAAACGTGTTACATGGTCCATACCGATGAGACAGAATTATGGCATAAACGCCTCGGACATGTACACTATCGAAACTTATACAGATTGAGCAAAGGTGAACTAATTAGAGGTCTACCTAAGATGCAAAAAGTAGACAAGATTTGTGGTGAATGCCAGTATGGTAAACAAACTAGGAGCTCTCACAAAAAGGTGAACTCCATACCACCACAAGACCACTCGAGATTCTCCACATGGATCTTATAGGACCAACAAGAACGGAAAGTCGAGGTGGCAAAAAATACATCTTAGTTATTGTAGATGATTATACAAGATTCACTTGGGTTTCATTCTTGAGAGACAAATCAGAAACCCTTGATGAAGTGAAAAAAATTATAAAACGGATTCAAACTGAAAAAAGTTCTCAAGTTAACAAGATCCGTAGTGATCATGGATCCAAATTCGAAAATAGCAGTTTTGAGAAATTCTGTAGCGATCAGGGAATATCGCATGAATTCTCTGCACCTAAAACTCCTCAACAAAATGGAATTGTAGAGAGAAAGAATAGAGTGTTTCAAGAAATGGGAAATGTTATGTTAAATAGCATGAAGCTCCCTAGGAATCTCTGGGCTGAAGCAGTGAATACAGCCTGCTACATTATTAACCGTGTTTATATCTGTAAATCTAATAATAAAACGGCTTATGAAATGTGGTTTGAGAAAAAGCCTTCTGTCAAGTACTTTCGAGTTTTTGGCAGCAAGTGTTATATTTTGCGTGACCGTGAAAATTTGGAAAAATTTGACACTAAAAGTGATGAAGGGATCTTTTTAGGATATTCGTTAAACAGTCGTGCATATCGTGTTCTGAACAACAGGACCGGTGTGATTCAAGAGTCAATAAATGTTGTGATTGACGATCTTTTGAATACACCCATTCTAGTTCAGATAATGATGAAGTGCTTATACTTGAAAAATAAGAAACTTCATCAAGTGAACCTAATTCTGAATTTAGGACTGTTAAAGATCATCCAACTTCTCAAATACTTGGAACCCTCTCACTGGTGTGCGCACTCGTAGACAATTAGAGGACATATGTAACTACGTATGCTTTACATCCTAGATTGAACCAGTTAACGTAAAAGAAGCACTTTCGGATGAAAACTGGATTCTTGCGATGCAAGAAGAACTTAATCAGTTTGTCAGAAATGATGTTTGGTATCTTGTTCCTAGACCTAAAGATAAACATATTATTGGAACAAAATGGATTTTCAAAAAAAAATCTGATGAACTTGAAAATATTATTCGAAATAAAGCTAGACTAGTTGTACAGGGATATACGCAAATTGAAGGTATTGATTATAATGAGACATTTGCCCCTGTAGCTCGTCTTGAATCAATCAGACTTTTTATCTCCATTGCATGTTTTAGAAAGATTAAAATTTATCAAATGGATGTAAAGAGTGCCTTTCTGAATGGTGATTTACATGAAGAGGTATATGTTGAACAACCAACAGGGTTTGAAGATCCTAAATTTACTGATCATGTGTATCGTCTTAAGAAGGCTCTCTATGGTCTGAAACAAACTCCCAGAGCATGGTACGAAAAACTGACTAAGTTTTTACTAAGTCATAATTTTCAGATGGGATGTGTTGATAAGACACTCTTTGTTAAGAAGTATAACGATGATATTCTAATGGTTCAAATATGTTGACGATATTATTTATGGATCAACCTGTACTAATATGACTGTTGAGTTTGCAGATTTGATGAAGTCTAAATTCGAAATGAGCATGGTTGGTAAATTAAACTATTTCCTAGGGTTGCAAGTAAAACAACAACCTGATGGAATTTTTATCTCTCAAACCAAATATGCTCAGTGCTTAATCAAGAAATTTGGATTTGAGAAAGGTAAAAATTTTGATACTCCTATGAGTACAACTTTGAGACTCTCTAAAGACTCTGCAGGTAATGATGTGGATCCTAAATTGTATCGTAGTTTGATTGGTAGTTTACTTTATCTGACTGCTAGTAGACCAGATATCGCCTTGAGTGTTGGTATTTGTGCTCGTTATCAATCAAATCCTAAAGAATCTCACTTAACTGTTGTTAAGCGGATTATGCGATATGTCGCAAGTTCTACTAAACTAGGTCTCTGGTATCCACATGAGACTAATGTTCAATTAGCCGGGTATGCAGATGTTGACTGGGTTGGAAACATTGATGATAGGAAATCAACCAGTGTGGTGGTTTCTACATTGGAAATTGTCTTGTTTCTTGGTTTAGTAAGAAGCAAAGTTCTATATCGCTATCAACAATCAACAGCTGAGGCTGAATATATTGCTGCTGGAAATGCATGTACTCAACTTGTTTGGATGAAACGAATGTTAAGCGATTATGGAATTACTCAGGATTCTATGATTTTATTTTGCGATAATTCCAGTGCAATAAAATCTCTAAAAATCCAGTTCATCATTCACGTACTAAGCATATTGATATTAGATTTCATTACATTCGTGAATTAGTGGAAGAAAAGGTAATATGTTGGATTACATTCCAACCGAGACTCAACTTGCGGACATTTTCACTAAACCGCTCGACAAAAGCAGGTTTAATAAATTAAAGTTTGATCTCGGTATGTGCAATTTAATTGAATTTCCATGATTTGGTGTATCATAATGTACATAAGTTTGATGAGTTATTTGCTTAAATTTAAAATTATTTGCAAATTTTGCAAATTTTGAGTCGTACTCGACCAGTCGTGAGTGTACACGACCGGTCGTGCTACGACCGGTCGAACACTTACACGACCGGTCGTGAAACTCGGGATTTCACTTCATTTTGGGGATTTTGACTCTTCTTCCTCATTTCTTTTTTTCCCACCAACGGCTCTAGCTACGACCGGTCGAACCCACCTTCTTAGTTCTTCAAGGTTAGTGGTTCCTTTGCATTTTTATTATAGATTCTTGATATTAGTGTTTCAAATCACTTTCTTGTTGAATCTATTGGGTCGTTCATTACAAGATTGGGGTTTTATCTTAAAAAATCTGATCTATTAAAACCTCATCTTTTCTATCTTGCATCTTGTTGTTTCATTGAAATCCTCCATTAAAAATGGATGCTAGAAGTAAAAAGAAAACTACTAGAGGTCCCTCTTCTTCTAGATCAACTTCTATTGTACAATGTCATCTTCGGTCTCCCGAAAATGATCCTCCAAATGTTCGGGATTTGCGTATGCGAAATATTATTGTTGAGCGTCCTGTGAATGTTAATCACATTGCTTCATTTGGTATCCCTCCTCTGTTGGAATCTGTGGGATGGGATAACATCTTGCATTGGGGTGGAGCTGCATACTAGTCCATTGCCCAATCCATGTTTGCATGTATCTGTGATTTTTCTCTTGAGAATTTAATTTTTAAAGTTGATACTCAAGAAGGATTGTTTGTAATGGATCGACATTTGATTGCTGATATTATGGAAATACCTGTCAATGATGAGAGCATTCCAATTAATATTTTACATGACAGTCTCTCTGAATCTGAACGTAGAATGCTTACTAGAAATTTATGTAATTTGGATGTTCATTGGACTCATAAAGGTCATGCACTTCTGTAACGCCCTGAAATTCGGGGGTCGAGTACGAACTCAACTCCCGAGTTCCAACGCATCACTTATGCAACATACACAATGTCGGTTAAATGTTGTCTGAGTTAGCGCAATAAACATGAATGAGATTAAACCAAAACAGTAATTCATACCCAGTTCAATTGCATTTAAAAACAGCGGAAGACTGAAATTTTATATACAAGTATGTAAAGTAACAAAATTTTCTGAACTTCAGGGTATGAGCACTAACTGAGCACCAATATACATGTAAAGTTTGTAAATTAAAAAAAACCCAAAATACATCCTCAAAAGAGGCCCCAAAAGTCCCGCGATGCAGCCGGCCTAGGCGTAGCCGTCAGAATACTGCATGAAAGAGAACTCCTCCTGGTCCTCATCAACGTCGGGCTCTGGCTCCTGAACCAAGGCGCCCTCTAATCCTACAACAGAGTCTGGTTGGTGTGTACAACACCGTCCCGTATCGTGGGAGTGAGTAGCTAACTCAGTGGAACAATAATGCATAAGTTAACATGTTATCAAATCAACCAAGCAGTAATGATAAAGCAGTACAAATCAAGCATTTCTAACTACTCTTGTTAAATGCAAAAATGATATGACATGATGCTGTATGCCCTTGCCAAACCACCCTCAAGCGACATCATCTTACGTTCGCGAATGCTTAACTCCCTCAGTGCGCCACATCTACAAAGCACATGCGGTGCGATGATGCTCGTGATTGCCAAGTTATTATTAGTCCATTTCAATCAGCAGTATTGGGAAACTAAGGTACCTCCCTTGTATCATTCCCAACATGATCCATTCTAGGGTCGTCAATCCTAGTTATTCTCATACGATGTTATGGTTTGAGAAGCTTAGTGATGGCATCGCAACAGGTTCGTCACCGTCAGCGCGGATACAGATCTCACCGTATGCGGCTCAATTGCTGGCCGTCAGCTCGAGTACAGGTCTCACCGTACTCGGCTCAATCACTAGCCGTCAGCTCAAGTACAGGTCTCACCATACTCGGCTCAACTCACACTCTAGTTGCTGTGAAAGACTCGCGGCCAATCACAGACTCTTGGAGTGTACTCGATGATACCACGGAGGACTCGTCGCCCGTCAGCACGAGCACAGATCTCACCGTACTCGGCTCTCGCCGAAGTATCGACAGCTCGAATACAGTGTCCCATACCACCGTATTCGGCTCACGAGATAGTTGCGCAGTGGTCACTACGGGGAGGCACATGGCCCCAGCATAGGCCGACAGCTCGACCACGGTGTCCCATACCACCATGCCCGGCTCATGCGTCTTAGCGGATCTAGGTACCATGGTTAAACAGGAATCACCACTGGTAAGTTTGGTACCCTAGGTTCAAGCAATAGCGACCAAACAAGGTGAACACACAACTACACTTCGGTTCAAGTGGCGAGCCTGACTAACTCGAGCGCACCACAAGTTGAGCGATATGGAGCGCAAAAGCACTCCGCGTGGCCAACCACTATCGCCAACCGAAGTACGACTCGGGTTCGCCGGACCCGTCCTTTGTGGCGACATGAACTCAGCCACAATCACAAGTCTGGTACCGAGTGTTTGGACTATAAACATAGTCCCAAACTCAAACAGTTTCATCGCTAGCATGTGAAGTAAAGCATGGTAAACAAGCAATACAAGCATGTTAGTCGGCATGTTATAAAGCATAAAGTAAGACATGGAGTAAGCATGTTACAAGGCATGTTGAGAAGCATGTTATAAAGCATATTGTAATGCATGTACTACAGCACTATCCCCATAGGGATAGAATTGTGTGTGCACTGCAATTACGTGGTTGCGGTGAACCACCGCATGGAGGGGATCCTACATGTCTCTAAGGGAGTTGGAGAGTCCATATCAGCGCCTATCTAAGGCACTAGTACATGCACATGTACACCTACATGCACATACACAAACACTTAGAATACACATTTCCAACATACATGACGTATGTTAGGCAAGTTCGTGATTGGGCTGTCCCTAAGCCCCGGGAGTATTTTTCCGCGTATATCGTATTCATACAACAAATAATCATTACAATTACATATCCAAAATTCGCACGCATGCGGGATTTCTAGAATACGCAATTTCGACATACATGGCATTTACACATGAACATATATTTTTGCGATCTCTTTCGCCGAACTAGTATTTTATCCACACATGATATAATCAAACATTAAATAAACATGTCAAACATTTTCTCAACAAAAATACGTATACGGTATTTCTACGTATATCAAGAGTATGTAAAATTCCATAATCTTTATCGCTAATCGAAACAGGAAACGGAAAGCACTTTGTACATGTGCATTTGCATACAGATCATGAATCTATCATTATCTGCCATTGAAAGCGTTGTTGAAAACCGTAACTATACGCTTAAAGTCCTCACCTCAGCCCTTGGAATTCCAACGAATCAGCAAGAAGGTTGGTGCTTCCGTATACGGGAGTTTCTTAGCCTAAAGATCGCATTCGATTAGTCTTTCCTTAACCTATCACTAATTAGGCTCAAATCAGACCTAGGGTTAGGGTTTCTTACCTTCAAATGGGGTGGAAACCGCCGGGAAACCTCTTGGAATAGCGCGGTGTAGGCCGTGGGAGAGGTGGAAGCAGCAGGAGGAAGATCGGCTTCGATCTCCACAAGTTCTCTCTCTTTCTCTCTTTCTCTCTTAGGGTTTTAACCCAAATTCGTATGGCTGTGAGAGGGGCTGTTCTAAGCCCCTTTTATAGCCACAAACCTTCCCAAAACAGACTCAGGTTCAAGGGTAACTGCTTACATAGGCATTTCGCCACTTTCCAAGCTCAAAAGGGGTGTTCTGGTAGCCCTCTTTGAGCCAACGTCAGACTTAAGCTCACCCACTGCGGATCCACGTGGGATTACGTTTTCGGCTCGATCGGATTCCCAGATCGCACGTGGCGGACCACTCTCAGTTCAACGGTCCGTGGGCCACGATCGGAATTTCTGAGTACATGTAAATGTTCCTGAAATTTTTCTTAATCCGAGGGTGTAATTTGGTCTGATTCCGACGGTCAGGTTGCTTAATACTGACGTGCAACCGAAAGGTGTCAGATCACTATTCCAGATATTTTCTCTTGAATGGAAATAGTGTTTTTCACACTCCCTCGCTCCGGAGTGAAAATAATGGCCGTGGGACATCAGAATCATCTGATTTTTGAGATGATTGTCAAGCCCAGTGGGGCGGTCCTGGTTCCTTAGCTTCGTGTTAATCGGACTCCCGATGTGCGATCTAGACCTCATACGAAGTTTCGTTTCAGTCCCGAGAGCAGACGGGTAATGAGTTGGCTCTAGACTTTAGGGTAACCTAGAGTCACCAATTCTGCAAGTTTTGGGTCTTGCAGATCGTATTTAAAGCGATCCCAACGGATTTCATGATTTACCGAGTTAGCACTTAGTTAACTTTGTTAAATTTCTAAAGGATTTAATCCTATGTGATTTCTGGTCGAGGTGGTACTCGGCCCAATGTACGGAAATTTTCAGGTCGTTACAACTTCCCTCAAGATTTTTGTTACCCAGACACAGAGTACTACATAGGATTTTCATCTCTAATCTTTATCCTCGTGCTGGCAATAAAACCGAACTCACTGCTTTTATGGTTCGTGTTTTGCATTCTGTCATCTCTGGTGCAAAAATATGTTTACCTTCCTTAATTGTCATTCCATTATTCTGTCTCGTCAACATCCTAGACATAGTGATATACCCTTTGGTTATTTGTTGACTATGCTGGCAAATCATATGCTTGTTGCTATGCCTACTAGAGAAAAACCCATCCATCATCTCCCTTTTAATAATTCAAATCTTAACAAGATGACTTTAGAATTGGCTGATGGCCAAGTGGATGCTGGTGGCGGTGGTGCTGAAGCAAGAGATGCTGGTCAAGCTGGTGATCCTACTGAAGACGTGAATATGGATGATTTATTTGAAGAACTTGAGTCAGACTCGGCTGATGATCCTGATTTTCAGCCCTCTGATTTTGATGAGAGATTGAATTCCCTTCAAGAGCAAGTGGCTCAAATTCGTGTTTCACAAGACACGCAATTCTCTTATCTTCGCAAATATATGAGGCGGATTGCTAAGGGTTTACACAAAATTGATCCTTCTAATCCTGCTCCATCCTCTGGTTCTGACTGAATGTTTTACTAAGTCTGTAATATTTATTTTTAACTTTACATACTCACTGACTTTTTGAATTATGCACTAAAGCTCTCTTGAATCTATATACTAACTGCTATATTCATTATTATTGCTGCCCTTCTTCCTTTGTCATTTTTGGACAAAAGGGGGAGAAGTTTTGGGAGATGTGCTCCTATTATCTCCTATTATCTATTACTCAGGGGGAGTTAAGCTTCTCAGGGGTACCTATTACTCAGGGGGAGTTAAGCTTCTCAGGGGTAGTTATGGGAGAATGATGCTAGTTATTTCTTATCATATATATCTGTGCATGTTTCTCTATGTTGAACTTGTTGTGAATATGTAGTGAGTACTTCGTTTCAAATTGAAGTATTATAATTGGGTGTTTTATCACAAATTTGACAAAGGGGGAGATTGTAAGTGTTATGATCTCATGCTCCTTTGGTTGTCAAATTTTGTGTGCCAAAACATCTATCTGTGTTCTGTATGTACTTGTATGATCATTTATTGGAATTCAAGACACCTCAAGAAGCTACATGTTGAAGCCTCAAGAAGCTACATGTTGACACCTCAAGAAGCTACATGTTGAAGCCTCAAGAAGCTACATGTTGAAGCCTCAAGAAGCTACAATGTTGAAGTTCAAATCTAAAGAAACAACGCATGAAGTAGTTCTATGTTGATGAAGATCTCAAGCATGATATGGTTCAAGATCTCAAGCCTGATATGATTCAAATTATCTACATTCGTTGAATGGTTGAAGTTCAATGTCCATACGACATGGTTCAGGTTTGAATGACCTTAGGTTGACCCTTTAAGTAGGTCACTTTGGATACATTAATCAAATATTTAAATTACATAAGGTTGGTCTATTCTACGACCAGTCCTAGCTCTGGTTCGACCAGTCCTAGCATTGGTTCGACTAGTCCAAGAAATTCCACGACCAGTCCTAAGTAGTTGAAGATTTTTCGAAATTTTTGGTACGCCCACGACCAGTCCTGGAGGTCCTTCGACCGGTCGTAGGTGTGGCTTCGACTCATCCACGACCAGTCGTGGAGCTACGACTTAAAGTCCAGCAACGATATCACTGGTCCTACGACCAGTCGTAGGTATCTACGACCAGTCGTAGGTGACCCACGACCAGTCGTAGGGTACTCACGACCAGTCGTAGAACGGCTTTTAAAGATCGCGCTTATTTTTTCAAAAATCTGTTAGAGCTACGACCAGTCGTAGGTTTCTAAGACCAGTCGTAGGAGCGATTTGTTTCTATAAATTGAACACGAAATTCAGAGTTTTCATAACTTAAACTTCATACGATTCAAGAATTTTCAAGTGATCACTCTGAGATAAGTTTGTGTTTATTTTAAGCTAGATTGTGCTTATTTAATATTCCTTTTTGCTAGCTTATTTAATTTGATTTTGTTTCTATATTCCAATCTTATTTGAAAAGAGGAATTATCTTATTCCTTCTTCTTGGAATCAAAATCAAATTTAGCTACGCCCAACGAGTTAAATCTAAAATCAATTAGAACTTAGAACCTTATGAATGTGAGTATTGGAAATTGAACTTTGACATTTAAATCATCTACTCCGATTGGTTCTACCGGGCTGCTACGAAAAAGGAGAAATCCAGGTATTTTACAATTCTGTAAAATTCATTTACTTTTGGTTTTGTTTGAGGTTAAGCCAGAAAAATCTCATTGTATTGGTTGTCTGAGGAAAACCAGAAAACTCAGAAAAGAGGGGTTTTTGAATTGTGTAAGCCCAAGTGAAAAAGACACAATTGTAAAGGTTTTTGGTGAACCTGTGAAAACCTATTTGTTAGTAAACGCTAATATCCCCTGTGTGAGGATATTAGGAGTGGAGTAGCTTTTTGTGTGGCTGTTGGAAAACAGTTGGTGTACACACAAGCGAACCACTATAACTCTTTGACTTGTGGTTTGAATACTTGCTTAATTGTCATATCTTTTATCATTCGATTGTGTGGAATGTACAAGTGGATGTGAATGTTGTAACTATTTACATTTCAAGCAAGTGTGGGGATTGTTGTAATAATTTAGATCTTACTTCTGCATTTAAATTCAATTCCTTGCTATTTCATTTACTTATATTAATATTGAGTCCTTGATCCAAAAGAGGTTCTAGAAATAAGGTTGTCCTACCATAAGCCCTTGTTGATTATGGTGTAAGGTTGTCCTTAGAACTGAATTTGCATCAATCTCTCGATATCTATTATCAAGGTGATTTAAATTTAGCTTTGTGAATTGATTCATGTTGTAAGGCTATTGGTTTATTTTATTTCCGCTGATTTTATTTTAATTTGGCATAGTCCTATTCACCCCCCCCCCCCCCCCCCCCCTCTAGGACATATAGCTTGGCCTTTTCAAGTTTTGAGTTTAAAAGTTCATCCTAGGTTTGAACACATTACTCATGTTGGATTTTGCCATGGTTTAGAAGATTTGTACGTACATTTTTTATTTCTTCATATATAAGTGTTTTTTTTTTTGTCTTTCTTCCTTTTAAGATGTGTACAAAGGCATGTTGTTTGATTGTGTCTACAAATGCCGTTTTATACAGGCTGACAAGCTAAAGAAGTCACTGGAGGATGAAATTCATTTTCTCAAGGGAAGGGTTTCAGAACTTGAAAGTGATCGTGTCGAAGTCCACAGAAGCTACAACTGCAGTTTTAAGGAAAGGAGAAGCTCTATCTTCTGCATTTGTTGAAATTGACCGTCTGAAGGAAGAAAATTCTGTAAAAATGTGAGCATTATTGAATGCATATGGAGGGTGTTTACTGTGTTGGAGTGTATTTGTTCCTATGGACATGAGGGCACAGATTAGTTGTAATTCTTATGATAGGTTGAGTAAAGTGAAGTATCGTTTATTTAGAAATGTGAATGTAGGATGCATTGTATGATTTAATTGCTATTTATTGTAACATCCCGGATTTTTGTCAACCTGGGATTAGACGTCCTTAGGCAATGGATCGATTCTAAGACCTTATTAACTTGTCAAAACTCAATCCCACAGTCTAAAAATCGCTCCTTAACCCATTTCCTTCACAAATCCCACCCTTCACCACCTTGTTCCTTAAATTTTCTAAGTACTTTCACCATAGACACTATCTTAAACTAGCTAAGTAGTATAACTTGGATCACTTTATATACAAACTACAAAGGACTAAATACCACCTCAGACAGAAATCTTACGGGACTAAATCCTTTAGAAATTTGGCGAGATTTAGCTAGTGTTAAACTAGAGTGCCTGTGAAATTAGCACCAATCACTTTAAATACGATCTGCAAGACCCAAAACTTGTAGAATCATCGATGCTACAGTACCCTATAATCTAAGATCAATCTCATTACCCGGTTGCTCTCGGGAGCATCTCGAAACTCCGTATCGGATCTGGACCGCACGTCGGAAGTCCGATTAACACGAAGTTAAGGAGCTAGGACCACCTCGCTGGGCTTGACAATCATCTCAAAAATCAGGTCCAGCCGATGTCCCACGGCCATTCGTTTGGATCCGGAGCGAGGGAGTGTGAAAAACACTATTCCCTTTGAAAAATAAATATCTGGAATAGTGATCTGGCACCATTCGCTTGCGCATCAGTATTAAGCAACCAGACCGTCAGAATCAGATCAAATTACACCCTCGGATCAGAAAAAATTTCAGAAACATTTACATGTACTTGGAATTTCGGATCGTGGCCCACTGACCGTTGAACTGAAAGTGGTCCGCCACGTGCAATCTGGAAATCCGATCGAGTCGAAAACGTAATCCCACATAGATCCATGTGTGGTGAGCTTAAGTCTGACGTTTGGCTCAAGGAGGGCCACCAAAACCTCTCTTTTGAGCTGGAAAAGTGACGAAATACCTATATTAGCAGTAACCCTTGAACAGGAGTCTATTTCGGTGAGTTTTGAGACTATATAAGAACCTTAAACCCTCTCTCATGGCAGCCATACGAATTTGTGATTTGAGAGAGGGAAAAGAGAGAGAAAGTGAGGAAGAAGTGGGAGAATCTCCCTACCGTCGTTCCCTGCCACCACACGGGCTGCACCATCCCTTTCTTGACGCCTTTCCCGGCGTTTCCAGCGTCGTTTCTAGGTAAGAAACCCTAACCCTAATCTGTTTTGGGGTTTAGACTGTTGTAGGTTGTGAAATAGCTAACCTATTTCGTTCTATAGGTTGCCAAACTGCCGAATACGGAAGCTTAGCAAACCTATCGACTCCGTTACGATTCTACGACAAAAGGTGAGGACTTTGGGTGTATAGGTTACGGTTTTCAACGCTTTCAATGTCAGATAATGATAGATTCATGATCTGCATGCAATTGCACATGTACAAAGTGTTTTCCGTTTCCTGTTTCGATTAACGTTGTAGAATATGGAATTTCACATACTCTAGGTATACGTAGAAATACCGTATACGTATTTTTTTTGGAAAAATGTTTGACATGTTTATTTAATGTATGATTATACAATATATGGATAAAATACTAGTTTGGCGAAAGGAATCGCCGAAATATATGTTCGCTTGTAAATACTACGTATGTTGAAATTGTGTATTCTAGAAATACCGCATGTGTAAATTTTGGAAATGCAATTGTCATGATTATTTGCTGTATGATTATGGTATACACGGATAAAATACTCGCTTGGATAAAGGATAGCCCTAATACATTGTTTGCTAACATGCACCATGTATGTTATAATAGTGTATTCTAAGTGTTTGTGAAAATGACCGAATGAGTATAGAATTCTCATTCGTGCTCGCCATGACTAATTGTCATGGATTCATGATTGATATATTGGCGATACCCCTTTGACGAAAGGATTTGCCCTAAGTCACGCCACGGCCAATATACACTATATATGCTAAAATGTGTGGCCCAAGTGTTTGTGGAAATAGCTGAATGAATATGGAACTTGGATTCCTGCTTGCCATGACTATCCGTCGTGGGTGTACACGTGTTATGATTGGGGCAACTCCCTAGTGAAAGGATTTGGCCTAATGCCTATGTGATCGACATATGTCATGTATGTTGATGTATGTTTGTTTAAGTGTTTCTTGAAATGTCTGAATGAGTAGTAGTTAGCAAATTGTAATGTATAAGGGTGTTGAGATATGATTCTCAACCTCTTTTAACTATGTGTATGATCTCCTTTGATAGTTGTGTGATTAGGAATTGAACATGTACAAACTCATGCTTGAGTTGTGATTCATAACATGCTCAACTGCTTTATGATTTTAACTATGTAATGCATATGTTTAAATTTATATTTACGTTGTATGATCCGTCATGGGTGATGGGGGAGCGGAGCAACGAGTGCGTGCAACAGACCTGGCAGCCCTAAACGGATAATACCAGACCTTGATTGTATGAGTTGATCTTGATCTACTACTGTTTTATCTATCTGCACTTGATTGTGTTTGGGGCTATGATTATAGTCCAGACAATCGGTACCAGAATTGCATTCGTGGCTGTGATTCATTTGCCACGTGAGATGTGTTCGACGAACCCGAGTCGTACTTCGGTTGACGATAGTGGTTGGCCACGCGAAGTGCTTATGCACTTCATGTCGTTCAACTTGTTGTGCGCTCGAGCTAGCCGAGCTCGTCAAGTAACCCGATCTGTCTTATGTATGTTCACCATGTTTGGATGCCACTGCTTGAACCTAGGGTACCAAACTTACCAGTGAGACCCCTTTTAACCATGGTACCTCGATCCGCTAAGACGCATGAGCCGGGCATGGTGGTATGGGACACCGTGGTCGAGCTGTCGGCCTACGCTGGGGCCATGTGCCTCCCCGTAGTGACCATTGCGCAACCAGACTCGTGAGCCGAATATGGTGGTATGGGATACTGTATTCGACCTGTCGATACTTACGGCAAGAGCCGAGTACGGTGAGACCTGTGCTCGTGCTGACGGGCAACGAGTCCTCCATAGTATCTTCGAGTATACTCCAAGGGTCTGTGATTGGCGACGAGTCTTTCACAGCAACTAGAGTATGAGTTGAGCCGAGTACGGTGAGACCTGTACTCGAGCTGACGGCTAGTGATTGAGCCGAGTACGGTGAGACCTGTACTCGAGCTGACGGCCAGCAATTGAGCCGCATACGGTGAGATCTGTATCCGCGCTGACGGGTGACGAGCCCTTGCGATGCCTTCACTATGCTTCTCGAACCATAATATCGTATGAGATTAACTAGGATTGACGACCCTAGAATGGATCATGTTTGGGAATGATACAAGGGAGGTACCTTAGTTTCCCAATACTGCTGTTTGAAATGGACTAATAATAACTCGGTAATCATGATCATCATCGCACCGCATGTGCTTAGTAGATGTGGCGCACTGAGGGAGTTAAGCATTCGCGAACGTAAGATGATGTCGCATGAGGGTGGTTTGGCAAGGGCATACAGCATCATGCCATTTCATTCTCGCACTTAATAAGAGTAGTTAGAATTGTTTGATTTGTACTGCTTTATCATTACTGCTTGATTGAATTGATAACATGTTAACCTATGCTTTATTGTTCCACTGAGTTAGCTACTCACTCCCACGTTACGGGACGGTGTTGTACACACCAACCAGATTTGTTGAGTTTCAGGTGATGGCGATGCTTGTGAAGCAGAGCCGGACTACTTCTATGATGATAGGAGGAGTTCTCCTATCTGTATCTCTCTAGCAGGTCAATGAAGACCTGATATTGTATTGACAGGGCTATGGTACTTGGGGCAGGAGACATTCCACTTCCTCACATTTGGTATGTTTTAGAACTGTACTTGTAATTATTTAACCTGGTAATGTTATCACACTCTGGAGACTCATCATAGTTTATATATTTTATCTATCTATCACAGTCTTCCGCTTGCAAATTTAACTGTCTCTGGAGTATGATATGCTGTTTTGGCTTAATCTCACTCATGTTCAATGCACGAATACAGTCAACATTCAATCATCATTCATTTTGTTGCATAAGTGATGTTCTGGAACTCGAGAGTGGAGTTTATGCTCGACTCCCAATTTTCAGGGTGTTACATTTATGCATCGTTTTTTTTTTTCTGATTGCATTTTATGTACTATTTCTATCAACATTTAGCTTAGATGAGTTATCAATCACAGCAGGTTCTTGCAATGAAAACAGGTCGTATTATTACAAATTTTAAAAATAGCTACGAATATATCCGTAGCTATAGCTACGGCTTTTGTCCGTAGCTACTGGTATCTATTGCTACGGATATAATCCGTAGCTATGGTATCTATTGCTACGACAATTATCCGTAGTTATTGGTATCTATTACTACGGATAATATCGGTAGCTATTGGTGTCTATTGTTACGGATATGATTCGTAGCTATTGGTATATATTGTGACGAATTATATCCGTAGCAATAGATATCTGTAGCTACGGATTATATCCGTATCTATTGGTATCTTTTGCTACGGATTATATCCGTAGCTATTGGTATCTTTTGCTACAGATATAATCCGTAGCTAGACCTTTAGCTACCCCACCTATAGGCGAGGACATGCTACAAATTATATCCCTAGCAAAAGGACTTTTGCTATGGTTTTGGGTCGTAGCCTTTGCCCGTTTTTCTTATAGTGATGGGTCGCGGTCGCAGTTGTCTTGTTATATGGGTCTTAGTTGTCCTGTTATATGAGTCTCAGTTGTATGGATTGCAGTTGTCCTGTTCTATGGGTCGCGGTTATCCTATTATATGGGTCGTTGTTGAGGGTCAAATATTGCATAGTAGACCCCAGTTATTGCCTGGATTTACGAACATGGTACTATCTAATGGTCCGATTTAATCGTGTTTATGATGCAAGGTACATTTGTGAGCTTGGACTGAAACAGGGTGCTAAAAGCTGAGATTTAATGCTCAGAATTCACCAAAGCATGGGAAGGACCCCAGGAGATCGAGATCGATGGATATACACGTCAGAAATCCGAGGAAACTGATAAAGTGAAGCTCAAGTAGCCCGGAAGACGTCCAGAATGCAAGATCACAAGGTTCCCACCATCCGTTCAGATCAAAACTCCATCATGGCCTGCGGACCATAAATGAACCGTACACGTTGAATTTCAGCTCCAGGATCACTGTGAAAGCGGCCCAACTGACAGATCAGACACCAAAACAGTGATATGGGGCCCACCTAATATTTGGATGTTCTTCAATTTTGGTCTCAACCACTTAATCTACAAGAGGAAAGGAATGGCGGAGCAGATTCCTCATGAACATCACCGTGGATCCCACAATGGAACATGAGCGTGCACGCATAAAGGTGCACTAGCATTATACCAAATCAAGAGAGTCGGTCATACTATGTTTGGCCGCAAGAATCCAGAAAACGGAAGGATTTTTCCTTCCCGTTTCTCGCTGGCGAATGCTCAAACAGAGCGTACAGAGGAATTTTCGTGGGCCACCATCACGATTCAAAGGTCCAATCTGGACCGTCTAGTAGACTTCAAAGGGACATGTGACCATCGCTGTAACGACCCGTAAATTTCCGTACATTGGCTCGAGTACCACCTCGACCAGAAATCAATTAGGATTAAATCCTTTAGAAATTTAACAAAGTTAACTAAGTACTAAACTCGATTAGCCATGAAATCCGTTGGGATCGCTTTAAATACGATCTGCAAGACCCAAAACTTGCAAAACAAGTGACTCTAGGTTACCCTAAAGTTTAGAACCAAACTCATTTCCCGTCTGCTCTCGGGAGTGAAACGAAACTTCGTATTAGGTCTAGATCGCACATCGGAAGTCCGATTAACACGAAGTTAAGGAACTAGGACCGCCTCACTGGGCTTGACAATCATCTCAAAAATCAGGTCCAGCCGATGTCCCACGGCCATTCGTTTCGATTCGGAGCGAGGGAGTGTGAAAAAGACTATTCCCATTCTAAAATAAATATCAGGAATAGTGATCTGGCACCATTCGCTTGCGCTTCAGTATTAAGCAACCTGACCGTCAGAATCAGACCAAATTACACCCTCGGATTAAGAAAATTTTCAAGAACCTTTACATGTACTTGGAATTTCGGATCGTGGCCCACTGACCGTTGAACTGAAAGTGGTCCGCCACGTGCGATCTGGGATTCCGATCGAGTCAAAAACGTAATCCCACATATATCCATGTGTGGTGAGCTTAAGTCTGACGTTTGGCTCAAGGAGGGCCACCAGAACCTCTCTTTTGAGCTGGAAAAGTGACGAATATCCTATATTAGCAGTAACCCTTGAACCTGAGTCTATTTTGGGGATGTTTTTGGCTATAAAAGGAGCTTAGAACAGCCCCTCTCACAGTCATACGAATTTGGGATAAAACCCTAGAGAGAGAGAGAGAAAAGAGAGAGAAGAGCTTGGGATTTGTGGGAGATCTTCCTCCTACTGCTTTCGGTTGTCGCTCGGCCTACACCGCTCCTTTCCAGGTGTTTTCCCGGCGGTATCCATTCCGTTTGAAGGTAAGAAACCCTAACCCTAGGTCTGATTTGAAGTATATGGGTTGTAGGTTATGTAAAGGCTAACCGATTCCGCTCTTTAGGCTAGAAAACTCTCGTATACGGAAGCTCTACTACCCTTGCTGATTCGTTGTGATTCCAAGGGCAAAGGTGAGGACTTTAAGTGTATAAGTTACGGTTTTCAACGCTTTCAATGTCAGATAATGATAGATTCATGATTTGCATGCAATTGCACATGTACAAAGTGCTTTCCGTTTCCTATTTCGATTAACGTTGTAGAATATGGAATTTCACATACTCTAGGTATACGTAGAAATACCGTATACGTATTTTTTTTGGAATAATGTTTGACATGTTTATTTAATGTATGATTATACAATACATGGATAAAATACTAGATGGGCGAAAGGAATCGCCGTAATATATGTTCGCTTGTAAACACAATGTATGTTGAAATTGTGTATTCTAGAAATACCGCATATGTGTAAATTTTGGAAGTGTAAATGTCATGATTATTTGTTGTATGAATATGGTATACGCGGATAAAATAACCGCTTGGTGAAAGAATAGCCCTAATACGTATTTTGCTAACATACGTCATGTATGTTGAAATAGCGTACTCTAAGTGTTTGTGTAAATGCTTGTGAGTGCAAATGCTTGAGTGTTAGTGCCTTAGATAGGCGCTGATATGGGATTTCCGACTACCTTAGAGACATGTAGGATTCCCTCCATGTGGTGGTTCACTATAACCACTCACTTGCGATGTGTATGAAATTGTATCCCTATCTGTATAGTGCTTTACAACATGCTTTACAACATGCTTCACAACATGCTTTATTTCATGCTTTATAACATGCCTGCTAACATGCTTGTATTACTTGTTTATCATGCTTTTCTCCACATGCTATTGATGAGAACTGTTTGAGTTTTGGACTATGTTTATAGTCCAAACATTCGGTACCAGACTTGCGATTGTGGCTGAGATTCATGTCGCCACAAAGGATGTGTCTGGCGAACCCGAGTCGTACTTCGGTTGGCGATAGTGGTTGGCCACATGGAGTGCTTTTGCGCTCCATATCGCTCAACTTGTGGTGCGCTCGAGCTAGTCAGGCTCGTCAAGTAAACCGACATGTGTATGTGTGTTCACCATGTGTGGTTGCTACTGCTTGAACCTAGGATACCAAACTTACCAGTGGCGATCCCGTTAACCATGGTACCTCGATCCGCTAAGACGCATGAGCTGGGCATGGTGGTATGGGACACCGTGGTCGAGCTGTCGGCCTACGTTGGGGCCTTATGCCTCCCCGTAGTGACCATTGCGCAACCAAACTCGTGAGCCGAATACGGTGGTATGGGACACTGTATTCGAGCTGTCGATACTTACGGCGAGAGCCGAGTACGGTGAGACCTGTGCTCGTGCTGACGGGCGACGAGTCCTCCGTAGTATATTCAAGTATACTCCAAGTGTCTGTGATTGGCGACGAGTCTTTCACAGCAACTAGAGTATGAGTTGAGCCGAGTACGGTGAGACCTGTACTCGAGCTGACGGCTAGTGATTGAGCCGAGTACGGTGAGACCTGTACTCGAGCTGACGGCCAGCAATTGAGCCGCATACAGTGAGATCTGTATCCGCGCTGACGGGTGACGAGCCCTTTGCGATGCCTTCACTACACTTCTCAAACCATAATATCGTATGAGATTAACTAGGATTGACGACCCTAGAATGGATCATGTTTGGGAATGATACAAGGGAGGTACCTTAGTTTCCCAATACTGCTGGTTGAAATGGACTAATAATAACTTGGTAATCATGAGCATCATCGCACCGCATGTGCTTTGTAGATGTGGCGCACTAAGGGAGTTAAGCATTCGCGAACGTAAGATGATGTCGCTTGAGGGTGGTTTGGCAAGGGCATACAACATCATGTCATCTCATTCTTGCACTTATTAAGAGTAGTTAGACTTGTTTGATTTGTACTGCTTTATCATTACTGCTTGATTGAATTGATAACATGTTAACCTATGCTTTATTGTTCCACTGAGTTAGCTACTCACTCCCACGTTACGGGACGGTGTTTGCAACACCCACCAGACTCTGTCGCAGGTGTAGATGGCGCCTCGGTTCAGGAGCCGGAGCCCGACTTCGATGAGGATCAGGAGGAGTTCTCCTTTATGCAGTACGCTGACGGCTTTGCTTAGGCCGACTGCATCGCGGGGGTTCCAGGGCTTACATACGGAGTTACATTTTGATTTTTTTGACTTAGAAACAATACATGTATATTGGTACTTAGTTAGTACTCATACTCTGGAGTTCACAAAATTTTGTTACTTTACATACTTTGAATATAAAATTACAGTCTTCTGCTTGCCTTTATACAATTGAACTGGAGTATGAATTACTGTTTTGGTATAATCTCATTCATGTTTATTGCTCTAACTCAGACAACATTTAACCATCATTGTGTATGTTGCATAAGTGATGCGTTGGAACTCGGGAGTTGAGTTCATACTCGACCCCTAAATTTCAGGGCGTTACAATCGCCTAGGTGGAAGATTCCCAGAAGACAGCGAGGATGGTTTCCCAGCTGTTCAAACGTAAGTTGGACGGTGGAAGCAAAGCATTAGTGGACCACACCAAAACTCAACCAAAACCATCCATATCTGACCATTTTTCTGACGTGATTCCAATAGACGGAGTGGATTTCTTCACCGACGTTGATTATGGGCCCCACAGGATTCATCGCAGGCTGACGTGCATAAGCAACGCACATCCAAGAATTTCAGAAATTCCGGGGAGATGCGGTCCACTATCGTTGATTGAATAACCGATCCAGACCGATCAGAATAATCCAACAAGGGGCCATAACCAGCGCCATGAAGGCCGAAATGAAGATGGGATGGCCATTTATCCCAAAATGCAACGGCCTATGCGTTTTTCCTTTGCGCAGCAACAGAGAGAGTGGGTAAGCTCTCCAAACTGACTCCAGCCAGCGCCTCTCCACCGCCCTTGGCACCTATAAAACAAAGAGAGAGAACGTGCGGAAGGGGCATCTTGGATGGGATGCACAGCTGGGACGTCAGGAACAGAGAGAGTGAGTAATTCAGTTCTTTCTTATTTATTTATTTTTCTATTTTTAGTATACTTTCTGAGAGATTATAGCCTCATCATGTTCATGTGTGGCTAAACCTCTTAGCTAGGGCTAAGAGGTGAAGCTTGTAGCATGTTGGGAGACTCTATTTTATGCCTTTTGTTTATACTAAACTGATATTGATTTTAGTTTAATTAAGGGAATGTTTTTAGTTTTTAATGGTCTGTTGTGACTAAAATTACAATAGGTTTGCGATGGCTTTGAGCATGTTCCTTTTCTTTTTATGTTTATGACGTCAGGAAGCCCTGTTGTTCACCATTGTCTCCTGGGCATGGTTGGATGTCGGTACCTTTCCTAACCTTCATATCATATTGATTGGTTGGTAATTAGTTTAATTTTGTTGTTTACTTTGTCTCCTGGGCATGGTTTGGTGATGGAATCCATTCTAATTCATATACCTTTCATCTCTTTAAAACTATATTAAAGGAAGTTCAGTTTAATTTTCATGGTTACACCCTTCAACTGGATGAAGATGGAACCTTAAGTCCAGTTGAGTTTTTGATGCAGACATAAGATCTCCCTGATCTCTACAAGTGGATCCTCTGAATCCCTAATTTCCTATTTCTGAATTCCTTAAGTTTTAGATTAATATTTCATAATTATTCCTCAAATTATAACTCAATTTAGATTTCATCTCATTCTAGTTCTAGTTCTAGTTAATTTCAAATAACGTACAGGTATCAGTCCCTTGGGATTCGACCTCGGTCTCATCGAGTTTATTACTACATCACAACCCTGCCCTTAGGGAGTGAACAGTCGCGGTCGCAGTTGTCCTATTATTTGGGTCACAGTTATCCTGTTATATGGGTTGTGGTCGTAGTTGTCTTATTATATGGGTCTTAGTTGTCCTGTTATATGGGTCTCAGTTGTATGGATCGTACTTGTCCTGTTATATGGGTCGCAGTTATCCTGTTATATGGGTCGCGGTCGCAGTTGTCCTCTTATATGGGTCTTAGTTGTCCTGTTATATGGGTCTCGGTTGTATGGATCGCAGTTGCCTTGTTAAATGGGTCGCAATTATCCTGTTATATGGGTCGCAGTCGCAGTGGTCCTGTTATTTGGGTCGCAGTTGTCCTGTTATATGGGTCGTGGTCATCATGGGTCGTGGTTATCGTGTTATATACAGCCCACAACGGGGTGATCTGATCCATCCACCTTGTTGGCCAGCTTGCTGTGGGCCCAAAAAGTCTTGGCTTGGGCCCACATTGATGTTTGTTAGAAGTGAACAATGCCCAAGTCATCATTATTGATGTTTCAACAGTCACCATTATTTTTTTTTAAAAAAAGTCCTGACTTGGGCCCACATCTGATCCATTGATGTTTCAACAATTACCATTATTTTCTATTACGTGGGCCACACGCAGCATGGATTATACACATACATCAATGTGGGGTCAAGTCAGGACTTTTTTGGGCCCACGGCAAGCTGGCCGACAAGGTGGATGGATCAGATCACCCCATTGTGGGCCATATATAACATGATAACCACGACCCATGACAACCACAACCCATATAACAGAACAACTGCGATCCAAATAACAAGACGGCTGCGACTGCGACCCATATAACAGGATAACTGCGACCCATATAACAAGACAACTATGATCCATACAACTGAGACCCATATAACTAGACAACTACGATCCATACAACTGAGACCCATATAACAGGAAAACTAAGACCCAAATAACAGGACAACTGCGACTGTGACTCATATAACAGGATAACTACGACCCATATAACAGGACAACTATGATCCATACAACTGAGACCCATATAATAGGACAACTAAGACCCAAATAACAGGACAACTGCGACCGCGACCCATATAACAGGATAATTGTGACCCATATAACAGGACAACTGCGATCCACACAACTGAGACCCATATAACAGGACAATTAAGAACCAAATAACAGGACAACAACGACCGTGACCCATATAACAGGATAATTGTGAGCCATATAACAGGACAACTGCGATCCATACAACTGAGACCCATATAACAGGACAACTACAATCCAAATAACAGGATAACTACGACCGCGACCTATATAACAGGATAACTACGACCCATATAACAGAATAAGTGCGATCCATACAACTAAAACCCATATAACAGGACAACTAAGACCTAAACAACAGGACAACTGCGACTGCGACCTATATAACAGGATAACTACGACCCATATAACAGGACAACTGCAATCCGTACAACTAAGACCCATATAACAGGACAGCTAAGACCCATATAACAAGACAATTGCGACTTAGGATAACTACGACCCATATAATAGAACAACTACGATCCATACAACTGAGACCCATATAACAGGACAACTAAGACCCATATAATATGACAACTACGATCCATACAACTGTGGCCCATTTAAGTCATGGTTTTGCATAGGTCGTAGTTGCCATGTTATATGGGTCGTAGTTGTCATGTTGTATGGATCGTGGTTTTCAACGTATTCAATTCCTTTTCTATCAAACCATTGGTATTATAGGTTAAGGCCCGCAATGGGGTGATCTGATCCATCTGCCTTGTCAGTCAGCTCGATGTGGGCCCAAAAAGTTCTAACTTAGGCAATGTCCACATCTAACAAATATCACAATGAACCTGAAAACTTTCAACAGTCACCATTATTTTCTATTTTGTGGGCCATAAAAGCACTGGATTGGGCTGATATTTGGGCCCTAGCCCTAAAATGACATGACAAAAAGGATGGGCAGAATGGATTATACACATACATCAGTGTGGGCCCATTTGGGTCGTGGTTTACATAGGTCATAGTTGCAATGTTATATGGGTCGTGGTTGTCATGTTGTATGGATCGTGGTTTTGAACGTGTTCACGTCCTTCTCTACCAAACCATTGGTACCATAGCTTAAGGCCCACAATGGGGTGATCTATTTTGTCCACCTTGTCGGCCTGCTCGGTGTGGGCCCAAAAAAGTCCTAACTTGGACAGTGTCCACTTCTAACAAACATCACAGTGAGCCTGAAAAGTTTCAACAGTGGGTTCCATTGTCACCATTATTTTCTATTATGTGAGCCACACAAGCTCTGGATGGGTGGCATGGATTATACACGTATATCAATGTGGGCCCCACGAGCTTGGTCCTTGCCTGCACGCAAAAAAGGGTTCCATACACATCACTTTCTTGGCATTAAATATGACGTAACTTCTTCTTCCCTGGAAAACCGTACAACTACTGAAACAAGGACAAGGGCATATTGGTCCAAGTAATTTTCCAAAAGCTGTAAGAAGGCCCTTTTGTGAATATATGGAGTGTCGTAGCGTTCTAGGTAATTTGCCCAAACTTTGAGGCGAGTACAGTCAATTTCCCACAGGAAATAAGAAAGAGAGCGAAAGCTCTCTGTTTTTTGAAATTCATCAGGCCAAACCTTTGCGGTGGGTCAGGCATTAATCAATTGGTGTAAACTTGCTATGAACATGCAACACATGAAGTGGGGTTGTAAGTGCAATAGTTATTTGCCCCTTTGGTTGTCAAATTCTGTGGTGCAAAAAACACAATCTATGTCTTGTGTAGCATGTTGATTTGTATGTTCAAGTCACTGCATCAATGCTACAAGCTAAGAACGGTGATCTACTTCAAGAAGTTCAAGTTCAAGTGCTTTGTCTACTTCTGCAAGTTTCACAAGAGCTACATCAAAAGGCATGTTCTTGTTCTAGTCAAGACTAAAGTACAAGATGAAGTTCAAGCTTTAGAAGATCTCAAGTTCAAGCTACATCAGAGATCTCAAGCTTCAGAATCTTCAAAGGTCAACCATCATTTTAAGCATTGAAGACTCGATGTCTATACTTCACATTTAAGGTTTGCATGACCTTAGTTTGACCTGAGGGTAGGTCATTTTGAATACATAATACGAACTGAATTATTTTATAAGTGTTTGGTCTGTTCTAAGACTAGTCCTGGACTCTGTTCGACTAGTCCTAGAACTGGCTCT
Source organism: Magnolia officinalis (assembly GCA_021015155.1). NCBI lineage: Eukaryota > Viridiplantae > Streptophyta > Magnoliopsida > Magnoliales > Magnoliaceae > Magnolia > Magnolia officinalis. The sequence goes on from JAJHSJ010000007.1 coordinate 28,544,933, forward strand.
ACCCATCCAAGAAATTTCAAGACCAGTCCTAAGTTCTTGCAAATTTTCAGAATTTTTTGGTTGAGCTTCGACCAGTCCTGGAGTCTGCTCGACCGGTCGTAGGAACAGTGCTGACTCATTCACGACCAGTCCTGCAGCTACGACTCAAACTCCAAAAACCATTCCTGGTTTCTCACAATCAGTCGTGGGTGTGTCTCGACCAGTCGTGGAGGCCTCACGACCAGTCGTGGACACCCTAAGACCAGTCGTAGAATGATTTTATCTGATTGCGTTTAAATTTTCAAAATGCAGTTTGACCTACGACCAATCGTGGTGGCCACACGACTAGTCAAAAATGTGATTTCTGCAACTATAAATAGAACACGAATTTCAGAGTTTTTCAATAATTCAATTCGAGTAAAATCAAGGCATCACTCTGAGATAAGTTTGTGTTATTTAAGTTACGTTGTGCATATTTAATATTCTTTTTTGTTAGCTTTATTTATTTGATTTTGTTTCTGTATTCCAATCTGAATTGAAAAGAGGAATTACTGTATTCCTTTTTCTTGGAATCAAAATCAAATATAGCTAGTCCAACTGATTTAATTTAAAATTAATTAGAACTTAGAACCATATCAGAGTGAGTATTGGACAATTGAACTTTCATATTCGAACTTCTACTCCGATTGGTTCTTCCGGGCTACAACGAAAGGAGAAATCCCGGTATTTTACTTTATTGTAAATTTTTTTCATTTTGGTTTTTGTTTGAGATTAAGCCAGAAAAATCTCAATCTAGTAGTTATCTGAGGAGAGCCAGAAAACTCAGAAAGTGGGTTTTTTGAATTGTGTAAGCCCATTTGAAAGACACAATTATGAAGGTTTTAGGTGAACCTGAGAAACCTATTTTCATAATGAACGCTGATATCCCCTGTGTGAGGATATTAGAAGTGGAGTAGCAATCTGTGTGGCTGTTGTTTAACAGTTGGTGTACACACAGGCGAACCACTATAATTCTTTGTCTTGTGGTTTTGAATGTTTATTTTATTTCTATCTTTTATCATTCAAAGTTGTGGAATGTATATGTGGATGTGAATGTTGTAATCTTTTACCTTTCAAGCATTGTGGGGAATGTCGTAATAACTTAGATTTAATTTCTTTGTTATTTATTTATTTATTTATTTATTTATTCCTCTATATCAAGTTTGAGTTCTTGATACAAAGACCTTTCTAGGAATCAGGTTGTCCTACCATAAACCTTGGTTTTTGGTGTAAGGTTGTCCTTACACAGTGAACGCTGATATCCCCTGTGTGAGGATATTAGGAGTGGAGTAGCAATCTGTGTGGCTGTTGTTTAACAGTTGGTGTACATACAAGCGAACCACTATAATTCTTTGTTTTGTGGTTTTGAATGTTTATTTTATTTCTATCTTTTATCATTCAAAGCTGTGGAATGTATATGTGGATGTGAATGTTGTAATCTTTTACCTTTCAAGCATTGTGGGGAATGTTGTAATAACTTAAATTTAATTTCTTTGTTATTTATTTATTTATTCCTCTATATCAAGTTTGAGTTCTTAATACAAAGACCTTTCTAGGAATCAGGTTGTCCTACCATAAACCTTGGTTTTTGGTGTAAGGTTGTCCTTAGAACAACATTTGTATCAATCTCTTAATACTCATATATTCGAGATTGCTTTACTTTTCAGTATTGTGATTTGGTTAAAGTGCTTTCTTTCATTCAATTGTTTATAAGGCTATTTTATTCATTTAAATACCGCTGTTAAAATTTTAATTTGGCATAGTCCTATCTCCCCCAAGTACATTTAGCTAGGCCTTTTCAGGGGTCCACAAGTTTCTTCTGTGAGATCCACACCTACCATTAGATTCTATGGGTCTCACTAGGTCATTTGGCTAGAGATGAGGCAAATCCAAAGCTCAAGTGGGCCATACAAGTGAATATTGTCTTATTTGCATATCTTGATCAATCCAACGGTTAGATTTATCCCAATACGAACATCGACGGTTAGTAACAGCCGATGACTGAAAATATGGGGTGTTATAATTAAGCAAGCTCAGTAATCAAAATCTCTAACTGTAACACCAATTACAATCAGTAGCAACTTCACCGTCCAACATTACTTTGATACCAACTGCTATTATAGGCCCTCATCTTCCAAAAATATCACATTAATCATGTTTTTAAATATATAGGCACGTCTTACAACAATAAAATCAACCAGACATCTCTATTTGTGTCAGCAGTGGCATTTCCAGTGTCGATCACTTGAACACCAAATTTGAGAAAGCAAATTCAAATTGAGCGACACATAATGTTACTTTTCACAATGATGGCCTGAACAAACTCCAAACATACCCATGTTACGAAAGAACAATGAAATAATTGACACCTCTAACAACTCTGGTTGTGATGAAGGACCATATAATGACAAACAGAGGTCAGCCAATCCACATCAATGGTGGTGTGATGGTGGCTGAACGCTACACGAGAAAAACCCTGAAGAGAGATTGTTAAGAACATTTATTTATGTATGCCATCAAATTCCATATACATTGATGAGATTTTTAGTTTTTTAGGCATGAGATTTTGCCTTAATGTTGGATAAGAATCATATATGCCCGCTTGCCTTTTAGGAGGTGTTTGGATTGTAAGCTGCTTAAGTTATTTATGCCGAAAGTAGCTTATCTTAGTTTCTACTTATTAAGAAGATAAGTATATTTGGTAAGCAACATACTTATCAGCTTCTCCTCTCTTTGGTCTCTCCTCATGCCTCTTTAGCAACTTGCGAAAAGTAGAAAAGTTTTAAAATAAAAATTTAACTGAAGTGATGAAGTATTTTTAAGTGAAAAAGTTACTTATAATTAATCATAAACCAAACTTATCTGAAATAAGTCACTTATCTACTGCTGTAAGTAGAAAAAGTAATTTAGTATTCAAACAGGCCCTTAGGGACCTTAATTTGAAGCCCAAATCTCGAACTCGCCATGCATGTGGGCGCTCCAGTGGGCCCCACCACATGGGTTCCATGACCAACAAATTGTTTTCAGAAGAGGATTTATCTATTGAGTTTTGAGTGTTGGGAAAGAATTGCTAGGAATTATAGTGCTAATATTCATAGAAGAGGGAATAAAAAATAGGACAATGAGCAGGGAATCCAGTACCTTGTAATAATTTGCAAGATAGCTCTTCCAAGGAATTTCGAAATGCTTCTTCAAGGAAAATGGATTCCAACAAGAAACCAAGTTGAGGCAATTCCAAGGACCAAAAGAATGAATTTGGGCCTAACTCTTTATTTCATTTCCATAGTGGGCTATTTGCCGGACACTGACTTAATCTACCCTTGTGGGAAAGTTACTGTTCTAGACACTTAAAAACGAGTTCATTTTAATTATTAATAATTATTAATTAGATATTTTGATCTCTAATACATAATTACTGTTGAGACAGACTCATTATGTATTAGAGATTAAGGTCTCTAATACATAATTACTGTTAACTAAATTGAGACTAACTCATTTTAGGGGCATTAGGGCCTGTTTCGTAGACACCCAGAAAACCTATTTCTTTTCCAAAATAAAGGCTAACTCTTTTTTTTTTTTTTTTTTTTTGTGGGGGGGACCTGTTTGTTAGACACCCAAAAAGGAGTTCATCTCAATTTAGTTAACCATAATTGTATATTAGAGATCCTATTTCTTTTCAGTAGGGATTGATGATAATCTTGGTACCCAAAAATCATGATCTCCAAAACATAATTACAATTAACTAAAATGAGACAAACTCATTTTTTAAAAAATAATATTAGTGCCCAACAATCATGATCTCCAAAATATAATTACAATTAACTAAAATGAAACTAAAAAAATAAAAATAAATAAAATTCATTTTTAGTCTTCTCTCATACTGAAATGAGATTTCCAAGAAACTGATGAAGAGATGAGGAGAAATGAAAACCAAGCTACATTTTCATTTCCAAAACAGAGAAAATACATACAAATAAGCCCAATTAAGCTACTAATAATCAAAACAGTAATACCACAACCAAACCAAAAAAAAACACTCAGCTCAGCTGCAAATGGGACAGAGCACCAGCCCATTCTCATTACATTCAGGGCATCTCACCACCTTCCTCCCATCTTCCTTCACCACCTTACAGCTCCCACTGCACCTGAAACAGGGCAAGAACCTTGCACCACCACACCCGTCGCAGATTGCACCAGCTCTCACCTTCGGCAGCCCTTCGACCAACCCCGCCAGACCCCCTTCTTCATGAATCTTCAGCACCTCCTCTGCTCCCCCAATATACCTCCCTTTCACAAAAACTCGCGGCACCGTCACCCCACCACCCTTCCCTTCCATTAGCTCCCTCAGCTCCTCTCTATACCCGGAATGCATCGAAACGTCTCTCTCCTTCACCCAAACCCCAACCCCTTCCAGCGCCACCCGCACCGCATTGCAGTCTTCAAACGTCTTCCGAATCCCCCTCAGCGTCGTCGTGTAGATCACCACCGCATTCTCCCCGCCTGGCGGGCACCGTTTCTCGAACCCATCCAACGCATCCGATTTCACAGATTCTTTCGTTGGGAAGCTAGCGGTATTCAACAGCTTGAAGACATTGGAGCTGATTCGGGAAGGGAACCCGATCGGGCGATTCTCTTTGTTCTCTTTACCAATGATGGGGCTGTTGAAGATGGACGGTTTGGATGGCCAGGAAAGCTGAGTATCGAGATCTGGGAGGGTATTGTGGAGGAGGGAGGAACGAAGAGGGATGGGAGAGAAACGGAAACTGTCGTTGTCGAGGCCGGCCATGAGCTCCCAGGAGTTGATGATTTCGGGCTCGGAGGGACGGCACCTGGGCTCAGGGAGAGGTGTCAGACCCACCAGCCTAGGGGTGATGGGTTGGGGATGGACGGTAGGGCTGCGTTGAGGGGAATCGAGGGTGAGGAGGCCGTAGGTTGTGGAGGTGAGAGAGACGATGTGATGACCGAGTCCTGATGGTGACCCACCGAAGTGGGTGTAGTCTTCGTCGTCTTCCAGGAGATGTGATGAAGTGCAGCCCATTTGGAGGATTGGACGGGAGCGGAGAGTAATGGACGGTGTCGGGTTTTGGTATCTTTCAAAGTTTTGAATTTTTGAATTGAGGGTAGCTTGGGAGGAGAGCAGCTTTCTTTCCTTTTTTTTACTCGGGTTTCGGTAGAAATTTCGTGCGGGTCACACATTCGAATCATGTTATCACGAGGATGGTACGCCGAGGGGATTATACGAGGGAGCGGATGAGGTGCGGCCCTTAGGTGGGGCCTACCTTGATGTATCTTTCCTATATCCACGCCATCTATCTGTTTTTACAGATCATTTTATTGTATGAATCCACAAATGAAGGAGATCTAACTGTCAGATGAATATACTGTTGGAAACAGTGGCGATTGAACGTTCCACCATTAAAAACTTCCTACGGCCTACCGTATTGTTTATTTACCATACAACCTGTTTATAAGGTTTTCAAAATATCCTGGATTAAGGGAAAAATAAGTATCAGCTTGATCCGAACTTTTTAGCCGTTAAAAAGTGTTTAATGGTTAGTCACCACTGTTTCCTATGCTATGGTCCACCTCAGATTTGGATCTGTTTCAATTTTTGGATCATGCATAAAAATGATGTGGAAAACGGATGGACGGCGTGGATATAGAATACATAGATCAAAGTGGGCCCACGATAAGGGCCGCACCTAATCCTCTCCCGTAATATATGGACGCGGATTGCGTTGCGTGTGCCCGGCCACGGAAGGTACTGTGGTCGGAAGCTATATGGGGCCAAAGAGATGGCCGTGATAAATCCACTCCGTCCATTAGTTTATCAACCTCAAAACCGGGCAGAAATCCAAAAATCAAGCGGATACAAAACTCATGTGGGCCACACAACAGGAAACAGGGTGTATTGAATCCCTCAGATAAGCATCATAGTAAGCTCCGGGGAATTTTCAACGGTTAAGATTTCCATTCTCATTATTCTTGTTGTGTGGCGAACATGAGTTTTGAATGTCTGATTTTAGGAGCCCCAACCTATTTTGTGGTTGAGAAACTAATGAACGGAATGGATTTCTCACGGGCAACTCTGTGGGCTCAAAACATAGCTTCCACCACAGTAACTTGCTGTGTCTTATCATAGGCAATCGGCACCCATTATATAGGAGAGGAATATTTGATACTCTAGAAGTACATGACGCTGGATATGCTGGGCCAGTTAAGATTTATATGCCTAAATACCAAGGGTATATATTGTTCTCCAAAAAGAAAGAAAGAAAGAAAGAAAGAAAGGAGAGTAGAAAAGGGCCAGAGGGCTTCTCCCTCCCCAAAGGTAACTTCTCACATCCGTGCATGGTAACTCTCAGCAAGAATGTTGTCCAATTCTAACCGTTGAACTCAAAAGTCATAATCATCCAAACCAATTGAGAAAGACACTTAGATTTGATTAACTAAATCAGTGCCATATATAATATATATATATATATATATATATATATATAGGAAAAGGTACTATGCGCTCCAGCTCACGGTCCGTCCCATGGGGGTTGAGTGTGGGCCCCACTGTGATGTGTTTCAAAATCAGCCGTATACGGAACTCAAGTGGCCATACCATCTAAAATTATGTGAAGACATCGTTAAAACATATAAAAGCACTTGGTGGGGCCCACTGAGTTTTCATGCGCCTGAAAATTGGTCTGAACCCTCATTCAAGTGGGGGACACACATAATGGATGGGCTGGATTGCAACCACATCTCGGTGGGCCCTAAAAAATGGTTATGAATGTTTTAATGGTGTACGACCCCTCTCCACTTCTATATGTGGTGTGGCCAACACAAGTCACGGATTGACTTGATTTTTGGGACCTAGGCCCACAATGGAATGGTGCATCTGACTGATGGGGTAGATGTTCGAAACGCATCACGGTAGGGCCCACACAGCTCGACCTCATGGGACGGACCCGTGAGCTCAAGCACATAGTACCTTTATATATATATATATATATATATATATATATATATATAATATATAATATATATATATATATATATATATATATATATATATAATGATTGTAAAAGCCCATTAAAATATATATATTTGGGTAGAAAAAAAAAAAAAAAGAGGAATTTTCAGCCTTGGGTGGGCACAAAGGTAATGATCATGAACAAGCGGCTCATCGGCATTTTTTAACCATCCATATAGACATCCAACATTTTGATGGTTCAAATCATTCTATTGATGTGATTTTACTATTATATCTGAATAATTTGATTGTTTTGGATATCATTAATATGACATGTATCCAATGAATTAATAGCTTAGAGATATCTTTGTTACATGTGCGACTATTTTGTCATAAAAATTGAGGCCAACAAGACATCATTTTGGATTACATTAGAATCTCAACATTTTGCTTAGATTTCAAAACATACAAGAAAAAAAAAAAAGAAGAAGAACAAGAAGAAGAAGAAGAAGAAGAAGAAGAAGGATTTGAAATACATTATTCGTTTTCATTTACCTTTAAATATAAAATTGTCAAACACAGTAAGCAGCAATTTTGATTTGAAATACACCCACTTATCACTAAATCTCTCACATCCTTTCTTCCCATGTGAATTCAATGTGCAATACCCTAGTGTCAACATCACTAGTGTTTGTCTAATCTTACCCTTTTAGTTAATGGTGGGGAAGAAGGATGAAATCTTTGTTTGTTTTTTTTTTTTTTTTTTTTTTTTTTTCTTTGCTTCTTAATGTTAAAAAGCATTTTTATCTTTTCAACTCCTTAAAAGTAGGCCTTACCTTCTCTTACATACACGGAAGACATCTTTGAGTAAGGCTATCAATGGACTAAACCTAAACTCAAGAAAAATAATAAAAAATAAATAAAAAATCGAATAGGCTCAACTTGACTAGTTCAAAATTTGCGCTTGAGCCTAGCCATATCTAGGCCAATTAAAGAGCACATTTGATAAAGGCTCATTAGGGTCCACTGTGATGAACGTGTGAATACCACTTGTTACATTTGTTGCACCGGATCCTATGAGCACATTAGCAGGAAAAAAATAGAGATCTAAATCTTGAGTGGACCATAAATTTAGGAGTTGGGATAATCGACCATCGTTGATCCTTCTTTTCTCCTTTGTCACTCCTAGTGCAACCTTACTCATTCCTTGAATTCTCTTTTCTTATCTCCCTTGCTCTTTCTACCCTTATGTATGTTACCACATTCCTCAAAATGATGTGTGGTATGTTGTTTTTTGAAGTCTTAAATCATTCAGAAATAGGGTTTGTCGATTGCATCGATAGACCATTCGATGTCATCGAGCACCGTTCGATGCCATCGAATAGTGCTTGATCCCATCAAAAAATTTTGAATTTTCTCTAGTTTGTCGCTGGACTAACTAGGTGCTTTTTCGATGCCATCGAAGAGTGTTCGATGACACTGAATGATATGTTCGATGACATTGAATGATATGTTCGATGTCCTTGAATCTCTCTTTTCTTATATCTCTTGTTCTTTCTACCCTTATGTATGTTACCACATTCCTCAAAATGATGTGTGGTTTGTTGTTTTTTGAAGTCTTAAATCATTCAGAAACAGGGTTTGTCGATTGCATCGATAGACCATTCGATGCCATCGAGCACCGTTCGATGCCATCGAACAGTGCTTTATCCCATCGAAAATTTTCGAATTTTCTCCAGTTTGTCGCTGGACTAACTAGGTGCTTTTTCGATGCCATCGAAGAGTGTTTGATGACATTGAATGATATGTTCGATGTCATTGAAGATGGCTCGACGCAATCAAAAGAGATCCGATTTTCATGTCTTATCTCTAGACTGATTAGGTATTAGTTAGATGTCATCGACATGGCTTCGATGCCATCGAAAGATAAGTTTCACTGACATCTAAGTGTGTTCGATGACATCGAACGGATCCGTGCAGATTTTCGCAGAGTTGCGATTTTGCGGGATTTGTTTCTTATTTCAATTGTGATTCTTCCAAAGGCCATATATTGGGGTGTGATGGGATTGGGAGGTATTCTAAGGTTTTTAATTTATCCAAAGGGTTTCAAGTGTGTAACAAGGGTTCGATTCGAGGTTGTTCAAATCGGGTAAGCTCTTTTCACTTATAATTTCTACTTTCATAGTGTTATCTGTCTCTTTCTACCGTTTTTTTCCCGCAAGGGTTTTCCCACGTTAAATTATTGTGTTCTCTTTATGCTTGCTTGGTGCGATTAGATTATTTCTTTAGATTCATCTCTATGTGCTTCCTTGGTCCCTCAACAAGTGGTATCAGAGTTAACGTTGGGGCGCAGACTTGAATCTGTGATTGAAGTATTAATGACTGAAAATCCTAAGTATGATATTGAGAAGTACCCAGGAAAAATAATTTTGAGTTATGGAAGGTTAAGATGATTAGCTTATTAACTCAGCAAGGCTAGATGAGGCTCTAAAGGAGCAATGTGCGTCTATGGATGATGATGAATGGATGACTCTAGATGAGAAAGTTAAATCCTTAATCCGATTGTGTCTAACAGATGAGATTCTCTACAATATCATGAGGGAGAAAATTGCAGCTGAGTTGTGGGCGAAATTAGAGGACGTTTATGCGAAGAAGTCATTTGAAAATCGCCTACACTTGAAGTTGCAGCTATTCAACTTCAGAATGATAGAGGGTGGAGATGTGGAGGCCCACATCAATAATTTTAACAAGTTGATTTGTAAGTTTCTAGACATGGAGGAAATGGTCAAAGATAAGATTTGACATATATTTTGTTGAATTTTCTTCCAGCATCATATAAATCTTTCAAGGACTCTTTGTGTACCGGTAATACGTCCCTGAGTGTGGACACAATTATCTCAATCCTTTAGGGAAAGGCCATGAGAAAGAGAAACGGTAGTATGGGTATCTCTACTGATGCATTGTTTACGAGGGGCAAGAATATTGAGTGAGATATAGGATCCTCTCGGTCGAGATCTAATTCGAAGGGCAAGGGCAATGTAAGTTAAAGTGGTAGAATTGTGGGATGTCAGGGCACATGAAGAAAGATTGTATAAATCTTAAAGCGAATAAAGAGAATACAAAGTCTTCATTCATGAGGGCCAACACTGTCACGTCTGATGAAGAGACAAGCAGATGTTATATATTGTCGGTGTCTATGATCAGACACTTATACGATGATCGTAGAGACAAGTGAATTCTTGACACAGGGGCCTCATATCACATGAATCCTCATCAGAGTTAATTCGCCAATTACAGAGAGTGCGATGGTGGACAAGTATTTATAGGCAACGACAATGTATGAAATGTTGTGGTTGTTGGTACGGTGCGCATCAAGATGTTTAATGGGATAGATCGTACCTTGACCGAGGTGAGACACGTTCCTAATATGAAGAAGAGTTTGATTTCGCTTAGTGCACTTGAAGCAATAGGGTGCGAGTTCACCGGTTTGAATGGTGTCATTCAAGTTTCAAAGGGGGCACTCGTGGTTATGAAAGCACAAAGGAGTGGGAACCTTTATTGGTTGATTAGGAGCACTTCAACAAGTGGAGTATCAGCAGCTGTAGCAGATTCCACGTCTACACATATGTGGCATGCACGTATGGGTCTAAGTTATCTTTTAAATCTAGAAAACATGTATATAAGGGTGTGCTTGACTATGTGCATTCTGATGTATGAGGGTTGTCGCCCGTAGTTTCCACTGGAGGGTTGTCATGGTTTGTCACATTCATTGACGAATACTCTCAGAAAGTTTGGATTTATTTAATGAAACGTAAATCCAAGGTTTTCATAAATTTCAAACAATGTAAGGTTATGGTGGAAAAGCATTCAGGGCGGAAGTTAAAGGCATTAAGGACAGACAATGGCGGTGAGTTTACTTCAGGAGAATTTAATCAATCTTGTAGAGATGAAGGGATCAAAAGGCACAACATAGTGCGCCGCACACTCGAGAAAAATAGTGTGGCTGAGTGGATGAATCAGACTCTCTTGGAGAGAGCCCGGTGCATGATTAATGATGTTGGGTTGAGCAAGGACCTATGTATTAAGGCCGTTAACACGACTTATTATTTGGTGAACTGGTCTCCTTTTATAACTATTGAATGTAAAATTCCAGAGGACGTATGGAGTAGTCATAAAGTGGACTATTCAAATTTACGTATATTTGGTTGTAAAGCTTACTCTCATGTACCGTCAGTTGTGAGAGATAAGTTACACCAAAAATTCAAAAAGTACATTTTTGTTGGCTATGATTGTGGTGTGAAGGGCTACAGGTTGTATGACCGGGTCACATAGAATATCATCACTAGTCGTGATGTCAAATTCAACGAAGGCTCCCTATTCCGCAAGAATGATCAAGATGAGAAAAAAGAACCAAAAAGGTTGATTGTAGACGTTCAGATTAACACAGGTGATATTCAAGCAGAGACAGATGCGAAGATAGAGAGGTACAAGAAGAGGTGGAGCAGCTACCTAAGAGAAATCCACTGCGAAATCTCAGGTTACTAACAAGATACATGAACGACTCTAATATCACATACGCCCTCATTACAGATGAGGGAGACCCGTTTACTATTCGGAAGGCTCTTGATGAGCCTGATGCATAAAAGTGGATGACGGCAATGGACGATGAGATAGACTCTTTGCACAAGAACAATACATGAGAGCTAGTGGAGCTTCTAGTGGAGTGAAAAGCAATCGGATGCAAGTAGTTATTCAAAAAGAAACAAGATATATACAAAGCGAGGCTGGTAGTGAAGGGTTACGCTCAAAGAGAAGGAATCGACTTCACAGAAATATTCGCATGGGTGGTAAAGCAAGTGTCTATCAGATTCGTGTTAGCGCTGGTTGCCCAATACGATCTCGAGGTAGAACAGATGGATGTGAAAATTGCAGTCTTGCACGGGGAATTGGAAGAATAGATCTACATGAAGCAACTAGAGGGTTATTGAATTAAATAAGTAGAGAACAAGGTTCGTATGTTAATGAGGTCGTTGTGCAGCTTAAAACAGTCGCCTAGGTAGTGGTATAAAAATTTGATTATTTTATGTTGAGTTAGAAATTTATTAGGAATGAATACGGTCACTGTGTTTATTACAAGGCACTAAGTGATGGCATGTTCATCATCCTAATATTGTATGTTAATGACATGTTAATCACCAGTAATGACATGTCTGAAATCGATATACTAATGACTCAATTATCAGGGACATTCGAGATAAAAGATTTGAAGGCTACAAAGAGAGTTCTCGACATTGATATGCACAAGACAGGAAGAGGAGTAGACTTTGGTTATCATAGGCAGAATACCTTGAAAAGGTATTGATCAAATATGGGATGGACAAGGCGAAGCCAGTCAGCGTTCCCCACGTGACTCACTTCAAGCTTTCTTCCAAACAATTTCCTAAATCTAATGCGAAAAAGCAAGATATATCTCATGTGCCTTATTCGAACGCTATCGGTAGTTTAATGTAAGCCATGGTCTGTACGAGACTGAATATTTCACAGGCAGTCGATGTTGTAAGTAGATATATGTCAAACCCCGGCAAACAACATTTGAAAGCGGTGAAATGGCTACTTTGATACATTCGAGGTACAAAAGACTATGTCTTAACTTTTTAGAAGACACGAGCCAAGTTAGTTGGGTATGTAGATTCGGATTATGCAGGCAATATGGATTCCAGAAAGTCGACTTCAGGGTATTTGTTTGTGTTAGCGGGTGGAGCAATTAGTTGGATGTTGAAGCTTCAGTCAGTAGTTGCTCTTTCCACAACCGAAGCAGAATATATGGTAGTGACGAAAGCGTTTAAGGAAGATGTTTAGTTGAGGGGCATGATAAATTAGCTAAGGCTTTAACAGCAGGTCGTGCCGGTTAATTGTGATGATATAAAAGTTCAAGTTTTGTACAACTTCTTTAGTCTTGGCGATGGCATAAAAGCAAGACAGAGTGTGCATGAGAAGTGTTGATGGAGCTATGATGCAAGGCAGAGAAAAGAGAAGAGGACAAAAAGCTATATATTTGATGATTGAAGACATGGTGGGGATTGTTATTTTTTGAAGTCTTAAATCATTCAAAAACAGGGTATGTCAATTGCATTAATAGACCATTCGATGCCATCAAACAATGCTCGATCCCATCAAGAATTTTTGAATTTTCTCCAGTTGGTCGCTAGACTAACTGAGTGCTTTTTCTATGCCATCCAAGAGTGTTTGATGACATCGAAAGATATGTTTGATGCCATTGAAGATAGGTCAATGCAATCGAAGGAGATTTGATTTTCATGTCTCGTCTTGGACTGATTGGGTATTAGTTCGATGCCATCAACATGACTTCGATGCCATCGAAGGATAAGTTTTGATAACATCGAACGGATTCATGCAAATTTTCGCGGAGTTGCGATTTTGTGGGATTGATTTCATATTTCGATTGTGATTCTTGCAAAGGCTATATTGGGGGATGTAATCAAGATTAAGAGGTATTCTAGGGTTTTTAATTCCTCCAAAGGTTCCAAGGGTATCGCAAGGGTTTGATTCGAGGTTGTTCGAATCGGGTAAGTTCTCTTCACTTGTAATTTCTTCTTTCATAGTGCTATCTATCATTATGTGCCGTTGTTTTTTATCCGTAAGAATTTTTCCACACTAAATCATTGTATTCTCTTTATGCTTGCTTGGTGCGATTGAATTACTTATTTAGATTCATCTTTGTGTGCTTCTGCAGTCTCCCATCATGGTTTGCAATTTTGAACGGTGTACGTGTCATTTTACTCATGATAAGTTGGCCTTGGTGTGGAGATTAGGATTGGATATTGCCCTTTATTATACCGAACTCAGCATAGATATGACGTGGGTCGGTCAAGCAAGTATACATTCAACCGAATGGTTGAATGACTTTCAAACATACTTTGCATGCACCCCGCTCCTAATATTAGCTTATTGTCCAATGAAATCTTGTCATGTTGTGCTTGTTCTGAGCCCAGTACAAGCAAGAGTATTACCGAATCAGAGTCCTCCATTTGGTAGTTCAAATCATCAGTCTTTGGCTTGAATGTTAGATGTTGAATGACTCCTTTAATAATGTAAATATTAATGGATTGCTTCAAACATAAGTTTGAGTGTGCGGGTTGCCCGAACAGGACCCGTAGGATATTGAAGATGCCGACAAGCTTGGCTTGGATTGCGCATGTAAGCGCGTGCGGCAGTTATTTGAATTTGTCCCGAGTGCTTTCGAGTTCCTGTTTCCCTGGAAATAAAAGAGGTCTGGATTCCATCCAGTTGGACCACCCAAGTGGTAACTTCTAACGTTTAGTGCACATGCGATATTCAATCCGTCCAATAGGTTTGTCCCACTATAGGGATTTAGTCATGCAAAAATCAACCACCTACATCTTTATTTTTTCCTATTTATCAATGTTTAAACATTATTTTTCTATGGCCCACCACACCCGATGCGTAGATATTCAGAAAATTTCATTAGGTGATCCTCATTGGTTGTATGTCGTATTCATTTTGTAGGTTGAAATTTACCAGCTGATAGGGCCCCACCTAGGATTCGGAGTTAGACGCGGTTTGGCTAGTGACGCTGCCACCAGCCAGGTAGTTAGTGGTAGGTGCTATGTGGACCCCACCATGACGTATGTGTTTTATCCACGCAGTCCATTCATTTTGAAAAATAATTTTAACGCTTTACTTAAAAATGAGATAGATATAAAGTTCAATTTGACCACACCATGGGAAAACAGTAGTGATTGAATGTCCACCATTAAAAACCTCCTAAGGCCAGTGTTATTTGACATCTAACCAGTTGATTAGCTCATACATAATTGGATGAAGGGATATATATATATATATATATATATATATATATATATTATATATATATATATATATATATACAGCTTGATCGAAGACTTTTGTGGCTCCAAGAAGTTTTTAACGGTAGGCGTTCAATCAACATTGTGCGGTCCACTTGAGATTTGGATCAACCTCATTTTTGGGCTCATACATAAAATGATCTGGAAGAATGGGTGGACGGAATGGATTAAACACATTACATCATAGTGGGGCCCACAGAGCACCGACAATAGCCATTGGCTAGTGGCAGGATCAGTAGCCAATCCGTTTCCGACTTAGAACACCTCGTAATAAAATACGGTGACAAAATTAAATAGAGTTGTGATTATCAAGGCTAATCAATGCTCCGAGTCAAATCTACGCAAGTGTGCAATTCTGTTATTTGAATGGGAGCTGGTTAAGTGCATCCAGAAGCATGGAATTACTGTGCCTCCATGCCATTACGAGACACAGGACTTACATAAACATGATCGTAATCGTTAATTCAGTAGGATTGGTAGTGGCTTTTCAGTAATGTGGTAAAAACACTTTTTGGTTCAAGTACTAAAACTATAATTGGTGGGCCAAAATCGATGAATTCAACTATAGATATCATTCATTACGAGAAATTTCATTTATTTGATGGGTTTGATGATCCAGATAAGGTTATTTTTTATTAGTTGCCAATCGGTAGTAGATACAGAAGGACACATGGTTCAGATCATTCCAAATTTTTTTAGCAATTGTACAGATGGAGGCACGTAATTTTGTTCCTCCGGAGGTGCATTAGATTTCTTCCCGTTGGGAAGATGCATGTAAACGTGTGAAGAGGAAATGGTCACACGTATACATCTTAATGGTGCAGCGTTATCCCCGCAAGTGAGCGTTACCAGGGTAATACGTTATGGGTGTTGCCCCGACCGTGGGGCCACCTTGATGTACGTGTTGTATATCCACGCCGTCCATCAGTTTTTCCATATCATTTTACGGTAAGATCTTGAAATGAAGCAGATCCAAATCGCAAGTGTACTACACAGTACGTATTGAATGCCTACCATTAAAAATTTCCTATGGCCACAAAAGTTTTGGATCAATCTGATATTTTTGTTTTCCCTTTATCCAGGTCTGTGTGACCTTATTAACAGGTCCCTAGGAAGCTTTTAATGGTGGGCATTCAATAAACATTGTTTCCTGTGATGTGGTCCACTCAAGATTTTAATCTGTTTCATTTTCAGTATAATTATATAAAATTAAATATAAAAACGTATGGACGGCGTGGATATAAAACGCATACATCAGGGTGGGTCCCAGAGTGAGGGAAAGACCCGATAACGGTAACACCTAATCCACGCGCTCCACTCATTCAAGTAACCGGATTAAGGCAAACGCTCCCTTGTAAAGCACATCCAGTGTGCTGCAGCTAGGATACACTTCACAACAGATAAGACCCATGTACACGTGTCAAGTACCTCAACTCCAAACCGCCCAAATGGCAGGACCGCGTTTAGATGGATTATAGCAAGATATTACCCTGAAAGTAGGGACTTCACTGGTCCGCTGATGGACATCCGATCCACTGTTAAAATGAAAGACAGGTCCATTGACGGAGATCTGATCCAATGTTAAAATGAAAGTTGTAAACGGTCCAAACTCTACCCAAAAAATAAAATAAAAATAAATAAATAAATAAATAAATAAAGAAATAAAGAAGAAGAAGGATTGAGCAAGGGTTGAGATCGTCGAATTTATCGGATTTACATAAAGGCAACATAGTTTTATTTATTTATTTATATAACCCTTTGATGCTTCCAAGGTGGTAAGGGTTTGCAAAGATACGAAAAACAGGGATAGAATCCTACACAGGGTTGTCAATGGGCCGGAATCGGGAAGAGCAAAAAACAAAATTTTGAGTAGGCCCAACCCAAATAGTTCAAAATATGAGCCGAAATAACCCCATGCCCAGCTCATTGGCAGTCATGATTCTAAATTTTGCACACTCACGTCTCTCTGCCTAGGGCTGAAAGTCGGGTGGGTTCAACCCGACCGATCCAACATTGGGTTGAGCTCGAGCAGGATGTATCTGTAGGAAGTGCGGAAGTGTGAGCCCTCAAGATCAGACGATCTACACGATATGAAACCCTCACGAAGCCGAAGATTAACGCTCCAGATCCAGCGGCACGCCTATTCACTACTGGAGTAGATGAATCTATTCACCCCTCTGATTCAACGGTATAGATGGCCCCAGATCACGATCTATGGATTAAATCGTCTCAAGAACAAGTCAAATGGACAAATTACTGCGCACACTATTTCTCCTTTTACTCTCGGTATTTCTTAAATGGTTTTACGAAAGAGTCTCATCCTTTTTATAGGAAGGGATGAGAGTTTGGATGAGACCAGATTATCCGTTTATATCCCTATCTCCTATCTAAAATCAAATTCAATGTTGAAATTGAAATCTAACTGAAAGGAAGAGGCCGGAACATTGATCACATGAAAAAGGAATGGTGCAACTATGTTATTTGATTTTATCAGTTTCATCTTCATTCTTTTTAAGATTGTAGGCAGATACGACTCACTCATATCATCATCCTTTATTATTCACAATAAAGAGAAGTTCATACCTCAATGTATAAACATGGCCCCAAATGTACCTCTCTTGTACATTCAAGGTTGGTAACCCGTGTGAGAGGGTGACCGACCTGCCGACAACAATAGAAATCCTACATGATCATAAAGTAAATGTTGATGATCTACTTACCTAGTTTATATTAGTGTTCAATACTGAATATATGGAATGTGTTATTCATTAATGAAAGATCAAAGTACTAAAAACAAGTACATCACTCAAGGTTTCCTTAATCCCATCTGCCTGACGTGAACCTGAAATAGATATCTGGCTATAGGTTTCGTCATGGGATCAACCATCATCTCCTTAGTAGGAATGTAACTAAGGGCAACCTTCTTATCTCTCACTTGGTCACGGACGTAATGATACTTGATCTCAATGTGCTTAGACTTCTGGTGGTGTTTAGGGTCCTTTACCAAGTCAATGACAGAAGTGTTATTTATTTTCAGCGATATAGGCTGATGAACACTCGGTACAACACCCAGACCCAATAGAAATCTGTGAACCCATACACACTCCTAAACTGTAGCACAACATGTAATATACTCAGCCTCCATAGATGAAAGAATTGTGGATGTTTGTTTCTTACTCGACCATGAGATAGCTCCTCCTTTGAGTAAGAATACATATCATGAAGTAGACTTTCCTTCGTCGGCGTCATTACCCTGAGCAGCATTAGAATATCCTTTGAGCTCAAGGTTTGTGCCTTCATAACACAACATTAGGTCTTTTGTTCATTTGAGATAGTGAAATATACGTTTGACGACTTACCAATGAGACTGTCCCGGGTTACTCTGATAACAGCTGACTATGCCAACTGCATAACTAATATCTGGTCTGGTGCAAAGCATAACATACATTAAGCTCCCTACTGCGCTTATATAAGGTACCGAGGACAACCAATTTCTCGGCTTCAGTCTGGGGTCACGATTTTCTATCTAGCTTAATAGTTTTATCCATAGGGGTTTCAACGACTTTTGAATTTTCTATCTTGAACTGCTCTAAGATATTTTGTATATAGGTGGCTTAAGACAAGCCTAAAAATTTCTTAGGGCGATCTCTGATTATTTTTACCCCAAGAATAAAGCTGGCTTCACCGAGGTCTTTCATCTCAAAGTTCGAGAATAGTTAATCTTTAGTCAATATCAACAATTGCATGTCATTACCAGCGAGCATGATATCGTCTACAGATAGAAATAGTATCAGAAAAGATCTTCCTGACCGTTTCGTATATACACAATGATCTTCTTCACTCATCGTGAATCCAAAAGTGGTGATGGCTAAGTGGAACCTCATGTACCATTGTTTTGAAGATTGCTTCAGTCCATATATCGATTTCAACAACTTGCAGACTTTCTTTGGATATTTTTTGTCCACATAACCCGTGGGCTGTTGCATGTATATCTCTTTATCCAAATCATCATTTAAGAATGCAGTCTTTACATCCATCTGATATAACTCTAATTTTAAACTTACGACAATGAACAAGATGATGCGGATTGAGAAAAACTTTACAACAGATGAAAATGTCTCCTCGTAATCAATGCCTTCTTTTTGTGTAAAACCTTTAGTAAGTAATCGTGTTTTATACTTATCCAATGTACTATATGTCTTTTTTTTTATCTTTAGTACCTATTTATTACCTATCGCTTTATGATTGGAAGGCGGATCAACAAGTTCCTAGACTTTATTATTTTCCATGGAAGCAATCTCTTCGTCCATAGCATTCACCCAATCGGCCAAGTTAGAAGATAATAATGCATCCTGATACGAATCAAGTTCATCATCATCAACCGCGACGCAAGAGAATATTTGCCCATCAATATCGAAGTATCTTCGGGCAATCAATCCTCTTTCACTTCGATGTAACTCAAGAGCCTGCTGAGATGTTCTCCCGCTATCCTGACGAACTATAAGAGCATCATCATTTTGAGAAGCAGAATTCCCACTCTCCTGAGATACATCGGGTATTTCAAAAAGTTCTATTGGAACCTTTTGCTTCATTCAACTGGGATATCAGAACTCCCACTCTCTGATACCATGGGCCCCAATGAGTTTTCCATGTTTTTAACTGTAGGCGTTCATTCCCTACTGTTTCCTATTGTGTGGACTAGGACATGCTTTAATTTTGGGATCATGACCTAAAATGAACTGGAAAACATATGGACGGCGTGGATAAAACAAAGACATCACGGTGGAACCCAAAGAGTTCTGATACCACGGAGTTGGTGGTAGTAGCATTATTATGTAATCCGCATCCCTGTTAAAGGTGCTGGCGCGAGATGCATCAGCGTTTCCACCAAATGTTCGAAAGTATGGTAGATACCCTCTGTCGAGCTGTTTGGGGCCCACCAATGATTTTTCTATGGAATCGGAACCGTGCATCTTACATGCATACTCCTTTTAACTTTTAAAAAAAAACAGCCACTTACCTTTCGTGATGAAAATAATAATCGGAGATCCACCATTGATTTCTCTGATACCACTGTAGGAGGTGCGGAAGTGTGAGCCCTGAAGATCAGACGGTCTACATGATATGGAACCCTCACGAAGCCGAAGATTAACACTCTAGATCCAGCGTGTGAGACCCGTATCCTAGCCCGTACCGTTTTGCAGGTTTCCGCGGTCCTCCTGGTCGAATTCCGGCGACCCGCCATCTGTTATCGGCGTTTGCACGCGATCCTGAGACGTGTCCCGTATATCAGAGTCAGTTTGACCCGAAACTTATACCCTATCGATCGCGTCGTCGCCGCAGTTTCAACGTCGCGTCTTGCGCGCCGAGGTGATACCTGGGCCAGGAGATGTGGGCCCGCGTTTATTTCAAAGAAAAACGTCGCGCGTTGCAAATTCCAAGAGAATGTCACATCAATAACTTCACTTGTCAAAGTACACTCATTACTTTATCACATCCCTAAGTACAAAAGCACCCTTAAAAATCAACTCTCTCCCTTACCCAAGTACACCCATCTCACCACTCCTCTCTCCCACCCTCCTCTCCCATCATCTCTCTCTCTCTCTCTCTCTCTCTCTCTCTCTCTCTCTCTCTCTCTCTCTCTCTCTCATATTCTCTCTCTCATTTTTCCTCCCAAGCAACCCACGTCCAAGCTCCCTATGAGAGAGCTAGTGTGGCCCACCTTCCTACCTCCCATCTCCACCATTCAAACTTTATCTCAACCGTCGGAATCGTTTCATTGGAGCTCTAAAGACTATAGGCGGAAGAAGGAAGAAAAGATTAAAGGTAAGTGTTCATCATCTAGGTTTTTGGATTTAGGGCCCACTTGTAGTGGGACCCATTTGATGTATGCATTGTATTGATTATAGGGAAGGTCCATAGTGACGGGGTCCCTCCCATCTCCATCACACGTCCCTCCCTCCCTCTCTCTCTTTTCCAGATTAATGGCCCCACCTTACTGACCTCTCTGTTGCCCGTTAGGACAGCCATGGATGAAGGGAAATATAAATATCAGTTTGATCCAACCAATGGTAGACCACCACGCGGGACCCACCTTGACGACGTGTCCATGCAGGCTGTTCGTCCGCTGGACGTCCAGCGTGCCTGGACAGGTGAATGAAAACACAAATACCAGCTCTATCTCGAGCATGTGGGACCCACTGCCTGGAAGCCCAGTGCCTGGTGTACCACACAGCTATATAGCTGCAGTAATGACAGCAGCGTACGTGAGCCCATGTGTTGTTTATCCTCACCGTCCTTTTTTGACAGGTAGAACACCACGATGATGTTAGTGTTTTATCTACTCGGTTCATCCATGCCTGCCTGGTGGCACGTGGCTCCACACATGGGACCAACATAATGTATTTGTTTCATTCACACGTCCAGTCCCTGGACGTGGATGGTGGCCCACCTTGATGTTTTGTTATCCACGTTATCATCTGATGGTCCCCACGTGGGACCCACCTGTCTGGAGGAATTGGCTGGTGGTGTACGTTTACGCCAGCTATATAGCTATGGCGCTGACGTCAGCAGGTTGTGTGGGTTTGATCCACACCGTCCATTTGCATGGACCTCACGTGTTGTGTGGATCTGATCCACACCGTCCATTCGTTTACCCCCACTAGCACCCGCAGCAATAGCTGCTGTATGACATCAGTGAGTTCTGTGGGGCCCACCTTGATTCCATGTACTGCATCCACACCGTCCAATCCATGGACGGTAGATGCTGTTGGTTAGAAGAGTACCTCACGTCAACTATATAGCTGCTGACTGGCGTCAGCAAGTGCTGTACCACCATGATGTATGTGTTTCATCGTACCGTCCATCCGTGGTCCACCCCACACGTGTGGGTGAACCCACGTTGATGTATTCATTATATCTGCACCGTCCAGATTTCTGGACGGTGGCAACCCACGTTGTATGTGTGTATGCATGTCCAGGGGCAGGGACCGGACGTTTATAAAAAAATAAAATAATATAAGGTACGATATAATATTGTATATGTGAATATGCACGTGAGTGGTGGCCCCACGTGGGACCCACCTAGATGTATTTGTCATATCCATACCCTCTGTCCATGTGGACAGTGGGTCCCACGCTGCATAATGTCAGCAAGTTCTGTGAGTCCCATTTGATGTATGTGTTCTTCACGTTGTCCATCTGTTTTACCGGGACCCACCATAACGTATGTTTCATCCACACGGTCCAGGGGGTCTGGACGGTGTTGGACGATGTTTGGACCGTGCTGATTATTATGTCCAATGTTTGGACAGTGTTAATCATCATTATTGGGCCATGTGCTCCACGCAATGATAGTGTACAATGGTACACATGTTACACCTACAACTATTAAAATGATTTTTTTGGCGTGGTCCAGGCCCATTTGAGGCCCATTGGTGCGGCCTATCCATGAGGCCCATCATGATGTATTTTGGCCCATGTGCAGGGCCCACCTGTTTGTACTTTTGGCCTATGTAATGAGGCCATTTGTTTGTGTTTGAAGCCCATATGATAAGGCTCATCATGATGTATATTTGATGCCCATATGATGGACCCACTTACTTGAATCTGAGGCCCATGGGTAAGACCCATTGTGATATATTAGGGCCCATGGGTTGAGGCCCGATGTAATGTATTTGGGGCCCATGGGTTGAGGCCCATTGTGATATATTAGGGCCCGTGGGTTGAGGCCCATTGTGATATATTAAGGCCCATGGGTTGAGTCCCATTATGATGTATTTGTGGCCCATTTGGCGAAGCCCACATTGATGTATATATGGTCCACGTGAGAAGGCCCACTGTGATGTGTTTGTGACCTTTGGCAAGGCCCGACGTGATGTATATGAGAGACCCATGTGATGTATTGGAGACTCAGGTGCAGGGCCCACCTGTTGTGTAATCAAGGCCCGATGTGATGTGTGATTTTGTCGTGATGTATGTAATGATGTTTATGTGGGCCACTCCTTGAGAGCAATGTTGGCTAAATGTCCACATTGATGGGCAATGGTGGTTGAATGTCCATATTGTGACCTTTCCTTGGCCTTGTTCGGCCGATTGTCGAGGCCGATTCCAATTGTCATGATCGATTGTCAATTCCGATTGACGTGACCGATTTGCAGATTATGATTATCGATCGATTCCAATTGTCATGACCGATTGCCGATTCCAATTGACGTGACCGATTTACCGATTCTGATTATCGATCAATTCCGATTATTGTGACCAATTGACGTGACCGATTTGCCGATTCTGATTATCGATCGATTTCGATTGACGTGACCGATTGTTGATTCCAATTGACGTGACCGATTTGCCGATTCTGATTATCGATTGATTCCGATTGACGTGACCGATTTGCCGATTGTGATTATCGATCAATTCCTATTGTCATGACTGATTAACGATTCTGATTGACGTGACCGATTTGTCGATTCTGATTATCGATTGATCTCGATTGTCATGGCCGATTGCCGATTCTGATACTGATTTGCCGATTCCAATTGTCGAGGCCAAGTATCGAGGCCAATTCCGATTTGTTAAGGCCGATTCTGATTGTCGAGAACAAGTATCGAGGCCGATTCCGAGTGTTGATTCCCATTGTTGAGGCCGATTTCGATTGTCGAGGCCGATTTCAATTGTCGAGGCCGATTGTCGAGACCTATATGATGTATATGCGACCCAAATTTGAGGTCCATTGTGATGTGTATTCAGCTCGTGTTTTAAGGACTTAATGTGATGAATATGAGGCCTATGTGATGAGACCCATTGTGATGCATTTGAGGGCTAGGCGATGGAGCCCATTGTGATGTATGTTAGGCCCATGTGAAAAGCCCATCGTGATGTGTATTAAGTTCTTGAGTGAGGCCCATGGTGTTGTATAATTGGCCCTCGTGTGGGGCCATGGGTCCACTGTATGTTAGGCTCTATGAGGGTCATGTCATGAGGGCAATGTTGGTTAAATGTCCACATTATCGAGGTCGATTATCGATGCTGATTATTGATACCGATTATAAGTATGTGACTGCATAACATCATGATACATGCCCATATGCATCATCTGCATGTTTATTATGAGATGTGGTTGACCATTGCATATGTCATTGGGTAGATTGTTATGAGACTCCCTGATAGGCGGAGGTTATCTCACATAAGCACACAATATACACAGGATTGATGCATGACTAGATTGTGTGATTCATGTATCTTGCATTGTGTGCCTTAGCGATATTAGGGTTATATCTTCGACAGGCATATCGTGGATGACCAGACGGGACACTGGAAATTTGTTCATAGGTGAAAATCCCTAAACTCTCTTGGTACCAGAGGACACCCTAACGTCGAGACCGAGTGGATATATATGAGCGCATGAGGGACGTATACCAGTAGGCCGCGTCTCCCACTGTGTCGTGGTCGGTTGGGAGGGGGTGTGACCTTACCCGCCTGAGGGAGTAGGCATAGCTAGGCTGAGTTTGACCAGCTCGTGAATGGGTCCGCTATCGATGTGCTAGGTAGATATTGGCCGACTACTGGCCAGGCGGATAGTGAGGTCTTTTCCACTTATCCAGTTGTGCACTTGATAGGGCGACAAGCTGGTATAGAGTGTACTAGACCCCGGTGATGATCCCAGAGATGAACAGTACTGATATGTGGACATATTGGACAGGAGTTGCATATTCATTCATTCATTCATTCACTATCCACTTGAGCTGGTGGTGCGCAACTATTTGTTACGTGTGCATTCGCAATGGCCAGGATTTCAGTTGGGGCATGCGACTAACCTGATATCAGAAGTTTACTACATTGAGTCTAACTATCCAAATTTAGGTATGAGACTGGTTTGGATAAAAGTCCCTTGTGATGGACCCCATAGCCTGTGATACTATGTACTATCATTCCGACTTCACACTCCAGCATGGTCATTCCATTCGCACCGCATATTGCATTACATTCATGGCATATGGTATTTTGGGTTACTATGTTTGTGCATTTATATGGTCTAGATACGAAATCTGATATTTGGTTCTCTATGACTCATTTGCATAGCTGATTTGTATTGTGTACTCTGATATTGTATGATTTATAGACTTGCAGTATTTCCGCTTACTCTGATATCGTATGATTCATGATCTTGTCAGTATTTCCACTTATCCCGATGGTGTATGATTTATGGGCTTTATTGTAGACTTGATACTTACCTTACACACACTTTCACCACCCTCTAAGCTTTTTATAAGCTTATGCACGATAGATGCGTGCAGGTAGCGTTAGGTTGCCGCAGCGTTGAGCTTGGAGCGTGCAGCGGTCTTCTGGAGCTTTGATTTTTGACATATGTATTTCCCTTTCAGCATTGTATTCAAATGATTATATTAGTAGATATGTGATGATGATGTTGCCTTTATGATTTGGGTATACTTGTGGTTATTCTTTCTATGAGACAAACGTACGTTGGAAAATCCTCCTTATAGGATCTCAGGATCGCAACCTAATGTATGAACGCTAGGGGCCGAGAATGAGGTACTACGGAGGCTGTCGGCACCGAATTCGGTAATCGAAAATTTTGTGAGCCCAATTTCCGGGTTTGGGGCATGACACAGCGGCCTGCCTATTTACTATTGGAGCAGATGAGTCTATTCACGCCTCTGATTAAACGGTATAGATGGCCCCGGATCACGATATATGGATTAGATCGTCCCAAGGACAAGTCAAATGGAAAAATTACTGCGCACATTATTTCTCTCCTTTTACTCTTGGTATTTCTTAAATGGTTTTACGAGAGAGTCTCATCCTTTTTATAAGAAGGGATGAGAGTTTAGATGAGACCAGATTATCCGGTCATATACATATCTCCTATCTAAAATCAAATTCAAAGTTGAATTTGATATCTAAACATGGGACCTAAAAACATGGGACCCACCCACTAGTGATTGCTCACCAGTGGGCCCCATTGGCCTACGTCCAACAGTATCTCGGGTTCGGTCTCAGGCTTGGGCTATGCAAACACCAACCCGATTAAACTTGGGTCGTGCTTGGGTTGAGGTCTCGGGTTGCTCAACCCAGCCCGAACCCGATCAATATATAAGTTACTTATAAATTATAATTGAGTGTAGATTGTCTGTCTTGAAGGCATAGAAAATTCCAATGTCGTTGGGTCTCATTGGTCCACATCATTTTCGATGATTCAAGCTAATAAGATACACCGGATTTCTCTATCCCAAATAGATTGCATACTACACAACACGACTTTTAAAGGAATCGTTGTCCTATATTTTAGCTTGTTTGTTTAGAAAAAATAAAGTTCTTTACTATAAATAACTGCATGTATAATTAATAAAATCATAGGTAAAAAAAAAAAAGATGTGTCGAAATATAATAAACTAATATAATACAAAAATATTAGCATATATAAACCCGACCAACCCGACGGAGCCCGCTTGAGTTGGGCTTGGGTTGAGAATTCCCAACCTGAGGTTAGTTGGGTTGGGTTAGGGTTGAGGCATAAAAACATTAGGTTGGGCTAGGGGTTGAGCACCAACCCAACCCACCCGACTTTCAGCCCTATCTCTGGCAACTCAACTAATATATAAGCGGTTTGATATGCAAAAGCTTTCCAAGTAATAAATATTTTACACTTAAAAAGAGTTTCTCAAGTAGATTGTCAGTATTGTGTTATATTTGGCATTTGACTTTTATTGTGTTTGACTAACCTCTAAACTGTTTACCAAGCACGAAAAGGAATGATCCACACCATTGATCTTGAGTAAGGTTGGCGATAGGCCGGGTCCTCAACTTAGAAAAATAAAAAATAAACAAATACGGCCAGCCCAAAGGTCCGATTGATTAGTTCAAAATCCAGGCCTGGGCTTGACCCATTGCCAAGCCTAGCTAGGAGCAATGAATCCTCCAAAATCTTCAACTCATATATAAAAAAAAAAGGCTTAGATTTTTTTGGAAGGCCTTAAAGAGCATTGACAGATGCACATGATGGATAAGTTGGATGTCCTGCACTGACAAAGAGCAGAAGAGATGCAGATGATTGATGGATAGGATGTAGGCCTTACAAATAGTTACATATGTATTAATCATCATGCTCAATAATGTATAATGTCTTTGAGGGTTTTATCCCTTTGCCTCTGATATAAACATGGGATATTTGATTATAAATAAAATGGGGTGCTCACTACTTTTCCACAACCATCCAAACACTTGTAGACGCTCCACCTCTAATCCATTTTTGGACGTTTTGCAAGGATGTAAGTACGGATTTCTTCATTCAAATATGATAAATGGGGTCACACTTTATAATCTAGACCACTGGTCTATTGTGTTGCCATTCCTAGAAAATATCCTGGATGGAAAAATCTATCTTTTAATGGACCTACAAATAAATGGCAGAAACGAGAAATTCAATGAGGGTGAAAGAAAATATATTTCTCTACATTGGTGGCCAAGATCTTCTAATCTTAGAGATAGTAAGGTCATGGCTGCATTTTTGTCCTCCATCATCTTATACTTATATACCATAGTTTCTAAAATTAGCCGAGCTCAAAAATTTAGAACTAGGTCCAAATCGATTTTGACACGAGAAGACTTGTCTAATTGACTTGACTTACCATCCAATCAACATGACTTGTGGTAATTAACATTGTTGAGAGTTTTTTTTTTAAAGAAAAACTAAATAAGTAATTATATAAAAAAAGATTTAAAAATAGAGTTTTTTTAAAGTAAAATTTTATCCCACATCAGGTAGGCAAAAGGTCTGTGAAGGTCTTATAAAGCTTTCTTTGAAATAACCTTTTGAAAAAGTGCCACGTTGTTATCTAACTAGTAGCATGTGCAATCAATATTAATGTGCAATGGGAATAAATACAACTCCAATAGTCTTTGGTGGGTCTCTTTCTTTGAGTCTTGATATGCTTGGTTTTGTCAAAAATTATTTTATTTTTATTAATTCTTTTAATTCTTTTATCTCTAAGATTGTTTTCCTTAAGAGAGAGGTGTCTCCTTAAGTTTAAGTGCATTGTAACTTCCTATATTTGTATTATGGTGGATCTGAACTCTCTCCCTCTCTCTGCGTTTATGAACAAATAGGTTGTTTATCTTTATTATTCTCTCTTTTATGAAATCTTTTTTTTTTTTAATTTTTTTATTTTTAACTTAACTTTTTTTATATTTAAATTCTTCTCCATGGGCATACAATGGAAGCGTGGTGGTGGTATTAGTAATGGGTTTCAGACAACTTGTATATACTGTCAGAGTCATACGCTGGGCGATTGAATAGGAGGGATAGCATGTTGTGAGTCTACTGCATTATGAACGCCCCCATACATGAAGATACGAAAATGCCTACACTTTCTGAGCTTTCTTCTCTGTGTTGCTCTAGTTGTGGGTTAGTTTGAATGTGGGGTTGACTCAAATGTAAATATATGTACAACTTGGAGTCACCACTAGCCAAAATGAAGTTTTATAATCTACGGCCAGCTAGAAACAACAGAATCGCTTAAGGTTTGGGGAATTGTAAGACTCCCCAACTCGAGTGACTCCTATGATTGGTCTGTGATCATAGATTTTAAGGACCTTGGTTACAGAAAAAAGAAGGGATTATACTTCCTTTTTGCACACAAAATGTGCAGTATCTACTTTATGAGATTTTATGATTTTTTAGAAGGATTCAAAGGAATTTTAACGTCGCTGCATTTAGTTGTGCTTCACAGAGTTTATGACCCCAAGTAGATGAAAAATAAAATAAACAACACATCTTTACCTTGTGTTTATAAATAAAAAAGATAGGTGTGTGAACTACTAATGTGTTTGAAATGTGTGAAGTGGAATACAATGTGATTTGAGATGTGAAAAGGAAAGGGGAGACCCAACACCCTTTTTTTTTTTGCAAAAGGGATACTTAGATATATTCAATTTTATCCCTACTCTTTGACTTCAATAGCTTCTTCAACTTAGAATATTTGTGCTTTTAGTTGGGTAGAGTAACGGTGCAGTTAGGCCTTTTTCAGAGTCGATAGGGGAGAAGGGCTGACTTTGACACATATACAATTTTTATTAGGCGGCGGCATGCGGGCTTCGACTCGATTCGACACACTCCAACTGGCCCAGGATATTCTCAACTTCTCCCCACTTAACCCATGACCCTCTCTGTCTCTCTAGTACTTTATCCGATCATTTTCCTTTTGTTCCTCCCCCGAGTTTGATATGTTGCGAGTTCCTTAAATAAGCTTGGGCAATACTGATAACTTCCCTTCAAGGTTCGTTTTCAGGCCCTGACTTTTCTTTGCATCCTGTCAGCCGCATTATAAGAGTGACTGGGAGACAGGAGGTGCCACAATTACAGCTTTACCTAAGAATGACCTTCTTGGGCCATTATTACCTAAAAAGACCTTTCATGAGCTGTTTTTGGGTAAAGCTTCTTTTCAAACTTTCTGAATGCAGTGTTCGTTCGACGCTCCGTTAGCGTTCAGAGATATGGTACTCCCCCTTTCACCCTACCACCTGCCTGCTCTAGTGACAGTCAATTGGATCCAATGGCTAGATCCAAAACTCCTCACAGGCCATACCCTATCCAATCCATATGGTCGTATGATGAGTGTCGAGCCGTATGGATGCTTTTGATTCGTCGGATTGGGCATTCATCATCAGTCCAAGCTTGGCTTGAACTTAATGACAAGCCTAAATTTCAAGCCCATGCTTGGTCCTTGGGCCAATTTTAGGTCTTGAACCTACTTAAATGCATGTACAACCCTTATTTAAATTAGACATCGATATAATTCACTACCCAAAAAAGGCAACGCCGACGGCTAAAACCCGTCGGGATCGACGTTTCCCGTCGGATTTTAGCCATCGGACGGGCCGTTGGAAGGCTGCGTTGCTCGCCGACGGTTTAAATCCGTCGGCGTTTTTGACTGCCAAAGCAGCATTTCTCATTTTAGTGTGAAAAAAACATTTGGATGGCCTAATCCGTACACAAATTACAAAACTAGCTTAATACCCAATTCAGAAACATATTTTCCGAAGCCTCAAACCAATCAACCTACAAGAAAAGGTGAGTCAACACAACAAATCAAAATTGAAATGAAAATCAGATCTACCATCCAATTCTCAAACATATAAAATCTTTATTTCCATAAAAAATTGATTGTATATATGATACCCAATCCAAGATTGCCACCAGGCCATGACAGATCATGATAACTCCATCTAAAAGCGATCTTAGAACGTTCATTCAACAATTAAATCTATGCTAACAAAAAATATATCCCAAATCTCACAAATCATATGAGGTAAATCTTTCAAACTATAAGGTAATTCTCACTTTCTTAGTGAAGATAATAATTACATTCAAATTGCGTATAAACTAGAGTTAGATCAAGAAATAAACTTTGGGCATTTTGGATCAAATTACCTGAAATGATTAACGTAGTTGAATCTTAAGCTTCGAAACCAGCCAACAAACCTACGAGTTCTCAATGAATTACCTGAAATGAGAATTAGATTTAGTTTTCAAAAAAACCAAGGACAAGAACTGAGAGGAAAGATAAATCAAATCAATAAACTTGAAAAAACATCAAATACAACAAATAAAACAAAAACTGTTATTAATTTAGATCTTGATCTAAAGCTATTTGTAGAAACAATAGAGAGTTGATCTAAAAACAAGGGATGTATACAAATGATAGGGTTTTGTACTTCTTGCAAACTACAACTCAGCACATCAAGACAAGCAAATGGGAAATGGAAATGTAATCAATCAATATTTACAAACCATAAAATATCATCAAAATTTGGAGGAAAAACACCAGACAAATTTGATTTTGTAGTTATGAATAAATAAGATAGTCTAGGTATACTATCAGATCCGACAACCCATTACCTCTTGAATTGCAGCTTCTGATGTACATTTAAGTGTTGAGTTGCCATTATTGCGGAGCTGGATATTTAATAACAACAAGCTGAGAACATCAATACCTGCATATCCATTTGTGAGGAAGTCGAAAGCATCACATCAAATGAAAAAGCTGTTAGCCGCTAGTCACGGTCACTAAACCTACCAAACAACAATAGTCAGTTAAAAAGCTGTAATTCATTTCATGTTAGACAAGAAGACAGAATGTCTCTCTTGACTCCTTTTGACTTTCTCTGCAGAACCTGAGATAAAGGAAAATAACCATGTGTAAAACCAAGATAACATAATGGAAATCCATGGCGGAGAGAGCATCGGAAAGGAAACGAGCATCCAGGATTTGGACTGATATCAATCTCCAAAATCTCAACATTATGCAAGCTGTTGGTCTTCAACACAATCCAGAAAGTCTGAATCTCAAGATAACACAGATGTACCATTATGTATCTACAAAATTTCTCTACCTTTTTTCCACACATTCCTCAGTTCTCATATGTGATTATATTATTGATATTAACATTTAAACCACCGACCATATGATAAAAAAGAGAGAAAATAATATAAAAAAAGGGAAGAAAATTGAAACAAGATGAACATGTTAAAAAGAGGCCGAGGAAATAACCCATCAACAAGAGGTTGTGGCTCCAACTTTCATGGCAATTGAAAAATATAAATGCCCATCCATTTTTCCAAAAATCCAGTGGGGACCAATGTTCACAACACCAAAAAGCACAAGCAGTGTTGTGTTGTGTGCATGTGCATGTGCATGTGCATGTGATGGTTGTCGGGTGTGAGTGTTTGCATGTGCCAAAGAAACTTGTGACACGGAGTTGAGGAATCTTTGGAAAACTTCCGAGACTTTTCTCAAAGAATCTCTGTTCTAGCAATTGTTGAAGGTGATTTCAGGAATGTCAAACTCACCATTTGCGAGGGTTGGAAATTGAGCTTTGGATTCAATAGTATCTACAACCATGCCACTAGATTAAAAATTTTGCTTGTCAATGCAGGGAGTCATTTGCACAATTTCTACAACTTAATCTCTAGAGTAGAAATTGCCAAATGGTAACCCAAATCAATTCTTGAAGGTCCTATTTCCATCAAAATGTGTAATTAGAAGTCCCATTTCATTTTCTCAAATGGGCACGAGTTCTTGCTGATTTGAGCACTCATCTGCATGATGCTGAATTTGTTTAAACCTTACAATCCAGCATTCATTTGTATAGTATATGGCATTTTAAAACCTTATAATTCCACATTTATTTGCACCGTGCCAAACTTGGTTTTAAACCTTACAACCTATTAAAAACAGGAATCTGGTTTGGTGGCCAGAAGCCTCAAGTTCTGCATGCATAATTTAAATCCTTCCTATCAGTAGTCTCTATAA
The DNA here is from genome assembly GCA_021015155.1 of Magnolia officinalis. Taxonomy (NCBI): domain Eukaryota; kingdom Viridiplantae; phylum Streptophyta; class Magnoliopsida; order Magnoliales; family Magnoliaceae; genus Magnolia; species Magnolia officinalis. Next base: position 28,577,156 of record JAJHSJ010000007.1, read on the forward strand.
TCAATGGTATGCAATATACCTAAGTTTTAACATGTTGAGATTCAACAAAGTATCTGCTATGGGATGTCAGTCCACTACTTTTTACCACCAACACAGCCAACAACGAAGACCAAAGAATGGATAGACTGATGTAAGAAAGACATACCAAGTTTATTTCAAGGAAAGAATGTATTGTTCCAGTGACATCTTGAAGAAAACAAAAATACCTTCATAGATTTGGAAGGAAAGAAATATAACTTTGAGAGGCGGTTATATCATTCCCTTGGTAGATTTGGAAGGAAAACAGAAATACCAAATTTAGATGGCTTGGTCAAATGGGAAATAATTGCCAATCTTTGAGAGGTGGTTATTTCGTTCCCTTGGTAGAGATTTGGAAGGAAAGAAATACAACATTTAATAATAAATGAGGATACCTTGATAAGCATATCTGTTGGAAGCCAAGCAGAAGCAGTTGGGATTCCAACCTAGCAACCTACAAGCAGAATGTAAATTGAGTTATAGACAAATTAAAAATGTACCTCGTTGATTTTAATCAACCTATGTTATAGACTTATACAAAGAGCCTATGGGAGTTGTGCCTTCATTGCAGGTCCAAAGCCTGCATAAAGGAGGATTGCATCAAGTTCGTAGACGGTGTGAAACTTTTGTCATAGCTTTCATCATAACTCCTGATAATAGAGGAACACGATTTGCATAGTCAACCCCAATCAAGATAAGGCTTAGAGGATAATCATGATGATGAGACCAATTAAATATGTAGTTATGTTATACCTTGAATTGGCATTCTGCAGCAATACCCATGGTTTAAAAATCAGTTTTGCCATATCGTATTGTTCACCACTGATACCGAGTAGTATCACCCTGCATCATCCTTTGTCAGGCCATTTCAGCCTGGTATGGGCTGATATTGTTGTATCATTCATGGACAATTCCAGCACATATATCCGACCGGTTTTTTACAATACTTTAAACCTTGGACATACCCCATGTTTCCACATCATAGATAAAAGAAAAACTTTTTTTGTGGAAAAAAATAAATAAATATCACAATTGTATCCAAGGTTTGCCCCCGCAATGGATAGAAAGTGCCCAAAAGATTAGATAACTATTGAATACTGAAAAGAAATTCTCGACAGAAATGAAAGCCAAAGATCAGATAACTAAGATTGTCCAATCTAGAGGGGTTTAGAACATGGTCCATCCATAGTGGGCCACATGGATAAACTGCTTGGAACATTGGGCCCCACGTGTAAACTGAGATCCGGAGGATACTATGCATATCCTTATACAAACTGGGAGAACTTATATGCAACTCTCAGATTACAAAAAGTGCTAGCACAAACAATCCATGTATTGAAACAAACCATTGTAAATAAATGCCATTTGATGTTGTATTCTAGTATATACCCATTCTGTTCTCCAAAAACTATCATCGTAAACATCCAAAACATGATGCAGACTAGTTCATCGGTCACTGCAAAGCAGTACACAACACAAACTTTGAAAACTAAGGGAACATACTTCATCTAAAAACGAATCCTTCAAGGATCCTCTAGCTTTCTTAATGATTTGGATGGCCTCTAAATTTGTACTTCCCAGCCAAGAAAAGAGATGATGATTTAGAATAAAGCTGAAATTGAATTGTCACAACTAAAACAAACTAACAAGAAAAATATTATTACTAAAACAAACTTACACCAAAAAGGTAATTGATGTGAGTGCAATAGTGTAGCAAACTAGCAGCAAATGCTAGTTTAGTTAGTTAAAATGGGCAAAATGGAAATTGAACTACAATTTGGCAGACAAAAATCCCCAACTGATTCTCAAAATCCAATCTTATGTGTTGGAGGAATGCTCAGCAATAGATGATATAGTTGAGTGGAGAAGAGGCAACTGTTGTAGTAAAGAGGTGGTGGTAATTCAAATTGTGAAATAACATTAGATTCTAGTTAAGTAGTGAATACTAATTTAGTTTAGCATGGTATACTATGACATGGAATTGCAAAAAATTATCCTAAATAAACAATACAGAAAGATCACAATGTTTCAAGCGCCAGCATTAAAAAAAAACAAGAAAAAAGCATATTATTGGACCACTTTCTCCAAATCCTCTAGAAAATATGTTTCAGCAGATTGTCTCATTGCAATCAAATCATTTCAGAAATTTAAACCAAAAACAAATCAGTAAATATTTATTTCCATAAGCTATGAAAAACTACCCAAGAACTGTATTGGCATGGAACTATGAAGATGCATATACCTTCTTGAAGATGCAAACTTCAAAGTGGCATTGTTGCAATGGTGCATCCAAATAAGCACTTGGAAGTACAAAAACCACAAACGCCAAAATCCACAAATTGAAGTAAAATCCTGATAACCCAAGCAAGAATTTTAACATTTCATCAATCTTGAAAGAATTCAAGAACTTTTATAAACAATAACTCAAACAGAGTAAAGGCATCTCACAGAAATCCTACCTTCTTGAATAATTATAGCATTACCCTCAATCTTTGGAACCTCAGGCCCAAAGAAAAAAACCCAAATCGACATCCATGGCAGCTTTTTCCTGAGGATTCTCCTCAAGAACAGCTTGAGCAGCTGCAGCCCGATCGATGACCTGCATTTGTTGGGCCTGGTCCCTCTCGTCCTTTGGGACTTTCAGAATCTTCTTGAACGAGTAATACTTGTGTTCCAGAGCATCCGGACTATCATCATCTACTTTCCTAGCTGTGGCAGCAAAGGAGTTGTTGGAAATCTCCTGGAACTCCTGCGTCTTTCTTTCACAGTCCACTGCATTCTTCCACATGCCAAGATATGAGTTGTCGTTAGAAACTCTGATCTCATTTTGGGCTGTTGGGGTTTCTTCTGCTACGGAAATGATTGTCTGCTTTGTTTCAGGGTATTCTGGAAGAATCATCGATCCCAGATGGAGAGACGAGAGGGCTGTCAGTCAAAGAGCTGCTCTGGCCACCGTTCAATGGCCCACCGCTGTGAGAGAGCCTTCCTAATGTACGTGGTGACACTTCTTACTGCAATTTTCCACCAAACGTATAAAAAAGCGTTTTAAAAAACAGAGATGTCCATTTTTCAGATTTCGCATCTCAAAAAATCACGTTAAAAAAGCTGAAAAGAGACAAATACCCAAAAATAAGTAAATAAATAAAGAAATTTCAAGAAAAACAAAAAAAAAAAAAAAACAAACAATGAACAATACAAAATGGAAAAAATAGAAACCAAAAATAGAAATCCTAAAAATAAAACAGGAATACTATTAAAAAAAAAAAAAACCTAAATTTTCAAGATCAAGTCAAGAAATCTCCAGAAAAAACTAAGATCCAATTTGAAAGGAAAAAAAAAAAAAAAAAGAAAAAGAAAAAGAAGAAGCATGATTTGAAAAGGAGAGCCTAATTTCAAAACCCTAAGTTGCTACCGCTTCTTCAACTAATTGATTTTAAGAACTTACCAACTGAGACTGTTCCATGACGAGCTGCGACGTGACGGAGGAAGCGAAGCAGAAGGGATTTTCGGCTACAAATCGCCTTCCCCACCTCTCCTTCCACATCTTTCGATATAGCTCCTTCTCTGTAGATCCATGGAAAATCCATAAAACTGGGTGGAGAAAGACAGATAGAGAGGGGAATCGTGGGTGGAGAGAGAGAGAGAGATGTAGAGAGGAGAGCGAGGTGATTAGGGCGAGAGAGAGACGAGAAAGGATGGAAAGGATCAGGGCGAGAGACAGAGCGTTGACGCTCCTCGAGCTCTGAGTTGTACGAACGGTTCAAAGGAGATCAAAGTTAAATGGGCCTCACGATGATGTATTTATAATAACTACACCGTTCATCAATTTGGAGAGATCATTTTATATTATGATTCCAAAACTGAGTAATTTACAATGCTCAAGTGGACCACACTACAAATAGCAGTGGGGCAATGATTCTCACCGTTAAAACATTCTTAGGGCCCACCGTAACATTTACTTTCCATCTAATCTATTCGTAAGGTCACAAAAACCAGGATGAAGAGAAAAAACAAATATCATATTGATCCAAAATTTCTGTGACCCTCGAAAGGGTTTCAATGGCAGGCGTTTAATCTTCCACGGCTTTTTACAGTGTGGTAGTGTGGTCCACTTGATTTTTAGATCCGTCTAATTTATCTTCTCCAGCCTTACGTCCAACTCACCAAGTGTACGGACGGTTTGGATATAACTTATACCTCATGATGGGACCTATAGAACTAGGTGACGTCAGCTAAGCTGCCGGTGTGTACAACCGCCAATGGGCTACGCGCACGCGTGCTCTACGCGGAGCAAGAGACGGCGGTCCAGTCAGGTGCTCATGGGCCCATTGTGATGTACGTCATTTATCCACTCCGTTCAACCATTTATACTTAGATGTTCATCTAAGGGCATGATACCTAGAAGGAGGTAGATCAAAGCTCTGAGTAAAAGACACCATATATCAACCGTAGACGCTTAAATCTCTAATGTGTGGTTTTTTTTCTCGAGCTTTAAAATGAGCTTTCAAAATTGATGGATGACTTAGATAAAACAAACACATAGTGGTGGGCCTCGTAGACCATGTTTTTTTTTGTAGTGAATTAGCAACAAAAGTTTAGTAACCTTAGGGCATGTTTGATTTCTGAAGTAAATGGAAAATACCTAGTAAATAAGTAATAATTACTTATCAGGGAATTGTCCATCGTTTCCTGTGCGCTGATGACGACGGCGCAGCTTTTCGATGTTAAAATCGAGGAGGGTTGTGAAATGAATATAGGGCCTACTATGATGTACATGATGTATCAACACCGTTCATCATGTACGTCAGCCTCATTTAGGTCCTAAACTAAAAAATGAGGCAGATCCAAAGCTCCAGTGGACCACACCACAGGAAATAGTGGAAATTTAATGTTTGCCGTATAAAAAATTTGTGGCGCTTAGAAGTTTTGGCTGAAGCTGATATTTGTATTTATCCTTTATCAATTTTGGACTTAGGCCCTAAAATCTTCTGATAAAACAGATGGACGGTGTGGATATGTCATACACATCATAGTGGGGTCCACAAATGCAAGTCAACTTTTTCGGACCAATTTTCGAGGCAGAAATGCATTTGAAAATACAAACAGGGGAAAAGATAATAATGAACTTTTGCAAGAGTATTTCCTAATTCCCTTGAAATCAAACAGGCCCTTATAGTTTTTGCCAACTGTTTATTATAATTCGTCGATGGTTTAGTAACCGTTAGTAACCTTTTAGCCGTCGGGAAAACCATTACACTACAGGTGGTGTTGCTCTTTTGTTTTATTTATTTATTATTATTATTTTTTTATAATGTTGGACTTCTTAAAATCCTAAAACACCCTAAAATAGTAACATTTTGACTTACTAAAAGTAGTAAAAAAAATTAAACTTCTGACTCAAATTTGATCTCTAAAATGATCCTACTTTGTGAGATCGATCAAAGGTAAATAACCTTTGGCATGATAAGACATAGCCTATTAATAACTTTCCATCTACATATTATATGCATGATTCTAATAACTAGTAGTAAAATTATGGCCGTTAAAAGATATAATATGCATTTCACTTTTTCCTCACCTTGTTCCCAAAGTGTGATTTCTTTAATCTTGATCATCCATGAAGCTGCCAACGACATATCCTACATCAAGTCTTTATTTATTCGACAATAATTAAGAGGCACATATTGTTTAAATGATCAAGGATCAACTGTTGAGAATCAAATATTGCATATTTATCCCTTCGATTATATTAGTTTTCCTGACATTTAATTGATAATTTGATTTAATTATATATGTTTTTGTCATGCGAGGTGATTCAGAAGCTTATTATAAACATGAGCTTAAAATGATGGATTTAGAGTTCAAAAGAAGATAATGAAGAATTGGATATTTGGAAGTCATTAATGAAAAATTCACATGCTAAAGATCCAATGAAACCAAATGAGAAATGAAGAGAATCGAATGTTTGAAGTGAAGAAAATGAATCCTTAAAATTAGTTGAAAAAAGACATTCTTTAATTATGAGGCCAGAAAAACATATTCATGAAATAATTCCCAAAATAGACTTTGATGACATCGAACTAGCTTCAATGACATCGATAAATTCAGGAATTTCGGGCTCAACTTGTTGGATAGTTCTGGATGATTTTCGATGACATCAAAGGTGCGTAGATTTGAGGCAGTTTGCAAACTTTTTCGAAGCAGTGTGAAAGCTTGAGTTACAAAACTATTTAAATGAGTTTCTAGGTTATTCCAAATCGTCTTCTAGGGTTTGGAAAGGGAGAGAAGGCCTAGGTGGAGCGCCTACAACATTCACTTCGATTTCTTCATGGTTGTAGTGGATCTTTTAATTTTTCTTTTGTTTTTAAGTTAGCTGTGAGTAGCTAATCTCTTAGCTAGTGCTAAGAGGTGAAGCTATAGTTTATTGTGATGCTTCATTTGCTTTGATTTAAGCATATGATAAATTTCTATTAATTTATGCTTTTAATAAAAGAATATTTTCAGTTTTATATGGTTTATTATGACAAAAATTACAATAGATGTTGTGATAGTTTTGAACATCTTCTTAATCTATTTTGAGAAGTGGGTGATTTGTAAAATTTGTGATTCACCATCGTCTATAGGTATGGTGGATGGTTGAATTCCCTACGACTATCACATGGATGCTTAATGAGAGAACTATGTTAATGGAAAATTCAGATTTTTGGGTTTTTACTGCTCTATCATCCAACTAGATAGGATAGGACTCAAAGTCCAGTTGTAGCTCTTTAAATTAAGTAAGATAGTATCTTAATAGCTACATGTGGATCTTTGGCGCTCTAGTTTCCTTCTTTTTTTTTTTTTTTTTTTTTTTTTTTTAAAAAAAATTGATTTTAATCATCATTAATCTCTCATTCTTTAGATTATTAGTTTAATCTAGTTCTAGTTCTAGTTTATTTCAAAAAGACACACATATAAGGCCTGTGGATTCGATCTCGGTCTCACCAAATTATTATTACATCATGACTATAACATCTCGAATTATCATGGCCAGAATCTATACTCGTGCTCAAGAAAACTAGGTGTTAATAATTGAATGAATTGGATTTTTAAAAAATCATGCCATTTTTTTCATTTAGATCACATCCAGTCATATGCATGAAGGTAATCCATTCATGAAAATAAAATCGACTGTATTTATTATTTCATCCAAGTATGAGAATTCAACAAATTATCAAATGCCTTCTTAACGAGAGCTTATTACATTATCTAGTTCGCAGCGGAAATATAAAACTAAATCATAAAACTATCTTCTTATTCTTTTAGTATAATCTTCCATAGGGAGATGGTCGTCATCTAAGTCTTCAATTTGTACATCACCTGCATTATCTGTACGGTTAATGAGGGTCAACGCCTACTCATAGTGATCGTTATCCTTTAAGATTAACAACAATTTAAGAGATTCATAAAAGTAATGTAAGAGTTCTGATACGTCACGTACTTGACTACTATGAGAGGTATCAGTATGCGCAACCAATATATATATATAGATATATATATATATATATATTATTATATATATATATATATATATATATATATATATATATATATGAATGCATGCTTAGTAAAGTGTGTGCAGCTCATCATACGTAGTGATCATCATAATGTGGAATATAATTCATAACAAACCCAACTCGACCCGAATCCCATAACTACGGATATTCGCCGGCATGTCCAACGCTACCGTAAATTTACGTGAACACCTCGAGGCGGCATAACACATGAGTCAGATGAATTACGTGACACGATTTGTTCATGGAGCGACTACTTGCGACATCCATTCCCCGAAGTGATGTAACACACATTGCAAATTACTTACATCGATTTGTGCACCACTACCCAAACCCATGGAATTACGTGTTGACCAAGAGGGTCTCTACCCAGAGCGCATTACGTCTATGATAAAATATTTGAATCACTAGTTGTGATACCTTTAACTGGAACGCCCTGAAATTTGAGGGTCGAGCAACACTCGACTTTCAAGTTCCCGGGTGTTACTTATATCCTAATTGTAGTGATTTGCATATAAATCAATTTAAATGAGAAATAAAGGAATCGACTGGAGCATAAACCACAAGCATAACTAATATATTGAAATGAAGGCGGCTAAGAAATACGAGTCTACAGGAAATATCAAATGGGTCGCACAACACGTCGCCCGACAAAATACACATATGAAATGTCCAAAAGAAATGGTGCGCTAAATCCCTGCTCAACGCCCATAATCAACCCGCACAGGCTACGGTGATCCGTCCATAAGCTGGAAGTAGGAAAGCTCGTCTTCCTCGTCTATGCTCACCCTGCTTGGCTCGTCGAGATCCGCCTCACCTGCATCTAACGAAGTGTCTGGTTAGTGTTTTAAAACACCATCCTAAAGTGGGAGTGAGTAGCTAACTCAGTGGGTGTCATTAGCCATAAGTTACATTAAATAACAATTCCATAATGAATTTAATGAAAAACACACATTCACAAATCTCTAACTAATCTTTGTTAATGCGTATGTATGAATTATGGTATGATGCATGACCTCACCAACAATACTCCCTCAAGCGACTTCGTCTAACGTTCGCACACAACCAACACTCCCTCATTGCGACCTCAACTACCGAGTCGCTAACCTAACTAATGCGATGTGGTCATGAACATGTTAGCCGAGTATTTAGTTAATTTCGTTCATCTAGCGGATTTTGGGAAACTGGTACACCCCGACGATATCAATGCCCTTATCTATTTGCGAGGCTATGGCCCCGCGATCCTTGATCCCATCGGGTTCCTCACCCTTGATGCAAGTACATGGGGAGTGTTGGAAAGCGGGATTGCTCGCGGTCACTACGGGAAGGCTCGTCACCCCAGTGTAGGCTGGCATCTCTGACATAGTGTCTCATTCCACCATACCTGGCTCACGAATCTGTGAATCGATTCTAGCCGTTGTCAGTGGGCGTCCATGGGAGTGGGGTGTTCCAGGTTCCAAACAGGCGTGAGCAAACATGGTTAACAAACATAGTTGGTCAGTCGGTGGATCAAACCGTCCAAATTCAGGCGGGCATGTAACGCACGACATCGGGTGCAAGCAACCCTCGCAGTCCTACTACTATCATCCATTTGCATCCTCCTAAATCGGTCAGTCTAGTCATGAGACGACCCAACTGATGGGACTGCCCTCATAAAACGCAGATTCATGACCAACCCAGGGAATAGGCTACAATCGACATCATTTCTAGGCGGTAAGATTCATCCTCAAGTACAGATGGAAATAAACATACAATACATCAAAGCATAAAATTTAGGATATTAAAATGAAAGCAAACTACTTTTAACAGTAGAAATTAGACATGTGTGCATGCGGTGCCAGATTGCCTAAGTGACAAGAAGATCACAAATCATCCACATTGCAGGAAAATACAATCATGCATGTAACAGGGAAGAATATGCAGGAAATCAGATGCAAGAATGAACATGCAGCATAGTTTCCATGTCTAAACAATTTGAAGACTAATCTAGCATCAATTTATCATCGCATGCACGTGTAAGGCCCGTATCCTAGTTCGTACTGTTCCGTTGACTCCCGCGATCCTTTCCGACGAATTCCTGAAACCAGCGACCTATAATCGATGTTTGCTCATGACCCTAAGTCGTATCCCGTAGATCTGAGTCAGCTTAATCCGAGACTTGTACCATTGCGACTGCACTGTTGCCGTAATTCCAACGCCGCGTCTTGCATACCGATCTGATACCTTGGCAGGGAGATGTGGGCCGACGTTTATTTAGAAGAAAACGCTGCGCGTTTGCAATCCCAAGAGAATCTCTACAACATGTCCCATCAATCAATCAATCACCTCATGTCAAGTACACACACCCATGCTTTCTTCCTTCACAAGTCAAGCAACCACTAGTTAACTCTCTCTCACCCTCTCTCTTACACACCCATAAATGTCAAGTACATCACTCACCTCACCCATCACTCACCTCATATCCATCACTCCTTACAACCCTCTCTCTCTCTCTCTCTCTCTCTCTCTCTCTCATTTCTCAACACATTCCAAGCTAAGCAAAAAAAAGGGGACGTCAAAGCTCTCCCATGTGAGAGAAAAGTGCATGTGTGGCCCACTTTCCCATCCCAAATCCTTCATCCTAGCCATTCAAACCTCATCACCCTCCATCAAAGAGAAGCACAAGGAGAACAGGACCGAGAAGATCAAACAGTGGGTGCTCTATTAGGCCTAGATTTTTTTTTATTTTTTTAATTTTTTATGAAGGGCCAAGTAAGGCTTACCGATTGATGGTATGGATTTCACTTTGGACCCTAGGTGTGGCCGATGGTCCACCTTGATCCACATGATCATTTCATGATGGGACCATTCTCCATGGACCCCATCATGATGTTTATTTTCTTTGCATGGCTAGAGGTCATCTAGACCTTCCATTTTGGTAGAGAAGGAATCTCCACCGTTGATCTTTGATTTGATGGGCCCACATGTTATGAGACCCACTTGATGTATGATTGATTTCAAAGGACGGTCCATAGTGTCGGGGTCCCTCCATCACACGCGTCTCTCTCTCTCTCTCTCTCTCTTTCTCTCTCTCTCCCTCCCTCCCTCTCTCTTTCATTTTTTTTGTTGTGATGATGTGGCCGTGTGGCCCACCCGGGTGGATCCCACCATAAGGCATGTATTTTATCCAAGTCATCTATAGGTGGGGCCCACTTTATAAGTGTTGTATCCACACCACCCATCATTTGGTGACCCACGTGGGCAGCCCACTTGAAATGCACAACCGTCCAGCGTCCCTGGACGCTGGACGTTGAATGGAAAAACACAAATATTAGCTTGGTGTAAAGAATTTGGGGTGGGCCACTTGTGTAGGCTCCACCTTGATGCATGAATGTAATCCATGCCGTTCATCCTATTCTTCAGATTATTTGAGGCATTGAGCCGAAAAATGAAGCTAATCCAATTTTCTGGTAGGCCATAGCATAACAAACAGCGTTTTTACCATTGAAATACCCCCTGTCATTTCTATACCCCAAAATATATTGAATAGTGGGCTTGTTTGGCTTGTCTTGAGCTATGGGGACCAGTGGGCGGGGTGGATTCTTCCGATGCCGGCCCCACACATGAAAAACCATGAGAAAACGCGATTTCCAAAAAAAAAGGGCAACGCCTACTGCTGCTGACGCAGCAGCAGAACGCTGCTGCGTTTTGGCGGACGGACAGCAGGGACCCACGGTCCCAGCCGTGGTCCCCACCATGATGTGTGTTCAACATCAACACCTTGCATTTGATAGCCCTTAGGGAAGTGGGCCCCACCCCAAAAATCAGACCTATCTGGAACTCAGGTGGCCCACACGGCAGGAAACGGTATGATTGAACGACTACCTTTGAACCCCTTTTTGGGTATCACAGAAGTTTTGGGTCAATATGAATTTTTTTTTCCTATTCATCCAGGTCCATGCGACGTTATCAACAGATTGGATGGAAAACAAATGTTATGGTGGGCCCCACGTGGGACCCACAAGGATGTATGTGTTTTATTCACACCATCCAGGCAGACGGTGGAACCCACCACGTTGTATGTGTTGTATACATGCCATCCACCCATTCTCTGTAAAGACGGTGGGTCCTACTGCTGTTGACTTCAGCAAGGTTTGTGGGACCCACGTATGATGCATACCACACCGTCCATATCACTGGACAGTGGGACCCACCATGATGCATGTGTTGCATCCAGGCCATCCAACCACTTGAAAGCTCATTTTAAAGCTTGAGTTCAAGAATGAGGCAGATCTATGATCAAGTGGACCGCATAGCAAAAAGTAGTGGGGATTGAGTTCTTGCCATTGAAATTCTTTTATTGTCGCAAAAGTTTGGATCATTTGGAAATTTGTTTCCTCTTAATCCAGGTCCGTGTGACCTCATGATCAGATTGGATGGGAAATAAATGTTATCATGGGCCTTGGGAATTTTAATGGTGGAAATCATCATCACCACCTATATTTGGGTGTAGCCCATTTGATATGCATATGGCCCATGTGATTAGGCCCATTTTGATGTATTATAAGGCCCATGGGTTATGGCCCATTGCAATGTACATAAGGCCCATTGGTGCGGCCCATTGATGTGGCCCACTTAATGAATATAAGGCCCATGTGATATGGCCCATTTGATGTATTTAAGGCCTAATGGGATGTACCTAAGGTCTATTGCAATGTGTGATTCCACCATGGTTTATGTAATGATATTTATAGCGGGCTATGCCTTGGGAGCAATGATGGTTTGACGCCTACATTGTAAGTATAATGTTGGTTAAATGTCCGCATTACGACTCTCCCTAGGGCCCATTGATAGGCCCATACTTGTTACGTGTAGGCTGTCTAGGCCCATCTTCGTTGTGAGGATAGTTCATCACTTTATAACATACTTAGTATAATTCCATGCCTCATGCCATCGCATTATATGTATGCTTGATATGAGTAGTGACTGATCATAGCATATGCCATTGGGTAGATTACTTATGAGACTCATTGATAGGAGTTACCCACATGAGCGCATGGTACGCACGAGATTGCTGCATGACCGACGGTGTGACTCGTGCATTTCGCATTGTGTGTCGTGATCACTGCACGCCCTAGCGACATTAGGGCCGTGGCCTCCACAGGCACATCATGGATGGTTGTATCAGATACCGAAAATATTGACTCTAGCATTGTGGGCACTTAGGATGTCCTTGGGTGAAAATCCCAGAACCTTTTTGGTACCAGGAGATGCTCCAACGTCTAGACCGAGTGGATACATGAGCGCCCGAGTGCCGAATACCAGTAGGCCGCGTCTCCCACTGTGTTGTGGTCGGTTGGAAGGGGGTGTGGCCTTATCCGCCTGAGTGAGGGGGTCATAAGCTAGGCTGAGTTTGACCAGCTCACAAATGAGTTTGCTATCAACGAGCCGGGTAGGTATTGACAGACTACTGGTCAGGCGGATAGTGGGTCTCTTCCACTTGCTTGGTTGTGTAGCTAGGGAGGAGGCAGTCAGTGTGATTAGACCCCGGTGATATCCAGAGAGAAACTGTACTGATATGTGTACTTGATGAGGACTGACATGCTTGCTTTGCATCTCGCATATGACATTTGGCTACATAGGCCTCGCATCGGATGACCTTGGTATGGCTGATAGCATTCATGCCTTGCATCATATAACTTTGGTACAACTGATAACATTCATGGACTTACTGCATATTTTCGCATTACTCTGATATTGTACACTTGGCGCTTGCCTTGTGCATGTACTTACACCACCCTCTAAGCTTTTGTAAGCTTATGCACGACTGTTGCGTGCAGGTGTCGTGGATCATAGCAGCGCTGAGGCAGGAGCACGTGTCAGATTATTTTAAAGATTTTGATCACCTTGTATTTCCCTTTCCGCATTGTACTTAAAGTTTTTGATATAGTGGATATGTGGTGATGTTGTTTTGTGACTTGGTTATGCTTGTGGTTATGCTCCATTACAAAAAAAAATCATACCGAAAATCCTTCTTATAGGATCCCAGGATCAGAATTTAGCATGTGAGTGTCGGGATCTGAGAATGGGGCACTGCGGAGGTTGTCGGCGTCGGATTCAGCGATCGGGAATTTTGTTAGCCTGTTTTCCGAGTTTGGGGCGTGACAGCACGTTAGGTAGACTTATTAGATAGGTTCCTAATTAGATTTTCCTATAAATTGCACATGCACATCAATCTAGCATCCATAATTATTAAATTTGTCCTAGAACTGTCACTTGGCCACCTAAGGATAATGGTTCGCACCTATGGATTACTGAGAGCTTGCAGAATCGTCTTAGGGGTGATGAACTCGCGGGTCGATTTGCTGAGGTCCTGAGTCAAATGCATCCGCATGTTAGGATACATTGAAAAGGCCTAGCTATATGTCCTAGAGGGTGAATAGGACTATGCCAAATTTAAAATTATACCAGCGGAATTAAATGATAAGATAACCTTATAAACAAATAACTAAAAGATAGAACTTTAAATAAATCATAATAAGGAAATGTAAAGCAACCTCAATATTCTAGTATTGAAAGGCTGATACGAATGATGTTCTAAGGACAACCTTGCACCATAAAAACCAAGGGTTTATGGCAGGACAACCTTACTAGAACGGTATAAGTATCAATATCTCATACTGAAGAGGAATAAAGGAAATAGCAAGAATTGAAATTCTAAACTATTACAACATTCCCACAATGCTTGAAATGTAAAAGATTACAACATTCATATCCACACATACATTCCACAACTTTGAATGATAAAAGATAGAAATTAAATAAACATTCAAACCACAAGACAAAGAATTATAGTGGTTCGCCTGTGTGTACACCAACTGTTAAACAATAGCCACGCAACATGCTACTCCACTCCTAATATCCTCACACAGGGGATATCAGCGTTCACTATGAAAATAGGTTTCACAGGTTCACCTAAAACCTTCACAATTGTGTCTTTCAAATGGGCTTACACAATTCAAAAAACTCCACTTTTGAGTTTTCTGGCTCTCCTCAGATAACCACTAGATTAAGATTTTTCTGGCTTAATCTCAAACAAAAACCAAAAACAAGAAAATTTACAATAAAGTAAAATACCTAGATTTCTCTTTCATTGTAGCCCGGAAGAACCAATCGGAGTAGAAGTTCGAATATAGAAGTTCAATTGTCCAATACTCACTTTGAAATGGTTCTAAGTTCTACTTGATTTTAAATTAAACCAAATGGGCTAGCTCTATTTGATTTTGATTCCAAGAAGAAGGAATACAACAATTCCTCTTTTCAATTCAGATTGGAATATAGAAACAAAATTAAATTGACAAAAGCTAACAAAAGAGAATATTAAATATGCACAACGTAGCTTAAAAATTAACACATACTTATCTTAGAGTGATGCCTTGATTTTTCTTAAATTGGATTCTTGAAAAACTCTGAAATTCGTGTTCTATTTATAGACGCAGAAATCGCGTCTATGACTGGTTGAGTGGCCACCACGACTGGTCGTAGGTCGAACCGCATTTTGAAATTTTCAGCGCGATCGGATAAAACCGTTCTATGACTGGTCGTAGGGTGTCCACGACTAGTCGTGAGGCCTCCACGACTGGTCGTGACCATCCCACGACTGGTCGTGAGGAACCAAGAAAGGTTGCTGGAGTTTGAGTCGTAGGTGCAGGACTGGTCGTGAATGAGTCGACACTGTTCATACGACCGGTCGATCAGACTCTAGGACTGATCAAAGCTCAACCAAAAAATTCTAAAATTTTGCAACAACTTAAGAGTGGTCTTGGAATTTCTTGGACTGGTCGAGCCATTTCTAGGACTAGTCGAACAGAGTCCAGGACTAGTCGAAGAACAGACCAAATACTTATAAAAATATTCAATTTGAATTATGTATACAAAATGACCTACCCTAAGGTCAAACTAAGGTCATTCGTACCTTAAATGTGAAGTAAGGACAATGAAACTTCATTTCTTCAGATGATGGTTGACCATTGAAGATTATGAAGCTTGAGATCTCTGATGTAGCTTGAACTTGAGATCATCTAAATCTTTGGTCTTCATCTTGTACTGTTATTCTTGAGTTGTACTTGAGACTTGAACAAGAACTTGACTTCTGATGTAGCTCTTGAAATATTCTAATCATTGAAGCTTGTAGAAGTAGACAAATAACTTGAACTTGAACTTCTTGAAGTAGATCACCGTTCTTAGCTTGTAGCATTGATGCAGAGACTTGAACATACAAATCAACATGCTACACAAGACATAAATTGTGTTTTTGACACCACTAAATTTGACAACCAAAGGGGCAAATAACTATTGCACTTACATACATGCAAGGACCTAGCTTAAACAACAAATTTCTGGAGAAGAATGGTGATTACCTCTCAATCAGCGGGAATTTCGCTCTCATGGCTGTGAATATGAGATTTTTGTGGGAAGGGAAGAAGGTTCTTCAAGATTCCAATCCCTTGGGCCCCACCTCCTTCTACACTCTCCTTCTCTCTCTTCCTTCCCTCTTCTCTCTCCTCTCTCTCTCTTGTTGCTGGAGCTTGCTATAAAGTGAGTGAGAGAGAGTGTTAAGGGTCTTATACCCTGAATTTTGGGCCAAATGGCCCTGAGTTCTATTATTTCCCCTCAAATGGCCCTGTGGGACCTCTTTTTAGCTGTTGGGGCTGCCCTGATGCCCCTTGGCCATCAAATTTATAAGATAGGTGCCCCATGGCCTGATGAAGGGCCTTGCGAAGTTTGTCGGCAAACGGATGCGGGGATTTATCGCAAGGGGTTGATTTGCGATTAACGGTCACTGTTCCATGATCGGAGTTTAGAATTTGTGGACGGGTGTAGAGAAATGTTTTCGGCCTTCGATGTAAATTTAGAAGAGATCCGACGGCTGAAATGTCTCATTTCTCTATTTCAATGAAGAGGACCCTTGATTTAAAATTTTAAACTTTGGGCCAAGGCTAGGGTGAGTCACGCTTGGCAAGTGTTGACTAGACAACGCTAATTCTTCGTTTCCAGGCGTCATCTGAGTTCGTAGTCCATGATGGACCATAGGCCCAGTGAGGTCCACTGCCTCCCCAAGTTTTAGATTTTTCCGCCCTTTCTCGGCGTTGCATGGCCTGTACGGGCAATTGCTAAGTACAATCAGGTGAACTGGCTTTACGACCCGCACTCAGTCCAAACATAATCAAACTCGACCGCATCAATGGGATAACCAGAGTTAATTTGTTGGTGTATCCCTTACATGGGTGATTTAATCGAGCGGTCCTGCAGCGGTTCCCACGTGAACGCCTCAGGACACTGTTCTGGTTGGGCCAGGTGTTACATTAACACATCACTTGCATCAAGAGAATGTAAACTGTATCATGGGAGCTTTGCAATTCCAAGTCACATGCCCAAGCCTTAAAGATAAATTAGCACAAGGCTAACAAAATAAGGAGGAGAGTAGCAATGGATAACTCAACAAAGAGAAGAGTGGCAATGTCCAACTCAACAAATTGGAGAGTAGCAATGGCTAACTCAACAAAGAGGAGAGTGGCAATGACCAACTCAACAAATTGGAGAGTAGCAATGGCTAACTTAACAAAGAGGAGAGTGGCAATGACCAACTCAATAAGAGAGGAGTAACAAGGGCTAACTAAAAAAAATTGGTAAAGGGAAGGGCAAGGCTTGTATCCGTCGCCCCAAAAATAATAAAGATCTCTCATAATTAACCTCATATCATAATTCCAAAAGGATAAATAATTGTTGGTGGTAAATTAAACAATTTCAGGGAGAGAAGCATAGTAACATGAGAATAGGTAAAATGCAAGATAATTCATATAAACTTAAATCAAAGTAAGCTTAAAGGAAAAACTCTCACCTTAGGTCGTGGTGTCATCTATTATTAAGTTGAATACTCGGAGGAGTATTTTAGGAAAAGGTTCTACTCTAATCCACCTAATTTAAATTGGTTAATATTAGATGTTAGATTAGGGTTGAGGAGCTCGACTTAGTTTATATTTTAGACAGGTTGATAAGTACTAAATTATCATGTTTAGGCCCATCCAACAGTCATATTGACTTGATTAGATGAAATGAAATGCTATTGTTGAGGGATAGATTAAGTTTGGAAAGAGATAGGAAGGAAAGCAAAAAGGAAGTTAGAAATCGAACCCGACTTCAAGCGACGGCTCGACGTGCAGCGTACACAACCCACTGTTCTTCTTCTCTCTCTCGCTCCTATCTCTCTTTCTTTCTCTTCTTTCTTACTCCCATCTTTCTCTCGTCTCTTCCTTTTTTTCTTTCTTTCTTTCTTGTTTCTCTCTTTCTTTTTGCTGTGCTGGAAGCCTATAGAGGAGGCGTTTATATAGAAATTTCTGGACTCAGTTTCCATATTGGAGGGAGCTTCCTACTCCAACTTCCATGGTCACATGGATTTCTTCTTATGCACATACTGCGAGCGACTCTATCGGGAGCTCGGTGGTGCTGACTCATGACGCATCATCTCAGCCTTCTATGGACGATCCTCCATGTATACAGGTCTTGTTTGATTGGACGAGATTTAAAACTATGCCCAAACGAGTCCCATGTTGCTGCCGTTTCTTGGCTAAGCACGTGAGTTTTTGCAGTTTGTGTGAAGCCTGACTGATCCAAGAGTTTTCCGCGGGCCGAGGCCTTTTTCCGATCCTTTCCGATGCCTCTGGGAGGATCAAAATCCTCTCTTCTCCATTTTCGACAGTTCAAATAGGGACTTGGTTCTCAGGTTCGGTCGTGCAGAGATTTTGAAAACGACTGGTTTCCCACTGGGATTACCTAGAGCGTGGAGGTTTCCCGGACATTTCCTACTCCTTGGTCATGGTCGGATCTCCCTCTAGCAAAGATAATGGTCCAGATCCTTCTTGGATCGGGATTCGGTGGCATAGTTCGTGCGGTGATGGGTTCCCTGGAATTTCGCCTTCACGAGTGGGAGATGTCTCTTAGTTCGCGAATCAGATGGCGAGCGGAAGGTGTTGCTCAGTTTGCAATCCTGGTGGGGTCCACTTACGATGGTCCTTGTGGAGATCCACTTCGTCCATCTGTTTCTCCTTATCGGGTTAGGACATGGGGTAAAAAATGTGGAAGATCCATAAATCAGGTGGACCACACAATCTAACGTAATTGAAGGTGTTCACTTTTGAATTTCTTCTGAGATTAGAAATTTGGGGAAGAGAGGTTTTATTCAAATATGTCTCCATAAGTGAGGTTAGTTGGGTGCGGACACGAGTCATGTGTAGGTATAATGTGGGGTCTGTTGTGGTGATTTCTTGAGTAATCCACTCCCTTCATTGGCTTAGTTGGATCATGTTAGGATACGAGCCAAAAGATGGAGTTGATCGGAGGTTTATCTTGAAAGTTCTTCCATCAAGCGCCAAAACAGACTTGATTTTAATTAATGGTCAACACTTAATGATCAGGGCCCAATTTTAGGGGAGATGTGTAGTTAGGATAGACAAACGATTGGGCAAAATTTAGTGGTTGATCAATGGTGGGAAAGGCTTAGATCTAAATTTTCACCTTTTGCGTCTAAAGAAAGGAATTTGCTTCCATGTTCAACAGTTTAAGATCATAAATCAGAGTATAAATTTTGTATAACCTTGTAGTCATATGAGACTAGAGTGTTGTCCAAATTTGGGTTGCGATGGACGGAGGGAAGTGGTTAAATCGGAAGATTCAGATTTATAAGGAGTTGGTAGGCCTTGACCGGATAACTTCGCGCCTAGGAAAAGTAGGGTATTCATAGTTCATACTTGGTCCATATGATGAGTAATCCAAGTTATTCATATGAAGGAAAATATCCTACTACGACTACCCACGAGATTTTTTCACTCGATGGACACCAAAATCAATGGTTAAGGGATTGATTTGTTAATTGGGCTACTTTTACAATGATCCAAGGGCTAAAATTCGACGTGTACAGTTAATTTATGATAATTAAGTTTGGTATAAAATTTCGCATGAAACAGATCATGAGAACTGCGTGATTTAGAATTCAAGGGTATAGGTTAATGGCATTTTCGTAATTATTGCTGATCTAAGAGTTTTGTGGAATCTAATGGTTCTACATGGTTACTTACAAATTCCTAAACAATTTTTACAAAAGAACTTACATATAAATCATTACAGATAAAGGGTTATTCGCCAATTCATTTAAGGGAATGTACATATGTTAAATCACATGATAGATGGTCTTATCTTAAAATCAATGGTCAGATGACTTGATCTATGAATGGAGACTATTCCCAACAGTCAGATTCTTGTTGGGGATTAGATGTAAGGTTAGGTTAGCTAGATTGGTACTGTTCACATGTACATAATAAGTTAAATTCTATGGTAACACTCGAGAACTTTCAATACTCGGGTATTGAAAAACTCGGGGTGTTACAGTTACCCTGCACTTAGGGTTATGAACAAATTTTTGGCACCATTGCCGGGGACTTCAGTTGCATTTTTCTGAGATTGATTAGTATTGAAATTGGGTTAGAAATACGACTAACTGTTTGATTTTTGTTTTAGGTTAGATTTTTCTTGTTTTCTGAAATTTTCTAACCTAAGTTTTTTTGAATTTTCTTTTTTTTTTTAAATTTTATTTTCAGGGCTTTTTTTTTTCTTTTTTCTTTTTAACGTTACCAACATTGTTTATTGTTTATGTTTTATAGGATTCTCCTTCTAGTTCTTCCATACGGGTAATATCCTTCCTCTTTCTCTCTCTCTATTTGCTTCCATAATTGTTGTAGGAATTGGAACCTAGGATTAAAAGTAGAGTTTTATATGGTTCATGCCCAAGTGGGTAAGGGATCATACATCAAGACTTCTAAGTGAAGGGGGTTTGGTTGAATGACTCACGATCCATCGATGAGTTAGACAACATCTAGATACTCCTGGTACATTATCTGAAATCATGGCCGAAACTGAATAATATGTTGATGAGATGTAACACCCTAAAAATCGGGGGTCGAGCATAAACTCAACTCCCGAGTTCCAACGCATCACTTATGCAACAAAATGAATGATGATTGAATGTTGCCGGTATTAGCGTAGTGAACATGAGTGAGATTAAGCCAAAACAGCATATCATACTCCAGAGACAAGTGAATTAGAAAGCGGAACACTGTGATAGATAAATAAAATATATAAACTGTGGTGAGTCTTCAGAGTGTGATAACGTTACCAGGTTAATTCATTACAAGTACAATTTCAAATTATACCAAGTTGTGGAAGTGTAATGTCTTCTATCCCAAACACATAGCCCCGTCAATGCAATACCAGGTCTTCATAGACCTGTCAGAGAGCTACATGTAGGAGAACTCCTCCTCAACATCATAGTAGTAGTCCGGCTCTGCTTCATAAGCATCGCCATCACCTGAAACTCAACAAATCTGGTTGGTGTGTACAACACCGTCCCGTAACGTGGGAGTGAGTGATCAACTCAGTGGAACAATAAAGCATAGGTTAACATTTTATCAATGCAGTCAAGCAGTAATGATAAAGCAGTATAATCAAACACTTCTAACTACTCTTGTTAATGCAAGTATGAAATGCAGTCATGATGTATGCCCTTGCCAAACCACCCTCGTGCGACACCATCTTATGTTCGCGGCATGCTTGCATCCCTCAATGCTCCACATCTTCCAGGCACATGCAGTGCTATGCTATGAGCGTGATTACCGAGTTGTTATTAGTCATTTTCATACAACAGTATTGGGAAACTAAGGTACCTCCCTTGTATCATTCCCAAACAAGGATCCTGTCTAGGGTCGTCACTCCTAGTTAGTCTCATATGATATTATGATTTGAGAGGCATCGCGAAGGCATCACAAAGGGCTTGTCACCCGTCAGCACGGATACAGATCTCACCGTATGCGGCTCAATTGCTGGCCGTCAGCTCGAATACAAGTCTCACCGTACTCAGCTTAATCGCTGGCCGTCAGCTCGAATACAGGTCTCACCGTACTCGACTCAACTCATGCTCTAGTTGCTGCGAAGGGCTCATCGTCAATCAAAGACTTTAAAGTATACTCGAAGACACTACGAAGGGCTCGTCGCCCGTCAGCACGAATATAGGTCTCACCGTATTCGGATCTCGCCGTAGGTGTCGACAGCTCGAATATAGTGTCCCATACCACCATAATCGGCTCACGAGTATGGTTGCTCACTGGTCACTACGGGGAGGCACGTGGCCCCAGCGTAGGCAGACAGCTTGACCACGGTGTCCCATACCACCATGTCCCGGCTCATGAGTCTTAGCGGATCGAGGTACCATGGTTAAAAGAGATTTCACTGGCAAGTTTGGTACCCTAGGTTCAAGCAGTAGCGTCCAAACACGGTGAACATATATTAGACAAATCGGGTTACTTGACGAGCTCGACTAACACGAGCGCCCGTTGAGTTGTACGACATGAAGTGCATAAGCACTTCGTGTGGCCTAACCACTGCCGACAAGCAACGCACGACTCGGGTTCGTCAAACACGTCCTACGTGGCGAATGAATCTCAGCCACAAATTCGATCCCGTTACCGACTGCCTAGACTATACAATAGCCCCAATCACATTCAATTTCAGATAGTTAAAGCAGTAATGGATCAAGATTCAAATCATACAATCAAAGTCTGATATTATCCGTTTAGGACTACCGGGGCTGTTGCACGGAATTGTTACACCACTCCCCCATCACCCATGATGGTTCATACAAAGTAAACATGAATTTAAACATATGCATTATATAGATAAAATCATACAATCAGTTGAGCATGTTATGAAGCACAACACAAGCATGAGTTTGTACATATTCAATTCCTAATCACACAGCTATCCAAGGAAATCATACACATAATTAAAGGAGTTGAGAATCATATCTCAACACCCTTATACATTACAATTTACTAACTACTACTCATTCAAACGTTTCAACAAACACTTAGACTACAAACATCAACATACATGACATATGTTGATCACATAGGTATTACGCCAAATCCTTTCACTAGGGAGTTACCCCAATCATAACACGCATACACCCACGACAGATAGTCATGGCAAGTAGGAATCCAAGTTCCATATTCATTCAGTCATTTCCACAAACACTTGGGCCACACATTTTAATATAAGTAGTGTATATTGGACGTGGCGTGATTTAGGGCAAATCCTTTCGCCAAAGGGGTATCACCAATACAATAATCATCTATCCATGACAATTAGTCATGGCGAGCACGAATGAGAATTTTATACTCATTCAGTCATTTTCACAAACACTTAGAATACACTCTTTTCAACATACATAGTGTGCATTAGCAAAACATGTATTAGGGCGAGTCCTTTCGCCAAACAAGTATTTTATCCATATATAATATATCAATACAGCAAATAATCATGGCAAACACATTTCCAAAATTTATACGTATACGGTACTTTCTACAAATACCTAGAGTATGTAAAATTCCATATTCTTTATCTTTAATCGAAACGGAAAACAGACGGCACTTTGTACATGTGCAATTGCATGTAGATCATGAATCTATCATTATCTGACATTGAAAGCGTTGAAAACCATAACCTATACACCTAAAGTCCACACCTTTTATCGTAGAATCGTAACAAATCAGGTAGGTTT
The DNA here is from genome assembly GCA_021015155.1 of Magnolia officinalis. Taxonomy (NCBI): domain Eukaryota; kingdom Viridiplantae; phylum Streptophyta; class Magnoliopsida; order Magnoliales; family Magnoliaceae; genus Magnolia; species Magnolia officinalis. The sequence goes on from JAJHSJ010000007.1 coordinate 28,600,373, forward strand.
GCCAAGCTTCCGTATTCGGCGGTTTGGTAGCCTATAAAATGAAATAGGTTAGCTATTTCATAACCTACAACTATCAAAACCCCAAAACAGTTTAGGGTTAGGTTTTCTTACTTAGAAACAAAGCTGAAATCGCCGGGAAAGAGATTAGAAATGAGTGGTGTAGCTTGTGTAGCGGCAGGGTAAAGTGGCAGGGAGATTCCCCCACTTCTCTCACACTTTCTCTCTCTTTTCTCTCTTCTCTCTCCTAGGTTTTCTCCCAAATTCGTATGGGCTGAATGAGAGAGGTTTTAAGGTTCTTATATAGGCTAAAACATTACCAGAATAGACTCCAGGTCAAGGTATACTTGGGTTATAGCCAAAGTGACCCTGTTCTGTCTCAACGGAGCACTTCTGGCGGCTCCTTTTCAGTGTGCGGTCGGACTTAAGCTCACCAACATCGGATCTAGGTACCATTATGTTTTCGTTCCAGTCGGATACCCAGATCACAAATGGCGGACTAGTTTCAGTTCAACAGTCAGTGGATCTCGATCAGAAATTCTGAGTACACGGATATGTTTGGGGAAATATCCCTGATCCGAGGGTGTAGTTTGGTTTGATTCTGACGGTCAGGTTGCTTAATACTGACCCGCAAGCGAGACGTGCCAGATTTCATAAATTCATATTTTATTTTGAATTAATTTCACATTTCTCACACTCCCCGCTCCGAGCTCAAGCGAATAGCGTTGGGACACTATCTGGATTTGATTTTCGAGATGGTTGTCAAGCCCAGCAAGGCGGTCCTAATTCCTTAACTTTGTGTTAATTGGGCTTCCGACGTACGGTCCAGATCTGATACGGAGTTTCGAGATGCTCCCGAGAGCAACCGGGTAATAAGATTGATCCTAGATTTTAGGGTAACCTAGCATCAATGATTCTACAAGTTTTGGGTCTTGCAGATCGTATTTAAAGTGATTGGTGCGAATTTCACAGGTACTCTAGTTTAACACTGGCAAATTCTCGCCTAATTTGTAAAGGATTTAGTCCTGAGTAATTTCTGTCTGAGGTGGTACCTGGGCCTTTGTAGTTTGTATATAAAGTGATCCAAGTTATACTACTTAGTTAGTTTAAGATAGTGTCTAGGGTGAAAGTACTTAGAAAAATTGAAAGAACAAGATGGTGAAGGGTGAGATTTGTGAAGGAAATGGGTTAAGAAGCAATTTTAGACTGTGGGATTCAGTTCTGACGAGTTAATAAGGTGTTAGGAGCGACCCATTGCCTAAGGACGTCTAATTCCAGGTTGGCAAAAATCCGGGATGTTACATGAGAATCCTGTGTGTCACACACCACCAGTTTGGATGGTACGTGATGAGAATGAGGTGCATTAGGTTCCACCAGCTCGGACCCTACGTGATTATTTACAGCCAGTGAGAACAAGTACACCTTCCTACATAATTTTCCTGACCAATGTAGGAAGAGTGGACTTTAAACCACAAATAATTCAATTACTTCCTAAATTATATGGACTTGATTAAGAAAGTCCATACTTGCATATCAAAGAATTCAAAGAGGTCGTTACAGCATTAAACTTTAATAATATTCTTCCTGACATCATTAAACTCAAGTTATTTCCATTCTCTTTAAAGGAGAATGCCAAATCATGTTTTCGTTCGTTAAGGCTTAAATCCATTGGCACATAAATTGAGATGAATCGGGAGTTCCTTAAAAAGTTCTTCCTGAACCATAAAACCAACACTTTTAGACGAAACATAATGAACTTTTACCAAGAAAGAGTTAAGACTTTCTTTGAGTGTTGAGAACGGTTCAAAGACTTACTTCTCGCTTGCTCACACCATGACTATGAAACTTGGAGAACAGTTGATCTTTTCAATAACGGACTCAGTCTGAATATGCGCCAATTCATACAGATGATGTGTAATGGCAAGTTCATGAATAAGGAACTGGAAGAAGCTTGGGATTACTTTGACATGCTAGCTGAAAACGCCCAATCATGAGACACATCAAACTGAGCTAGTAATCCCAAGGAAGTGCCAAGAGAGAGAGAGAGAGAGAGGAGTACATGTACTCAATAAGTATGATGACATTAGTGCACAATTGGCTAACCTTACACGGAAAGTTGAGGACTTGCAATCTAGGAAGGAATCAACTCGTCCCAAAACAGTCGTTGAAACCACACGTGGAATTTGTGAGAGCGACGTACATCTAACCAAAGATTGTCCTATAATCTTAGCTTTTCAAGAGGTGTTGCACGTTCAAGCAAACGTTTCAAATGCGTACTAACGATCCTTCAGTGCACCTAATTCCAACACTCACACTCCTGATTGGCGGAACTTTAATTGGAAGAATGGGCTAACTGTGAATACAACCAATTATCCCCAAGGGCCATCTAGTGGACCTCCACCCAGGAGAACCCTTGAGGATACATTAGATGCATTCATGTAAGGGCAACAACAGGCCATAAATAAACTCAAAACTTTGGTTGTAAGAATTGAGACACGACGAAATGTTAGGGAGACCGGGACCCGTCTGGCCCAGCCTCAACCTAACCCAAAAGGACAAGTTCAAATAAGTGATCTCAACTCTTCTATTCAACATGTGAAACATGTTCAAGCCATCACCACCTTAAGAAGTGGAAAAGAAATAGAAAAAGAGATTTCAAGGAAGGTTGAGAAACCTAAGAAGTCTAAAACTTTAAACGATGGTGGTGACTGTAACAATGCTCTACATGACAAAGAGCCATCCCAAGAATACAAGCCTGTGGCCCCATTTTCCCAACGTCTCATCACATCAAAAAGGCCAAGTGAGAATTAGGATATTTTAGAGGTTTTCTAACAAGTCAAAATCAACATCCCCTTGTTGGATGCTATTAAACATTTCTCATCTTATGCGAAATTCCTAAAAGATCTATGTGCGGTAAAGCAGAAGCTGAATGTACATAAGAAAGTCTTTTTTACTGAACAGGTGAGTGCCATCATAAACCAAAACACTCCCTTAAAATACAAGGATCCTGGAAATCCTATGATCTCATGTGTAATAGGAAACTTCTGAGTCAATAAGCACTTTTAGACCTTGGGGCAAGTGTCAATCCAATACCATACTCGGTATACGAGCAATTGGGCCTCGGTGAGTTGAAACCCACCAAAACAACATTACAATTGGCCAATTGCTCGACTACAATACTGAGGGGTGTGGTAGAAGATGTGATGGTCCAGGTAGATAAATTCTTCTACCCGGTAGATTTCATTATCTTGGACACACACCCAGTTACAAATGCAGACATTCAAATCCCTGTCATATTAGGCTGACCATTCTAGGCTACAAATGCATAATCATCTATAGGAATGAGATTATGAAGATTTCTTTTGGTAATATGACTGTAAAACTGAATGTGTTTCATTTGCACAAACCATAAGAGGATGAGGACGTGACCCATGAGAAAAACTTGATTGATACATTTGAAGAGGATGATCCACTTTCAACTAAAACTCTTGAATCTCTGGAAGTCTCCTTGGCACACTTAGAAGATTTAAAGGATCCTATGATTAGGGACATAGTGAATGCTTTACGGGATTGTCTCGGTGCCTGAAACTGACCAGGAAGATAATTGTATTAAAAACCAACCCTCCACCAATGCCGAATTCTTACCATTACAGAAGAAGCCGCAAATTGAACCTAAGTCTGAAACTTCGGGATGTGTTGAGACTAAACTACCTAATGGGATTTTTTTTTTGAATTTTATCTACTTTTAGTCTCTGATTCACCATGGTGTACTAACATTGAAACTTTTTCTTTCATAGGTGAATCGTATATTCTCTGGAAACCTCAAAATTTGTATCGAAAATATGTTGTTGAGGTTCATAAATTTCTTTGGACATTCATGCTCTAGGGCATCCAAGCCTACTGCATAAAGGGCTTTTAGATGATCTTGTTGAGAAATCTACTAAGAAATTTATCAAGATATTAGCCAGAGGAGGAACCTTGCTACATGATCGAGTAGTTTTTCCCAGCGTTCCTAGTTTAGGATTAGAATTTGTTTAATTTCTTAGGATTAGTTTTCTTTTTGCAGATTAGTTTATACACTAGAACCACATTTTATTGGAAGATCGTATTCACTTCACTGGTACTCTTAATCTACTCCCCTTTATTTTCGTTGCTCTCAAATTTGCTCTTATTGCAGATGTTTATACATTGAGGACAATGTAGATTTTTTGTTGGGGGTAGGTTTCCCTTGAAAATTCTTCAGATTTGAGACAAATTGTTAAAATTTTGAGCTAAAATTCTTCAAAATTCTTGAAATTTCTGTGAATTTAAGTGATTTTAAAATTAATCTATAAATTAGAATTATAAGATACTTAATGTTGATGATTTATGACTCTTAGATTTTAGTTATTTGATAGATTTTAAAATTAAGTTATTAATTCTTAAATTAGAAGTTTTAAACGTTGATTAAGTCATGATTTCATATGTCACATCTAACTTACACATTAAAGTTCTAATTTGATATTGAATTGTTAACTTGATGATTATTAAGAATGATAGGAACTATAACCTGGGGAATTTGTCCATCATTTTCAATGAAAAGAAAAAAAGAAAAAAAGGTGAGAAAAAGAAAATACCGAGCAAAAAAATAGTTGTCGTCGAAAAGGGCTATCTATTAAAGTTCATTAAGGACTGTTGAAAAGAAGAAAAAAGTAAAATAGTGTGAAAGCCATCGATGGAAAAATCAAAAGTTGGAAGAATTGACTGTTGAACTGTAAGGCAGGTTTTGGTTATCTTGAACCCTTTTGATTATCAATGTTATCATGAAAATAGATAATTGAACCTTTGGTTGTGATAAGTCTAAACTTCAATATGCACCCTTGGAACTCAATGTTTAGAATTGTTCTAATTGGAGGATTAATACTTTAAACTTGATTAGGAAATTTACAAAGTGCTAGAGTTTAGGAGAAATTAGTGCTCAATATTAATGTAATTTAGATTTCTATAATATGAATTGTTTTTAGAACCACTTGAGCTTATGAAAATTATACATTGGTTTTCGAAATATCTTTCGCATGTTTTGTTCGGGACTAGCAAAATACTAGTTGGGGGATGTGTTGAGACTCAAATATTGCATATTTATCCCTTCAATTGTATGAGTTTTCTTGACATTTAATTGATAATTTGATTTAATTATATACGTTTTTATCATGTGAGGTGATTTAGAAGCCTATGATAAATATGCGCCTAAAAGGATGGATTTAGAGCTCAAAAGAAGATAATGAAGAATTAGAGATTTGGAAGTCATTAATGAAGAATTCACATGCCAAAGATCTAAGGAAATCAAGTGAGGAATGAAGAGAATCGAAGGTTTGAAGTGAAGAAAAGAAATCCTTAAAATTGGCCTGAAAATAGATATTCTGGAATTCCAGGGCTAGAAAAACAGTCTTGAAATAATTCTCAAAATAGATGTCGATGACACCGATAAATTCAGGAATTTCTGGCTCAACTCATTGGACAGTTCTGAATGATTTCTGATGACATTGAAGGTGTCATTGAAGGCGCGTAGATTTGAGGCGGTTTGCGAACTTTTCCGAGGCGATTCGGAAGTTTGAGTTGCAAAACTATTTAAAGGAGTTCCTAGGCTATTCCAAATCATTTTCTGGGGTTTGGAAAGGGAGAGAAGGCCTAGGTGGAGTGCTGACAACGTTCTTTCACCGCGATTTCTTCATAGGTGTAGTAGATCTTTTAGTTTTTCTTTTGTTTTTGAGTTAACTATGAGTAGCTAATTTCTTAGATAGGGGTAAGAGGTGAAGCTATAATTTATTTTGATGCTTCCTTTGGTTTGATTTAAGTATATGATGAATTCCTATTGATTTATGGTTTGAATAAAGGAATATTTCTAGTTTTCTATAATTTATTGTGACTAAAATTCCAATAAATGCTGTGATAGCTTTGAATATCTTCTTAATATGTTTTGAGAAGTGTGTGATCTATAAAATTTATGATTCACCATCGTCTATAGGCATGGTGGATGGTTGAATTCCCTGCGATTATCACATGGATGCTTCATGAGAGAACTATGTTAATGGAAAATTCATTTTTTTGGGTTTTTACTGCTCTATCATCCAATTGGACAGGATAAGACTCTAATTCCAATTGTAGCTCTTTGAATCAAGTAAGGTAGCATCTTAATAGCTACATGTGGATCCTTGACGATCTAGTTTTCCTTTTTTTATTGATTGTTAATCATCATTAATCTCTCAAATCTTCTGATTATTAGTTTAATCTAATTCTAGTTATAGTTTATTTCAGAAAGACACATATAAGTCCTTGTAGATTCGACCTCGATCTCATCGAGTTATTACTACATCGCAACCCTGCACTTGGGGTTGTGAACATCAACCGACTACTTGACCCATTAAATGAATAGTTTCAATTTAATGCATGAAATACATTTATGCGGCAATGACATGGAGGCACGAGACCTCATTCCTGTAGAACCCTATTTATGTCCATTCCTACTCAGCCAATCAAGGAGGTACATGCGTAATTCTATGAGAGTTACATGGTGTATTTAAGATCTGTAAAGATATCAGAAGAGGATTTTGTGGTAATATAGTCAGCGTCTATCGAGGGATGCCACATTATCCATAAAGCAATAGTGGCCGAGTAGAATAGGGTCGAGTCAGCAAGGAAGCTTGGAGCGGTTATCTGAACAGGTGGCTAGCTAAGAAAAAAAAGCTCCAAAGAATTAGTAGTGTTGAAGCAATTATAGCAACTGTGAGACCCGTATCCTAGCCCGTACCGTTCCGTAGGTTTCCGCGGTCCTCTCGATCGAATTCTGGCACGATCTGTTATCGGTGTTTGTTCGCGATCCTGAGTTATGTTCTGTATATCAGAGTCGGCTCGACTCGAGACTTGTATCCTTGCTACCGCATCATCGCCACGGTTCCGACGACGTGTCTCGCGTCCCAAGGCGATACCCGGGCTAGGAGATGTGGGCCCGCGTTCAGTTCGAGAAAAAATGCTGCGTAAGAGAATCTCTACCAAATGTCAAATCATTCCCATCAATCAATCAAAGTACAACCCATCACTCCATTCCATCCTCAAGTACAACAACCCCCTAAAGTTAACTCTCTCTCCCTTACACAAGTACACCCATCCATCACTCACCATCCTTCTCTCCCATCACTTCTCTCCCATCAACTCTCTCTCTCTCTCTCTCTCTCTCTCATTCTCCCAAGCAACCTCACCATGAGAGACGTCCAAGCTATTTCCAAAAGAGGAGAGCTTAGTGTGGCCTACCTCCCTATCTTCCATCTCCATCATCCAATCACCATCATCCTCCATTAAAGTGGTAGCCGAGGAGCTTAGCTTGCCATTGATCCAAGAAGAAGCAAGAAAGGTGGGTGAGTCGATTTTTATTTGAGGGCCCACATATGGTGGGACCCATCTTAATGTATGCTATGTATTTAAGGAGGGCTCATAGTGGTGGGGTCCCTCCCCTTCTTACCGAGCTCTCTCTCTCTCTCTCTCTCTCTCTCTTTTCCTTGGTTTGATGGCCCACCATTGATGTGGTATGATGATCCACACCGTCCATTTAAGTGGGCCAACCCACTAGCCACATTTGGGTCCACCTTACCGCCCATTTTCGGGCCAGCCATGGATGAAAGGAAAATGCAAATGTCAGTGGATCCAAACAGTGTGGGCCACCCATGCGGACCCCACTATGATTTATGGGTTTTATCTCCACTGTCCATGGAGTGGAGTCACCCCAGTCGTTGGCCCAAAGACTGGCCAGGCCCAACGAACAGGCTGCTATCCAGCAGGCTTATATATATATATATATATATATATATATATATATATATATATATACACACACACACTATTGAAATGATGTAATCCAAGCTCCCATCTGTGAGGCCCACTTTGATGTATTTTGTGGCCCATGTGATGCGGCCCACTTTGATATACTTGTGGCCCATATGTGAGGCCTGCCTTGATATATTTGTAGCCCATCTATGAGGCCCATTAATGCGGCCCATTGATGCAGCCCACTTGATGTGTATGAGGCCCATTCATGTGGCCCATTGATGTAGCCCACTTGATGTGTATGAGGCCCATTATTACGGCTCATTGATGCAGCCCACATGATGCTGCCCGACTTATTATATATGAGGCCCATTGGTGCCGCCCATTTAAGCGGCCCATTGTGATGTATATCAGACCCATTTGGTGAGCCCACATTAATGTATATATATGACGCACGTAAGGAGGCCCACCGTGATGTGTTTGTGACCTTTGGCGAGGCCCGACGAGATGTATATGAGAGGCCCATGTGATGTATTTAAGGCCCAGGTTCAGGGCCCACCTGTTGGGTATTTGAGGCCAGTGTGATGAGGCCCATGTGATGTATTTGAGGCCCAGGTGCAGGGCCACCTGTTGTGTATTCAAGGCCCGATGTGATATGTGATTTTGCCATGATGTATGTAATGATGTTTATGTGGGCCACTCCTTGGGAGCAATGTTGGTTAAATGTCCACATTGATGGGCAATGATGGTTGAATGTCCACATTGTGACCTTCCCTTGGGCCTTGTTAGGCCCATTCTCATCGATGCCGATTGTCGATGCTAATTATTGTGGCCGATTGCCGATTCCGATCATCAAGGCCGATTATCAATCGATTCCGATTGTTGTGGTTGTTTGCCGATTCCGATTGTTGTGGTCGTTTGCCGATTCCGATTATTGAGGCCGATTATCGATCGATTCCGATTGTTGTGGCCGACTTCCGATTCCGATTATCGATGCCGATTATCAATCAATTCCGATTGTTGTGGCCGATTGCCGATTCCAATTATCGATCGAATCCGATTGTTGTGGCCGATTGCTGATTCTGATCATCGAGGCCGATTATTGTGGTCGATTGCAGATGTAACACCCCGGTTCCCGAAACTCGAGTACACTCGTTTTTCAAAAACCCGAGTGTTAACCTTTAAAATATCTCAAATTTCATGTACATTTTTTTCTTTATCAGAGTTAACCATTCAAGCGGAATAAAAATAATTCAAGTATAAGAGGGAGTCCAAATATACATAACCAAGGTTTTAAAGTGGTTACCCAAAAACTTATACAAATTAATGTCTTAACTTTTACAAATGTGACAATACAAATTAAATACAAATGAAATTAGGAATAAGGAATTGCAAGATCATCTGGCTCCTCCCATTCCATATGGATGTTAGCATGCACGTCATCTGCGTCTCCTGCACACTGAGTACGGTTTGATAGCGTCAATTGCTATCTAGTGAGGTATAACCCCCAAGATTTATCGAAACATCAAGATAATTAAGCATAGTTATAAGAGACAGTATATAACAAATATTACACAACGATTATCAAGAGAATTAGATAAGGTTCATCAGATACACATTCATTAAATAAATCACACAAGATAATCTTGTTTAAATGCAAGGATGCATGCATATGCTCACAGACCTGGGGATGCACATCCAGCTGGTAAAAAATCACCCAAGGAGAACTAGTCACCTGGAAAAGACTATGATATATAGATCACCTAAGGAGGATTAGTCACATGAAAAAGTACACAAAGGTACACCCAAGGAGAACTAACCACCAGAAAAAGACCGTAATAATACATAGATCGCCCAAGGAGGATTAGTCACCCGAAAAAAGATGCAAAGGTACGCCCAAGGAGAACTAACCACCCAGAAAAGACCGTAATAATACATAAATTGCCCAAGGAGGATTAGTCAACCGGAAAAATACGCAAAGGTATGCTCAAAGAGAACTAAACACCCGGAAAAGACCATAATATATGCCATGAAAATGTATGATTAGCCTAACCATTATTATTCCAATTTCAAACAACCACTTTAAGAAAGCTCAAAGGTCACTATGGGGGGTTGTCACTCAGCACAGGCTGACAGCTCAGGCATAGTATCCCATTCCACCATCCCTGGCTCATGAGAATAACAAATAGGATGTTTAAGAGTAACCTATTTAACTAGTGGGCAATTATAGTCCTATAAGTGGAACTTATCATTGCAAGGTTATATAAAGATGGTTCCTTAAAGCGACGTAGGGCAAATATTAAATCAAGTCGTATAGGGCAAACAACCCATCCCAAGGATGTAATAAAAAAGGATTATCCCCAAAAGCCACTTAGGCAATAAACAATCCATAAGATAATAAGTTCACAATAAATGTTTCATTTAATTTATTAGACAAAACGGCCACTAGTTCTAGGACCTCCAACATTCAGTCAAGTTATCATGAATAAGAAAAATAAATCATGTATAATATTATCAAGATAGCACATGCATATCTAAAGCGTACATTTCAAATCAGATTAGGGATACTAGAAGATTCATAACATGTTAACTTTCTTGAATTTAAATTTAAACATGTTGCATTTATAAAAGACTTTCAAATGGAATTAACATTAATCCTTATTTTCACATTGCACTATAATAAGAAATCAACAAACTAATTAAACTAAGCTAACTATTATGATGTAGGAAAAGCTTGAAGGGTAATCCTCACCTTTCAAGAGTCGGTTTGTCTCCCGGTAATGCTAGAGATGGTTGTACACACCCTAGGATCAAGATCTAACAAAACTAGAATGTTTGGAGTGGTTAGATTATAACGTAACGAAATTTATATGGTTAGGATTAAAGTTTAAAGTTTAGATCATGTAAATTTTAGGGTTTTATCTAACCATTAAATTCTAAGTATAGGTATTAGAACTTGAACTCTAACTTTTTACGTAAGGAATAAAATAATATTACTAATGATAATTTGTGAATTGGTATTAATTCTTCCCAACCATATCCAATATCATTTTTATAAAAATGAGAGCTTAATAAATGCTAAAATGATAAAGTAATGATTAACAATAAATTATTAATATTTATACCAACCCAAAATGGAAATGATAATATTATCTAATGATGATAATGATTATAATTATAATAACTAATAATAATGAACCTAACCATCCTAATTATTCTAATGATAATAATATATAACACATGATAATAACCAAAAATAATAATAAAAGGTAAACCTCGAATTACCTTGCTGCGTAACTCGACCCGATAGCATTTGGAATTCGAAAACTCAGTGAGTTGGAGGCCTAACTCAGTTTTGAACCGAGTCAACTCAGTGGCTCGCCTCTCTTTCTTTCTTTCCCTCTTTTCTTCCTTTCTTCTCTTCCTTCCTCTCCAACTTTCTCTTTCTTTCTCTTACATTTCTTTGAAATGTTTAATAACAGCTAGTTATCAAACTAGACCTACAGGACAGTCCGACTTAGTAAGTTGATCTGTCAAAACTCGATAGTGGGTTAAGCTCTCAGCCTTAACTCCCTTCTTCATCCTTCCGCTCTGTTTCTTTTTTCCTTTCCTTCTTCCTTCTTTCTTCTCAGTAATCCCCCATCCAGCGAGGTTGCAAGACTCCCTAGGATTCCTGGGTTGAATGAGTCAGCGAGTCCGCGACTCAGCAACTCTTGTGCCATCTCACTCCCTCTCTCTCTCTCATCTTCTCTTCCTTTTCTTTCTTTTTGCTCTTCTTCTCACTCAAGCCAGCTGTAGCCAGCAGCTAGCTGGGCCCAACCGACCCATGACAGTGGGTCAAAACTTACCCAACTCGGCAAAAACTCCACCGGATACAAGGAGTCAGCAGATCTCACCTTCTTTCGATCTCCTCTCATTTTCTACCCTTGCTTTCTTCTTCTTTCTACAGCTATGTCTAGCAGCTGGACTCAACAAGACTCGCCTTGACTCGCACAAACTTGGACAGACTTGCTACTGGTCTGAGTTTACAGCGGCTCGGTTCAGTTCGAGCTAGTGCGACCACGCACCCATCCTCTCACTCTCATTCTTCTTTCTTTCTTCTCTGCTTTCTCTCCATCTCCCTTCTTTGAATCCTACCTGGTGAGTGGACCAGATCTGGAATTGGTGGCTAGCCACGATTAGCAATCCGAGTTTTCCAATGAGGAAGAGGGTGAAGCTCTAATGGCGGATTTGAGACGGGGCTTCATTCCTTTGAAATGCTTGCACTCAAGGGTCTAGACCTGTTGTAGGAAACTTGTGGAAATCTAAAAGCGAAGCTTCATGATCTTTTAATCGATGGGTTCGAAGGAAGAGGGAATCAGGTGATTTTTGGAAAAACAGGGAAGAACCAGCTGCAACTGCGGATTCTCTCCCCTGTCGCTAAGGTTAAGGGACTATCTGGGATATTATATCTTGATTTGAAGGCCGGGATTGATCTGATTGGCTTCTAGAACCCACGGACAGCTAAGATTCCTTTTACAGTAGCCGGTTTTCACAAAAAATGCTTCTAACTGTGCATTCTTGTTAGAAAACCCTAAGATAGCTTGCTCTTCGAATGGACAGCTGGGATTAACTCAAGATGAATGGTCTGGATCGTCATGGGAGCGGATTGCCAGCGAGGCAACTAAAAGGGTTTCCGTTTTCAGAAACACGCCGAACGCAACACGCATTTGTGCCAGAGGTTAGTGACATGCACACACACTAGGATGTGCAAAACTGGGTGGGGTATGGTCAGATTTGCGTAGTGGACACGATGAATGGTTCGGATGATGGAAGTGGATCCATATTTGTGGGCCATGATCAACATTATGGACGGCTATCGTTTGCTTGCAGAAAAGAGAAAAATGGGAGGAAAATCCTCCTTTTAATTTTTTTTTTGTCGGGTCAACACCGTCAAGCCGTGTTGACCGGTGCAGTGCGCTGTGAGTATATGCACGCTTGTGCACACGCAAATGCGGTGGGACCCACTCTGACGTATGTGAATGAGATCTAATCCATTCATCAGTTTTGTGTGATCCTGTTAGGGTAATAGATGAAGAGCGGGGTCAATCAGGTGATTAGGTGGACCATGATGCTTGATTTATGTGCATAAATGGCACCATTTTACGATCCTCGAAGTTCCGACGGTTAGATCATTCTCAATTTCATATCAATGGTTAAAAAGTCCACTTAGCTAGGAATCAATTGTTGGATTAGGGTTTAGATGACTCAATACATATTTATACTATTAATTATTATGACATTTTAATAGCTTTATTATCATTATTACTATTAGTAGTAGTAGTATTTATAATTTCTTCTACTTTTCTCTAATTGTTTATGTGGGTCACACTTAGATCAGCGTCATTTATTCATTCACTCGGCCCCTATAGGGCTTTAATTAAGAAGACTTTGTTATTTTAATTGTAAGTGGGTCACAAAACAGGGGTCTCAACTTGCGGTCGTCGATTTAACGTTTGAATTTATGAATTTGACATTCTAACTGCTGAGATTTGGTGGCAGGTTGTCAGTCTTATGACTTATTAAATAATGGTTAATAACTTAAGTTTTATGTACCCTCATACAGATTTTAGTTTATAATGGTAACACCCGAGTACGCAAAAGTATGGGGTTTTACAATCTACCCCCCTTAAAGAAAATCTCGTCCTCGAGATTCATGCTCATCTTATTAATTGGAATGAGAATATCCATTTTATAGAATTTCTGCTCATTCACTACCTTCCTTTTTTGGAAACATATCTGGGTGTACAAATGTATACAACTAATTATCAAAATTGGGGTTGTTACAATCTACCCCCCTTAAGGAAGAATCTCGCCTTCGAGATTTGATAATGTGCGTCACAGCTATTAATATTACAAGTAGTTTGATTATTCTAAATGTGTACCCTATCTTGTATATGTCTAAATGTGAAATTATATCATATATATTCTTAAGGAGTTACATCAAAATTTTTTGCCACCACTCCCAAATTTCTACATGGAATTTGAGTTCAAGATTGTTACATTTAACTAGATTCTCAAATCTAGTTCCCACACACCTAGTCTAAGGTTGAAAATTTACTCAAAATGCTATCACTTCACCTTTTATCGAACCTAAGCTTAAATTTGATCTAACACACAATACGATGGATAGGGAGTTTCCTATAATGCTTAAATTTATTTCACTCACTGAATGTTTTGACAATGTCATTCCATTTAAGGGAATTTATGAGAAAATTTTAAATCCTAGATATTTTATTATTATTATTATTATTTAAATTTTAAGTTCATTGAAAGTCAAGTTCAAGGATCGTTCTTGTTTAATCTAATATACATCATGGCAGTTTATTTGTTCTCCCATAATAGCTAAGTTTAGTTTCTAAGTTCATATGATCATTCTAATAGTTTATAATGAGGACCTAGGTTTTGTTCCTAGGTTTGATGGTTAAACAGGCAATCTCCTAGAGAACCTAAAATCTTGAGTCTCTATCTTCTCAATTTTCATAATTTCAAGGTAATTCCAACCAAGTTTGAATGGCTATCCTAATAATTTCAAGGGAACCTAAATCAAAGCATCTACATTTACAAAACTTCTCTAAGTCTAGGGAAAATTCACTTAGGTTCAAATCTCTAATTCCAACATGCTACTTAAGATATTAAAGGTTTGTATAAGTTTGTTTCCCAGAGGCAAGGTTTGTCTAGACTCTCTCTGATACCATCTTGTAACACCCCGATTTCCAGAAATCGAGTACACTCCTCGTTTTCCAAAAACCTTAGTGTTAACCTTTAAAATATCTCAAATTTCACGTACATTTTTTTTCTTTATCAGAGTTAACCATTCAAGCAGAATAAAAATAATTCAAGTATAAGATGGAATCCAAATATACATAACCAAGGTTTTAAAGTGGTTACCCAAAAACTTATACAAATCAATGTCTTAACTTTTACAAACGTGACAATACAAATTAAATACAAATGAAATTAGGAATAAGGAGTTGCAAGATCATTTGGCTCCTCCCATTCCATATGGATGCCAGCATGCACGTCATCTGCGTCTCCAGCACACTGAGTATGGTTTGATAGCGTCAATGACTATCTAGTGAGGTATAACCCCCAAGATTTATCGCAACATCAAGATAATTTAACATAGTTATCAGAGATAGTATATAACAAATATTACAAAACGATTATCAGGGGAATCAGATAAGGTTCATCAGATATGCATTCATTAAATAAATCACACAAGATAATCTTGTTTAAATGTAAGGATGCATGCACATGCTCACAGACCTGGGGATGCACATCTAGCTGGTAAAAAGACGCCCAAGGAGAACTAGTCACCCGAAAAAGACTATGATATATAGATCGCCCAAGGAGGACTAGTCACCCGAAAAAGTACACAAAGGTACGCCCAAAGAGAACTAACTACCCAAAAAGGACCGTAATAATACATAGATCGTCCAAAGAGGATTAGTCACCCAGAAAAATACGCAAATGTATGCCCAAGGAGAACTAACCACCTAAAAAAAATCGTAATAATACATAGATTGCCCAAGGAGGATTAGTCAACTGGAAAAATACACAAATGTACGCCCAAGGAGAACTAACCACCTGGAAAAGACCATAATATATGCCATGAAAATGCATGATTAGCCCAACCATTATTATTCCAATTTCAAACAACCACTTTAAGAAAGCTCAAATGTCACTATGGGGGGTTGTCACCCAGCCCAGGCTGACAGCTCAGGTATAGTGTCCTATTCCACCATCCCTAACTCATGAGACTAACAAATAGGATGTTTAAGAGTAACCTATTTAATTAGTGGCTAATTATAGTTCTACAAGTGGAACTTATCATCGCAAGGTTATATGAAGATGGTTCCTTAAAGCGACGTAGGGCAAATATTAAATCAAGTCGTATAGGGCAAACAGCCCATCCCAAGGATGTAATAAAAAGGGATTATCCCCAAAAGCAACTTAGGCAACAAACAATCCATAAGGTAATAAGTTCACAATAAATGTTTCATTTAATTTATTAGATAAAACGGCCACTAGTTCTAGGACCTCCAACATTCAGTCAAGTTATCACGAATAAGAAAAATAAATCATGTATAATATTATCAAGATAGCACATGCATATCTAAAGCGTACATTTCAAATCAGATTAGGGATACTAGAAGATTCATAGCATGTTAAATTTCTTGAATTTAAATCTAAACATGTTGCATTTATAAAAGATTACTCAAATGAAACTAACATTAATCATTATTTTCACAGTGCACTATATTAAGAAATCAACAAACTAATTAAACTAAGTTAACTATTATGATGTAGGAAAATCTTGAAGGGTGATCCTCACCTTTCAAGAGTTGGTTCGTCTCCCGGTAATGCTAGAGATGGTTATACACACCCTAGGATCAAGATCTAACAAAATTAGAATGTTTGGAGTGGTTAGATTACAACGTAACGAACTTTGTATGGTTAGGATTAAAGTTTAATGTTTAGATCATGTAAATTTTAGGGTTTTATCCAACCATTAAATTCTAAGTATAGGTATTAGAACTTGAACTCTAACTTTTTACGTAAGGAATAAAATAATATTACTAATGATAATTTGTGAATTGGTATTAATTCTTCCCAACCATATCTAATATCATTTTTATAAAAATGAGAGCTTAATAAATTCAAAAAATGATAAAGTAATTATTAACAATAAATTGTTAATATTTATACCAACCCAAAATGGAAATAATAATATTATCTAATGATGATAATGATTATAATTATAATAACTAATAATACTGAACCTAGCCATTCTAATTATTCTAATGATAATAATATATAACACATGATAATAACCAAAAATAATAATAAAAGGTAAACCTCGAATTACCTTGTTGCGTAACTCGACCCGATAGCATCCGGAATTCGAAAACTCAGTGAGTTGGAGGCCTAACTCGGTTTTGAACCGAGTCAACTCAGTGGCTCGCCTCTTTTTCTTTCTTTCCCTCATTTCTTCCTTTCTTCTCTTCCTTCCTCTCCAACTTTCTCTTTCTTTCTCTCACATTTCTTTAAAATGTTTAATAATAGCTGGTTGTCAAACCAGACCTACAAGATAGTCTGACTTAGTGAGTCGATCCGTCAAAACTCGACAGTGGGTTAAGCTCTCAGCCTCAACTCCCTTCTTCATCCTTTCACTCTATTTATTTTTTCCTTTCCTTCTTCCTTCTTTCTTCTTAGTAATCCCCCATCCAACGAGGTTGCAAGACTCGCTAGGATTCCTGGGTTGAATGAGTCAGCGAGTCTGCGACTCAACAACTCTTATGCCATCTCACTCTCTCTCTCTCTCTCTCTCTCTCTCTCTCTCTCTCTCTTTTTCTCGTCTTCTCTTCCTTTTCTTTCTTTTTGCTCTTCTTCTCACTCAAGCCAGCTACAGCCAACAGTTAGCTGGGCCCAACCGACCCATGACAGTGGGTCGAAACTTACCCGACTCGGCGAAAACTCGACCGGATACAAGGAGTCAGCCGATCTCACCTTCTTTTGATCTCCTCTCATTATCTACCCTTGCTTTCTTCTTCTTTCTGCAGCTAATGTCCAATAACTAGACTCAACAAGACTCGACTTGACTCGCACAAACTCGGACAGACTCGCTACTCGGTCTATGTTTACAGCGGCTCGGTTCGGTTCGAGCTGGTGCGACCACGCACCCATCCTCTCACTCTCATTCTTCTTTCTTTCTTCTCTGCTTTCTCTCCATCTTCCTTCTTTGAATCCTACCTGGTGAGTGGACCAAATCTGGAATTGGTGGCCAGCCATGATAAGTAATCTGAGTTTTCCAACGAGGAAGAAGGTGAAGCTCCAATGGTGGATTTGAGACGGGTCTTCATTCCTTTGAAACGCTTGTACTCAAGGGTCTAGACCTATTATAGGAAACTTGTGGAAATCTAAAAGTAAAGCTTCATGATCTTTTAATCGATGGGTTCGAAGGAAGAGGGAATCAGGTGATTTTTGGAAAAACAGGGAAGAACCAGCTGCAGCTGCGGATTCTCTCCCCTGTCGCTAAGGTTATGGGATTATCTGGGATATTTGAAGGCCGGGATTGATTTGGATTGGCTTCTGGAACCCACGGACAGCTAAGATTCCTTTTAGGGCAGTCGATTTTCACCAAAAAAATGCTTCTAGCTGTACATTCTTGTTAGAAAACCCTAAGATAGCTTGCGCTTCGAACAGACGGCTGGGATTAACTCAAGATGAACGGTCTGGATCGTCATGGGAGCGGATTGCCAGCGAAGCAACTGAAAGGGTTTCTGTTTTCAGAAACACACCGAACGTAGCACGCGTTTGTGCCAGAGGTCAGTGACATGCACATGCGCTAGGACGTGCAAAACTGGGTGGGGTATGGTCAGATTTGCGTCATGGACATAATGAACGGTTCGGATGATGGAAGTGGATCCATATTTGTTAGCCATGATCAACATTACGGACGGTTGTCCGTTTGCTTGCAGAAAAGAGAAAAAAGGGAGGAAAGTCCTCTCTCTCTCTGTTTTTTTTTTTTTTTTAAATTTTTTGTCGGGTCAACACCGTCAAGCCGTGTTGACCGGTGCGCTACGCTGCGAGTATATGCACGCTTGTGCACATGCGGATGCGGTGGGACCCACTCTGACATATGTGAATGAGCTCTAATCCATTCATCAGTTTTGTGTGATCCTGTTAGGGTAATAAATGAAGAGCGGGGTCAATCAGGTGATTAGGTGGACCATGATGCTTGATTTATGTGCATAAATGGCACCATTTTGCGATCCTCAAAGTTCCAACGGTTAGATCATTCTCAATGGTTAAAAAGTCCACTTAGCTAGGAATCAACTGTTGGATTAGGGTTTAGATGACTCAATACATATTTATACTATTAATTATCCTTATTATGACATTTTAATAACTTTATTATCATTATTACTATTAGTGTAACAGCCCGGATTTTTCCCAACCTGGAATTAGACGTCCTTAGGCGATGGGACAATCCTAACTCCTGTTTAACTTCTCGAACACTTAACTCAAGGGTCTTAAGTCTCTTTTCAAACCATTTCCTTCACAAATCCCACCCTTCACTACCTTGTTCTTTCAATTTTTCTAGGCACTTTCGCCCTAGACACTATCTTAAACTAGCTAAGTAGTATAACTTGGATCACTTTAGATACAAATTACAAAGGTCTAGGTACCACCTCAGACAGAAATTACTCAGGACTAAATCCTTTAGAAATTAGACCAATTGTATAGGCCAATTTCGATTTTTGAGGCTAATTGTATATGCCAATTGGTGAGGTTAATTATCGAGGCTGATTCCATTTGCCGATTCCGATTATCGAGGCCAGATATCGAGGCTGATTGTCGAGGCCCAATGTGATGTATATACAGGCCCGTATTTGAGGCCCGTTGTCATGTGTATTCAGCCCGTATTTGAGGCCCGTTGTGATGTGTATTTAGCCCGTGTTTAAGGCCCATTGTGTTGTATATGAGGCCTATGTGACGAGGCCCATTGTGATGTATTGAGGGCCAGGCGATGGAGCCCATTGTAATGTATGTTAGGCCCATGAGAAAGTCCCATCATGATGTGTATTAAGCCCGTGAGTGTGGCCCATGGTGTTGTATATTTGGCCCTTGTGTGAGGCCATTGGTCCACTATAGTTAGGCTCTATGTGGGCCATTCCTTGGGGGCAATGATGGTTAAATGTCCACATTGTCGAGGTCGATTGTCGATGCCGGTTATGAGTATGTGACAGTATAGCATCATGATACATGCCCATACGCATCATTTGCATGTTTGTTATGAGATGTGGTTGACCATTGCATATGTCATTGGGCGGGTTGTTATGAGACTCCTTGATAGTTGGAGATTATCTCACATGAGCGTACGGTGTGCGCAGGATTGATGCATGACTGGATTGTACAACTCATGCAACTTGCATTGTGTGTTGTGATTACTGTACGTCATAGCGACATCAGGGCCGTAGCCTCCACAGGCATATCGTGGATGGCCAGATGGGACACTGAAAATCTGTTCTAGCATCGGGCTGCCATAGATGGCCCTGGGTGAAAAATCCCTAAACCTCCGAGGCCAGGAGACGCCCCAACGTCGAGACTGAGTGGATACATGAGCTCCCGAGTGCCGAATACCAAGATGCTGCATCTCTCACTATGTCATGGTCGGTTGGGAGGGGGTGTGGCCTTACCCGCCCGAGCGTAGGGGGCATAGCTAGGCTGAGTTTGACTAGCTAGGCTGAGTTTGACTAGTACGTAGGGGGCAATACTACGTACTATCATCCTGACTTCACACTCCAGCTTGGTCATTTCATTCGCATCACATATTGCATTATATCTGCAGGCATATGACATTTTGGGATGTTATGTGTCTGCACTTATATGGCTTAGACAGACTCAACAGGATTTACATATTGCGTTGTACCCTCGGCATATGATATTTGGCTCTCTTTATGACTCCTCATCTATATAGCTAATCTGTATTGCGTACTATGATATTGTTTGATTCATGGACTTGTCAGTATTTTCGCTTACCCTAATATCATATGATTCGTGATCTTACCAGTATTTCTGGTATTGTATGATTATGACATTGTATTGAATACTTAGCTCGTTCTACCCCAAATTCATATATTTTACTCAGATAACTCATTTTGGATTGCAAAATACGTCTAATTTGTCCCGAACTACCGAAAATGGAGCGAATCGGGGTCGGGGGGCCAAACAGAGCACTTCCAGAGGGATCCAAGGTGGGACCCAGTGTTTTTTGGGGCCTAGGGGACTGGAGGAACACGTCCATGGGCCCCCCCTTTGAAAACCACGAAAATTTTTGGCGAGGCCCTCGCCAGGTCGACCAGGCCTCGCCACTTTTTTTGCTGGGCTGGGCCGGCAGTCCGGGCCGATCGAGTTTGGGGGTTGTGGGACCCCCTGGTACCCATCCCGTCCCATTTCCATCACCCAAAAGACTACTTCCTTCACAAACCTCCCCTCTAGGTAGTTTTCTCTCTCCAGCCTAGCTGTTTCTCTACAAAATCACCCTTCTGATCATCCTCCCTACTGATTTCAACCACAACCTGCCCACTCCCATCGTGCATTGCAGCCCTCTTCTCCTCTCCCTCTTCGTTTCTCTCATTTGGACCCCCACACGCCCACTTGGAGCTCAATTCTCGTGTGAGCTTCCTCACCCACCTGTTCTCCCCATTCTCTTTCTTAAACCCCTATTCTTTGGGCCTCTACAACCACTGTTGAGACCCAAGTTTGTGGAGAACCAAAAACTCCAGCCCCTTCACTCCCTTTAGGGCCCGTTCGGCCAAACTGCATTAGGTGAGTTAGGTGAATAGAATTGTATAAGTAATAATAAATGTATGTGTAGGTATGGTCCCTAGATTGGGTGTATCCCATGTTTTCCGACACCATGTTTAGAATGTACCTAATTAAAAGTAAATTTCGAGATTTCCTTTCAAATAACACTTAGAAATTCATTATCCTGGGATTTGGAACTCCCATCTCATACTTTTCCAACACCAGGCTCATTTTCTAAAGCCTATAAAATTTATTTTTATCCCACCCACCCTCCTACCAGCCATGTCACTCCCAATCCCGAGGAGGGATTAGCAAATACAGTCCCATTTAATACAACTTAAGACCACTGGCCAAATAGTGTTGAAGTGATAAAGTCCCTTGATATACATTAACCCACCGCACTCTGATAGCTTAAGCTTTTGGAGTAAATGATTGTTTGACAAATAGACCCTTGGAGTTTTGGACCTAGAGCGGTGCTCCTAAACTTCGACTGACCTGACCGTATAGGAAATCTAACAAATTAATAATGTGAACCTTAGGACCCTCTTAGCTGGTATGAGCATGTGTGAAGTGCCCGAGAGTAGTTAAATTTAAGTCCGTACAACTCAGTTCCAATTAGACAACGCTTGACTTTAAGCGATAAAACAATTTCCCTTATTTAAAATGGTATGAAATCATCCATTGTAGAGGCATAGACTTGGATCACAACTAGTGGATTACCGCTACTCATACGTTGCGACTAGACTACTGATTAGGCTAAGAAAGGTAAAGGACTAATCAATTATGCTAAGCAAATTGAATAATAGACTTAGTTATTCGGCTTAATCGACTCAGACCCACTACACAACTTTCTTTCCGTGTTGGCCCGACCATTTGCAACTACAAGTTTATAACTTTGTCCTTGAGAAGTGTTAGGAGTATATAGCCGATAGAGTCTTTGTCTTTTAGGCCTAAGGAATTGCCCAAATGGGCAACAGACAGTTAGGAAGACCGCGTGCCATGTCGGCATACATATTGTGCTTATGAACGTAGAAGGATGGCCTGCCTATTAAGCTAGACATGATTAAATAGGATAAGTCTGGACCGCGACAAAACCCCTTGGTAGAATTAGGCATCTTGCCTCAAACTCACACCTGTCCCTGCAATCAACCACAATACCCATCATCTTTAGCTCCTTTCTGTAACCATAGGTATCAATGCCATAGTACACATCGTCGATGAAAGGCAGACCAATGTATTTCCCATTTCATGTCAAGGATAGGTTATAAATTACACCTTGTTCTAACATAAGGATCAGGACATAGCTCTTGAGCCTTGAGGGTGAAAATAAAATTTTTAAGGGGGGTAGAACATTATGAGCCCAATCTAGTTAGGTCACCTATTGCACCTCTTTGATCTGGGTGGCGCAGCGGAAGCATGGTGGACCCTACCCCACTGGCCCAGGATCGAAACTGTGCTCGTTAAATACGCACATTATAAAAGCCTTAGCAAGTTCTACTATGAGAAACCATTTTAGGATCATCTAGTAAGATTTGATTCACCATTTTCTTAGACATAGATAATAACAAGGACTCTCATAGACTAAGACCTAAAAAGCAACCTTAGACATAAACAAGTTAAGCCTTTCAATGATGGACATTCCCTATGTAGAGTGATCGGACTACGGAGTTACTGAAATATACAACTGCGAAACATTCGTGGCTTGACTCAATTCTCAATCCTGGGCAACTACTGATGGACTCTATGCTGACGAGCGGATGACCAGGATCCACCAGGATTCGGAAGGGATATGATGAGCTTCCTACCCTGGCCCGGTAGATGATCAATATATCGGGATCGAGCCCACTATTACTGTCTCTCCGTGTTGGTCAAACAATGAAAACACCTATCTTACTCTAAATTGTTGGGAATTGTCGTCGAGACTCCAAATAGGTAAAGAAATAAATGGTAGCAAACCATCAAGGTATGAGAAATGGATAAAGAATTAAGTTTTAAGGGGGGTAGACTAAAATGAACCAGCTAGTATATACCTTACCACGCGTAAAAACTTGGAATCAATAAGTCTTAGGCAAATGAAATAATAAAAATCTTCCCTTATTACCCTTAGCCAATTTCAGGGACAAAATTTTGTTTTAAGGGGGGTAGATTGTAACAGCTCGGATTTTTCCCAACCTGGAATTAGACGTCCTTAGGCGATGGGACAATCCTAACTCCTGTTTAACTTCTCAAACACTCAACTCAAGGGTCTTAGGTCCCTTTTCAAACCATTTTCTTCACAAATCCCACCCTTCACTACCTTGTTCTTTCAATTTTTCTAGGCACTTTCGCCCTAGACACTATCTTAAGCTAGCTAAGTAGTATAACTTGGATCACTTTAGATATAAATTACAAAGGTCCAGGTACCACCTTAGACAGAAATTACTCAGGACTAAATCCTTTAGAAATTAGGCGAGAATTAGCCAGTGTTAAACTAGAGTGCCTGCGAAATTAGCACTAATCACTTTAAATACGATCTGCAAGACCCAAAACTTATAGAATCATTGACGCTAGATTACCCTAAAATCTAGGATCAATCTCATTACCCGGCTGCTCTCGGGAGCATCTTGAAACTCCGTATCAGATCTGGACCGCACATCGGGAGTCCGAATAATATGAGGTTAAGGACTTAGGACCGCCTCGCTGGGCTTGACAACCATCTCAGAAATCAAATCCAGCCAGTGCCCCATCGCTATTCGCTTGAGCTCGGAGTGAAGAGTGTGAGAAATGGGAAATTAATTCAAAATAAAATATCTTGAATAGTAATCTGACACGTGTTGCTTGCTGATCAGTTTTAAGCAACCAGACCATTAGAATCAAACCAAATTACACCCTTGGATCAGGAGAAATTTCATACACATTTACATGTACTCGAAATTTCCGATCGAGATCCGCTGACCGTTGAACTGAAACTGGTCTGCCACGCGTGATCTGGAATCCCGACCGAAACGAAAACTTAACTAAACATAGATCCGGTGTTAGTGAGCTTAAGTCCAACCTTTGGCTCAAGGAGGCCCGCCAGAAGTCCTCCGTTGAGCTGAAACGGGACCGCTTTGGTTATAACCTAAGTATACCTTGACTTGAAGTCTAATTTGGAGACTTTTTAGGCTATATAAGGACCTTGAAACTCTCTCTCTCACATCCATACGAATTTGAGATTTGAGAGAGAGAAAAGAGAGAGAAAGTGTAGGAGTTGTGGGAGGTTCTCCCTGTCATGCTTCCCTGCCGTTATGCAAACACAACCACTCCGTTCTAATCGCTTTCCCGGTAATTCCAGCTCTTATTTTAGGTAAGAAACCCTAACCCTAATCTGATTTGGAGTGTTGATGGTTGTAGGTTATGAAATAGCTAACCTATTCCATTCTATAGGTCGCCAAACTGCCGTAGATGAAAGCTTAACAAACCTATCGACTTCGTTACGATTATACGACAAAAGGTGCGAACTTTAGGTGTATAGGTTATGGTTTTCAACACTTTCAATGTCAGATAATGATAGATTCATGATCTGCATGCAATTGCACATGTACAAAGTGCTTTCTGTTTTCTGTTTCGATTAAAGATGTAGATTATGAAATTTTACATTTTCTAGGTATTCGTAGAAAATACCGTATACATATAAATTTTGAAAATGTGTTTGACATGATTATTTGTTGTATGAATATACGATATATGGATAAAATACTTATTTGGCGAAAGGATTCGCCTAAATACATGTTTTACTAATATACACTATGTATGTAGAAATACTGTATTGTAGAAAGTACCGTATACATAAATATTTTAGAGATGGTGGGCCATGATTATTTGTGTATAAATATATTATATATGCGTAAAATACTTGTTTGGCGAAAGGATAGCCCTAATACATGTTTTGCTAACATACACCATGTATGTTGTAATAGTGTATTCTAAGTGTTTGTGAAAATGACCGAATGAGTAAAGAATTCTCATTCATGCTCGCCATGACTAATTGTCATGGATATATGATTGTTGTATTGGCGATCCCCCTTTGACGTAAGGATTTTCTCTAAATCACGTCACGACCAATATTCACTACTTATATTAAAATGTGTGGCCCAAGTGTTTGTGGAAATAACTGAATGAATATGGAACTTGGATTCCTGCTTGCCATGACTATCCGTCGTGGGTGTATGCGTGTTATGATTGGGGTAACTCCCTAGTGAAAGGATTTGGCCTAATACCTATGTGATCAACATATGTCATGTATGTTGATGTATATAGTCTAAAGTGTTTGTTGAAATGTTTGAATGAGTAGTAGTTAGCAAATTGTAATGTATAAGGGTGTTGAGATATGATTCTCAACTCTTTTAACTATGTGTATGATTTCCTTGGATAGTTGCGTGATTAGGAATTGAACATGTACAAACTCATGCTTGTGTTGTGCTTCATAACATGCTCGACTGCTTTTATGATTTTATCTATGTGATGCATGTGTTTAAATTTATATTTACGTTGTATGATCCGTTATGGGTGATGGGGGAGTGGAGCAACGAGTGCGTGCAGCAGCCCTGGCAGCCCTAAACGGATAATATCAGACTTTGGTTGTATGATTTGAATCTTGATTCATTACTGCTTTAACTATCTGTAATTAAATGCGATTGGGGCTATGATTATAGTCCAGGCAATCGGTAACGAAAATGAATGCGTGGCTGAGATTCATTTGCCATGTGAGATGTGTTTGACGAACCCGAGTCGTACTTCGGTTGACGATAGTGGTCGGCCACGGGAGGTGCTTATGCACTTCATGTCGTTCAACTTGTTGTGCGCTCAAGCTAGCCGAGCTCGTCAAGTAACCCGATCTGTCTAATGTATGTTCACCATGTCTGGACGCTACTACTTGAACCTAGGGTACCAAACTTACCGGTGAAATCCCTTTTAATCATGGTACCTCGATCCGCTAAGACTCATGAGCCGGACATGGTGGTATGGGACACCGTGGTCGAGCTGTTGGCCTATGCTGGGGTTACGTGCCTCCCCGTAGTGACTAGTGAGCAACCAGACTCGTGAGGCGATTATGGTGGTATGAGACACTATATTCGAGCTGTCGACACCTATGGCGAGAGCCGAATACGGTGAGACCTGTATTCGTGCTGACGGGCGACGAGTCCTCCGTAGTGTCTTTGAGTAACTCGAAGGTCTGTGATTGGCGACGAGCCCTTCACAGCAACTAGAGCATGAGTTGAGCCGAGTACGGTGAGATCTGTATTCGAGCTGACGGCCAGCGATTGAGCCGAGTACGGTGAGACCTGTATTCGAGCTGACAGCCAACAATTGAGCCGCATACGGTGAGATCTGTATCCGTACTGACGGGTGACGAGCCCTTTGTGATGCCTTCACTATGCCTCTCAATCCATAATATCGTATGAGACTAACTAGGAGTGACGACCCTAGAATGGATCATGTTTGGGAATGATACAAGGGAAGTACCTTAGTTTTCCAATACTGCTGTTTGAAATGGACTAATAATTACTCGGTAATCATGCTCATCATCACACTGCATGTGCCTGGTAGATGTGGAGCACTGAGGGATGAACGCATTCGCGAACGTAAGATGGTGTCGCATGAGGGTGGTTTGGCAAGGGCATACATCATGTCATTTCATACTTGTATTAAATAAGAGTAGTTAGAATTGTTTGATTTTACTGCTTTATCATTGCTGCTTGACTGAGTTGATAACATGTTAACCTATGCTTTATTGTTCCACTGAGTTGATCACTCACTCTCAAATTATGGGATGGTGTTGTACACACCAACTAGATTTGTTGAGTTTCAGGTGATGGTGATGCTTATGAAGCAGAGCCGGACTACTATGATGTGGAGGAGGAGTTCTCCTACTTGTAGCTCTCTGACAAGTTTATGAAGACCTGTTATTGTATTAACGGGGCTATGGTACTTGGGATAGAAGACATTACACTTACACATTTGGTATATTTTAGAAATGTACTTGAAATTTATTAACCTGGTAATGTTATCACACTCTGGAGACTCACCACAGCTTTTATATATTTTATATATCTATCACAGTCTTCCGCTTGCAATTTAACTGTCTCTGGAGTATGATATGCTGTTTTGGTTAATCTCACTCATGTTCAATACACTAATGCAGACAACATTTAATCATCATTATCTATGTTGCATAAGTGATGTTCTGGAAACTCGGGTGTTGAGTTATGCTCGACCCCCGATTTTTCGGGATGTTACAATTAACAGTAGTAGTATTTATAATTTCTTCTACTTTTCTCTAATTGTTTATGTGGGTCACACCCAGATCAGCGTCATTTATTCATTCACTCAGCCCCTATAGGGCTTTAATTAAGAAGACTTTGTTATTTTAATTGTAAGTGGGTCACAAAACAGGGGTCTCAACTTGGAGTCGTCGATTTATTTTAAATTAACGTTTGAATTTATGAATTTGACATTCTAACTGTTGAGATTTGGTGGCAGGTTGTAAGTCTTATGACTTATTAAATAATGGTTAATAACTTAGGTTTTGTGTACCCTCGTACAGATTTTAGTTTATAATGGTAACACCCGAGTATGCAAAAGTACGGGGTGTTACAGTCGATTTCTATTATCGAGGCCGATTATCGATCGATTCCGATTGTTGTGGCTGATTACGGATTCTGATTGTCAATCGATTTCGATTATTGTGGCCAAATGCCGATTCCGATCATCGAGGCCGATTATTAATCGATTTCTATTGTTGTGGCCGATTACTGATTCCGATCATCGAGGTCGATTATTGACCGATTTCGATTGTTGTGGCCGATTGTCAATTTTGATTATCGAAGCCGATTATTAATCTATTCCGATTGTTGTGGCCGATTGACAATTCCAATCAACGAGGCCGATTCTGATTGTTGAGGCCAATTGTATAGGCCAATTGGCGAGGTTAATTATTGAGGCTGATTCCATTTGCCGATTCCGATTATCGAGGCCAGATATCGAGGCCGATTGTCGAGGCCCAATGTGATGTATATACAGCCCGTATTTGAGGCCCGTTGTCATGTGTATTCAGCCCGTATTTGAGGCCCGTTGTGATGTGTATTCAGCCCGTGTTTAAGGCCCATTGTGATGTATATGAGGCCTATGTGATGAGGCCCATTGTGATGTATTGAGGGCCAGGCGATGGAGCCCATTGTAATGTACATTAGGCCCATGAGAAAGTCCCATCATGATGTGTATTAAGCTCCTGAGTGTGGCCCATGGTGTTGTATATTTGGACCTTGTGTGAGGCCATGGGTCCACTATAGTTAGGCTCTATGTGGGCCATTCCTTGGGGGCAATGATGGTTAAATGTCCACATTGTCGAGGTCGATTGTCGATGCCGGTTATTGATACCGGTTATCAGTATGTGACAGTATAACATCATGATACATGCCCATACGCATCATTTGCATGTTTGTTATGAGATGTGGTTGACCATTGCATATGTCATTGGGCAGGTTGTTATGAGACTCCTTGATAGTTGGAGATTATCTCACATGAGCGCACGGTGTGCGCAGGATTGATGCATGACTGGATTGTATGACTCATGCATCTTGCATTGTGTGTTGTGATTACTGTACGTCATAGCGACATCAGGGCCGTAGCCTCCACAGGCATATCGTGGATGGCCAGATGGGACACCGAAAATCTGTTCTAGCATCGGGCTGCCATAGATGGCCCTGGGTGAAAAATCCCTAAACCTCCGAGGCCAGGAGACGCCCCAACGTCGAGACTGAGTGGATACATGAGCGCCCGAGTGCCGAATACCAAGATGCCACATCTCTCACTGTGTTGTGGTCGGTTGGGAGGGGGTGTGGCCTTACCCGCCCGAGCGTAGGGGGCATAGCTAGGCTGAGTTTAACTAGCTCGTGAATGGGTCCACTATCGACGTGCTGGGTAAATATTGGCTGACTACTGGCCAGGCGAATAGCGTGGTCTCTTCCACTTGCATGGTGGTGCGTCAGTGGGCTGTGATTTGCATGTAGAGTGTACTAGACCCCAGTGATGATCCCAGAGATGAACAATACTGATATGTGGACTTATTGACAGGAGTTGCATACTCATTCATTCAATATCCACTCGGGCTGGTGGTGCGCAACTATTTTATACGTGTACCTTCGCAATGGCCAGGATTTCGGTTGGGGCGCGCGACTTACCTGAGATCAGGAGTTTATCACATTGAGTCTGATTATCCAAATTTAGGTATGGGACCGGTTTGGATAGAAGTCCCTTGTGGTGGACCTCGTAGCTTGCAATACTACGTACTATCATCCCGACTTCACACTCCAGCTTGGTCATTTCATTCGCATCACATATTGAATTACATCTGCAGGCATATGACATTTTGGGATGTTTTGTGTCTGCACTTATATGGCCTAGATAGACTTAACAGGATTTACATATTGCATTGTACCCTCGGCATATGATATTTGGCTCTCTTTATGACTCCTCATTTGTATAGCTAATCTGTATTGCGTAGTATGATATTGTTTGACTCATGGACTTGTTAGTATTTTTGCTTACCCTGATATCATATGATTCGTGATCTTACCAGCATTTTCGGTATGTATGATTATGACATTGTATTGAATACTTAGCACTTACCTTGTGAACACACTTACACCACCCTTTAAGCTTTCTATATGCTTATGCGTGATAGATGCGTGCAGGTAATGTTCGGTTGCAACAACGTGAAGCTTGGAGCATGTAGCTGTCTTTTGGAGCTTTGATTTTATTTTGATATATGTATTTCCCTTTCAGTATCGTTTTTAAAGTTTATATTAGTGGATATATGATGATGATGTTATTTTTGTGATTTGGGTAAACTTGTAGTTATGCTTCTTACGAGATAAATGTACGTTGGAAAATCCTCCTTGTAGGATCCCAGGATCGAAACCTGGCATATGAGCGCTGGGAGCCGAGAATGGGGTATTACGGAGGTTGTCGGCATCAGATTCGGCGATCGAGATTCTTGTGAATCTGATTTTTGGGTTTGGGGTGTGACAACAACCGTCAGAACGTGAGAAGAATCCAAATGGTCAAGTTAAAGCTATAAATAGCAAAAGAATTCAGCGGAAGAGATGGTCTCATACCAACCAAACCAAACCAAATCTATCTTTTAATTATTTGTCATTTACATTCCTCAGTCTAATATTTACCTTTATCCACCATTTACATTCCTGAGTGTATTCCATAACAGTAATCAAGTAGTTATTAACTTTAGTTGTAATTCGAGTATACACTCATATGCTAGATTCAATTCGAGTATTAAGTAAAGTTATCCATCTAGACATGTGTTCTGCAGTTGTTCTCAATGGCTGACTGTAAGAATTACTTTCTATTTTATCTATATCGAAGAAAAAAAAAGTCCCTTCGTATGGAAGGCAAAGGTGTGACCAATTTTCACAGGACGAACCCCACCATCTAACAAACGTCTGATAATCTTAAGCAACGTTGTGCAAGTGGTTGAATAGGTGACCAATCTTATTAGATCTCGATCATATACGGTCGATTTCCAACGTAACTACCTATCTGGCCATTTGGGGTCATAACTATTCGCTTTAAATTGAGATACACATTCAATTCTGACACACCCTCTGACTGAAATTGAAATAATAATAACATATTTTTTAGCATGCCTAGTGGGACCCTTTCCCTAGTTTGTTTATTGGTGCGGCATTACCAATCGACCAATCAAAAATATGAATAGAAGAAGCAATCGAACCTTGGGGCTAAACCATCAACACCAACCGCACCACCTCCGACTGAGGACGTACTAGTACTAGCAGCCCCCGAATCATTAAATTTAAACACTAGTCTAACACTCAATCTCGTTAACCATGAGGGGGAATCAACCTCTTGGACCACTTCTCTTGAAGAGATAACAATAAGGCCCTGGAATGTACAAATGAGTATTCAACATGTTCAAGAATGTGAGAGAGCTTAGGTAGAGTTTGTACATGCCCAAACTGACCAATTATGTGTTCAAATTGAGACTGTAAACAAATGAATGACTAACCAGACCGAGGCCATGCACCGATTGATGACCACCATCATTGAAAGAGCACCTATGATAATACAATATAATGTAGAAGGAAGTTCTATCGGTAACATGGTTCAACCACCATCGATACCTTCCCTAAAGTGAAACTCACCTCCCATCCCGATCCAGGATGGGAGGAATGCTCAATTGCATGTCAATTTTAAGAGACAAGATAGCGAGGTTAGGAATTTTGTTCCAGAAGTTCGGAATCAGGGAATGACGGGAGGATAATCTTTCTAGTATTTTCCCATAAATCTATTATTCCACGAGGGACAGAACTGGGTAGGTCCCAATCCACCGCCAATGGTTGAACCTTAGCAGGTGGATCATGACCAGATCATGCAAATGGTCCAAGAAGTAGTAGGCCAAGTCATTGGACATAATACTATCCTCGTCTACCATAAGCCATATCCCTATTGGATTGACTGACAACATCCAGTGCCAAGGAACTATCGATCCAATGTTTCCCTATTCTTGGGCAATCTGGGTCAATCGATCATCGACCACGTAGGATGATTCATTATGTAGAGTGGTGAATTGGATAATAATGAATGTCATAAGTTGCAATGATTTGGCCATTCACTAACGGCAACGACCTTTGCATGGTACTCTAACTTACTGCAAAATTCAATCCATACTTGGCAGGAGATTGAGGAAAAATTCCATGCTCGGTTCTTTTCCAAGGACAGGGAGATGACTATAGCCAATCTCACACATTTCCAAAAGTTGCTCGGGGAATCTTGCGAAAGTAACATCACCCGGTTCAGAAGAGTGAAAAGTTGAGGTAAGGTTATCATGACCGAGGATGAATTTGTGCAGCTTGCACTGGATGTCCTGGAATACAAACTCCGAAAGAAATTCATTGGAACAAAGTTTGTATATTTATATGATTTAACTAGGAAAGTTTTCAAATATGAGGAGCTTCTCCAGGAAGTAGCCAATCAATTAGAATATACTATCATGATCCTGACTATAAGGTTGTGATTGCTGAGGTAGTAGTGAAAAAGTCACTCATATGTTCACCTTTGGTTAAGGAGGAAACAATCGAACCGACCACGCAAAAGGCTCAGAAGCTATATACTTTTGATATCACACAGGTCGATGAGATATTCGAGATACTATTAGCAGGAAGATTCATTAAAGTTTATGGTAGTCACAAAATACCCATGATTGATGAATTGAAAAAGGTTGACTATTGCAAATGCCATGGACACGTTCTCACCCCATTAACAAGTGTGTTATTTTCAGGAATGTCATCTAGGATAACATTGACCTGGGACTATTGAAATTTTCAGAGAAGGGCGAAGAAATAATGCTGATAGATACTGATCCATTCCAGCCTAATTTGGACATCAACATGGCCATTGTGAATATGCAAAAATTGGATCCATCAAGGCAAAGGGTTGATCTTTGTCCTAGTCATTACCATTGTGCGTTACGACAACCGAGATTAGGGTGATACTAGTCTTATACAACGACCGCGGGTTTCGCAGAGCAATCGAGAGCCATGCAACGTAGCGGTTGAGACTCGCCACTATGTAGTTGATGTGCTAGAATGACTTAAGACATTGAAACCCTTCCTTTGCCAAAAAAGCAGGTCGACACATGCAATTCGAAAGGGGACCAACAGGAGAGAGCCCCATTGGCCGTAGAAATTGTTCTTGACTCGTGATCACCAACTTCAGCAGAGGATGTTGCTTCAAAGAATATTGGTTAAGTCACCACCAACTTAGAAAGAAGTTTGGAAAAAGGGTCATGCATCTCAAATTCCCTGCGGCCCCTGAGCAATTATTTGAACCGAGAAATGTCATTAGCAGTGACTTCAAGCAGCTAAAAGAGAGAATTGGTAGAGACTGGAAATGCATCTCAGTCAGGAACCATGTAACCATGACCATTTTGGAGAATCTCTCAAACAGAGGAATAGTTTATCGTAAACATAATTGAAGCAATTCCGAGGCATGTTGTGCATGATCAAATCTTGAAAGATGGTACCCAGCTTAACAATACAACATAATTAGGCAACATTGATAATCATGACGACTTGTCTGATTATCTCAATGATGAGTGGTTCTTAGTGGATGATCTAGTGATTAAGGAGCTAATGACAACAATCAAAGCATTGGAAGTGTCTTCATCGACTTTTAACCAGACATGGGCAACTCTAATAATAGATACGAATGTCGAGTGTTTTGAGGTAGGTTCTAAGGAGTAACACAACTCAAAAACATTTAGGGGGCAATGTTTACGTTCAGAGATTATTTTTGGATCATTACCACCTATGGTGTTTGATTATAACATGGTACTTACTCTCCCATCCAGTTTTCAGGCCAAGCCATCTTAGCCCTAATAAGATGATAGGTAATGTAGAGGAACTTAGTCCTCGTGTGGTAATACAACATGCATCTTCTCCCCTAAAAGATTTGATTAAGGGAACGTAGAGAGTGAATGAGACACCAGAGGTAAATAGTGTTTTTTTTCTACACACGCACACACACCCCACACACTCACACTAGTGGAATTTCACCACGTATGGGTACTCAAACCCTCGACCGGGTGTTGAAACTCCTAAGAGTCTACCACCCGAGCAAGAGTAAGGACCCAGAGGTAAATACTGTTACCGTGGTCGTGGAGTCAGGAACGTCGTTCGAAAGAGTAGTCTTTAAAAGGTTCACCCATAACAGGACTCAACATCTTAAACCGTTGTACATATCCGCTCATCTCGAGGGTTGCCCAGTCACCAGAATCTTGGTTGACAATGGGGCCGCCGTTAATCTTCTCCTGGCAAGAATGATTTCAGAATTGGAAAAAAAACTAAGGCTGATTGAATCCCATCCGAGTTTACAATCAGTAACTTTGCTGGGCATGTCACAAATACACATGGTGTATTACCGGTCAACTTGACCATAAGTACTAAAAGAGTGTTGACCCCTTTCTTTATGGTTGACACTTCATCTAACTATAATGTTGTGCTCGGGAGAGATTGGATCCACTCCTTTGTGTGCATCCCATCGTCCTTACATTAATTTATAATATTTTAGAATTAGGTCAAAGTTGAATTAGCTTTAACTGATTACAAGCCATTCTTGGCTATATCAAATGCAAATGATGTCTATTATCATGGGGATAAAGTAAGACCAATTCGCTTTACTGGAAGGAACAAGCATGTACGTCTGAATGGGATATCTGTAAAAAAAAAAATATATATAAATAGTATTCTTTAAATTTACTGAGGGATATTATACTTTCTTAACCGGTTTTACACTGTACTATTGAAGAAATTCCATGACTAATACACTGATAAATGAGAAGTGAACGGCTGACTTCATAGCTAGAATAAAGAGGCTCGAAGAGAGCCTAAAGAGGTTGACAATGGTTGCTTTGTGGATTTAGCTGATACAGTCAGGCCAACTGATGAAGTAGATGAAAATAGAATAGACATGGTGTAACATCCCGGATTTTTGCCAACCTGGGATTAGACGTCCTTAGGCAATGGGTCGATCCTAAGACCTTATCAACTTGTCAAAACTCAATCCCACAGTCTAAAATCGATCCTTAACCCATTTCCTTCACAAATCCCACCCTTCACCACCTTGTTCCTTAAATTTTCTAAGTACTTTCACCATAGACACTATCTTAAACTAGCTAAGTAGTATAACTTGGATCACTTTATATACAAACTACAAAGGACTAAGTACCACCTCAGACAGAGATCTTACAGGACTAAATCCTTTAGAAATTTGGCGAGATTTAGCTAGTGTTAAACTAGAGTGCATGTGAAATTAGCACCAATCACTTTAAATACGATCTGCAAGACCCAAAACTTGTAAAATCAGTGACTCTAGGTTATCCTAAAGTTTAGAACCAAACTCATTTCCCGGCTGCTCTCGGGAATGAAACGAAACTTCGTATTAGGTCTAGATCACACATCAGTCCGATTAACACGAAGTTAAGAAACTAGGACCGCCTCACTGGGCTTGACAGTCATCTCAAAAATCAAGTCCAGCCGATGTCCCACGGCCATTCGTTTGGATCCGGAGCGAGGGAGTGTGAAAAACACTATTCCCATTCCAAAATAAATATCTGGAATAGTGATCTGGGACCATTCGCTTGCGCATCAGTATTAAGCAACCTGACCGTCAGAATCAGACTAAATTACACCCTCGGATTAAGAAAAATTTCAGGAACATTTACATGTACTTGGAATTTCGGATCGTGGCCCACTGACCGTTGAACTGAAAGTGGTCCGCCACGTGCGATCTGGAAATCCGATCGAGTCGAAAACGTAATCCCACATAGATCCATGTGTGGTGAGCTTAAGTCTGACGTTTGGCTCAAGGAGGGCCACCAAAACCTCTCTTTTGAGCTGGAAAAGTGACGAAATACCTATATTAGCAGTAGCCCTTGAACAGGAGTCTATTTCGGTGAGTTTTGAGACTATATAAGGACCTTAAACCCTCTCTCATGGCAGCCATATGAATTTGGGATTTGAGAGAGGGAAAAGAGAGAGAAAGTGAGGGAGAAGTGGGAGAATCTCCCTACTATCGTTCCCTGCCACCACACGGACTGTACCATCTCTTTCTTGACGCCTTTCCCGGCGTTTCCGGCGTCGTTTCTAGGTAAGAAACCCTAACCCTAATCTATTTTGGGCTTTAGACTGTTGTAGGTTATGAAATAGCTAACCTATTTCGTTCTATAGGTTGCCAAACTGCCGAATACGGAAGCTTAGCAAACCTATCGACTCCGTTACGATTCTACGACAAAAGGTGAGGACTTTAGGTGTATAGGTTACGGTTTTCAATGCTTTCAATGTCAGATAATGATAGATTCATGATCTGCATGAAATTGCACATGTACAAAGTGCTTTCCGTTTCCTGTTTCGATTAACGTTGTAGAATATGGAATTTCACATACTCTAGGTATACGTAGAAATAGCGTATACATATTTTTTTTGGAAAAATGTTTGACATGTTTATTTAATGTATGATTATACAATATATGGATAAAATACTAGTTTGGTGAAAGGAATCGTCGAAATATATGTTCGCTTGTAAATACTACGTATGTTGAAATTGTGTATTCTAGAAATACCGCATATGTGTAAATTTTGGAAATGCAATTGTCATGATTATTTGCTGTATGATTATGGTATACACGGATAAAATACTCTCTTGGCTAAAGGATAGCCCTAATACATTGTTTGCTAACATGCACCATGTATGTTATAATAGTGTATTCTAAGTGTTTGTGAAAATGACTGAATGAGTATAGAATTCTCATTCGTGCTCGCCATGACTAATTGTCATGGATTCATGATTGATGTATTGGCGATACCCCTTTGACGAAAGGATTTGCCCTAAGTCACGCCACGGCCAATATACACTATATATGCTAAAATGTGTGGCTTAAGTGTTTGTGGAAATAGCTGAATGAATATGGAACTTGGATTCCTGCTTGCCATGACTATCCGTCGTGGGTGTACGCGTGTTATGATTGGGGCAACTCCCTAGTGAAAGGATTTGGCCTAATGCCTATGTGATCGAAATATGTCATGTATGTTGATGTATGTTTGTTTAAGTGTTTCTTGAAATGTCTGAATGAGTAGTAGTTAGCAAATTGTAATGTATAAGGTGTTGAGATATGATTCTCCTCTTTTAATTCTATGTGTATGATCTCCTTTGATGGTTGTGTGATTAGGAATTGAACATGTACAAACTCATGCTTGTGTTGTGATTCATAATATGCTCAACTGCTTTTATGATTTTATTTATGTAATGCATATG
Organism: Magnolia officinalis; assembly: GCA_021015155.1. Lineage (NCBI taxonomy): Eukaryota > Viridiplantae > Streptophyta > Magnoliopsida > Magnoliales > Magnoliaceae > Magnolia > Magnolia officinalis. The sequence goes on from JAJHSJ010000007.1 coordinate 28,637,390, forward strand.
TTGAATTTATATTTACGTTGTATGATCCGTCATGGGTGATGGGGGAGCGGAACAACGAGTGCGTGCAACAGCCCTGGCAGCCCTAAACGGATAATACCAGATCTTGATTGTATGAGTTGAATCTTGATCCATTACTGCTTTATCTATCTGCAATTGATTGTGTTTGGGGCTATGCTTATGGCCCAGGCAATCGGTAACGGGATTGAACTCGTGGCTGAGATTCATTTGCCACGTGGGATGTGTTCGACGAACTCGAGTCGTACGTTGCCTGTCGGCAGTGGCTAGGCCACACGAAGTTGTTTATGCACTTCATGTCGTGCAGCTCAACGGGCGATCGTGCTAGTCGAGCTTGTCAAGTAACCCGATCTGCCTTATGCATGTTCACCCTGTTTGGACGCTACTGCTTGAACCTAGGGTACCAAACTTACCAGTGAAACTCCTTTTAACCATGGTACCTCGATCCGCTAAGACGCATGAGCCGGGCATGGTGGTATGGGACACCGTGGTCGAGCTGTCGGCCTACGCTGGGGCCATGTGCCTCCCCGTAGTGACCATTGCGCAACCAAACTCGTGAGCCGAATACGGTGGTATGGGACACTGTATTCGAGCTGTCGATACTTACGGCGAGAGCCGAGTATGGTGAGACCTGTGCTCGTGCTGACGGGCGACGAGTCCTCCGTAGTATCTTCAAGTATACTCCATGGGTCTGTGATTGGCGACGAGTCTTTCACAACAACTAGAGTATGAGTTGAGCCGAGTACGGTGAGACCTGTACTCGAGCTGACGGCCAGCAATTGAGCTGCATACGGTGAGATCTGTATCCGCGCTGACGGGTGACGAGCCCTTTGCGATGCCTTCACTACGCTTCTCAAACCATAATTTTGTATGAGTTTAACTAGGATTGACGACCCTAGAATGGATCATGTTTGGGAATGATACAAGGGAGGTACCTTAGTTTCCCAATACTGCTGTTTGAAATGGACTAATAATAACTCGGTAATCATGATCATCATCGCACCGCATGTGCTTAGCAGATGTGGCGCACTGAGGGAGTTAACATTCTCGAACGTAAGATGATGTCGCATGAGGGTGGTTTGGCAAGGGCATACAACATCATGTCATTTCATTCTCGCACTTAATAAGAGTAGTTAGAATTGTTTGATTTGTACTGCTTTATCATTACTGCTTGATTGAATTGATAACATGTTAACTATGCCTTATTGTTCCACTGAGTTAGCTACTCACTCCCACGTTACGGGACGGTGTTGTACACACCAACCAGATTGTTGAGTTTCATGTGATGGCGATGCTTGTGAAGCAGAGCCGGACTACTTCTATGATGATAGGAGGAGTTCTCCTATCTATATCTCTCTAGCAGGTCAATGAAGACCTGATATTGTATTGACGGGGCTATGGTACTTGGGACAGGAGACATTACACTTCCTCACATTTGGTATATTTTAGAACTGTACTTGTAATTATTTAACCTGGTAATGTTATCACACTCTGGAGACTCATCATAGTTTATATATTTTATCTATCTATCACAGTCTTCCGCTTGTAAATTTAACTGTCTTTAGAGTATGATATGCTGTTTTGGCTTAATCTCACTCATGTTCAATGCACGAATACAGTCAACATTCAATCATCATTCATTTTGTTGCATAAGTGATGTTCTGGAACTCGGGAGTTGAGTTTATGCTCGACCCTCGATTTTCAGGGCGTTACAAGATGTATCAGAGCATGATTTGGATTAAACCGGACCTGGGTTATGGTCACACGACGCACACTGACGCACTCTGACTTAGGAGGGAGCGACGGAATGTAGAAACAGTCTTAGGCATCCCTGTTCCGTCCAACGGCTAGTTCACTGAAAACGAACGCCGAAATCGAGTATGTATTTAACCATGGTCGCACGGGTCGACCTTAAAACATTTCTAGGTTGTCTAGTGAAGGGTCTAGATCACAATCCACCTCATCCCAATCATTGAGGATCAGTAAAATGTGTGCGATAAACGTGATGAGGATAACTACTCCGAATCCTTGGAGCTTCTCTGGACTCCTCCCAAGACTTCTCGAATATATAAGAGGAGAAAGCAGAAAATAGAAATAAATTCTAATAAATTTGAAACTGATTAATGAATGACTAAAAACGATTTCACCACCCTTTAAATAAGGATACCAGGTAATGGGAAAGAAATCAGGAACAAACTACAACTAAAACTTCTAGAATTCGCGACTTATTATGGGTCGTGATGTCTACTAGTGGGTAAAGTTTTCGGTCAAAAAATAGTAAGTGTCCTAAACGACTTCACCCAACCATTCTCCTAATTATTCTAAACTCTTTTCTCATTGGGCACAACTCCTAAAGCCCAACGGATGAAGAGAAATCAAACTAAAACTACTATTTTTAGCAAAATGAAATTGAAGTGGGGAAATAACCGTCAATCGGAGGGTTTTCTCGCAATTCTGGGCTGCGCAACCCAGCAAAGCAGGGTTGGTTGGCTTCATTAGCTCGTTCTACCCCAAATTCATATATTTTACGTCAGATAACTCATTCCAGATTGCAAGTTACGTTTGATTATCCCGAAATTACCCGAAATGGAGCGAATCGGAGTCAGGGGCCTCCCCACTTAAATCTACTAAGACCCAGAGTCGAACCAGGGTGCATTTGGCACCTTGGGAAGGTGGCAAACAGGGCCCCACCGCGGCGGCGCGGTTCCGGCCAAGGCGGACCGCGGCGGAACCGCGGTTCCGGCGGTGGACCGCGGTCCAGTGGCCCATCTGAGGTGGGTCCAGGGCTGGGGTTGGTCGGCCCGACCTCCCCTACCCCCTGGCACGTGCGGTTTGGCCTGGGGTTTAGGATATTTAGGTCTGTAGCCCCCCCTCTCTCTCAAACGGCCCTCCAATCTCTCTTTTCCTCCTGTTCTTGCTGTTTTCTCTCTCAAACCTCCACTCCAATCGTTTGAGCTCTTACACCCCTCATTTGGAGCTCAAAAACATGTAACCTCTCTACCCAACCCATCTCTCCACTTTCCTTTACAAATCCCTGTTCTTTGGGCCTTTACAACTACTGTTGAGACCCAAGTTCGTGGAGGACCGAAAACTCCAGCCCCTTTTCTCCCTTTAGGGCCCGTTCGGCCAACTGCGTTAGGTGGGTAAGGTGGATTGAATTGTAAAAGTAATAATAAATGTATGTGTAAAGTATGGTTCCTAGATTGGTGTATCCCATGTTTTCCAATACCATGTTTGGAGTGTGTGCAATTAAAAGTAAATTCCGAGATTTCCTTTCAAATAACACTTAGAAATTCCGATTCCTGGGATTTGGAAATCTCATCTCACACTTTCCGACACCAGGCTCATTTTCCAAAGCCTATACCAATAATTTTGATCCCCACCCACCCTCCTACCAACCATGTCACTCCCAATTCCGAGGTAGGATTAGTAATGCGGTCACATTTAATACAACTTAAGACCACTGGCCAAATAGTGTTGAAGTGATAAAGTCCCTTGATATACATTAACCCACCACACTCTGATAGCTTAAGCTTTTAGAGCAAATGGTTGTTTGACAAATATGGCCCATAGAGTTTGGACCTAGAGCAGTGCTTTGACAGACCTGACGGTATAGGCAATCCAACCAATTAAGAACGTGAACTCTAGAACCCCCTTAGTTGGTTTGAGCATATGTGAAGTGCTCGAGCGTAGCTACATTCATGTTCAGGCAACTCAAATTCCAAACAAACAAACAATTTCCTTTATTTAAAATGGTATGAAATCATCTAGTGTAGAAGCATAGGCTTTGGATTACAACTAGGGGATTATGCTACTCATACGTTGCGACTAGGCACTAAAGAATGTAAAAGATTCATTATGCTAAGATAATTGAAAAAAAAAATATAAATAAATAAATAAATAAATTTCGTTTGTTGGCTTGATTAGGTTGGAGCGAGACCCCGTTCCGTTGTTGAATCCCCTTAATACTTTAGGCTTCCTTAGTAACTCTTAGGGAGCTTGTTTGACGTAGAAACTATTCACGATTAGAGAATTAATGTTAGGTCAAATCAATACGACCCTTAGAATTGCCTTCTCAAAGACTTAGTACAATCGGGAACACGGAGTAGGGAAACTATCTATAAGCGAGGTATTTGCGGTTTGAATTGAATTCTCAATCCTGGTTGTGACCAATGAACTCTGATCAGAAGGTCGGAATCGACTAGGACTAAGAAATGATATGACAACCTTCTGTCTTCGCGAGGCAGAAGGTCCATGTATCCGATTCTAACCCACTATACAACTTTCCTTCCGTGTTGGCTCGACCACTTACAACCAAAAGTTTATAACTTCATCTTTGAGAAGTGTAAGAATATATAGCCAATAAAGATTTTTCCTTTTAGGCCCAAGGAATTACCCAAATGGGCAACAATTAGTTAGGAATTAGGTCTCAAATCGCATGCCATGTCGGCATACATATTGTGCGTATGAACGTAGAAGGATAGCCTGCCTATTAAGCCAGACATCATTAAATAGGATAAGTCTGGACCGCGACAAAACCCCTTGGTAGAATTAGGCATCTTGCCTCAAACTCACACCTGCCCCTAACATCAACCATATTACCCATCATTTTTAGCTCCTCTCGATACCCAATAAATTTTAAGGGGGGTAGAACATTATGAGCCCAAGCTAGTTAGGTCACCTAATACACCTCTTTGACCTGGGTGGCGCAGCAGAAACATGGTGGACCCTACCCCACTGGCCCAGGATCGAAACGGTGCTCGATGAATACGAACATTATAGAAGCCCTAGCAAGTTCTACTATGAGAAACCATTTTAGGATGATTTAGTAAGATTTGATTCGCCCTTTCCTTGGACATAGATAATATCGACGACTCTCTTAGACTAAGACCTAAAGGGCAACCTTAGAATAAACAATTTGAGCCTTTCAATGATGGACATTCCCTACTCTTAGAGAGTGATCGGACTACGGAGTTACTGACATCTACAACTGCAAAGTTTTCGCGGCTTGACCCAATTCCCAATCCTGGGTGACTACCGATGGACTCTCTACTGACGAGCGGACGACCAGGATCCACCAGGATTCGGAAGGGATACGATGAGCTTCCTACCCTGGCCCGGTAGATGATCAATGTATCGGGATCAAGCCCACTACAAACGTCTCTCCGTGTTGGTCAAACATTGAAAACGGCTATCTTACTCTAAATTGCTGGGAATTGTTGTCAAGACTCCAAATAGGTACAGAAATAAATTGTAGCAAACCATCAGGGTATGAGAAATGGATAGAGAAATAAGTTTTAAGGGGGGTAGACTAAAATGAACCAGCGGGTATATACCCTACCACGCGTAGAAACTTGGAATCAATAAGTCTTAGGCAAGTGAAATAATAGAAATCTTCCCTTATTACCCTTAGCCAATTTCGGGGACGAAATTTTGTTTTAAGGGGGGTAGATTGTAACATCCCGGATTTTTGCCAACCTGGGATTAGACATCCTTAGGCAATGGGTCGATCCTAAGACCTTATCAACTTGTCAAAACTCAATTCCACAGTCTAAAATCGATCCTTAACCCATTTCCTTCACAAATCCCACCCTTCACCACCTTGTTCCTTAAATTTTCTAAGTACTTTCACCATAGACACTATCTTAAACTAGCTAAGTAGTATAACTTGGATAACTTTATATACAAACTACAAAGGACTAAGTACCACCTCAGACAGAGATCTTACAGGACTAAATCCTTTAGAAATTTGGCGAGATTTAGCTAGTGTTAAACTAGAGTGCCTGTGAAATTGGCACCAATCACTTTAAATACGATCTGCAAGACCTAAAACTTGCAAAATCAGTGACTCTAGGTTATCCTAAAGTTTAGAACCAAACTCATTTCCCGGCTGCTCTCGGGAATGAAACGAAACTTCGTATTAGGTCTAGATCGCACATCAGAAGTCCGATTAACACGAAGTTAAGGAACTAGGACCGCCTCACTAGGCTTGACAGTCATCTCAAAAATCAAGTCCAGCCGATGTCCCACGGCCATTCGTTTGGATCCGGAGCGAGGGAGTGTGAAAAACACTATTCCCATTCCAAAATAAATATCTGGAATAGTGATCTGGCACCATTCGCTTGCGCATCAGTATTAAGCAACCTGACCGTCAGAATCAGACTAAATTACACCCTCGGATTAAGAAAAATTTCAGGAACATTTACATGTACTTGGAATTTCGGATCGTGGCCCACTGACCGTTGAACTGAAAGTGGTCCGCCACGTGCGATCTGGAAATCCGATCGAGTCGAAAACGTAATCCCACATAGATCCATGTGTGGTGAGCTTAAGTCTGACGTTTGGCTCAAGGAGGGCCACCAGAACCTCTCTTTTGAGCTGGAAAAGTGACGAAATACCTATATTAGCAGTAACCCTTGAACAAGAGTCTATTTCGGTGAGTTTTGAGACTATATAAGGACCTTAAACCCTCTCTCATGGCAGCCATACGAATTTGGGATTTGAGAGAGGGAAAAGAGAGAGAAAGTGAGGGAGAAGTGGGAGAATCTCCATACTATCGTTCCCTGCCACCACACGGGCTGTACCATCCCTTTCTTGACGCCTTTCCCGGCGTTTTCGGCGTCGTTTCTAGGTAAGAAACCCTAACCCTAATCTATTTTGGGGTTTAGACTGTTGTAGGTTGTCAAATAGCTAACCTATTTCGTTCTATAGGTTGCCAAACTGCCGAATACGGAAGCTTAGCAAACCTATCGACTCCGTTATGATTCTACGACAAAAGGTGAGGACTTTAGGTGTATAGGTTACGGTTTTCAACGCTTTCAATGTCAGATAATGATAGATTCATGATCTGCATGAAATTGCACATGTACAAAGTGCTTTCCGTTTCCTGTTTCGATTAACGTTGTAGAATATGGAATTTCACATACTCTAGGTATACGTAGAAATAGCGATACGTATGTATTTTTTTTGGAAAAATGTTTGACATGTTTATTTAATGTATGATTATACAATATATGGATAAAATACTAGTTTGGCGAAAGGAATTGCCGAAATATATGTTCGCTTGTAAATACTACGTATGTTGAAATTGTGTATTCTAGAAATACCGCATATATGTAAATTTTGGAAATGCAATTGTCATGATTATTTGCTGTATGGTTATGGTATACATGGATAAAATACTCGCTTGGCTAAAGGATAGCCCTAATACATTGTTTGCTAACATGCACCATGTATGTTATAATAGTGTATTCTAAGTGTTTGTGAAAATGACTGAATGAGTATAGAATTCTCATTCGTGCTCGCCATGACTAATTGTCATGGATTTATGATTGATGTATTGGCGATACCCCTTTGACGAAAGGATTTGCCCTAAGTCACGCCACGGCCAATATACACTATATATGCTAAAATGTGTGGCCAAGTGTTTGTGGAAATAGCTGAATGAATATGGAACTTGGATTCCTGCTTGCCATGACTATCCGTCGTGGGTGTATGCGTGTTATGATTGGGGCAACTCCCTAGTGAAAGGATTTGGCCTAATGCCTATGTGATCGAAATATGTCATGTATGTTGATGTATGTTTGTTTAAGTGTTTCTTGAAATGTCTGAATGAGTAGTAGTTAGCAAATTGTAATGTATAAGGGTGTTGAGATATGATTCTCAACCTCTTTTAACTATGTGTATGATCTCCTTTGATGGTTGTGTGATTAGGAATTGAACATGTACAAACTCATGCTTGTGTTGTGATTCATAATATGCTCAACTGCTTTTATGATTTTATTTATGTAATGCATATGTTGAATTTATATTTACGTTGTATGATCCGTCATGGGTGATGGGGGAGCGGAGCAACGAGTGCGTGCAACAGCCCTGGCAGCCCTAAACGGATAATACCAGATCTTGATTGTATGAGTTGAATCTTGATCCATTATTGCTTTATCTATCTGCAATTGATTGTGTTTGGGGCTATGCTTATGGCCCAGGCAATCGGTAACGGGATTGAACTCGTGGCTGAGATTCATTTGTCACGTGGGATGTGTTCGACGAACTCGAGTCGTGCGTTGCCTGTCGGCAGTGGCTAGGCCACACGAAGTTGTTTATGCACTTCATGTCGTGCAGCTCAACGGGCAATCGTGCTAGTCGAGCTTGTCAAGTAACCCGATCTGCCTTATGCATGTTCACCCTGTTTGGACGCTACTGCTTGAACCTAGTGTACCAAACTTACCAGTGAAACCCCTTTTAACCATGGTACCTCGATCCGCTAAGACGCATGAGCCGGGCATGGTGGTATGGGACACCGTGGTCGAGCTGTCGGCCTACGCTGGGGCCATGTGCCTCCCCGTAGTGACCATTGCGCAACCAAACTCGTGAGCCGAATACGGTGGTATGGGACACTGTATTCGAGCTGTCGATACTTACGGCGAGAGCCGAGTATGGTGAGACCTGTGCTCGTGCTGACGGGCGACGAGTCCTCCGTAGTTCAAGTAGCTTAGTACTCCAGGGTCTGTGATTGGCGACGAGTCTTTCACAACAACTAGAGTATGAGTTGAGCCGAGTACGGTGAGACCTGTACTCGAGCTGACGGCCAGCAATTGAGCCGCATACGGTGAGATCTGTATCCGCGCTGACGGGTGACGAGCCCTTTGCGATGCCTTCACTACGCTTCTCAAACCATAATTTTGTATGAGTTTACTAGGATTGACGACCCTAGAATGGATCATGTTTGGGAATGATATAAGGGAGGTACCTTAGTTTCCCAATACTGCTGTTTGAAATGGACTAATAATAACTCGGTAATCATGATCATCATCGCACCGCATGTGCTTAGCAGATGTGGCGCACTGAGGGAGTTAAGCATTCGCGAACGTAAGATGATGTCGCATGAGGGTGGTTTGGCAAGGGCATACAGCATCATGTCATTTCATTCTCGCACTTAATAAGAGTAGTTAGAATTGTTTGATTTGTACTGCTTTATCATTACTGCTTGATTGAATTGATAACATGTTAACTATGCCTTATTGTTCCACTGAGTTAGCTACTCACTCCCACGTTACGGGACGGTGTTGTACACACCAACCAGATTGTTGAGTTTCAGGTGATGGCGATGCTTGTGAAGCAGAGCCGGACTACTTCTATGATGATAGGAGGAGTTCTCCTATCTGTATCTCTCTAGCAGGTCAATGAAGACCTGATATTATATTGACGGGGCTATGGTACTTGGGACAGGAGACATTACACTTCCTCACATTTGGTATATTTTAGAACTGTACTTGTAATTATTTAACCTGGTAATGTTATCACACTCTGGAGACTCATCATAGTTTATATATTTTATCTATCTATCACAGTCTTCCGCTTGCAAATTTAACTGTCTCTGGAGTATGATATGCTGTTTTGGCTTAATCTCACTCATGTTCAATGCACGAATACAGTCAACATTCAATCATCATTCATTTTGTTGCATAAGTGATGTTCTGGAACTCGAGAGTTGAGTTTATGCTCGACCTCCGATTTTTAGGGCGTTACACATGGACTTAAAAGAAGCCATTGAGAAGTTGGAATATTCTCATGATAAAGTTCAGGACCCATTGGTTGAGGCAAACCTCGGAACCAGCAGAACCCTAAACCAACTTTTATCACTAGATTGCTGAAGCCACAAGATCAAGCTGAACTCAGCGGTTTTCAAAGAGTTTACTGATTTTTTTGCATGGAATTACCATGAGATGCTGGTACTAGATCGAAGACTAGTTAAGCATATGTTCCTAATAATGGAAAGTTATTGATTGCACAAGTAGTAGCCCAGGCGAATGACAACAGAAATCACTTAAAAAAATGGAAGAGATCGAACGGTTGCTAAAGGTCGGTTTCATTAGGCCTATTAAGTACACTGAATGGATCTCGACTATGATCCCAGTCATCAAGAAGAATAGCAAACTACGGGTATGTATCAATTTTATAATATTAAATCTTGCCACACCTAAGGATGAATATTTGATGCCCATGGCTGACCAATTGATCGACTGAGCATCCTGACACTAAATGGTTTCCTTCACGGATGGATCACTCTAGGTATAACCAGATATACATTGGGCTCAAGAATGCACGGGTTACATATCAAAGGACAATGTATGCTATCTTTCATGATATGATCGGCCAATTCATAGAAGTTTATGTTGATGATGTAGTGGTTAAATCGGCCGACGTAGGGGATCATTTTTCTCATTTATAGAAGTCGTTTGAGCGAATGAGGCTTCACAAGTTAAAAATGAATCCCTTCAAATGCGCCTTTAAGGTGTTGGTCCGTAATTTTCTAAGATTCCTTGTACACCAACGAGGTTTCAAAGTGGACAAGAATAAGGCTCGAGCAATCATAAATTCTTACATGCCAAGTGTCATGCCCCAAACTCGAAAAACGGGCTCATAGAATTCTCAATCGCCAAATCCGGTGCCGTCAGCCTCCATAGTACCCCATTCTTGGCTCCCAGATATATGGGATGCGACTCAGGGTCGCGCGCAAACACCGGTTATAGGTCACGATTTGCTGAAATTCGACAGGGAGGATCGCGGAGGTCTATGGAACGGTACGGTCTAGGATACGGGTCTTACACCAAGGAACGAATCAGAATTATATCGTTTCCTTGGACATGTTAATTTCATGCGAAGATTTATTTTTAATTATGTAAGAAAAACTAACATCTTCTCTTCATTAATAAAGAAAAAGTAGGGAGTTAAGTTTAAATAGGAGGTAAAATATTAGTTGTCTTTCGAAAAGATTAAAGAGTATTTGATGAAGTTGTTAGTGTTAATGCCACCAGTCAAAGGTCGACTGCTCAAGTTGTATGTCGTAGCATCAGAAGAGTCGGTCGGAGCCCTACTAACTCAAGATGACGATGATTAGAAAGAGTGAGTAGTGTACTATCTGAGTTGGATGCTCCTTGATATTGAGAGATGATACTCAATGATACAAAAGTTATACTTATTTTTGTATTTTGTGACCACCTAGCTAAGGCATTACTTGTTACCTGAAAGAGTTAATGTAATAACATGGATTGATTTAGTGAAATATATGTTAAATCTGCCAATTTTGAGTGGTCGAATGGTAAATAGGTTTTGTCTCTGTCTGAGTTTGATCTTGCGTACTTACCCCAAAAAAGCAGTAAAAGGGTCAGGCTATAACCAATTTTATGGCGAATCATCTGTTTGACTTGGAGGGTTAACTATCCTCGAAGGTTTTTGACTTGTATCATGCGTCTTTAATTTCCTTGAAGTTGATTTTTGATGGCTTGAGGACCCATAAAGCTTCATGGGATGGAATTATCCTAATTGCACCAAATGAAAATAGACAAGAATTTGTGTTCCAGATAGAATTCAAAGGTACCAACAATCAGGTTGAGTACGAGGCTATAATAATTGGTTTAGAACTATAGATGGAACAAGGCACACAAAACATGACAGTAGTGGGTGATTCACAGTTGGTGATAAATTAGATGGTGGGATAGTCCAAGTGCACCAACCCGACACTCTTACCTTACTATGCCTTGGCATCTCAGATATTGGATAACTTTGATGAGGTAGAATTAATGCATATAACTCGATATCAAAATATGAATGCTAATGAAATAGCGTCGATGGCTACAGGATTGGACATCCTGAAAGGATCAGCCAAAAGGATAGTCACGGTGTAAAGGAGATCCTTACCCTCAATCTTTAAGAGGGTAATAATTATGGAAACATGTCAGGTGAAAATAGATGACGATGACTGGAGGGATATTTGTTAGGTCGAAATAGATGACGATAACTGGAGGGATCCCCTTATGGGTATCTTTAAAGCCTACATATCAAGGCTAATAGAGATCTGCAAAGATTACCGTCAATTATGTTATGACTGACAATGAGTTGTATTGGAAAGGGCTGATGGTGTGCTATTGAGATGCCTAGCTAAAGAGGAAGTTATGATAGTTATAGGCGAAGTCCATGAAGCATTGTGTGGAGCTCATCAAGCTGGGAGGAAAATGAGGCTTACGCTCAGATGTTATGGATTTTTTTAGCAAAAATGATGACCGATTGTATTTAGTATGCCAAAGAGTGTGAGGCATGCCAGAAAAAAAATCGATCAATATAGCACATGCCCGTGGCCGAAATTCATCCAATTATCAAGCTATGATCGCTTCGGCGATAGGCGATCGATTTGATAGGCCAAATTCATCCACCTTCATCGTGCATGGATTTGTGACCATCGACTATTTCTCCAAGTGGGTGAAAGCAAGACCCATGAAAGGAGTTGGTCACAGGGAGATTATTGATTTCATTAAAACTCATATCATCCACAGGTTTAGAATTCCTGAATCAATCACTATGAATCGAGGCATGACATTTTCAGTAAAAGAAGTCAAAGCTATGGCCGACCGATACAAAATCAAAATTCTACACTCAAAGCCATATTATACGCAGGTGAACGGTCAGGCCAAGTCTATTAACAAGGTAATAAAAAGTATTTTAGGGAAGATGATTGAAGAGAATTCCCGCAAATGACATACGAAGCTGCTAGAGGCACTTTGGGCATTCAAGAATTCACCTCGCACCAGTACCAGAATGAGTCCATTTGCATTAACATATAGACATGATGTGGTGCTCCTTAAGGTCATTGTGCCATCATTATGAGTCACACATTAAGCTGGGTTGACCCCTCCTAAGTTCATGGAAGTCATGTTGATCAAGTTCGAAAGGTTAGATAAGATCCGCATAAGAACCTTAGACTTTATTATTGCCAACAAGGCCAAAGTCGTTTAGGCATATAACAAAAGAGTGAAAGGAAAGTCCTTTAGGGAAGGAGATAAGGTTTAGAAGACAGTGTTACCCATAGGGAACAAGGACCAAACCTTTGGCAAGAAATGGTTGCCCACTTGGGATGGGCCCTATATTGTTGTTGAAGTCCTTAAGGGTGGAGCTTTTCTCTTCCGTGATAAGGATGGAAAGGTTGCGAGAACTCCAATTAACAACTAATTCTTGAAGACTTATTACCCTTCTTTATGAGAGGTAATGCAGGGTCAAACCAAGTAGAAAAAAGAGGTGATTAATAAGTATCCTATTGTCAATCATGAAAAGAGGGGATTTCACTACTACAAGTAGGGTTTACAAAAAAAAAAAAAAAAACAAAAAAAACAAAAAAATTTGCAAGACAAAGGTCTTTAGCCAATCGAACGGGTTAGGTATAGGCGACCTTGATCTCCTCAAACTCTTTAAGCACAGAAGATCTAACCTCATTGGCTTGCTTCTTTTGGTTTTTTCAAGTCTTTTGCTTAACTGCAATATGGTTGAGGAAAGTCAAAACTTCATCAGTGTGGTGGCCGATTGTAGTGACCTGGCTTTCAGCTTCATTCTTCCAGGCAGCGCTTTTATGTGAACGAGCATAATAAAGGTTGATATAAGAATCCACAAAGGCCATGAACTCCTGAGAGTTAGGGCGAACCCTCCTAAGATAAAGATGTTTGGCCTCGTTCAAATTATCGGCCAACTCCTTGCATTGGACTTGGATCTTTTGCAACACTACCTTGTTAAAACAGTGTTGACGGTTCGAGTGTAATGATGCCTCCATGCCATGTCATAGAAGGCAGAGAGAATCTTGGATTTTGCATAAACAACAGAGTGCTCCTTCATCAGATCGATATATTTAGGAACCTCTAAACTTGCCTTGAAATAAACATCCCCAAGGTGATGTAGTTTGGTTAAAATCTTTAAAATTTCCTTTAGAGGGGGGTTAGATTGTGAAGCCTCGGTAACATCCCTGATGAAAGGATAAATGTCATGGGGGAGAGCATATTGAGAGAAATATTCAATCCCTACAGCGAGAATCTCCTTTAGGAAGGTTAAGGAATGTGCATAAAAGATCGAGGAAGACGTGAGGTCGAGTTTGTGGACAATTTGGAGTTAAAGGAAGTAGTAGGGTAGTGTAAGATGCAAAACAGAAGAGAATAATGATTTTATAAGCATCATTAGCGGTCCACATGTGATAAGACGTTGTGGTTGGAATTATCGAATTAAGGGTTGCGGCACTAAATGGTATTCCTAAGAAGGTGGAAGGAACAATTGCAATATATGTAGGTTCCTTGAAAAATGACAAACACTTCTCCCCACTTTCATGTGCCCCATTTACCATACATTTATTACACATAGAAAAAAAATGCTAAGGGTTGGATGTGACAGAACTCAGAATATGGCATCGGTCGATTTTATCAAGTGAAAAATTGTCAATGACTCAATCGACAACATTCCTCTGCATGGAATCAACAAATGAGGTAATTTTTGATAAACATAGTATGTGCATTCACTTCATCCTTGGTCTTGGTGATTCTTGTCGAGGATCGCCCAAATTCACTTCAAAACTCCGATTTTCTTAGATTTTCAGTATGTGCATTCTTCATTCTTGGTCTTGGTGATTCTTAAATACTAATCCATGCTTTTAACATCCTTTCTAATCCAAGCTCTTGAATTCACATTACACCACAAACATGATTAAAATAGAACATTAAACATTATCATGTTCATAAAACCAACGAATAACTGGGGTCCAATATGTAATATTGGACCCTCGACATTATCTTAAACGTTTTGAAGATGTGATGAGCTATCTCAAAGATGACAATGCTTCACTGCGAGAGTAGATGAAGCAGCTAATAGATGAGTTTCAGGTAATGAAGGTATATGAAATTGAAGTTATCTTGATTCTTATTTGGTCATAGTTGTGTTCACATATGGGTCGTGGTTATCATCCACTAAGGATTGTTGTTATCATTCACAAGGGGTCATGGTTGTCATACACATTAGGTCGTGGTTGATGCACGACCCAATATTGATGGCAACCATGATCCAGCCGAGGGTCGTGGTTACTGTGAAAAATGGGTCTTGTTTTCTATGAACTATGGATCGTAGTTATCACATAGTGGATTATGATTTTCAACCAAAAGGAACATAATTTTCATCCATAATGGTTCGTGGATGTGGTTGAACCACCACCCAATATGGATGACAATCACGCTCCATTCGTCGTAATAACCACGACACTTTTCTTAATCGTAGTTGTCATCCACAGTGGGTCGTGGTTCACAACCAAGAAGGGTCATGGTTGAGTTCCTTAAAAAAGACATATTGAAATACATAATAATATATGATTTTATTACAGGAGAAAGTCCATTTGATGAGCCCTCTCAAAGGAGAGAATACTTCACTATAGGAGCAGATGAAGAAGCTTGTAGAGGAATTCCAAGCAATGAAGGTATATGAAATTGAATATATGTTGAATCTTATTTGGTCGTTGTTGTGTTCCTTTTTGGGTCGTGGTTATCATCTAATGATGGATCGTTGTTATCATCCACCAGGGGTCGTGGTTGTCATACACATTGGGTCGTGGCTGATGCACGACTCAATATGGATGACAATCACGATCCAGACTAGAGTCGTGGTTACTGTTTTCTAAAGGTTGTGGTTTGTATGAACTATGGATCATGTTATCATCCAGAGTTGATCGTGATTTTAATCCACAATTATTCATGGGTGTGAACCACGACTCAATATAGACGATAACCACGATGGTCATGGTTCACATTCCCAATGGAACCTGGTTTCTGTCCATAGTGGGTCGTGGTCGAACCACGACTTAATAGGGTCGACAACCACGATCCATTGTTCGTAATAACCATGACCCTTTTCTTGATCGTAGTTGTCATCCACAGTAGGTCGTGGTTCACAACCAGGAAGGGTCGTGGTTGAATTCATTAAAAAAGACATTGAAATTTATAAATAATATATGATATTCTTACAGGACAATGTCCCTTCGATGAGCCCCCTCGGAGGAGAGAATGCTTCACTGCAGGAGCAGATAAATCAGCTTAAAGAGGAGATCCAAGCAATGAAGGTATATGAAATTGAATTTATCCTGAATCTTATTTGGTCATTATTGTGTTCCGTTTTGGGTTGTGGTTATAATCCAATGATGAGTTGTTGTAATCATCCACCAGGGGTCGTGGTTATCATACACATTGGGTCGTGGCTGAATCACAAACCAAGATTGATGACAACCATGATCCAGACCAGTGTCATGATTTGTATGAACTGTGGATCGTGATTATCATCCATAGTAGATCATGATTTTCATCCACGATCCTTCTTTATTGTGAACCACAACCCAATATGAACGATAACCACGATCCATTGTTCGTAATAACTATGACCTCTTTCTTGATCGTAGTTGTCATCTACAGTTGGTCGTGGTTCACAACCGGGAAGGGTCGTGGTTGAATTCATTGAAAAAGATATTAAATTTCATTTCTAAGATATGATTTTATTACAGGACAATGTCCCATCGATGAGTCCTCTCAGAGGAGAGAATGCTTCACTGCAGGAGCAGATGAAGTAGCTTAGAGAGGAGACCCTAGCAATGAAGGTATATGAAATTGAATTTATCATGAATCTTATTTGGTCGTTGTTGTGTTCCATTTTGGGTCGTGGTTATGATCCAGTGATGTATCATTGTTATCATCCACTAGGGGTCATGGTTATCATACACAATGGGTTGTGGATGAATCACAAACCAAGATTGATGACAACCACGATCCAAACCAGGGTCGTGGTTTGTATGAACTGTGGATCGTGATTATCATCCACAGTGGATCATGATTTTCATCGACGGCCCTTCCTGGTTGTGAACCACGACCTAATATGGATGACAACTATGATCCATTATTCGTAATAGCCACGAATCTTATTTGGTCGTAATTGTCATCAACAGTGGGTCATAGTTCAAAACTAGGAAGGGTCGTGGTTGAATTCATTGAAAAAGACATTGAATTTCATTTATAATATATGATTTTATTACAGGACAATGTCCCTTCGATGAGCCCTCTTAGAGGAGAGAATGCTCCACTGCAGGAGCAGATGAAGCAACTTTAAGAGGAGATACAAGGAATAAAGGTATATGAAATTGAGTTTATCCTGAATCTTATTTGGTCGTTGTTGTGTTTCGTTTTAGGTCATGGTTATGATCATACGATGGATCATTATTATCTTCCAACTGGGGTCGTGGTTGTCATACACACTAGGTTGTGGTGGAAAAACGACCCAAGGTTGATGAAAACCATGATCCAGACCAGGGTCGTGGTTTATATGAACTGTGGATCGTGATTATCATACCTAGTGGATCGTGATTTTCATCCACGATGGTTCGTGGGTGCGAACCATGACCCAATATGGTCGACAACCATGCTCTTGGTCGTATTAACTACGACCCTTTTCTTGATCATACTTGTCATCCACAGAGGGTTGTGGTTCATAACCAGGAATTGTCGTAGTTGAATACATTGAAATTCATAAATAATATATGATTTTATTATAGGACAATGTCCCCTTGATGAGCCCTCTCAGAGGAGAGAATACTTCACTGCAGGAACAGATGAAGTAGCTTGGAGAGGAGAACCAAGCAATGAAGGTATATGAAATTGAATTTATCTTGGATCTTATTTGGTCATTGTTGTGTTCCTTTTTGGGTCATGGTTATTATTAATATTAGATTGTTGTTATCATGTGTAACTGATCGTGGTTATCACCCAAAGTAGATCATGGTTATCATTCACAATGGGTCGTGGTTGATGCACGACCCAATGTGGATGAGAGAGGATATACATACAAAATATGTACATGATTTTCCTTTGGTTTAATAGTTAACAAGTCACTATGAATGTAATGTCTTCTAATATACGATTTTAAATCAGGTCAACAGCTTAACAACAACTGCAACCGTTGAGGATGGGATGAGCCATCTTAAAAATGACAACAATGCATTGCGGGAGCAGATGAAGCAGCTAATAGATGATTTCCAAGCTACAAAGGTATATGAATTTTAATTTATCTTGGTCCTTATTTGGTTGTGGTTATCTTCCACAATGGATCGTGATTATCATCCATAATGAATCGTGGTAGTCATGCTATATGGGTCATGGTTATGATGCACGACCCAATGTTTTGATTTGCCCAGTCTAGATAAGGATCATATCCGTTTTCATATACATTAGGTCGTGGTTGATGCATGACCCAATGTGGATGAGAACCACGATCTAATATGGGTGATAGGTGACAACTACAACCATTCATCTGGGTGATACATAAATAATATATGATTTTATTTCAGGACAAAATCCCTTCGACAAGCCCTCTCAGACGTGAGAATGCACAACTACGGGAGAGGATTAAGAAGCTAAGAGAGGAGTTCCTAGCATCGAAAGTATATGGAATTGAATTTATCTTGATCCCTACTTGGTCGTAGTTGTGTCTCTTTATGAGTCGTGATTATCCACAATGGATCGCGGTTGACATCCACAACGGGTCATGCTTTTCATACACATTGGGTCATGGTTGATGCACGACCCAATTTGGATGACAACCACGATCCACACAAGAATCGTGGTCACTGTCAACATTGGATCATTGTTATCATGTATAATTGGTCGTGGTTATCACCCAAAGTAGATCGTGGATGTGAACCACGACCTACTATTGTTGACAACCATGATACTTTGACTGTGTCGTGGTTACTAGGAACCATGTATCGTGGTTATCATCCATAGTGGATTATGGTTTTCATCTACACTAGGTCATGGTTCATCCATGATGGTTCGTGGTTCTGAACCACGAGCCAATGTGGATGACAACCACGGCCCCTTTGAAGGGTTGTGGTTCACATTCCCAATGGATCATGGTTTCCGTCCATATCGAAGCACGACCTTATATGGATGACAACCACAATCCACGACCCTGACCAAATGTGAATCACAACCATGATCCAGTTCAAGGGTCACAGTTCAGATTATCGATGAATCGTGGTATCTATCCACAGTGGATTGTGGTTCAATCACAGTAGATCGTGGTTCATCCTCTCCTCATTTCCCTACATGAAGTGTTGAAATACATAAATATTATACATTGTATTACAAGAAAAAATTCCTTCGATGCAAAAAGTCGAAGCAGAAATGAAGCAGGTGAAAGAGCACAATGCTTCGTTAAGGCAGGAGATGAACCTGCTAAAGGATGAAGTTAATAAGAAAAATGTATGTGAAATTGCATTTGTTTAAATTTTTAAATAGAAATTATGTTATGAATTACATAGATAATATGTGATTTTATTACAGCTCAACATCAGTACTTCGCAAATGAGTGAGGAAGGGAGAGGACAACCAATGGGTACAACAGCTGCGACTATGGTGGATGCTACTCCTACTGCGAATGTACTTAGGCCACAACGCAATACACTGGCCTCAAAAATTCTGTTTTCTCCATACATGGCTCCAACATCTTCTCATGTAAAAGAGAGTTGTCAGGGGTACGTGGATCCCCACCGAACTCTAACTGATGCCGAAGACAACAAGTTGAGACTTATTAGAGAATTAGGTTCACAACAGTGGTTGAAAAGCATCTATGACTTAAATTCATGGGTCGACTCTGGGGTAAGTTTCTATCCTTTCTCTTTCTTATTTAATATCAATATATGAATATTATAGCACACATTTTCCTCATTACGTAGGCCATCGATCTATACTTAAACTACCTATCAACACGTCAAGAAAATCGTTCGCGAGGTAGACAGGACCGCGCATCCATCCCTTCGCTATTTACGGTAATGTGAATTTAAGGACCACAATTTTCTTTAAAACATCATTAATTATTTATGTTTTTAACACTATCCAATATCTAAATAGAAAATCATGAAAATTCAACTTGGCTTGTTGCGCACTTATGGAACTAGGAACCATAAGGATCGACAAGTCATGAAGTCTGAAAAATTGAATACAAATCTTATAGATATAATCAACAGTGATGGTAAAACGAAGCCTCTATGGAGATATGAAGTGGTAAGATCTTAGTTACTTGCACATGTACTTGGACTTAAATGATATTATTCATTTTAGAAAGGCATGAGTTTAACTGTTGTCCTATTTATTGTGCTTGATAGTTTTACATCCCTCTCAAAGCGAGGCAGCAACACTGGTTGATAGGTGTTGTTTCTCCTAAGAAGAGAGATGTCACTTTGTATGACATCATGACTACTGATTAGAAAGAGAAAAATGACCTGGTCGTCGCGTAGGTAACAGACGGTCTGAGGTGGTTATTCCATATTCCTGATGGTGGAGCTAAATTATGGCAGAAGCCATGGAATGTGAGGATAATCACTGATAGACCTGCGCAATAAAACTCTGACGATTGTGGCATATTCATGCTAAAATTCATAGACTTCTTGAGTAGCATGCATGCAATTGATTTTACACCTGTAAGTATATATTTATTCGTCTACATTAAATCTTGATTGCTCTATCTTTTGTTTTAATATTAGTTCATTCTTTTTCTGTAGGAGGAAATTCCTAACTTTAGAAAGACAATTGCATATGACTGTCTATAGTACAAGAAAGAAGATGATGCTGCTTTTGCAAAGAAATAGGAAGAGATATCAAGTAGATCAATGAAGAAAGCCAAACACTGATTGGGTATTGAATGTTAAATGGATTGGTGTATATAATTTTTCTTCTTATTATTGGTTTGGTGAATGAGATGGGTCGTAATTGTCTGTGATAGTCATAGTTGTCTTGCACTTTGGCTCATGGTTGTAATGTTATATGGGTCGTGGTTGTAAATCACGAGCCTTTGTGGATGACAACCACGATCCATGCAACATGACAACCACGACCCATATAATATGACAACCACGAACCGTAACAACTGACAAACATGATCAACTTTTCACGACAATCACGACCTATAAAACATAATAAACCACGACCCAAATAACATGACAACCACGACCCATATAACATGACAACCACGACCCATATGACATGACAACCATGACCCATACGACATGACAACCACGAACCATAACAACTGACAACCACAATCCATGCATCATGACAACCATGACCCATATAACATGATAACCACGACACCTATATAACTTAGAACCATGACCCATGTAACATGTTAACCACGACCCATATAACATGTCAACCACGACGCAACATTGTCGGGCCAACTAGTTAGGACTTTAACGTGGCCTTTATAACCAACCCTTACCACATGACAATCACGACCCTCACCACGACCATGTATGACATTCTATTGCACCCAAAAATTACATTATATGTGAACTCCGCAAGATGACTAGAAAATCAACAAGTGAACTTTTGTTTAATTACAAGAAATTTGTAGATGATGAAGAAGAAGAATAAGATAAGGAAGAAGAAGATTAGCTGGATGGGAGCTATAGGTGGGCCGATTTAAGGTCTTCAAATCTTTTAGTGGCCTCATCTTTCACTTCCTTTGCCACGTTGCACCTCTTAATCCAGTGCAGCCTTTTCTTGTTAAAGTCCTACTGGTGAGTATAGTGTAGCCTGTTCTTCCTAGCTGCTTCAGATCATGCGGGCAAAGCCCTACACTCAGCACTAAGGGCTGAAAGGCGAGACAGAGCGGAAGAACACCGCTTGATTTCTCTGTCCACCTTGGAGAAATTATCTTCGAGTTGCCGGAGTTCTGAAATGATCTTCAGAATTTCCTATGGAGGCTGTTGATCTTTAGGAAGATCGACAACATCCCTGAGGAAAGGGAAGAGATCACCCATAAAGGAAGAATGTGAGAAGGACTCATTATCTTCTTCGAATATCTCCTCCATTATTTTGATTGAAAGAGCAAAGAAATCTATGAATGCTTAAGGTGTTGCAATAAGGATTCTGGTTCAGATTGACTTGTGAGAGTATTTTGAAACCCAAGTACCACTTTTATAAGTTGGTGAACTAGTGGTTAATGCGATAGGATGCCGTACGACTATTGGTTTTTCGATGTTCAGAATACCACTTTTTGGGATTACGGGGAAGTAGCGAAATGAATCCGATTTCCTGAAAAAGAATGTGGCGCTATTACCATGGTCGAGGTATGAGGTGCACCCACGACCCATATAACATGACAACCACGACCCATATAACATGTCAATCACGACCCATATAACAAGTCAACCACGATCCACGACAACCACGACCTATATAACATGACAACCACGACCCATATAACATTATATAAAAATGTTATTACTATTAGGGCTAAGGCACATAACATAATATCTGCCTGCTCCTAATATTATAACAATGCTATTAATTACATAACAATTACGATCCATTAAGCATGTCATCCATGATCCTTTATTCATGACAATAACGATCCATTGAGCATGTGAACTACGACCCTTTGAACGGAATATGATTGTCATCCACAAAGTGTCATGGTTAATACACATGCATCATATACTTAAATATTAGCATAAATAATTAGACTACAGTCCAGAAGCCCAAAATCCTCTTTATTGTTGACAACCACGACCCATAATAATTGACAACCATGACCTACGTAACATGAAAACCACGACCCATATAATACGACATCAACGACCTATGACCACTGCTAACCACGATGCATATAACACTACAACCACATGCTAAGGGTCGTGGTTTAATATGCTAAGGGTCGTAGTTTTCATTCACATTGGGTAGTGGTTGTCATATGTCATGGGTCGTGGTTGTCATGTTATATGGGTCGTGCTTGTTATCCACAATGGATCGTGGTTGTAAACCACTTACTTTGTCAGTTGTCATGGGTCATGATTGTCATGTTATATGTGTCGTGGATGTCATCCACAGTGGATTGTGGTTGTAAACCACTTACTTTGTCCTTCACATTGGAACGAACATGCATCGACGCCGATTGTGACCTATTCAATTACATCCCAAACATCTGAGTGTTGGCCTATCTTCTCCCTAGGATGTAATTCAAACCTTTTTCAGTCTTTTAGAAGATCTTCTCGTTTCTGAAGGCTTCATATTCTTACATAAAACCTTCACTTCATCTGGAATGTTCCATTGTATCTTGTCAAGCACTGGGTAAACTAACTCTTGCTATGTTTCATCCGATGCAGTCTTCGTAACCTGATGCATTTTATCTAGGAGCTGCCGATATATAATATCATCACTCACAACATCTAACACCCCGTACTTTCCAGTACTCGAGTGTTACCATGTAATCTAACTTAGTATAAATACAAGCCTGGCTTAAGTGCACATTCTCGTTCATTCTAGTCAAAATCTAACCATTGAAAATAGTCCCAATCCATACATCAAGCTATCTATCCATCGATTTCTAAGATGGATCATCATATTGCTAAAGAGACCTATTTTCTTAGGATCCCAACTTCATTGATGGACAAATCTAGCCGAATTATGAATTTATAATTCTGAATCGAGAAATCCACCTTTCACAAAGTTTACAGTGTCTCGTAGGACGATCCATCTTTTGAAAACATAGATCGGATTACCTGGTTTCATATGGTTTCATATCCAACTCTCAAATCACACGTAAACGCCCTTTAAGATCCCAATGGTTATTGAAAGTTAAATGCTAGTCAATCCAATCGCTAGATTGTTTGGATGCCCACTAAACCGTCATTTGGTAACTAGAGGTTCATGTGGCGTGGCCTACTTTGATGCGAAGAAACCTTAATATTTGGGTATGTAGCTAAATGATGCATAATGAGTAGCCCACATCTTACCTATAGGCATGATAATAATAATAATAATAATTAATAAATAAATAAATAACAATGTGTATAGGTAATAACAATGATAATAATAAAGTGAAATAAACAATTATAATAATAAATAATAATAGTAATAAAATTAGTATTAATATTAGTATTTGGACTAGTGATATATTATGAAGATCTTGAACATATACGTGACCCATTAAGACCCTTGTAACCATTGACGTTCAATTTTGAGATGATCCGACCATTAGATTGACAAGAATACACCAATATAACCTAAATTAAATCATAGGGCCCACCTGAGATTTGGATCCGCCTGATTTTTTGTTAAAGGCCCTGGCTGAGACCTCCAAAGCTAATGAACGAAGTGGATTTCATGTAAGCATCACTGTGGACCCCCACACAGGCATTGCATGAGTACAGTTCATGTACACCAGCGGTGCACTGGACTGCATTGCTAGTCAAAGTTGGGCTGACTCGACAATTCCAAACAAAGGAAGGTTCTCCCTCCTTTCTCGTTCCCGCCTGCGGCCGTTTTAAACGGACTCCTTATGTTTGATCTAGATGGGGCTCACATCCACTACGCAGCTCGAAAATCTAACCGTCCATCTGGTGCGGACGGTCCTTCTGACCAAACCCTACATAACCCCACATTTGGGAACATGTGTGCATGCACATGATTCTCGGTGCAAACCAGCCCTACTAACACAAGTTTTTAAAAATGAAAACTTTCCATTTCTTTTGCTGTTGCCAGACAGGTGATCCATGTGAGGATCTCTCCTCCAATCACAGTCCTTCTCCTTGGACGAATCCAAATCATCCACGTGAATTAGGATTCGACTTTAAGGGCACACGCATTCCCAAGCAACATTAGTGGTGATTCGATCATGATGTGATGATTTCTTCCCCTTGAGCTTTCCATTTTCCCATTAGCTTAAGCGATAGTTTTTATTTTAATTTCAATTGGTAATTGATATATTTATCTTATAATACATGTGTTAATTGTTGGAATTGAATCGCTAGATTACATGCTTAATATTTATCCTGTATATTTTCTTATGCTTGCTTATGGAACTTAAACTGGTACATCAGTGGAAAACCCCCACTCATAAATGTACACTCATACTTGGGATGTAACTGATTGATTGTGATCATAATAGACCTTTAACTTAGTAGCTGTTGAATGGTGGTTTAAATTGAATATTGATGTGGGCCTGCCATCCAGGGGTTGCTGGGTCTAAGTGGTTTTTAAGGATGGTCTTTTATTGTATGGTTTTGATAATTGCCCTATGTGGCTTAGTTTTGATATTCGCCCTAGGTGGCTTTGTTTTAGTATTTGCCCTATATGGGTTCGATGTATTATTTTGTGCGACAATGTGATAGTAAGCCCCATGTACTGAAATATGATTGGCCACTAGTTGATGGGCTTCCATTAAACATCCTAAGGTGGTAGCCTCATGAGCCAGGGATGGTGGAATAAGACACTATGCCTAAGCTATCGGCTTATGCTGGGTGATGAAACCCCCCGTAGTGACCTTTGAGCTTTATTAAACTGGCTGATTGTAAATGGAATAATAATGGTTGGGCTAATCATGCATTCATAGTATTTAAGCAATGACGGGTGGATAATTCTGGATGTTGTAGCACGTGCCTAGTAGGATTTAGTTGGGGTATCATTTTGCTAGATCCCAGACCATCGACTATCGACCCACCTTTGATGAGTTTGGCACTACGCATGTACTATGTACTTTCGCTGGTGACCGACCACATTGCATGGGTTTTGTCCAAAAGTCAACTGGATGAGCATCCCCAGTTGATGTGCACTCATGCATCCATGCATCTAATAAGACCGCATCATGTATTGTTTTGTATGCCTTGTTATGTTTTTTTAACTATGCTTATCTAATGTGGTGGTGTGTAATCTTGAGGGGAATTCACACTGAGCTGGCCACTCATTCATCAAATATATAACCATATAGGTAGCACAGGTGGCCCATTTGATATTCATGCTCATATTGATGAGGAGCAGGGTGCAATCATCGAGGATGCATGATTGTATTGCTAAGAGTTGCTACGTGATTTTACAGTTCATGATCTGTTATAATGTATTTTGTTTCACATGCGATGTTATCTCATTTTGTAATTGTAAGTATGGGGACATTGGTTTGTATAAGTTATCATGGGCAGTTGCTCGTAAAATTTTAATGTAAGTGTGAATTTTTCTTTATGTTGTTTTATTCATCTTTCGCTAAATTGCTAACTCTGAAAGAAAAAGAAAAAAATATATATACCTAAATTTGATTATCTTTAAAGGTTAACACTCGGGTTTTTGGAGAACAAGTCATATACTTGGGTTCCGAAAACTCGGGGCATTACAGTTGGTATCAGAGCATAGTTTGGACAAACCAAGCCTTGGGAAAATGAACTTATACAAACTTTGAATGTCTCAAGTTAGGATACTGGAATTAGAAGTTTGAACTTAGATGAATCTCCCTTAGACTTAGAAGAATGAATGAGAATGTAGAAACCCAAACTTAGGTCCCCTTAGAAATTGTTAGAATAACCATTTGAACTCATTTGAACTTTCCCTATACTAGAAGAAATTGAGAATATAGGAACTCAAAATTTTAGGTCCCCTAGAAATTGTTTGGAGGACTGAAGAGCTTAGGAATAAGCTTAGGCCTCTTTGAACATTTTAGGTTTTGTCACTTTAACTTAGGTGAAATTCCCTTATTAGAATAAGAAAAAATTAAAAACATAGAAATTTCAAACTTTAGACTCCCTTGAGAATTTTAAGTTAGACCCTTGGACTTTAAACATATGTGGAAATTCCTTAGAAATGATTAGAATAGCCATTTGGAAATTAGGTGAATTTCCCTTAGAATTAAGGAAGATTAAAAATATAGATACCAGATATTTTAGGTTCCTTAGAGAGTTGTTTGGATAATCCTAGAAGTTACGAACTAAACTTAAGTCCCTTGGAAATTTTAGGCTTGGTCATTTGAACTTAGAATAAAAACTTTGGTCCCCATGTAAATTACCAAAAACTACCATTTAAACTTAGAAATAAAACATAGGGCAGTGGGAGAACAAATGCCCACTATGATGTACATAAGACTAAACAAAGACATTTCCTGTACTTGACTCCCAAAGGAACAATTTCTAGAAATCTAAGATCCGACTCTCTTAAAATTCCATCAGTTAGAAGTAACACCATTACAATCTTCAGCATATGAAATGAATCTGGGCTTCGAAGGAAACTCCTTACCCACCATGTTGCACATTAGATTGAACATAAGAACCCCCTAAGCCTAAGAAATCATCTTAGGAATTGCAACTTGAATCTCCATGATACATCTGCTTAGAAATAATATATTTTCACAAATTCTAGCATGCAAAATTTATTAGAAGTGGAGTTATAGAATTTGGGTAAATTTCTAACCCTAAATTGAGTGTATCAGGATTAGATTTGAGATCCTAGGTGGATTTGGCAAATTTTCAGATATTGTGTTGAGGTAACTTGAGGGCGTAATGGAAGCATGACGCTCATTTGAGCTACTCACATAGATTTCATGCACTCTTATTATAAAGACAGAAGGTTATATAATAGTTCCCAAGAGTCTAGAATAGTCGGGATCACGGATTGATGGAACCATGGTTAAACGAAGTTTACGCAGTTTGGCTCAAGTTCTAAATCCTAGCAAATCTCAACGATCTCGATGCCCTGATCAAGCAAAGGATCGAGACTTACCAAGATTATGAATTGATACCAAAATCCTTTGTTCTACGCAGGTAGATGATCAACGTATCGAGCTCAAACCCACTACGACCATTTATTCGTGTTATCTGGAACAGAGAAAGTAGGCAATTGTATTGTACCTTGGACAACAGGGAACTATCAGTAGAAGTAAAAGAAAATAAAGAGAAAGATAAGATATTATTATTAGTGGTGGCCTAAATGAACTTGTAATCTTAGTAAATGTGATAGGACATTTGATGAAGATAAACATTTAAATAAATCCTTAGTATTGGTTAGTGCTGGAATGGTTACAAATACTTAGTAGAAATTGATTAGCTAGACAAGGAACATAAGGGTGGTGACAAATTAGATAAGCTCTTTAGAAATACAGGTACGAAATAGGGTACATCTTCAGGGTAATTGAACAACCCGTAATATTAATAACCGGGACATACACCAATAAATCTCAAAGGAAAAATTTATATATTTTTCTTTAAGGGGGGTAGATTACGATGACCCTATTCTTATAATCGGTCGTGAGCACTTACGCACACAAGTAACCTAGTGGGAGGACTAGTGAATACGCAGAGGCACCATAAATTAAATGGTCGTTCTCATTCGTAAAAGAAGTGGTGAATTTCGGGGACAAATTCTCTTTAAGGGGGGTAGTTTGTAACACCCCATACTTTCCAGTACTCGAGTGTTACGACGTAATCTAACTTAATATAAGTACAAGCCGAGCTTAAGTGAACGTTCCCGTTCATTCTAGTCTAAATCCAACTGTTGAAAACAGTCCCAATCCATACATCAAGCTATCTATCCGTCGATTTCCAAGATGGATCATCATACCGTTAAAGAGACTTATTTTCTTAGGGTCTCAACTTCATTGATGGACAAATCTAGCCAAATTACGGATTTATAATTCTGAATCGCGGAATCCACCGTTCATCAAGTTTACAATGTCTCGTAGGACGATCCATCTTTTGAAAAGATAGATCGGATTACCTGGTTTCATATCCAACTCTTAAATCACACCTAAACGCCCTTTAAGATCCCAATGGTTATTGAAAGTTAAATGCTGGTCAATCCAATCACTGGATTGTTTGGATGCCCATTAAACTGTCATTTGGTAACTAGAGGTTCATGTAGTGTGGCCCACTTTGATGCGAAGAAACCTTAATATTAGGGTATGTAGCTAAATGATGCACAATGAGTAGCCCACATCTTACCTATAGGCATGATAATAATAATAATAAATAAATAAATAAATAAAAAGATAAATAAATAACAATGTGTATAGGTAATAACAATGATAATAATAATAAAAAAGTGAAATAAACAATGATAATAATAAATAATAAGAGTAATAAAATTAATATTAATATTAGTATTTGGATTAGTGATATATTATGAAGGTCTTGAACATACACGTGACCCATTAAGACCCTTTTAACCGTTGACGTTCAATTTAAAGATGATCTAACCATTAAATTGACAGGAATCCACCAATATAATCCAAATCAAATCGTGGGGCCCACCTGAGATTTGGATCCGCTTGATTTTTGGTCAGAGGCCTTGGGTGGGACCTCTAAAACTAATGAACGGAGTGGATTTCATGTAAGCATCACAAGGGACCCCCACACAGGCATTGCACAAGTACAGTTCATGTGCACCAATGTTGCACTTGACTACATTGCCAGTCAAAGTCGGGCTGACCCGACAATTCCAAACGAAGGTTTCTCCCTCCTTTCTTGTTCCCGCCTACAACCGTTTAAAATGGACTGCTTATGTTTGATCTAGACGGGGCCCACATCCACTACACAACTCGAAAATCCAAATCGTCCATCTGGTGCGAACCATCCTTCTGAGTAAACCCTACATAACCCCATGCTTGGGAACACGTGTGCATGCACACGATTCTCGGTGCAAACTGGCCCTACAAACACACGTTTCTAAAAACAAAAACTTTTCGTTTCTCTTACTGTTTCCAAATAGACGATCCATGTGAGGATCTCTCCTCCAATCATAGTCTTTCTCCTTGGACGAATCCAAATCATCCACATGGATTAGGGTTCCATAAAGAAACCGATGTTAGGGCCTCCTTTCCATCGGATGTTTTCAAGAAAACCGGATAGCGGAATTTGATCCTGGCCTTCTAGTCTCATCCGACAGCCCTGAGGGAGTTCAAGGCTCGATTTAAGTCCAAAGGATGGAGTTGCAACGGGTCTCTCTCCCACGCCCTTATTGAAAAGGCCTAGCTATATGTCCTAGGGGGGGGGTGAATAGGACAATGCCAAATAAAACTTATAACAACGGAATTAAAAAGAATATGATAGCCAAAATAAATCACAATGCAGGACAGTAAAACAACCTCAAAATTCAAATCTTGAGAGGTTGATACAAATGTTGTTCTAAGGACAACCTTACACCAAAAACTAGAGTTTATGGTAGGACAACCTTATTTCTAGAAAGATCTTTGTATCAAATCTCAAACGAAAGAGGAATACAGAAATAAACACAAACTGAACTGAAATAAATTATAATCACAAATGTATTGTTCTAGGGACAGCCATACACCATAAAAATGGCAGGACAACCTTGCTGGAACAACTTTAAAGGAAATTGAATATCAAGCTGATAAAGGAATAGTAGAAAATAAATTCTAAACTATTATAAAATTCCCACAATGCTTGAATTAAATGATTACAACGTTCACCACCATACATACATCCCACAAATGAATAATTAAAGATTAGAAGTATAAATCATTCAACCACAACACAAGGGATTATAGTGGTTCGCCTGTGTGTTCACCAACTGTTAAACAACAGCCACACAGAATGCTACTCCACTCCTAATATCCTCACACAGGGGATATTAACGTTCACTAACAAAATAGGTTTTCACGGGTTCACCCAAAACCTTTAAAATTGTGTCTTTGTCTGTGGGCTTACACAATTAAAAAACCCCACTTCTGAGTTTTCCTAGCTCTCCTCAGATAACCAATACAACAAGATTTTTCTGTAAAATCTTGAAAGAAACCAAAACAGAAAGGAATTTACAATTAAATGTAAAATACTTGATTATCTCCTTCGTTGTAGCAACCCGGTAGAACCAAGTCAGAGTAGATGATTGAATGTCCAAGTTCAATGTCCAGTACTCAATTACAATGGTTCTAGTTCTAATAGATTTTAAATTAAACCAAATAGGGCTTGCCTTAATTGATTTTGATTCCAAAGAAAGGGAATAACAATTCCTCTTATCAAATTAGATTGGAATAGCCGAAACAAAATCAATTAAATAAAGCTAAAGAAAGAGAATATTAAATAAGCACACTTAGCTTAGATGGAGCACAGAATTATCTCTCAGAAGTTCGACGAAGATTGGCTTGAATGGATTAATTAATTCAATGAATTCTTCTGAGATTCGTGCTCTATTTATAGGTGAGCAGATCTCGTCTTCGACTGGTCTAGGGAGCTCTTCGACTAGTCGAAGAATTAACAGATATTTGAAAAATTGGGCGCGATAAGCTTTGACCGTTTTACGACTGGTTGAAGGTCTCCTTCGACTGGTCGTAGGTCACCTTCGACTGGTCGAAGATGCAGTCGACACTGTTCCTTCGACTGGTCGAACAAATTCCTGGACTAGTTGAAGCCTAACAGAAAATATCCGAATTTTGTAACAAACTCACGACTGATCGAGGAATTTCTTAGACTGGTCGAAGCAAAACTAAGACTAGTTGAAAAAGGCCTAGGACTAGTCAAGGAACAGACCAAACTCATGTAAAATAAACATCCGACTTATGTATCCAAAGTGACCTACTCCTAAGGTCAACCTAAGGTCAGTCAAACCTCAAACATGAAGTAAGGACATTGAAACATTAGGAACAAGTGACCTTGAAGTTTAAGCTTTGAAGTCTTGATGTAGTTTAATCTTGAAATCTTGATGTAGTTCAATCTTGAAAGTGTCTTGAGTTCTTTACGAACTGCCTTGTACTCTTCTTGAAGTCTTGTATTCTTGAGTCATGTCTTGTGAGTAGTTCTTGCAGTCAAGGTTGATCTTTTTACTTGTGAGCTTTGCTTGTTGTGAGCTTTGCTTGTTCATGAATGTTGATCTTTAAGAGAGCTTCACTTATGCAAGTTATATAACAGTGATTTTGGCACCACAAATTTGACAACAGACAGGGATAGAAACTATAGCACTTACACTTATCGCAACTCAAAAACCGGTGTTTTCTTCCTTCTTTCTAACCCACCACCCAAACGGATGTAGATCTTCAAAACATTTGATCTACAAGCTCCATGACATCCATACAAACCCTCCCATGCTGTCGGAACGAAGAAAGAAGTAATGAGAGAGAGTCTGCCATTAACAACACTCTTCTTCTCCACCGCAGGACGTCGACCGAGTCAAGTCTGTTCAGGTGCAGATGGCTTGGGTTTGTGTCTGGCCTCGTCTAGACCTTGCTAGACATATTCAGGAGGAGAAGAAAGGAAGAAATGTGGACGATGGGTTGCACTCATGTTGAGTGCAATGAGATGCCGCACCGAGTCACGGCCTGGCTCGCTGTTGAGACGAGGTTGTGAGTCGAGTTTGCTCGAGTCCAGATCCTCTTAGACGTCTCAACAACAAGAAGAAGAAGATAGAAGAAGAAGGAGAAAGGGAGTTGTAACGTCTCGAAAAAATCCGTACAAAGACCCGAGTACCTCCTCAGGTAGAAATCCCTAAGGACCGAATTCTGTATAAATTAGATGAAAATTAATTAAGTACTAAACTAAATAATCAATGGAATTAACTTAAACCACTATCTATATGAACTGCAAGATCCAAAACCATTAAAATCGCTAACTCAACATTACTTAAAAACCTAGGAGCAATCTCAAAACCCCGTTGCTCTCGGGAGCACATTGAAACTCTATATCGTACCTGGACCGCGCGTCGAAAGTCTGATGACCGCAAAACTATAAGGTTATGACCACCTTATTGGGCTTGACAACATCGCGGGAATTGAGCCCAAATAGTATCCAGAAATGTACAATTTGAGCCTTGAGCGAAGTGTGTGAGAAACGCGAATATCTTTAGAAAATGAAACAAAACTTAAGTGAATTGGGCCTTTTGCATGCTGACGAAATTGAAGGTTTTAGACTGTTAGTTTCTAACCAAACTATACCTTTGGATCAGGGAAATTTTCCTACACATATTGGTATACTTGTGGCCCTAATCGAGTGACAACGACCATTGAACTGATATGGGTCCTCCACGGTTGATCGGCCTATCCAAATACGTTGAAATCACATCCTGGCCTAGATCCATTTTCAGGGAACTTACTCTGTGACATAGACAGGTAATGGACCTCCAAATGTGCCCCATTCGTCAAAAACAGTCACCCTTTTGGCTATAACCCAAGTATACCATGGCCCTGGGGCCATTTACATCACTTCTGAGCCTATATAAGGCCCTTAAACCACCTCACCCCTCTCTCATACAAATTCGCTCAAACCCTAGGTAAGAGAAGATAGAAAAGAGGAGAAAAGAGAGGAGAAGAGTGAGAGGTTGGGAGATCGTGGCGGTGTTTCTCTCCCACGACTACATGCACTAGATCCCCTCTTTGTTACGTTACACGACCTATTTCGACTTCGATTTGGGTAAGGAATCCTAACTATAATCTCATTTTAGGAATCCAAATAGAGGGATCTACGAAATAGCTAACCTATTTCATTGCTTAGGTGTCCAACGTTCGGTTTACGGGAATATAGTGTTCGAACCAAGTTCGAAACGAGCAATCTGATGAAAGGTGCGGACTATAAACATTTATGTTATGGTTTTCAAGGCTTTCAATGTCATCAATGATTTATGTCTGGCTGGATTGCTGCCATATGATCTTAGTTACGATGTATTCGATAAATTATACATGTGTGTGAGCTATGTGAATCAATATGTATTCCATGTGTTTGTTGAAATGTTTGAATGAAATTGTAATTATGATTTGTGATTGCCATGACTATTAATCTAGAATACATGTTTGTTGTATGTATGACAACTCCTTTGTGAAAGGATTTGTCATAATATATGCTATAACTAATTTATTTCATGTATGTAGAAATATGTAGTCTAAGTGTTTGATAAAATGTCTGAATGAGAATTTGCTTGATGAATTGTAGTTAATGAGGGTGTTGACATAGGATTCTCAACTACCTTATTAATATTTATAGTTTCCTTCATGTAATCTAAATTGCTACTACATGCTCAATGTGTTTGTTAAAATGTTCAAATGGGATTTATATTTGAATTGTTTGTTAAATGTTGTTTTGACTATCACATGTGAATACTTATTATATTTGAGTATGATTGGGACTAATACGTGGTCTAGGCAATCGGTAACGATTCCCGATTGAGTGGCCGAACTAGTCTCGCCACATTGGATAAGTTCGATAAATCCGAGTCGTACGGTGACTGTCGATAGTAGTTAGGCCACGTGGAGTGCTTATGCGCTCCAGGTCGATTAATTCAGCGCTCGTACCAATTGAACTTGTCAAATAACTCGATTAGCCTATCATGTGTTTACCATGTATGGACAATACTACTTGAATCTAAGGTACCACTTACCAATTGTAAGTGTTATGGTTTCTAGCTCTTATATTGTTAAATTTTGTAGTGCCAAAACCTCTCTTGAATTTGTGTCTTGTGTAGAACTTATACATAATGAAGACTGTGCATCACTCAAGAACAAAGATCTTTACTACAAGAAATGCAAGTTTACATGGTCATGTTCAAGTACAACAACAAGTGTGAGTTCAATGTTTCAAGATTCATAGATCAAGCTCCAAGTCAAGACAACGTCTTTTACTTTGAACCTCAAGCTCAAGACTCAAAAGGTTTCAAGTTCAAGCTTCTTAAAGTTACAAATTCAAGATATAAATTGAAGCTTCAAAACTTCAAGCTTCATCATGTAATGATCACAAGCTTCGTGAACTTCAAAGATCAACTATCAACCAAAGAAAAAGAAGTTTCAATGTTCATACATCATGGATAAGGTATGAATGACCTTAGATTGACCTTAGGGTAGGTCATTTTAAATACATAATTCAATTAGATCATTTTATAAGTGAATAGACTGTTTCTCAACTAGTCCTGGACTCTGTTCGACTAGGCCTAGCACTAGCTCGACCAGTCCTAGAAATTCCACGACCAGTCCTAAGTTTGTTGCAAATTTTTAAAATTTTTTGTTAAGCCACTGCCAGTCCTGGAGACTGCTCGACCGGTCATATGAACAGTGCTTGACTTGTTCTCGACCAGTCCTGCAACCATGACTCAAAGTCCTGTAACTAAATCTAGTTCCAAACGACTAGTTGTGGAGGTCCCTCGACCAGTGGTGAAGGTCCTACGACCAGTCGTGGAACGGCTTTATTCGATCGCGCTCAAAATTTTAAAAATCTGTTGGTCCTACGACCAGTCATAGTATCCACAGGACCAGTCGTGAACTCGATTTCTTCACCTATAAATAGAGCACGAATTTCAGAGTTTTTTAATTCAATTCAAAACTAATTCAATTCGTCACTCTAAGAGATAAGTTAGTGCTCTTTTTAAGTTATATTGTGATCATTTAATATTCTCTTAATTTAGCTTTATTATATTTGATTTTGTATTCTTTATTCCAATCATATTTGAAGAAGGGATTGAGATTGCCCTTTTCTTGGAATCAAAATCAAATAGAGCTAGCCTAACTTGATTTAATTTAAAATCAATTTAGAACCTAGAACCATTTCATATGTGAGTATTGGACATTGAACTTCTACGTTGAAATTTTACTCCAAATTGGTTCTTCCGGGCTGCATCAAAAAGGAGAATATCCAGGTATTTTACATTATTGTAAATTTCTGTTTTGGTTTTTGAGATTGTGCTAGAAAATTCTCTGTTTTGGTTTGTCTGAGGTGATCCAGAAATCTCAGAACGTGGGGTTTTTGAATTGTGTAAGCCCACTTGAAAGACACAATAGTGAGGGTTTTAGGTGAACCTGGAAAAACCTATTTTCATAGTGAACGCTAATATCCACTGTGTGAGGATATTAGGAGTGGAGTAGTTTTGTAGCTGTTTTTCTAAACAGTTGGTGTACACACAAGCGAACCACTATAATTGTTTATGTCTTGTGGTTTGATTGTTTATTTATTTGTATGAATAATTGTAGTTTCCCTTTTTACATTTGTGGAGAATATTGTAATCCTTATGTGGATGTATGGGAATGTTGTAATAGCTTAGATTTTCCTTCTTGCTATTTATTTCTTTATTCCTCTATAACGGTTTGAGTTTTTGATACACAAACCGTTCTAATAAGGTTGTCCTGCCATAAACCCTTGGTTTTTATGGTGTAAGGTTGTCCTTAAAACAACATTTGTATCAACCTCTTAATACTCGTTCTTTTAAGGTTGTCTTTAAATTCAGAAATTCAGCATTATGGGATTGTCTATTGTTATCTGTATTTAATTTATTTAAATTCCACTGTTATTTTTTAAATTTGGCATAGTCCTATTCACCCCCCCTCTAGGACATATAGTTCAGCCTTTTCAAGTGGTATCAGAGCCTAATAGCTCGCTTTTAATTATTCTTTTTGGATTTATTTCCTGAGCTAATCGATCTGAGCTATTTGAGATGTCGAATTTTGATATCCTTTCAGTCACTAGGCCTCCACCTTTTGATGGCTCCAATTATGCCTATTGGAAAGTCAAAATGAGGATTTTCTTAAAATCCATGGATTAGTGCGTGTGGCAAGCCACAGTGACTGAATGGACCCCTCCTACCACTGAAGTAACCGGTATCGATGGATCTAAATTTATGAAAATCTCACCTTATTTTTCTTGGACCACACTTCAGAAAAGTGGGAGTAGTGCCAATGCAAAAGCACTAAATGCAATCACTTG
This sequence comes from Magnolia officinalis, assembly GCA_021015155.1. NCBI lineage: Eukaryota > Viridiplantae > Streptophyta > Magnoliopsida > Magnoliales > Magnoliaceae > Magnolia > Magnolia officinalis. The sequence goes on from JAJHSJ010000007.1 coordinate 28,673,682, forward strand.
CACACTATCACCAGATGAATTCAAAAGAATTATATCATGTGATACTACAAAGCAAGCCTGAGATATTTTAGAAATGACACACGAGGGAACAACAATCGTCAAGAAATCTAAAGTCCAAATCCTCACAACCAAATTCGAGGAAATACGTATGGAGGAAAGTGAAACTTTCATGGACTTTTATACTAGATTGAATGACATTGTCAACTCTATGTGGGGTCTCGATGATAAAATCCCAGAAAGTAAAGTCTGTGCAAAGATACTACGCTCACTACCTGAACGGTTCAATTCAAAGGTGACCGCGATCCAGGAACTTCGTGATATAGACAATATGAGGGTAGAAGAATTGGTTGGGTCTTTACAAACCTATGAGTTGAATTTTAAAGCTCCTAAAGGTAAATCAATTGCCCTTAAATCTTCTAAATGTTTTTCTTAAGAAAATTGTAGTAAAAAAGAGGGTTGATTTTCAAAAATCAAATGATAAGAAAAGAACTAAAACTAAAACTTGAAAATCTTTAAAAAATAGTCAATGTTACAACTGCCATGAAAATGGACATTTAGTGAACAAGTGTCCTAAAAAGGACAAACCGAAAAAGAAAGGAATGTTGGCTACTTGGGATGAATCTTCTGGCTCTGAAGCCTCTTCTGAATCAGAAGATTCTGAAACTGAGTTGGGCAATGATGTCAGAGCCCTTATGACTCTAGCTAAGTTCACTTTTTCAGATCATGATGATTCAACTAGTGAAGAAAATCTGAATAGTGACCATTGAAAATGAACAAGATCTTCAAGATGCTTATAATGCCCTATACAAGGAGAGTTATAAAATTGCCGTAAAACTAAAACTTCAAAAAGAAAAGTTTTCGAAACTTAAAGACCATTTCGATACTCTTGTTTTAGAAAAATCCCACATTTCAGATTGTTTTGAAAAGACTAAATGCGATTTAAATTTCAAAACCTCCCTTATGGAAAATCTTAAATCTGAAAATGAAAAACTAAAACTTGAAGTCTCTTCAATTTTGAGTTTAAAAGACACATGGAGGTATGCCCAAGGTGATCCTAAGTTAGAAAAACTATTATCCGAATCCCGAAAATGTGGTGATCGATCTGGTTTGGGATTCGACAAAAATATTCCTCCCAAACATAAGAATACTCCTCCTAAGTTTGTGAAAGGAGAGTCTTCAAACTCAAAAGGGAAAAGTCTAAATCATTTTTTTTTAAATGCTAAAACTTTTCAATCCTTAAAACCTAAAAGCAACCATATCAACCATAAAATCAGAATCGTAACCCTTTAGTTGAAAAAATTGTTGATTTACTTAAGGAGCTCTTAAAATCTAACTCAATGGGTCGGTCTTATAACAACTACAAACATAAAAAGATCAACTATACTCCTAAACCAAAACTGTAATGAAATGGATTCCTAAGGTTACTTGCTTGGTTGCCCACATGACTTTCAATGCTTCAAGCCATTCAAAGTGGTACCTAGACAGTGGATGCTCCAGGCACATGATTGGTGATAAAGGTCTGTTCACTAATCTTAAAGACATGAATGATGGTTCAGTCACATTTGGTGATGGTAGCAACTGCAGGATTATTGGCCAAGGTACGATTCAACTTTCTAACCTCCCTTTATTTGAGAGTGTTTTATATGTAGAAGGTTTAAAACATAACTTATTAAGCATTTCTCAAATATGCGATAAAAATCATAGCATAAAATTTTCTAACCTAAGGTGTGAAATTTTAAATAAAAATGGTTCAGTAATATTAACTGGTCGTAGAACTTTTGAAAACTACTATATTGTAAGTGACTCTAACTCATCTAATTTGTCGTGTTACATGGTCCATACCGATGAGACCGAGTTATGACATAAATGCCTTGTACATGTACACTACTGTAACTTGTATAGATTGAGTAAAAGAGAGTTAGTAAGAGGCTTACCCAAAATAAAAAAGTAGATAAAATATGTGGCAAATGCCAGATTGGCAAGCAAACTAGAAGTTCTCACAAAAAAGTGGACTCCAATGCCACATCTAAACCGCTCGAACTCCTCCATATGGATCTTATTGGACCTACTAGAATAGAGAGTCGAGGTGACAAAAAGTATATTCTGGTAATCGTTGATGACTTTACCAGATATACTTGGGTAGTCTTCTTAAGAGACAAATCAGAAACTCTCGATGAAGTTAAAAGGGTACTTAGACGTATCCAAACTGAAAAAGAGACTCAAGTCTGTAAGATCCATAGCGATCATGGATCATAATTTGAGAATAGCGATTTTGAGAAGTTTTGTAATGACCAAGAAATATCACATAAATTCTCTGCACCCAAAACACCATAACAAAATGGTATACTAGAAAGAAAAAATAGAGTGCTTCAAGAAATGGCTAATGTAATGTTAAATAGTATGAAGCTCCCTAAAAATTTTTAGGCCGAAGCCGTAAATACTGCATGTTCTATAATTAATTGTGTTGTTGAGGCATAAAAATGAGAAAGGATTGAAGAAAGAAAGATTGGAAAGTAAGACAATAGAAAGAAAAAGAAAGAAGAAAGAAAAGTGTCTTTGAGGTGGATTGCGCGGGTCCACACAAATGATATCTGTTGCGTAGGTCTGCGCAACCCAAAGATCAGTTGTGCGGTTGCGCGCAACTGGTTTCAAGAAATGATTTCCTTGAATGGTTAAAATTGATACAAGGTGGGTCCCATGGCACCAAGATGGAGGTGCCACACATGCGAGAGCCTATAAATACCCCCTCCCCTCCTTCATTTGGACGAATTGAAGATTTTGAAGGGGAAGCAGAGCAAGGAGGGAGACTGAAGGTGAGGAAGAGAAGGCTCCGGTGGTTTGCGTGGACCAGCGCAAACCATATCGTTTGCGCGGGTCCATGCAACCAGATTGCTCTGCAGTCTGTAAAGCTAAGGAGCCGTTATGCTGCTGAAATGGCCAAGTCTCCAGATTTCTTCTATTCAGGCTTCAAGAGGAGGAATCAGTAAAAGAGATCTATGTCACATTCCTCTTGAAGATATGATCCAATCGCAAGTCGAAGTGCTGGCGAATTTGATACTTGACTTGGATATTCAAACTTTTTTAATTCCTATATTCTAAATAATCTATCTTAAAATCAAGGATGTTTAAGGATGTAAATGAACTCGGGACTAATAAAATATGATGATTGTTCTTAATACTCTCTCTCTCTCTCTTATGTTTGAATAAGATAATATCTCAAATCGAATGCATTTGTTTCTTTCTTGAAACAAAATGGCGACCCTGCTGGGGACTTCTATCTTATTTAACAGTAACATTGAGATAGTTAAGAGTTTTCATCATAGTTTGGCGTCTTTCTAATGCCAAAATGGTGACTCTTAGTGGGAACATCCTCCCCTTCATCTCTAAGATAGATTATTCAATTCTTCAAACACTAACTATGGTCATGTTTTATGTTCGAAGGTTTCTGAATCCAACTAGAAATTACAACCAATGGAAATTTCTGCAAGAAAAGTGAGCTTCCGTTTCACTCCAACCGGATTCATGATAGAATACACACCGAACCGACCTCTGGAATACGTGACTCAACTTCCTACAAGCAAAAACAACCTAACTCGAGCAACAACCAGGGTTGTATCTGCTTCGCTTGAATCGCTTGAAGGAGATAAAGGCTAGACTGTCACAATGTCTCACAGGATGAGAGCACAAAATGCAAGAAGCCCTAGGATGAATCTGCATTCGCCAAGAGTTAGAGGGCCGATAACTTGTAATGCAGCTAGGAAGAATCCTGACCTCGCTCCTCCTGCGATATATCCCGAGCGAGTAGTTCCGCAGTTAGCATCACGTGACTTCCCGACCTTGATTGCCCCAGGAGTCAAATGGATGAGAAAACATAGAGGTAAAACATTAATGGTAAGCTCACCCGTATCCGTATCGCCCCAGACAAGTTCACCAATGTATGTATCACCTTGATCAATCAACGACAGTGGAAGCGTAGAGAAGTCGAATGAAACTCCATCCTCTCCTCTCTTCGTAAGTCCTACTACATCGACATATTCCCGCCCCACTCCAGCCACGGCTTCGTCAAAGAGTGGAGAAGCTGCAATACATATGGCCGAGACAAATTAAGACAATATGCCCACTACAGAGGATCACATGAACAAGTTGGCAGAAGCATAAAGAACACTAATGGAAGAGTATAGAAATCTCAGAGAAGCCTTAGCAACTCATGTGCATAATGTAGCCCAGATAGCGGCTCCTCCGATGATGGACAAGAAAACCAGCCTGAAAGTTCTCAACCACAGGGGACAGGATCACGAGGGTTTGTTCCAGCTGCGAGAACCGTAACACAAGACCAAGTGATACAAGTCATTGAAGAAGCTGTCAGAGTAGAAAGAGAACGTGAAAATACTGGCCGTTTCAGATACCAGACGCCGTATCCAAGAGAGGTAGAAGATATCCCGTTTCTAGCCAACATCAAGCATTCGGATTTTCAGAAGTTTAATGGGGAGGGATCGCCAGAAGAACACTTAATGCAATTCATTACTAGCATGGGGAATTTTTCTACGATACCGCAGTATTGCTTGCGATTGTTCGGGTCATCACTGACACACAAAGCATTCCGATGGTATTCTAGCTTGGCCCTAGGGTCGATATGTACTTGGGAACAAATGTAGGATGCCTTTATGCCAAACTTCTTCTCTTCGGAGCATGATTTTAGTATTACGGAATTGGCTTCCATACGACAGAGAGAAGGAGAACTGGTAGAAAAGTTTATAAATAGATGGAAGACATTGGGAGCCTCGTGTAGGCAGTTGCTAGAAGAAAGGGAATAGGTCAAGATGTGTCTGAACTCTATGAAAATGGGAATCGCATTTGGACTCACCAGCGCCGACATCAGAACTTTTCGTGACCTGGCCACTAAGGCTCATGCTTTGGAATTGATGAGTCGTAAGATGCCAGCATTTCACCATGAGATAGCTAGGAGAGCACTCAACAGGATGTCCGTAAATACCGTCGATCGTGACAAGAGAAGCAAAGATACAAGGGACTCCAGGGTAAAGAGGCCGGAATGAAAAGAAGAATGGAACCAATCAAGAAACAGATACAGTGGAAAGAGGCTTATGATGCTCAATTCTCATGAGGGATTCACGTTCGACAGGGAAGATGTCATTCTTATATTGAGCCAACTACTAAAAGCCAGCACGATAGAATTACCAGAACCCAAACGCCCTGAAGATGTGATAAGAACAGGAGAGATATTTTTTTTCGCTATCATCACTTGGTAGGGCATCTAACGGAGAAATATTATACATTGAAATGTATAATACAATGAATGATAGACGGGCGAAATAGTAATTGACAAAGAAAAAGAGAGGGGTCGATGGTGACGGTGAATATGTTTACAATCTGGGGAAAGGCCTGAGAAGTGAAAGAGAAAGAGGATTGTGAAGCAACGAAGAAGGTAGCAGTGATTACGTTGCGATCGGGAAAGAAGACAACAAGTCCTGTGAAGCAGAAAATAGGGATTACATGGAAAGAGGCCGTTGAAAGGCAAAACGATGACGGGAAAGAAAAGAAGAGTGAGATAGCAAAGGTGACTTATGATGTAGTAAGTCATTTGAACGGTATACTGGCTTAGTTAAGCGTCTATGATGCGGTTAAGTTGTTAGAAGAATTTCGGCAGATCTTGGTCCAAGCGTTGTCCAATCATGATGTCAGAGAAACTTTACTGGCAGAGTTGGAACACGAAGAGCACGATGAGCAAGAAAATTGCTTACCAGTTGTTTCCTTCTCCGATGACGATTTGATCTACGAAGCAGAGCATAACAGGCCGCTAATGATAGAAGGTCATATCCGTGGAAAGAAGGTTAAGCAGATTATGATAGATAATGGGTCTACGGTGAACCTCTTGCCATTCTCAATGTTGAGTAAACTGGGTTATCGTCATTCAGATCTATGCCCTAGTGGAATGATGATACAGGGCTTCAATCAGGATGGGCAGCGTGCACTTGGTAAAATTACAGTAACGTTGGAAATAGGAGAGCTGACTACTGATGTCATGTGCCACGTTATAAACGTTGTGAGTACATACAATCTTCTCCTAGGAAGGCCATGGATTCATCAGTACAACATTGTACCCTCTACACTGCATCAATGCTTCAAATACTATAAGGATGAGCCAATGCAAAGCCATGTACAGAGGCCAAGTCCTTCTTTACCGATGCCAATTACTATAAAGTGTTCGCTAAAGAAGAAAGAAAGAATGATGAAAGTAAAGGCTTAAAGGACATTCAAGTGAATATGATTAAAGAAGAAACCGAGAAGACTAAATCATCGAGGACTGTCGAAGCCAAGAAGAAATTATATTTTATGCCGAAACATCTGAGACAACCAGGACAACTGCCACTAACCCTGTTGTCGCTCGAGCAGTTGAAAATTTTGTAGTCCAATTATACAGTGCCACTACCATATGTTGAAATAAATAAGCCATTTCCAGCCACTCCAGGAAGATTTTAGGTCAAGGCTAGCGCAAAGTACTTGAAAATAATAGAATTTTACAGCGCAGTATAAGCAAAGGCAGGAGAAGAGATCGAGAATAATGTGTACCGCGGTAGGCTGACGCCGCAAGATCTTAGAAAATATAGTCCGGCAAGCAAGAAAATCATGAGAAAAATGGGTTTTGATTACGAAGAACCCACCGGTCTGAATCATGTGAGAGGAATTCAAATCCCTATTGGGGTTGGTCAGGAGAAGCGAAAGAAATTTCAAGGACAGGGGGCAGGGTCATCAGTGAACATGGTTATAGTCGCGCAGTCATTGGAAGAGGATCCCAAGACAATCGAGCATCCTGAGATAGTTCCAAACTAGATAGAAGACGAGGGGCAATTGATAATAGACAGTTTGCGAGAGATAAATTTAGGTACAGAAGAAGAATCGAGGAACACATTTATCAGCGCCGATCTTTCTGAACAAGAGTCTGAGGAATATGTTCAACTTCTCAAAGAAAATAAAGACGTCTTCGGTTGGACATATGCAGAGATGCCTAGTTTGGAGCCTTCCATAGCAATGCACAGATTGAATATTTCTAAAGAGAAAAGGCCGGAGTAGCGTCGCTCAGGGTAATAATACATCAATCCATAACAAATGATGAAAATGCAAAATAAGGCTGAAAGAACTGGATTTGTTAGACGAGAAACGTCTGGCAGCCCAACAGTGACTGCAATCGTATCAGGCAAGGATATCAACTGCCTTTGATAAATGAGTCAAATATCGATCTTTCAGAAAAGGGGATATGGTGTTGATGTTAAAAAGACCTATAGTGGTCATCTGCCGAACAGGGGGCAAATTCGAGGCTAAATGGGATGGGCCATACATAATAAAAGAAGTATACTCCAATGGTGCATACAGAGTCGTGGATCAAGATGGACAAGGTATCAGTATACCGGTCAATGCTCACTTCATCAAAAGATACCCTCCCGAAGATGCTACTATTTTGATCCAAAATATTATCAGAATAATGATTCTATATCAAAAGGGGACAAGAATAAACAAGACTACAACTATGTACCGTCAAATGAATGAATAAAGAAGAAATTCGCGAGCATATCAAGACTGTGTATCAATAAGCATTGCTAAAGGAAAGTGAACATCATCATCATCAACCGAGCTCTGCAAAATTCTGTTGAAATTGGTGTGAGACCCGACCCGAGTTAGCATGTGTGCATGTGTGTATGTGAGTATGCATATCGTTCATTTTGGTCTCGCAGTCCTACCGGTCAAATTTCGGCAACCCTCGACCCTCGGATTGTGTTTGCGATCATCCTTGGGTCCGATCACATAGACCCAGCCCGGATCAACCCAAGTTTAGTACCATAGCGACCGCATCGTTGTGGCTATTCCATCGCCACGTCTCGTGCGACAATCCAAGTTGTAGATCATGAGTTGTGGGCTGCGCTCATTCTAGGCCGATGATGTGTGATTTGGTGGGACCCACCCTAGCATTGCACATTTCTCCTTGATTGATGACATCATCTTATGCATAGCTTTCTAAAAAGGCTACTCTATGACCTACCCTATAGCCTCCCTAGACTAGGCATGGGTTACTTTTCCCATGACCATGATTACTTTTATCTTCTCTAGACCATCATTGCTAGCCTCTTTTAGAGAAACTAATCATTTCTCTTGGTTACATCTCCCTAGCAAATCTCATTTTCCTCTCATTTTCTCATCTCTTCTCCTTCCTCGAGCCCAAACCGTCCCCACCCTCTCTCTTTCTCTAGCTCTCCTTCTCTCTAATCCCCTCCAATCTAACCATTCCCAACTCATTTCCACCATAGGAAGCTTTTCCTTGGAGCTAAAGGATTATTGTGGTGTAGGATTGAAGATACATCTTAAGATGGGTGTTCCTTAGATGGAAATTTCTGGTTTCTTTGATTCCAAGGATGTTCTTTCCATTCCTTTCATTTTGAAGCTTGTGGGGCCCATCAAATGATGGTGGTGGCCCCCATGTCTTCATGGATGTGGCTCATAGCCCATCCTTTGTGCATGTATGGTCCATGCAAGGGGCCATTCTCCATGGACCCCCCCACATAGTTTTCTTTACTTGATCAAGGATCCTTCGGTCATCTAGACCCTTGATCCTTGGTGGAGATGGCATCTCCACCATAGATCTTGAGTAGGACGAGTTATGCTCATATGGAACCATGTAAATCATGATATAGTGGACGATTGTGATTGTGTGATGAGGGGAAGGGCCTCAATGTGGCAGAGATTCTTCCCTTATGGCCGGATTCTTTAATTTTCCTTGTTTATATCTCTGAAGTCAAGATATGTGTGGCCCACCTTTCAACCTGGAACCATCCAGACCGTCCAAAGAGGGAGAACGTCCTTGACAGTCCACCCTTGGATGTTGGGGCCCTAAATGTACCTAAAAAGGATACATGCAAATGGTATTTGTTGATGGAAATTGTCTGGATATTTGTGGGGCCCACTGGGGTGGTCCATACTACAATTTTCATGGATTGATTTCCTCTTTTTATAGTGATTATAATTATTTTAATTCAGTATTATGTTGTTGTCCAGAAGCTATCTGGATAGATTTTTGAGCTGTCTTGAGCTCAGTTTTAGGGATGATTGGTGGGGTGTTTGGTCCCATTTGATATATGTCTCTTGAAGGTGGGGACCCCACCTAGATGTCCCCAAAATTTCACCCTCATCCGTCCCTGTTTGATCACCCAAAAGGGGTGGGCCAAGAAGGTTGGACGGTCCAGATTTTTCTGGACTGTCCAACCATTCTGCTGCTGTAAAAACATAAATATCAGCTTATTTTTTGAAGTAATGGGCCACCTTTGTGGACCCCACCTTGTTGTATACTTGTGTAGGGATGTTGGTCCTACATTTTCTTAAAATTTGGTAGACCTGGGCCCACTCTAATAGGGTGCACAAATCAGGGGCAGCAACATTGTTTCAGCAGCAAATTTTTTTTTTTTTTTCAAAAATACCTTGCTATCCATAAAGTGTAGGAGTTAAATAAAATACTTTTACTATCCCAAAAATTCTAAACTTTTGCAGAGAGGTGTATCACCCATGGTAGTAACTACCTGCAAAATTTTAGAGCCAATGGACCCCATTTGGGCGTCCAAAAGGGTGGGCCAATATACTGGGCTGCCAGAAATTTCTGCTGTGTAGTCCAGCAGCATAGTTCCATAAAAATAAAATTTTTAAAAATATTTTCTCAGAAGGTGGGCTATATTTCTGGGTCTTACCTTATTGTAGGATTGATGAGTAAACTTGGGTCTAAATTTTAGAAATTTTGGAGGCCCAGAACCTACCCATTTGGATGGCCCAAATTCAGATCAGTTATTTCCAGCAACATTCCACCCTGGACACATTGTAACTCCTGAATTTATTAAAATACTTATGAGTATCTAAAAATTATGAAAATTTACAGGGAGGTTATAAACCCATGTTGGGACCCATCTATAAAATTTTGAGACCAATGGACACCTGTACACACCCTGACTGAGGCCGGACTGGCCCACCACGTTGGGATGTCCAGGTCAGTCTGATTTTTTGGACAGATTATTTTGTTTAAATTAATTAAAATACCTAGGAATATCCAAAAGTTTTAAAATTTTGTGGGGCTGTGTTCCACCCATGGAAGTGTCATCTTAAATATTTTTAGACCCAACGGACATTCGAGCTAACCGTGGTGCGGTCTGTAAATTGGGTTAGTTTTGGGCCAAATACCCAGGCCCGTAAGGCTACCCACCATGGAACGCCCCTACCTTGGACTGTTGCTAGGCCTGTATTCCAGCAGTATGGCCCACTAGATTTGAAGAGGATTTAATTCAGTTATCTTACCATCTTAATTTTATTTTTGGGCTTAATTAGTGCATGATTAAAGGCCCATTCCAATTGGATTCTTTTTGGGCTAGTCTTCTAGTTAATGGGCCTTATAGCCTTGGTTGGGCTGAAACTTTTGATAGGTCCATTGGACCCTTGGGTCCTATACTTACCACGCCATTGTGATGGGTCTTATGGGCCAAATACTCAAGTAGTTGGGCCCTTGCTTGCCCTCTATAATAAATCCATACTTGGGCCGAGATGTGAGGCCCAACTTACTTGTGTTAAATATAAGGATTTCTCATATGTTGGGATAATGGGCTGCCCTTTTAGGCCCACCACAATGAGTGAAACCATGACCCTTATGGTTGGGCCCCAACCTTGCTTAAGGGCCCACCAGGTTGCCTATATATTGGGCTTAGTGTATGGCCCACTAGGCCATGAATTGATTGTGCCTTGGACCTTTCTTTACATACGTAACAAGCAACCTTTTGGGGCACAGTTGAGGTTAGATGTCCTCCTTGGTGGCCCTAAGGTAGGCCCATAAGGCCCTTATAGGTGGTTGAAGGCCCACCATAGACCCTGTTAGGCCCGTCTCCTCCTTGAGGCTTTATGATTCTCTTAGATTGTGGGTTATCAAAAAGTATTAGGCCCCCACTAGAGGACTTCACTTCTCCTTAGTACCTATCTATAGAGGAATACATTCTACAAGTAGAACACTTACATCATTGTGACCCATATGCATCATCTGTATGAATTGATTGCATTGTATGGTGGTCATTGAGGAATGAAGTTTCTCCCCTTGTGCACGTTGAGTGCTTGAAGATTGTGCATGATCTGTATGTGTGATTCATACATTGGCATCGCATTTCATGATGATATGCCCTTGCGTTATCAGGGCCTTGCCTCCATAGGGACATTCGTGGATGGTTAGATATATGGACACCGAAAATATTACTTAAGCATATTGGGTGCATAGGATGCCCATAGGTGAAATTCCCAAAACTTCTATGGTACCAAGGATCTGCTCCAACGTCGTGACCAGGTGGAATATACGAGCGCACGAGAGCCTTATACCGTTAGGTCGTGACTCCCACCGTCCTGTAGTCGGTTGGATAGGGGTGTGTCCTTACTCACCCGATGTAAGGAAGCATTGCTAGGCTGAGTCTGACCAGCTCGTAAATGGGTCCGCTACCTTCAGGCCTTGTTGGTGATTGACTGTCCACAGGCGGGTAGTGAGGTCTCTTATGCTCGTTTGACAATGCAGGGTCTGTAGAGCGGCAGTCATTCAGCAGTGTAATGGACCCCGATGATTTCCTTATAATTGGAAATGTACTTGATATGTGGATTGGGTATGAGCACTGGCATTACCTGCATCGCATTAGCATTGACCATATAAGCCCCTTCATTCAATGCCTTGGTATGGCGCCTAGTACTCATTGCATCGTATTCATGACAAGCCTTGGTAAGGCTAGTGATATTCTCATTGAGCATGTTTCTCTCCTTATATCTCCTGCTATTCTTCTGTGCACCTATGGTCACACACTTTCACCACCCTCTAAGCTTTTATAAGCTTATGCACGATTGATGCATGCAAGAGACTTTAGGCATGCGTAGTAGCAGCAGATCGTGGAGTAAATTTGAGTACTGAGGACTCCAGTGTTGCTGATTTCTCTCTCTTTTCTTATTACCTTATGTATGTCCTTTTGGACCTGATGTAAGCTTGTAAAAGTTCAAATTCTTAGTGGATTTTTTAATGTGTGCCCCTTGTTATTCTCAGATGTACTTGCAGTAATCTTGGGTATGCTCGTATTAGAATGATTATACTATTATGGAAATCCTCCTTCTAGGATCCCAGGATCGGAACTGATCTTTGGAGCCGAGAATGGGGTACTATGGAGGCTGTTGCGGCCAGAACTGGCCATTGAGTTCCTTGTGAGTCCGGTACCGAGTCTGGGGGGTGACAATTGGTATCGTCACCAAGATGATATATTATGAACAACACATATGAATACCATTGAAGATATTAACATAAGTGGTGATGTATCAATCGCAATCAGAGATATCTATCATTCTCATAGCAACGATGATCACACCTACTATTGTCTTCTAAGGCATTTTAAGGCAGCTTAGTCAAGCCCTAAAAGGGCCAACCACACATAAGGCCTATCATTTTCATCATTCGGGCAGCAATGAGAAGCCAGTGACCCTAAAAAGCTTGTAAAGGCCATCATATGCATACCCATGCGGGCAGCTGACGGAGCCAGTAAGTAAAAGCCTAAAAGGCCAAAAAATCCTCAACGACCAGTCATGCGTGAGACCAATGCCGTCTGTATAGCTTTCCGGTAGCGTCATTGGGAACAGAGGAAAATGCCCTCCCGTGAATGGGCTCGACCTTGCAGATGAAGGAAAAGTGGGCCTCAGTGTGAGCACTTTGGCCATGTCCATAGATAGTCCAACCATGCCTAAGACCCCCCAGATCTTTAGCTTTTCAGTACTAACTTATGAGGAAAGGTTTAAACCTACTCATTGACGGACTGGCGACCCTAGATTTGATACCCCAATGGTCACCTTGTGAGCTCTGTGAACTTTAGAGAGTTACCACGGCCAACCCTGTGCATAATTCCAACTTAAAATGGAGGTAAAGACCGCACTAATTAAAGAAGGAATATATGCCAATATGTCCTAGAGGGGGGTGAATAGGAATTTTAAAAGTTTTTATGATTTATTTTAAAAATTCTACTTCACTAATCCTATGATCATGCAATTCTCAGGATTACTCGAATGTAACTCTACTGGCTTCCAAGCCTGGTAGAGGATCCAATCACAAACTGCTTAAGGAGTAAACAATATGCAATATAGTTCATGATGGATATGACTGTGTAGGTGTGTGAGGAGTGATCAGATATTCAAATATGGAAGTATTAAAGCAAATCACTCAATCAAAATAACAATCTCAAACACGGTCATTTTATAGTGGTTCGACGATAAGTCTACTCCACTTCCGGTAACCACACTCAACCCTTAAGTGTAGCGGATTTCACTAAGGAGGTTTCACATGGTTCACCTCTAACCTAAGGTTTTAAATCAGGTTCACCTTCAACCTTTACAACCTATACTGAGGCTGACTGTTTATGCTCTCACGAGCAAGGGTCAATACAACGCACCCACTTTTAAGCACACTGGCCAAGGATCTTCCATAAGACCCTACTGGAGGTTTCTTCACGGTTGACCTCAAACCCTAAGGTTTTACCAGGTTCACCTAAAACCCAGAGTTTTACTGGTTCACTCCGAACTAGATGTTTATACTCTCCACAGAGCAAGGGTCCACACAATGCTCCCACCACGTACACTCCCATCGGAGGCCTCCTTGTGGACTTCAAAGGGTGAGAACCACTTAAGACCCAATCCTAGAAAGGAATGATCACAAGTGTCCTTTTGGACTCTGGATACTTACAAATAAGCTGATGACTCCCATTTAGTAAAGTGCTGAAGATCTCCTCCTCCTTGTTGATGAAGAGTCTTCTGCTCCCTTGATCTGTAACACAGAGTGATGTACCAATACTTGGCTTCAGGTTGGGTCAAGGTTATGATGGAATCTTACTCTCTAAAGATTTTTCTATAGGGAAGATAGAGTAGTTCCAATCATCAACGCATTCAAGGCATCCCAGCTTAATGATTTGCCATTAAGGTAGTAGCTGGAGGTTCCTTGAATGCAGAAGTTCATTCCCCAATCCACTCTATTGAATATCAATGATGAGGGTAGATTGGAGGATGAACTCCCTCGAGAGAAAGGGCTTTGGATATAAGATGTAAGTTGAAACACAAAAGCTCTCTCTTCTTTCTCTCACAACAACAAAAGACAAGTCCTCTATATATAGGCAAAAAGTTCCAACGGATATAAAATGGTCACATTTATGATAGAGTATGATATCATCGAGCAGGTTTGATATCATCGAGTGTATACTCTCGATAGCATCGATGGTCTGCTCGATGACTCGAACTCAATGTCATACACTTTTGAAACTCTTTGCTAATTGGTCGATGAATCGAAACTATTGTCGATGTCATCGGATTTTGAACTCCGATTCCATCGATGACAGGTTCGATCCATCGACACTTGAAAAATGAGAGAGACTTGACTTTGAAATATTTCAGGTTTTCATGAATGATCGGGGATCCATTGAGATCATCAGAATTTGAATGTCGATGATATTGAGATCAGAGTCGATGCATCGATAAATCCCGCTGATTTACCTTTGAGCATGTTGGACAATTTATGACTTTGTTCTATGTAATCGATCTGGTGTCGATATCATCGATATTTAAATATCGATTCTATTGAAGGGCCCCCGATCATAGTTTAAAATGACCTTAAATATCTGTTGTAAGAAATGCGCGCCCTCGATCGATATCATCGATGGACTTCCGATGTTATCGATATTTGATTTCAGATCATATCGGAAGAGCATCGATATATCGAAGGAATTTGAGATTTTCATTAAAAAACAGGGGCGCCGAAAATCTGCCTGTCTATCTTATCGAGCCATTCTCATTGGACTCGAGATTTGAATATCGATGATATCGATATCTGTATCGATACATCAATAATTCGTTCAGATATATTGTGCAGTTGCTGGATATATTTAGTGCTTATATCGATGATATCGATAGGTGTATCGATACATCGATAAATCCGTCCAGATGAATATTTAGTTACTGGACACTTTTGGTCCTCACATCGATAATATCGTTTATGGTATCGAGGACATCGATAGAGCAAGTCGATTATATTAAAGGTGTTTCGATAAAATCGACAAGGCGAGAAAAACTTAGAGATTTTCCTATTTTGAAAAAAGTTTTCTCACCCTAAAACCCCATGATTTCTAACTCATTTTTAAGGGTTTTCTTTACCTGGTGTTTTGGGTCATGGGATGTGAGGCTTTAGTTTTACTTGTGATGAGTTTACACACATCCAGTTGAGGCAGACGCTTTAATTGATCTTCCTATCAGGCTCTGTAGACACTCTGACTCATCATACATGTAACTTGACAAACCAGGGCACTTTCACAACCGAGTTCAAGGCCCCGATAGCTTCACGAGCCCATCTGATGGATCGCGGTTTGTTAACTCCCCAGGCTGTGAGAAGTCTAGTGAGCTCCTAAGAGTTATAGAGACCATCACGTGAGACCCGACTCCACTACTCAAGAGTCTAAAAAACTACGTGGGCTCCACTACTCAAGAGCATAAACTGTGTATAACTGACTAAATTGAAACTTAGCGCCACCAATTAAAACAAAAATCATATAGGAAATCTCGATCTAACAAGTATAAAATGTTGGTGTTTTATATTAGTTCCTCATTAAACATTATGTCAAGATTATTGCATAGATAAATATGTTTGAAATGATTTGTGATAAAGAAATGCATAGAAGAATGGAATATCTCAAAATATTATCATGAATTCATTGTTGAGAATCAAAAGAAACTACTTGTTCAAAAAGCATATACACAAAAGAAATTACAAGCTTAAAGTTCTTCCACAATTCCTACTATCCCCAGATATTTTTGCAAGTCATCCTTTAATTGCATCTAAGCTACAACATGTTTTGACTTTTCCTAGAGAATGATCTTTGCTTGATTAGGGATGTCAGCCAATTTATCTTCCAATGATGCGATCATCTCTTCGAGCTTAAGAAGTTCGAATTTCTCAGCATTTGTAGACTGAATATTGACTTGTATCCTCTCCTCAATCTCCTTTATGGACGATTCCTTCTTGTGATCCTTCAACTCTAGCTACGAAATCTCCTCTTTCAGGACAACGATACAATCCCGAATCGCCACTCTGTCATCACTATAAGCCTTCAACTGTTCTTGAAGAACCAATTGTTCTTGGTTAAATTTAGAAATAGCGGAAGCAATAAGAGAAGCCTTTTCCTTGGACAGAGTCGACTGCTTCCCATATTCCAAGATCTCATGAGCAATTGTGATGCTTTCCGTTGATGCTAAAGAGATGATGAGTTGCGGAATTTGGGAAGAGAATCACGCAGAGTAGAGATATTGATTTTTGCCATTCTTGCAGAGCTTTTCAGAATTTTAATAGCAATATCCAGGTCCGACCATTGCTCAGGGTCTTTGAAGATATGAACTACCGCCGACAGAGAATTCTTCATCAAAAGCATCTTATATACGGGAATCTTCACGAATGACAGTAGCTCAGATGTAGTGGCAACAGACTCAGAGCTTGCTGCCCCACTGCGAGGAGGAGTTCCTATAGTATAAAGAAGAAAAGAATTCAGAAATAGTGATGGAAAGCTAGAAGATGTATAGCTCTTGATAAAGCAATCAATATGTACCTGCCGTAGAAGTATGACTAATGGGAGGAGGAATTTCCTGAACTGTAGAAGGACCAGCCCCTAACATGTTAGCGAAAGAAGGCGCTCTGGTCTCTGTACTAGAATCTCTAGTGGTTGGAGTAGGCAAATCAGTAACCTCTACTGGAAAGATGATTTTGTGGGCCACCAGTTTTGGTGCCGCCAATGGAACCAGAGGAGCTCTGGGCGAAATTACTAGTGCAGTTGTGGGGGGATTTATGGGAGGAGTATCACCCGTCTCGACATTTGCAACATGAGCACCTGAAATAAAAATATGATAAGGATAATGAGATAACTATCACTAGATATGCATATAAATACATATGAAATTAAACTTTTCGTACCTGGTGAATATCCGTATTCTCCATAATCTAAAGGTTCTTCTTCCTCCTCTATTGTCGCAGGAAACTTTACAGGAATATTGGCACAAGGAAGAGTTTCAGATTCTATTGGAGGGTGTTCTTGGTCAGCATTCTTCGTAACAACAGCCTCCTCTTCATCTATATCAACCTCTCCTTCCTCGAAATCATCAACTTTATCCTCGCCGCTTTTGTCATCCTCATCATCTTCGTATTCCGTAGAAGTAGTACCCTCTGATGAAGAAGCCGAACTTTCATCTCCTAAGCTTTCTTCGCCTGCTTCTTCAATCATGACTTACTTTCATTTAGAAGAAGCAGCTTGACTACTTTCTGGTTGAGACTCTTTATCAACCGGGACTGAAGGGGGCGTAGATGCCTGTCTACCTCCTTCCTGAGAAATAGGTGGTGACGCTTGTAAACGCGCTCGAGATCTGGTCATAGGAGATGATGAATTGGGAGGAGTAGGCGGTGAAGGGAGAGTTAGTTCATCTTGAGCTGCCACAGTATCTGCATGAATAGGAGAAGATGTTCCTTCAACATCCTCTGTAACCCGACAACCAAAGTCATGAGGGACTTGCTCAAATTCCATCAAGACTTCGTGAGCAAACCATCCATCCAAAGTATTAATGGGCTTCGTCTCACGGATTGGATCTTCTAGTGATATCTTTTTGCAAATTTCACCATGGTGAGATTCGTGGCTCTTCTCCGGTATATAACCAATTCTGCCTTAAAATTTTCTCCCCTTCAGCCTTGGCGGATGAAGAAAAATGGGTGAATCCACTGGTAAGCAATTGTTAACCAAGAATGACTGGTGATCCCACCACCGCATCCAGTTATAAGAAGTACGAACTATGCAGTCGTAAGTAGGGATTATGAAGAAAGAATCAACGCGACCGTCTAGAAATTGTTTCCATATCATGGCCCAATTGATAGGACCAGTTTCATAGCAATGCATTCTCTTAATGACCAATCCGCAGTCTTCCGGCATGGCTTGGTCATAGCCAAATTGGCGAACGAAGCAACTGGGATAATATGGCTCTTACAAGAACTCCGTTCCTTCTAGAAGTGGTAGATTGCAGGAGTGAATAGAAAGAAAGAAAGCTCTTTCTGCTACTGTGAGTTTAGCCTGTCCACCATGTTTGTATCTCCGATATAGCGATGGAGACAAAATTGGAAGAAGTCCACTTGGTCAGTATCCCGGATTTAGTTGGCCACCCAATCGTATGACCTTTTGGCCATAGCCCTTTGTTGGAAGAACCAAAGCGGGAGATGCGCAGGATGAACATACGCCTTCTCTGGCGCTTCAAAACTAAGGAAAGTAGACTCTCAGCCAGCCTGTGATATAGTGTCATGAAGTATACGCTGATGAAGCTCCGATGGTAGGGTTCTTAATATGGGTGGCTATTTCTCCGAGGGCTCTGTAAATAGAACACAACACTGGAAGAGAGAGAGAATACTTGTGTCCATCTACCAAAGTGCCAGTAACGACAAGGACCGTAGGGCGAATAACATCTGCCCATTTGGAGCTTGGAAGTACCACGATGCTCAGCCAATAAGCTAGGAAGGCTGCAAATTCTCCGAATGAACTGTAATCCGCTCTCTCCTTCATGTTGTCACGGAACTCTATTAGCTCCTTGGAATGACAGTTACGGAATCTACAGGGAAAGGTAGAAGATTGGTATGAAGATGTAACATCCCGGATTTTTGCCAACCTGGGATTAGACGTCCTTAGGCATTGGGTTAATCTTAACACCTGATTAACTTTTCAAATGCTCAATTCAAAGCCTCAAATCCCGTCTTAAACCACCTTTCACCACCTTGTTCCCTAAATTTTCCAAATACTTTTACATTAGACACTATCTTAAAGTTTAGGTAATGAAGAACAATACTTAATCTAAACATTACTGCAAAGGACTAAGTACCACCTCGACCGGAAATCACTTAGGATGAAATCCTTTAGAATTAGGCGAGGATGACCTAGTGTTAGATCAGATTAGCTACGAAATCCGTTGGGATCGCTTTAAATACGATCTGCAAGATCCAAAACTTGCAAAATCATTGACTCTAGGTTACCCTAAAGTTTAGGATCAAACTCATTACCCGGCTACTCTCGGGAATGACTTGAAACTTCGTATTAGGTCTAGACCGCACATCGGAAGTCCGATTAACACGAACTTAAGGATCTAGGACCGCCTCACTGGGCTTGACAACCACCTCGGAAATCAGGTCCAGCCGATGTCCCACGGCTATTCGCTTGAGTCCGGAGCGAGGGAGTGTGAAAATCACTCTTTCCTTTACAAAATAAATATCTGGAATAGTGATTTGGCACCATTCGCTTGTGCATCAGTATTAAGCAACCAGACCGTTAGAATCAAACCAAATTACACCCTCGGATCAGGAAAAATTTTAGGAACATTTACATGTACTTGGAATTTCGGATTGTGGCCCACTGACCGTCGAACTGAAACTGGTCCGCCACGTGTGATCTGGGAATCCGATCGAGTCGAAAATGTAATACCACGTAGATCCATGTGTTGTGAGCTTAAGCCTGACGTTTGGCTCAAGGAGGGCCACCAGAACCCCTCTTTTGAGCTAGCAAAGTGCCGAAATACCTATAATAGATGTACCCCTTGAACAAGAGTCTATTTCGGTTAGGTTTTTGGCTATATAAGGGCCTTAAATCCTCTCTCATGGCAGCCATACGAATTTGAGATTTGAGAGAGGGAAAAGAAAGAGAAAGTGTGGGAGTTGTGGGAAGATCTCCCCGCCGCTCTACCCTGCTGCTATCGGTGCTTAACCACCTCATTCTTGTCATTTTCCCGGCGTTTTTGGCGTCATTTCTAGGTAATAAACCCTAACCCAAACCTTTTTGGGGGATTTGATAGTTGTAGGTTATGAAATAGCTAACCTATTTCCTTCTCTAGGTTGCCTAGTTGCCGTATACGGAAGCTAGACAAACCTATCGATTCCGTTGTGATTCTACGACAGAAGGTGCGGACTTTAGGTGCATAGGTTATGGTTTTCAACGCTTTCAATGTCAGATAATGATAGATTCATGATCTGCATGCAATTGCACATGTACAAAGTGCTGTCTGTTTTTCGTTTCGATTAAAGATGAAAAATATGGAATTCTACATACTCTAGGTATTTGTAGAAAGTATGGTATACGTATATTTTTTGGAAATGTGTTACGATATATGGATAAAATACTTATTTGGCAAAAGGATTCGCCTAAATACATGTTTTACTTATATACACTATGTATGTTGAAATTGCATATTCAAGAAAATACTGTATATGTATAAATTTTGAGGATGTATTTATCATGATTATTTGTTGTAGTAATATATTATACATGGATAAAATACTCGCTTAGCTAAAGGATAGCCCTAATACATATTTTGCTAACATACACCATGTATGTTGTAATAGTGTATTCTAAGTGTTTGTGAAGATGACTGAATGAGTATAGAATTCTCATTCGTGGTCGCCATGACTAATTGTCATGGATTCATGATTGTTGTATTGGCGATACCCCTTTGACGAAAGGATTTGCCCTAAATCACGCCACGGTCAATATACACTATATATGCTAAAATGTGTGGCCCAAGTGTTTGTGGAAATGACTGAATGAATATGGAACTTGGATTCCTGCTTGCCATGACTATCCGTCGTGGGTGTACGCTTGTTATGATTGGGGCAACTCCCTAGTGAAATGATTTGGCTTAATGCCTATGTGGTCGACATATGTCATGTATGTTGATGTATGTTTGTTTAAGTGTTTCTTGAAATGTCTGAATGAGTAGTAGTTAGCAAATTGTAATGTATAAGGGTGTTGAGATATGATTCTCAACCTCTTTTAACTATGTGTATGATCTCCTTGGATAGTTGTGTGATTAGGAATTGAACATGTACAAACTCATGCTTGTGTTGTGCTTCATATCATGCTCAACTGCTTTATGATTTTAACTATGTAATGCATATGTTTAAATTTATATTTACGTTGTATGATCCGTCATGGGTGATGGGGGAGCGGAGCAACGAGTGCGTGCAACAGCCCTGGCAGCCCTAAACGGATAATACCAGACCTTGATTGTATGAGTTGAATCTTGATCCACTACTGCTTTATCTATCTGCACTTGATTGTGTTTGGGGCTATGATTATAGTCCAGACAATCGGTACCAGAATTGCATTTGTGGCTGTGATTCATTTGCCACGTGAGATGTGTTCGACGAACCCGAGTCGTACTTCGGTTGACGATAGTGGTTGGCCACGCGAAGTGCTTATGCACTTCATGTCATTCAACTTGTTGTGCACTCGAGCTAGCCGAGCTCGTCAAGTAACCCGATTTGTCTTATGTATGTTCACCATGTTTGGACGCTACTGCTTGAACCTAGGGTACCAAACTTACCAGTGGAATCCCTTTTAACCATGGTACCTCGATCCGCTAAGACTCATGAGCCGGACATGGTGGTATGGGACACCGTGGTCGAGCTGTCGGCCTTCGCTGGGGCCACATGCCTCCCCGTAGTGACCAGTGAGCAACCAAACTCGTGAGCCGATTATGGTGGTATGGGACACTATATTCGTGCTGTCGGCCTACATTGATAAGGTGATGGGGGAGCTGTGCAACGAATGCGAGCGACAGCCCTGGTGGCCCTTTGTAGTTGCCTCGAGCATACTCTGGAATCGCGGTGAGCCTTAGAGTTTTGCCGCGGTGTATAGAGTATGAACTAGGCCTGTTTCTGTATAGTGATGAATCGTTAAAGAGGTGATGGGGGAGCGGTGCAACCTTTGTGCGTAACAGCCCTGACAGCCTTTGCAGTGACCTAGAAAACACACCGTCGTCTGATATTAACTAGGACTGAAGACCCTAGAATGGATCATGTGTGGGAATGATACAAGGGAGGTACCTTAGTTTCTCAATATTGCTGTTTGAAACGGACTAATAACAAATCAGAAATCACGCGCATCATTACACCGCATGTGCCTTATAGATGTGGAGGACTGAGGGAGTTATGCATTCGCGAACGTAAGATGACGTCGCATGAGGGTGGTTTGGCAAGGGCATACATCATGTCATTCATACTTGCATTAATAAGAGTAGTTAGAATTGTTTGATTGTACTGCTTTATCATTATTGCTTGACTGAGTTGATAACATGTTAACCTATGCTTTATTGTTCCACTGAGTTGATCACTCACTCCCACGTTACGGGACGGTGTTGTGCACACCAACTAGATTTGTTGAGTTTCAGGTGATGGTGATGCTTGTGAAGCAGAGCCGGACTACTTCTATGATGATAGGAGTTCTCCTATCTGTATCTCTCTGGCGGGTCAATGAAGACCTGATATTGTATTGACGGGGCTATGGTACTTGGGATAAGAGACATTATACTTCCTCACATTGGTATATTTTAGAACTGTACTTGTAATTATTTAACCTGGTAATGTTATCACACTCTGGAGACTCATCATAATTTATATATTTTATCTATCTATCACAGTCTTTCGCTTACAAATTTAACTGTCTCTGGAGTATGATATGCTGTTTTGGCTTAATCTCACTCATGTTCAATGCACGAATACAGTCAACATTCAATCATCATTCATTTTGTTGCATAAGTGATGTTCTGGAACTCGGGAGTTGAGTTTATGCTCAACCCCCAATTTTCAGGGCGTTACAAGATGGTATCAGAGCATGATTTGGATTAAACCGGACCTAGGTTATGGTCACACGACGCACACTGACGCACTCTGACTTAGGAGGGAGCGACGGAACATAGAACAGTCATAGGCATCCCGATTTCGCCAATTGGCGAAGTTCATTGAAAACGAACGCCGAAATCGAGTATGTATTCAACCATGGTCGCACGGGTCGACCTTAAAACATTTCTAGGTTGTCTAGTGAAGGGTCTAGATCACAATCCACCTCATCCCAATCATTGAAAATAGTAAAATGTGCGATAAACGTGATGAGGATAACTACTCCGAATCCTTGGAGCTTCTCTGGACTCCTCCCAGAGACTTCTCGAATCTACAAGAGGAGAAAGTAGAAAATAGAAATAAATTGTAATAAATTCAAAAATGATTAATGAATGACCAAAAATGAGTTCACAACCCTTTAAATAAGGATACCAGGTAATGGGAAAGAAATCAGGAACAAACTACAACTAAAACTCCTAGAATTCGCGATTTACTATAGGGTCGTGATGTCTACTAAGTGCGCAAGGCTTTCACACAAAAATAGTAAGTGTCCTATTTGGCTTCACCAAACCGTTCTCCTAATTATTCCAAGCCCTTTTCACAATGGACGTAACTCCTAAAGCTCGACCGATGGAGAGTAATTAAACTGAAACTACCATTTTTAGCAAAATGAAATTGAAACGGGGAAATGGCCGTCAATTGGAGGGTTTTCTCACAATTCTGGGCTACGCAACCCAGCATAGCAGGGATGGTTGGCTTCATTAGCTCGTTCTACCCCAAATTCATATATTTTACGTGAGATAACTCATTCCGGATTGCAAGTTACGTCCGATTATCTCGAAACTACCCGAAATGAAGCGAATCGGAGTCGGGGGCCTCCCCACTTAAATTCGATGGGACCCAGGGTCGAACCAGGGTGCATTTGGCACCTTGGGACCACAGAGAACACGGCCCCACTGCGGCTGCGCGGCGCCGGCCAAGGCGGACCGCGGTGGAGCCGCGGTCACGGCGGTCGACCGCGGTCCAGTGGACCATCTGAGGTGGGTCCGGGGCTGGGGTTGGTCGGCCCGACCTCCCCTACACCTTGGCACGTGCAGTTTTGGCTGGGATTTGGGATTTAAGAGGCTGGAGCACCCCACTCTCTCATTTCACCCTTCCAAGCCCTCCAACTTGTTGTTTCTCTCTCCAATCTCCCTCTCAATCCTACATTCCACCTTTTTCGACCACCATCCATCCTTCCACAATGTTTACAACATAACCTACCCCCTACCCTCTCCATTCTCTCTCATTTGAGCACTTACATGCCTCATTTGGAGCTCAAATTCGGGTAAGCTCTCAACCCATCCCATCTACTCATTTTCCTCCTTCAATCCCTGTCCGTTGGGGCCTTTACAATCTTTGTTGAGGCTCAAAATCATGGAGGAACAAACCTTCAACCCTTACTTTCTCTCCCCTTCACTTTTCATTCACTTTCCATGGCCCTATTCGAATTGGTTACGGCCATTTTCTCGATTTCATGGGGTTTGGGTGCACCCCATGTTTTCCAATACCATATTTGGAGTGTAGGCAGTTAAACGTAAATCCCGGAATTTTCTTTCAAATTACACTTAGAAATTCCTCATCGTGGGATATGAAAATCCCATCTCACACTTTCCAACACATGGCTCATTTTCCAAAGCCTATAAAATTAATTTTTATCCCACCCACCCTCCTACCAACCATGTCACTCCCAATCCCGAGGTAGGATTAGTAATGCGGTCCCATTCAATACAACTTAAGACCACTTGCCAAATAGTGTTGAAGTGATAAAGTCCCTTGATACACATTAACCCACCACACTCTGACAGCTTAAGCTTTTTGAGTAAATGGTTGTTTGACAAATAGACCCTTGGAGTTTTGGACCTAGAGCGGTGCTCCTAGATGTCGACAGACCTGACCGTATAGGAAATCCAATAAATCGATAATGCGAACCTTAGGACCCTCTTTGTTGGTTTGAGCATATGTGAAATGCTCGAGCGTCAAGTATAGACAACTCAATTCCACAAGATAGATTTAGTTAGTTGGCTTGAATAGGTTGGAGCGAGACCCCGTTCAGTTGTTGAATCCCCTTAATACTTTAGGCTTCCTTAGTAACTCTTAGGGAGCTTGTTTGACGTAGAAACTAATCACGATTAGAGAAAACCTATATATCCCTTGGATTCAATGTTAGGTCCAATCAATACATCCCTTAGAATTTCCTTCTCGAGGACTTAGTACAATCGGGAACACGGAGTAGAGAAACTACATATAAGCGAGGTTTCGCAGTTTGAATCGAATTCTCAATCCTGGTAGTGACCAATGAACCCTATGCTCTGATCAAGCAGAAGGTCGGGATCGACTAGGATTAAGAAATGATATGGCAACTTTCTGTTCTAGCTAGGCAGGAGGTCCATGTATCCGACTCAGACCCACTACACAACATTCCTTTCGTGTTGGCCCGACCACTTACAACTAAAAGTTTATAACTTCGTCTTCGAGAAGTGTTAAGAACATATAGCCAATAGAGATTTTCTTTTAGGCCCCAAGGAATTACCCAAATGGGCAACAATTAGTTAGGAATTAGGTCTCAAATCGCATGCCACGTCGACATACATATTGTGCTTATGAACGTATAAAGATAGCCTGCCTGTTAAGCCAGACATCATTAAATAGGATAAGTCTGGACCGCGATAAAACCCCTTGGTAGAATTAGGCATCTTGCCTCAAACTCACACTTGCCCCTGACATCAACCACATTACCCATCATTTTTAGCTCCTCTCGATACCCATAGGTATCAATGCCATAGTACACATCGTCGATGAAAGGCAGACCAATGTATTTCCCATTTCATGTCAAGGATAGGTTATAAATTACACCTTGTTCCGACATACGGATCAGGACATAGCTCTCGAACCTTGAGGGTGAAAATAAAATTTTAAGGGGGGTAGAACATTATGAGCCCAATCTAGTTAGGTCACCTAATACACCTCTTTGATCAGAGTGGCGTAGCGAAAACGTGGTGGACCCTACCCCACTGGCCCAGGATCGAAACGGTGCTCGATGAATACGAACATTATAGAAGCCCTAGTAAGTTCTACTATGAGAAACCGTTTTAGGATGATCTAGTAAGATTTGGTTCATCATTTCCTTTGACATAGATGATAACGAGGACTCTCTTAGACTAAGACTTAAAGGGCAACCTTAGACATAGACAATTTGAGCCTTTCAATGATGGACATTCCCTACTCTTAGAGAGTGATCGGACTACGGAGTTACTGAAATATACAATTGCGAAACATTCGCGGCTTGATCCAATTCTCAATCCTGGGTGACTACCAATGGACTCACTGCTTGGCCGAGCAGAAGACCACGATCCACCAGGATTCGGAAGGGATACAATGAGCTTCCTACCCTGGCCCGGTAGATGATCGATGTATCGGGATCAAGCCCACTAGTATCGTCTCTCCGTGTTGGTCAAACAATGAAAACAACTATCTTACTCTAAATTGCTGGGAATTGTCGTCAAGACACCAAATAGGTACAGAAATAAATTGTAGCACACCATCAGGGTATGAGAAATGGATAGAGAAATAAGTTTTAAGGGGGGTAGACTAAAATGAACCAGCTGGTATATACCCTACCACGCGTAGAAACTTGGAATCAATAAGTCTTAGGCAAGGGAAATAATAGAAATCTTCCCTTACTACCCTTAGCCAATTTCGGGGACGAAATTTTGTTTTAAGGGGGGTAGATTGTAACATCCCGGATTTTTGCCAACCTGGGATTAGACGTCCTTAGGCATTGGGTCAATCTTAACACCTGATTAACTTTTCAAACGCTCAATTCAAAGCCTCAAATCCCGTCTTAAACCATTTTCCTTCACAAATCTCACCTTTCACCACCTTGTTCCCTAAATTTTCTAAGTACTTTCACATTAGACACTATCTTAAAGTTTAGGTAATGAAGAACAATACTTAATCTAAACATTACTGCAAAGGACTAAGTACCACCTCGACCGGAAATCACTTAGGATGAAATCCTTTAGAATTAGGCCTAAAGTTTAGACCAGATTAGCTACGAAATCCGTTGGGATCGCTTTAAATACGATCTGCAAGACCCAAAACTTGCAAAATCATTGACTCTAGGTTACCCTAAAGTTTAGGATCAAACTCATTACCCGGCTACTCTCGGGAATGACTTGAAACTTCGTATTAGGTCTAGACCGCACATCGGAAGTCCGATTAACACGAACTTAAGGATCTAGGACCGCCTCACTGGGCTTGACAACCACCTCGGAAATCAGGTCCAGCCGATGTCCCACGGCTATTCGCTTGAGTCCGGAGCGAGGGAGTGTGAAAATCACTCTTTCCTTTACAAAATAAATATCTGGAATAGTGATCTGGCACCATTCGCTTGCGCATCAGTATTAAGCAACCAGACCGTCAGAATCAGACCAAATTACACCCTCGGATCAGGAAAAATTTCAGGAACATTTACATGTACTTGGAATTTCGGATCGTGGCCCACTGACCGTCGAACTGAAACTGGTCCGCCACGTGTGATCTGGGAATCCGATCGAGTCGAAAATGTAATCCACGTAGATCCATGTGTTGTGAGCTTAAGCCTGACGTTTGGCTCAAGGAGGGCCAACAGAACCCCTCTTTTGACTGGCAAAGTGCCGAAATACCTATAATAGATGTACCCCTTGAACAGGAGTCTATTTCGGTGAGGTTTTTGGCTATATAAGGACCTTAAACCCTCTCTCATGGCAGCCATACGAATTTGAGATTTGAGAGAGGGAAAAGAAAGAGAAAGTGTGGGAGTTGTGGGAAGATCTCCCCGCCGCTCTACCCTGCTGCTATCGGTGCTTAACCACCTCATTCTTGTCGTTTTCCCGGCGTTTCCGGCGTCATTTCTAGGTAATAAACCCTAACCCTAACCTGTTTGGGGGATTTGATAGTTGTAGGTTATGAAATAGCTAACCTATTTCCTTCTCTAGGTTGCCTAGTTGTCGTATACGGAAGCTAGACAAACCTATCGATTCCGTTGCGATTCTACGACAAAAGGTGCGGACTTTAGGTGCATAGGTTATGGTTTTCAACGCTTTCAATGTCAGATAATGATAGATTCATGATCTGCATGCAATTGCACATGTACAAAGCGCTGTCTGTTTTCCGTTTCGATTAAAGATGAAAAATATGGAATTCTACATACTCTAGGTATTTGTAGAAAGTACGGTATACGTATATTTTTTGGAAATGTGTTTGACATGTTTATTTGTTATATGGATATACGATATATGGATAAAATACTTATTTGGCAAAAGGATTCGCCTAAATACATGTTTTACTTATATACACTATGTATGTTGAAATTGCGTATTCTAGAAAATACTGTATATGTATAAATTTTGAAGATGTATTTATCATGATTATTTGTTGTAGTAATATATTATACATGGATAAAATACTCGCTTAGCTAAAGGATAACCCTAATACATGTTTTGCTAACATACACCATGTATGTTGTAATAGTGTATTCTAAGTGTTTGTGAAGATGGAATGAGTATAGAATTCTCATTCGTGGTCGCCATGACTAATTGTCATGGATTCATGATTGTTGTATTGGCGATACCCCTTTGACGAAAGGATTTGCCCTAAATCACGCCACGGCCAATATACACTATATATGCTAAAATGTGTGGCCCAAGTGTTTGTGGAAATGACTGAATGAATATGGAACTTGGATTCCTGCTTGCCATGACTATCCGTCGTGGGTGTACGCGTGTTATGATTGGGGCAACTCCCTAGTGAAAGGATTTGGCCTAATGCCTATGTGGTCGACATATGTCATGTATGTTGATGTATGTTTGTTTAAGTGTTTCTTGAAATGTCTAATGAGTAGTAGTTAGCAAATTGTAATGTATAAGGGTGTTGAGATATGATTCTCAACCTCTTTTAACTATGTGTATGATCTCCTTGGATAGTTGTGTGATTAGGAATTGAACATGTACAAACTTATGCTTGTGTTGTGCTTCATAACATGCTCAACTGCTTTATGATTTCAACTATGTAATGCATATGTTTAAATTTATATTTACGTTGCATGATCCGTCATGGGTGATGGGGGAGCGGAGCAACGAGTGCGTGCAACAGCCCTAGCAGCCCTAAACGGATAATACCAGACCTTGATTGTATGAGTTGAATCTTGATCCACTACTGCTTTATCTATCTGCACTTGATTGTGTTTGGGGCTATGATTATAGTCCAGACAATCGGTACCAGAATTGCATTCGTGGCTGTGATTCATTTGCCACGTGAGATGTGTTCGACAAACCCGAGTCGTACTTCGGTTGACGATAGTGGTTGGCCACGCGAAGTGCTTATGCACTTCATGTCGTTCAACTTGTTGTGCGCTCGAGCTAGCCGAGCTCGTCAAATAACCCAATCTGTCTTATGTATGTTCACCATGTTTGGATGCTACTGCTTGAACCTAGGGTACCAAACTTACCAGTGGAATCCCTTTTAACCATGGTACCTCGATCCGCTAAGACTCATGAGCCGGACATGGTGGTATGGGACACCGTGGTCGAGCTGTCGGCCTACGCTGGGGCCACATGCCTCCCCGTAGTGACCAGTGAGCAACCAAACTAGTGAGCCGATTATGGTGGTATGAGACACTATATTCGTGCTGTCGGCCTACATTGATAAGGTGATGGGGGAGCGGCGCAACGAATGCGAGCAACAACCCTGGCAGCCCTTTGTAGTGACCTCGAGCATACTTTGGAATCGCGGTGAGCCTTAGAGTTTTGCCGCGGTGTATAGAGTATGAACTAGGCCTGTTTCTGTATAGTGATGAATCGTTAAAGAGGTGATGGGGGAGCGGTGCAACCTTTGTGCGTAACAGCCCTGACAGCCTTTGTAGTGACCTAGAAAACACACCGTCGTCTGATATTAACTAGGACTGACGACCCTTGAATGGATAATGTTTGGGAATGATACAAGGGAGGTACCTTAGTTTCCCAATATTGCTGTTTGAAACGGACTAATAACAACTCGGAAATCAGGCGCATCATTGCACCGCATGTGCCTTGTAGATGTGGAGCACTAAGGGAGTTATGCATTCGCGAACGTAAGATGATGTCGCATGAGGGTGGTTTGGCAAGGGCATACATCATGTCATTCATACTTGCATTAATAAGAGTAGTTAGAATTGTTTGATTGTACTGCTTTATCATTATTGCTTGACTGAGTTGATAACGTGTTAACCTATGCTTTACTGTTCCACTGAGTTGATCACTCACTCCCACGTTACGGGACGGTGTTGTGCACACCAACCAGATTTGTTGAGTTTCAGGTGATGGCGATGCTTGTGAAGCAGAGCCGGACTACTTCTATGATGATAGGAGGAGTTCTCCTATCTGTATCTCTCTAGCGGGTCAATGAAGACCTGATATTGTATTGACGGGGCTATGGTACTTGGGATAAGAGACATTATACTTCCTCACATTGGTATATTTTAGAACTGTACTTGTAATTATTTAACCTGGTAATGTTATCACACTCTGGAGACTCATCATAGTTTATATATTTTATCTATCTATCATAGTCTTCCGCTTGCAAATTTAACTGTCTCTGGAGTATGATATGTTGTTTTGGCTTAATCTCACTCATGTTCAATGCACGAATACAGTCAACATTCAATCATCATTCATTTTGTTGCATAAGTGATGTTCTGGAACTCGGGAGTTGAGTTTATGCTCGACCCCCGATTTTCAGGGCGTTACAGAAGAAATCTATAATAAAAGGAATGAAAGAAAGGGGGGAAGTTGATTCTTAGACTTGAAAATACCTGAGAGTCCTAGAGAAATGTACCAGCCACTGCAGAGGAGAAAGCTTTTAGATGTTTGGAAATTTTCCCATCTCTCTAAAGAGTTTGATGGTGGTCTCAGTGATGGAAGGCTTGCGATTTGGAGAAGATATGAAGGCTAGCTCTCTGTTAGACGGGGCAAATTCGTCGCAGAACTTGCCTGTTAATGGAAGACCCGCTATTCGATGTAGATCCCAAAGTGTGATACTCATCTCACTGAATAGTAGGTGGAAAGAGTTGGTAGTGGGCGACCAATACTCAAAGAAGCCCTTTAGTACAGTGCACTCCTTATAGAAGTACTTAGAAGTAACTTCTACAGCATCGTACTGGCCGATCTCGGCAAGTGTACTCGCGTGCCTTTGCAAGATGGCTTCTATCCAGTCAGAATAATAGCGTCGAGAAGTTAATAGACCCCTTGTTCAGAAATGTTCCGGTCCCCAGAGTTACTCGAGATCTCTGAAGCGCTGCCTGATGGTTTCATAGAAATACGTGGGGAAGAGGTTGCGTGGACTGTGAAAAGGGGTAAGGAAGATCATGGGATGGATTTCCCCAATGCTTTGCCGTAGCTTGTGCGCTTGTAATATTCCTTCAAGAATGAGCGGTTCTCTCGTCACCCATGAGAAAGTTTACATCAGCTTTTTTCCGTCTATGTAATCCTTTGGCTCGCAGTCGAGCATGGATTGGTGGTGATGGAGATTGATGGGAATCACCGTCATACCTTCCGAGTGAGGGTTATCGAACTTCATGATACCCTCAATAACTCGGATTGATTCCCATGAATTATGGAGCTTCTTCTTATTATGCTCCTTAATTTTCTCCTCGAACTCTTTCACCTTATTTTGGTGAGTCTTCTTCGATCGAGAGGCAGGGGGTGTATCCTCTCGCACAGGGGGTCTTTCGCTGTCTGTGCGAATGTGTGCAGTTGTTTTCAACCATTCATCCTAGTCATAATCTTGACCATGTTTCGGAGGTAGTTTTAAATCTCCCATCATGATTGCTTGATGAATAGGAGAGGGTAAGGAGGAAATGTGTTCGGTGAAGTCATACGTTGGTAGTACGGGTTCCTTGAAGTACGAAGGGTTACGAGCAGTGGTCTTAGTACATTTGGCTGGTGGTTGCTGATCTGAAGAAGGAGAAAGAAGATGGGTCAGGTAAATCTGGGTGAGAAGGTTGTTCAAATGGTGGGTCTACGGGATGAAAAGTACATTTGATGTGAGCCATGGGGAAGAAGAATCGAGAATTTTTTAAGTCCTAAAAGAAAAGGGTTAAAAGTAGAGAATTTCGTCTGTTGCGCGGAATAACGCAATACCCAAAAGCCTTGTGCGAACAAACTAGTTGTTATGTGGGACTGCGCAACTGATATTGGTTGCGCGAGGAAGAATCGGAGCGACGAAGGTTTGTTACGGGGTGAAATGAAAGTGTAGAAGTAAGAAGTGTTTGGGGTATTTACACTCCAAGGGGCCGAGTACGGTA
The DNA here is from genome assembly GCA_021015155.1 of Magnolia officinalis. NCBI lineage: Eukaryota > Viridiplantae > Streptophyta > Magnoliopsida > Magnoliales > Magnoliaceae > Magnolia > Magnolia officinalis. The sequence continues at coordinate 28,705,808 of JAJHSJ010000007.1, forward strand.
TGTGGGTTTCCATTGTGCAGATCCGCTCAAACCCTATAAGGGATTATTTTGATCCTTTTTCTTTGATTTTGGGGAAAGAAAGAAAGGATCAAGGGGACATCTGTTGAGGCATAAAAATGAGAAAGGATTGAAAAAAGGAAAATTGGAAAGTAAGACAATAAAAAGGAAAAAAGAAAAGAAAAGTGTCTTTGAGGTTGATTGCGCGGGTCCGCGCAAATGATATTTGTTGCATAGGTCTGCGTAACCCAAAGATCAATTGCACGGTCATGCACAACTGGTTTCAAGAAATGATTTCCTTAAATGGTTAAAATTGATACAAGGTGGGTCCCATGGCACTAAGATCGAGGCACCACATGTGTAAGAGCCTATAAATACCCCCTCCCCTCCTTCATTTGGACGAATTGAAGATTTTGAAGAGGAAACAGAGTAAGGAGGGAGACTGAAGGTGAGGAAGAGAAGGCTCCGGTGGTTTGCACGGGTCTGCGCAACCAGACTGCTCTACAGTCTGTAAAGCTAAGGAGTAGTTATTTTGTTGAAATGGTCAAGTCTCCAGATTTCTTCTGTTCAGGCTTCAAGAGGAGGAATCAGTAGAAGAGATCTATGTCATATTCCTCTTGAAGAGATAATCAAATCGCAAGTCGAAGTGCTGCCGGATTTGATATCTGACTTGGATATTCAAACTTTGTTAATTCCTATATTCTAAATAATCTATCTTAGAATCAAGGGATGTTTGAGGATGTAAATGAACTCGGTAGTAATAAAATATGATGATTGTTCTTAATACTCTCTCCGTTATGTTTGAATAAGATAATATACCAAATCGAATGCATTTATTTCTTGTTCGTAACAACTATACTAGAAAATCAAATAATAAAATGGCTTATGAAATGTGGTTTGATAAGAAGCCTACTGTCAAATACTTTTGAATTTTTGGTAGCAAGTGCTACATTTTACGTGATCGTGAAAATCTGGAAAAATTGGAAACCAAAAGTGATGAAGGGATATTTTTAGGGTATGCTCTGAATAGTCGAGCATATCGGGTTCTTAATAAGAGGACCGATGTGATTCAAGAGTCAATTAATGTGGTTATTGACGATCACTTGAATACACTTGTCTCAAGTTCAGATAACGATGAAGTACTTCTAATTGATAAACCGAATTCTTCATCAAATCAAATCAACTCTGAACTAAGAACTATTAAAGACCATCCAACTAATCAAATTCTTGGAAACCCTCTCACTGGTGTACGCACTCGTAGACAACTTGAAGACGTGTAATTACGTGTGATTTACATCTCTGATAGAACCAGCTAACGTAAAAGAAGCTCTTTCTGACAAAAACTGGATAGTTGCGATGCCGAAAGAGCTTAATCAATTTGTTAGAAATGATGTTTGGTACTTAGTTCCTCGACCAAAAGACAAACATATTATTGGAACTAAGTAGATTTTCAAAAATAAGTCTGATAAACTTGGTAATATTACCAGAAACAAGGCTAGACTGTTTGTACAAGAGTACACTCAAATTGAAGGCATCGATTATGATCAAACTTTTACCTCAGTAGCTCGTCTTGAATCCATTAGACTATTTATCTCCATTGCGTGCTTTAGAAAGTTTAAAATATATCAAATGGATGTAAAAAGTGCTTTTTTAAATGGCGATTTGCATAAAGAGAGTATATATTAAACAACCAACGAGTTTTGAAGGCCCTAAGAATACTGATCATGTTTATCGCTTAAAGAAGGCTCTCTACAGTTTGAAACAAGCTCCCAGGGCATGGTATGAAAAATTGACTAAGTTTTTACTAAGTCATAACTTTATAATGAGAAGTGTTGATAAGACATTATTTGTAAAGAAACATAATGATCACATTTTGATAGTGCAATATATGTTGATGATATTATTTATGGATCTACTTGTACTAACATGACTGTTGAGTTTGCAGATCTTATGAAATTTAAGTTCGAAATGAGCATAGTTGGAGAATTGAATTATTTCCTAGGGTTGCATGTTAAACAACAATCTAATGGTTTCTTTATTTCTCAAACCAAATATGCTCTGAACTTAGTTAAAAAGTTCATATTTGAGAATGGGAAGAATTTTGATACTCCTATGAGTACGATTCTAAAACTCTCAAAGGACTCTACAAGTAAGAGAGTAGATCCTAAATTATATCGCAGTATGATAGGTAGTTTGTTGTATTTAATTGCGAGTCGACCTGATATTGCATTTAGCGATGGATTTGCACTAGATATCAATCTAACCCTGAAGAGTCTCATTTAATTGTTGTTAAGCGGATTATGCAATATGTTGCAAGTTCAGTTAATCTGGGTCTTTGGTATCCATATGATACTAGTGTTCAATTAGCTGGTTACACTAATGCTGATTGGGCTAGTAACATTGATGACAGAAAATCAACCAGTGGTGGGTGTTTCTATATTGGGAACTGTTTAGTTTCTTGGCAGAGTAAGAAACAAAGTTCCGTATCGCTCTTAACTGCTGAGGCTGAATACATTTCAGTAGGTAATGCATGTACTCAGCTCGTATGGATGAAAAAAATGTTAAGCGATTACGGAATTGCATAGGATTCTATGGTTTTATATTGTGATAATTCCAGTACAATCAATATATCTAAAAATCCAATTCAGCATTAACGAACCAAGCACATTGACATTAGATATCACTACATTCGTGAATTAGTGGAAGAAAAGACAATTTCTTTGGAATAAATTCCGACTAGGACTCAACTTGTTGACATTTTCACAAAACCGCTCGACAAAAGCAGGTTTTCTAAATTGAAATTTGATCTTGGTATGTATAATTTGAATTGATTAATCATGCATTTCTGCATTATATTGTATATATATTTGTTATTTTATTTATTTCAAATTTCAAATTTCATGAAAAATGCATATTTTTTGCTGTGCACGACCAGTCGAGTACACACTCGACCAGTCGTGGCACGACCGGTCGAGCATGTCCTCGACCAGTCATGTAGCTCGGGTTTGACCTTTATTTAGGAGAAAATCCCTTTTTCTTCTATTTGGGGCTTCTTCTCCAACGAGTCTTAGCACGACCGGTCGAACCCATCTCCCTAGTTCTTTAAGGTTAGTGCTTTATTTCCATTTTCCTTATAGTTTCAAGTTCATATCACTTCTTTTTCATCTTTGAAATGATTTATTTCTTGTTTCCTTGAGGTTTTTGGGTTTTCTTCTCCAAAATCTGATTTTGAGAAAACTCACTGTACTTCTTTTGCAATCACTTGATTCCTTATATTCCTAGTAAGAAATGGAAGGTAAATTTAAAAAGAAAACTTCTCGTGGTGCTTCAACATCTAGATCGACACCTATCATAGGGCGCCACCTTCGGTCACCCGAAGATGATCCCTCCTATGTGCGGAATTTAAGGTTGCGCAATGTTATAGTTGCACGACCTGTTCATGTTGAACATATTGCTCCGTTTGAATTCTTTCCTCTTCTCCAATCTGTAGGATGGGAGAACATTCTACATTGGGGTGGGCCGGCAGACCGGTTTATTGTGTAGGCTATGTTTGCATGTATTTCTAATTTTTAAACTGAAAATTTAACTTTTAATATAGAAACTAGAGAAGGTACATTTGAAGTAGACCGACATTTGATTTCTGGCCTAATGGACATACCTGTCAATGATAAAGGTATTCCAATTTGCTCTCTAGTAGCTAAACCATCTGAATCAGAAAAACGTGTACTTACTAAGAGTATTATGCAGTATAGATGAGCAATGGAGTCAAAATGGGAATGCGCTTACTTCAAAGTATTTGTTACTCAGATACAGAGTCATTCACAGGATATTTATTTCAAATCTTTATCCACGTTCTGGTAACAAAACTGAACTCACCTCTTTCATCGTTCGGATTTTGTATTCCATCATCTCTGGTTCATCTATATGTCTTCCTTCTTTAATCTGTCATTCCATCATACAATTCCGTCTCCATCCTGGCCACAGTGATATCCCTTTTACATATCTTATGACTGTGTTGGCCACCCATATGTTAGTGGCTATTCCTGTTGGAGAGGCTCCCATTCAACAACTTAAATTTAAACAAAATGAATTTGAGGTTGGATGATGGTCAAGTTAATGTGAGAGTTGGTGGAGCTGAAGTAGTAAATGAAGAAGGCGATTTACTTGCAGATGACATTAACATGAACGATATCTTTGATGAGATCGAATCAGATTCTGAGGCTGACCCTGATTATCAGCCTTCTGATTTCGTTGAGAGGTTGCATTCTCTTGAGGAACAGGTGGCTCAGATTCGGGTAACCCAAGATTCGCAATTTCCTTATATGCGTAAATATATGAGGCGCATTAATAAGGGTTTACATCAGATTGATCCATCTATTCCTGCTCCCTCTTCAGGATCTGATTAGTATTTTCTGATTTTGGATTGTAATAACTCTTATGACACTTTGCTTCCTTTCGGTTTATGGGGTTGACTTTGGTTGAACTTGGATGATGTTTGATGATACTTAAACTTTCCTTGCTTATGAATTTTCATATCTTGCTCCTTTATTCCTCATTGCTCATCTTATTCTTCCTTGTTTATCTACATCCTATTTCTTGTATTAGGTTCTTCCTTTGTCATATTGTGACAAAAAGGGGGGAGAATTTTGACATGCTTGATATATGGTGTTTGTGATTTAAGGCATGTGGATTGTGGATGAAGGGATAGGAGTAAGGGGGAGTAGTAGCAATAGCAAAATGCTTGCTTTCTTTTTTATAACTGGTGCATGATTCTTTAACCACGTTGATTCATTGTGTGTATAATGCTTATGTTTGTGTTTTGTCACAAATTTGACAAAGGGAGAAATTGTAAGTGTTATGGTTTCTAGCTCCTATATTGTCAAATTTTGTAGTGTCAAAACCTCTCTTGAATCTGTGTCTTGTGTAGCACTTCTACATAATGAAGACTGTGCATCACTCAAGAACAAAGATCTTTACTACAAGAAATGCAAGTTTACATGGTCATTTTCAAGTACAACAATAAGTGTGAGTTCAATGTTTCAAGATTCATAGATCAAGCCCCAAGTTAAGACAAAGTCTTTTACTTTGAACCACAAGCTCAAGACTCAAAAGGTTTCAAGTTCAAGCTTCTTAAAGTTACAAATTCAAGATTCAAATTGAAGCTTCAAAAGGTTTCAAGTTCAAGCTTCATCATGTAATGATCACAAGCTTCGTGAACTTCAAAGATTAACTATCAACCAAAGGAAAAGAAGTTTTAATGTTTATACATAATGGATAAGGTATGAATGACCTTAGGCTAGGTAATTTTGAATACATAATTCAATTAGATCATTTTATAAGTGAATGGACTATTTCTCGACTAGTCCTGGACTCTGTTCAACTAGTCCTAGCACTGGCTTGACCAGTCCAAGAAATTCCACGACTAGTCCTAAGTTCGTTGCAAATTTTTGAAATTTTTTGTTAAGCCACGACCAGTCCTGGAGACTGCTCGACCGGTCGTATGAACAGTCCTCGACTCATTTTTGACTAGTCCTGCAACCACGACTCAAAGTCCAGCAACTAAATCTGGTTCGACATGAGCAGTCGTGGAGGTCCCTCGACCAGTCGTGAAGGTCCTACGACTAGTCGTGGAATGACTTTATCCGATTGCGCTCAAAATTTCAAAAATCGTTGGTCCTACGACCAGTCGTAGTGTCCACAGGACCAGTCGTGAACGTGATTTCTTCACCTATAAATAGAGCACGAATTTCAGAGTTTTTTAATTAAATTCAAAGCTAATTCAATTCATCACTCTAAGAGATACGTTAGTGTTCTTTTTAAGCTATATTGTGCTCATTTAATATTCTCTTAATTTAACTTTATTATATTTGATTTTGTATTCTTTATTCCAATCATATTTGAAGAAGGGATTGAGATTGCCCTTTTCTTGGAATCAAAATCAAATAGAGCTAGTTCAACTTGATTTAATATAATATCAATTTAGAACCTAGAACCATTTCATATGTGAGTATTGGACATTGAACTTCTACGTTGAAATTATACTCCGAATTGGTTCTTCCAGGCTGCATCAAAAAGGAGAATATCCAAGTATTTTACATTATTGTAAATTTCTGTTTTGGTTTTTGAAATTGTGCTAGAAAAATCTCTATTTTGTTTGTCTAAGGTGAACCAAAAAACTCAGAGCAGGGGGTTTTTGAATTGTGTAAGCCCACTTGAAAGACACAATTGTGAGGGTTTTAGGTGAACCTGAAAAAACCTATTTTCATAGTGAACACTAATATCCACTGTGTGATGATATTAGGAGTGGAGTAGTTGTGTGGCTGTTTTTTTAAACAGTTGGTGTACACACAAGTGAACCATTATAATTCTTTGTGTCTTCTGGTTTAATTGTTTATTTATTTGTGTGAATGATTGTAATTTCCCTTTTTACATTTGTGGAGAATGTTATAATCCTTATGTGGATGTGTGAGAATGTTGTAATAGCTTAGATTTCCCTTCTTGCTATTTATTTCTTTATTCCTCTATAACAGTTTGAGTTTTTGATACACAAACCATTCTAGTAAGGTTGTCCTGCCATAAACCCTTGGTTTTTATGGTGTAAGGTTGTCCTTAGAACAACATTTGTATCAACCTCTCAATACTCGTTCTTTTGAGGTTGTCTTTAAATTAAAAAATTCAGCATTGTGGGATTGTCTATTGCTATATGTATTTAATTTATTTAAATTTCGCTATTATTTTTTTTTTATAATTTTGGCATAGTCCTATTCACCCCCCCTTTAGGACATATATGTAACGCCCTGAAAATTGGGAGTCAAGCAAAGCTCAGCTCCCGAGTTCCAACACATCACTTATGCAACATAGATAATTATAATTATGATGAGTGCATTAAAACATGAATGAGATTAGACCAAAACAGCATATCATACTCCAGAGACAGTTAAATTATGCAAGCGGAAGACTGTGATAGATATATAAAATATATGTAAACTGGTGTAAGTCTCTAGAGTGTGAACATGCTACCAGGTTAAAGAATTACAAGTGTAGTTCCACAATGTACAAAATGAAAAAGTGTAATGTTCTTTATCCAAAACCCTGTAGCCCCGTCAGCGCAACTCCAGGTCTACATAGACCAGCCAGAGAGTTGCATATAAGAGAGCTCCTCCTCGACGTCGTAAAAGTCTGGCTCTGCCTCATAAGCATCTCCATCACCTGCAGCTAAGACAGAGTCTGGTTGGTGTGTACAACACTGTCCCGTAACGTGGGAGTGAGTGATCAACTCAGTGGACCAGTAAAGCAGAGGTTAACATGTTATCAATTCAGTCAAGCAATAATGATAAAACAGTAAATCACACATCCCTAAGTACTCTTGTTAATGCAAGAATGGTATGAATGTATGATGCATGCCCTCGCATACGCTCCCTCAGCGACTTCATCTCACGTTCGCACATGAACAACACTACCTCAATGCTTGACCTGCTATGCCTGAACGCACGCGTAATGCGGTGCATGCATATGATTACCAAGTTCTTATTAGTCCTTTTCATACAGTAGGATTGAAAAACTAAGGTACCTCCCTTATATCAATACCCAAACAATGATCCATTCTAGGGTCGTCAGTCCTAGTAAATCTCATACAATGTTGCGGTTCTAGGTCGCTGTAAAGGGCTCGTCGCCAAATCAGCACAGGCCTAGTGTATACTCTGATTACTACAGAAAGGCTCGTTGCCTCTACGCAAGTTTAGAGTATGCTCGAGGTCACTACAAAGGGCACGTCAAGGGCTGCCAGGGCTGTTGCACGGAATCGTTACACCACTCCCCCCATCACACATCACGGCTTCGTCATCAAAACATTGTAGGCCAACAGCTCAAATACAGTGTCCCATACCACCGTATTCGGCTCACGAGTCTGAGTTGCTCACTGGTCATTACAGGGAGGCTCGTCGCCCCAGTGTAGGCCGACAGCTCGACCACGGTGTCCCATACCACCATGTTCGGCTCATGAGTCTTAGCGGATCGAGGTACCAAGGTTAAATAGGATTTCACTGGTGAGTTTAGTACCTTAGGTTCAAGCAGTAGCATACATACATGGTGAACATACGAGGGGTCAATCGGGTTACTTGACGAGCTCGACTAGCACGAGCGCACATCAAGTGAATCGACATGAAGTACGTAAGCACTCCGTGTGGCCTAACCACTGCCGATGACCAACACATGACTCAGGTTTGTCAAACACGTCTTACAGGCGAATGAATCTCAGCCACGACTTCAAGCCTGTTACCGATTGCTTGGACTATAACATAGCCCTAATCACACTCAATCCATTACCAAAAAGCATGTGGAGTAGTCAAAGAAGAATTAACAAGGTAATTCGAACATGTTAATAAGCATGTTATAAAGCACAATATAAACAAGAAATACAAACACATGCATTTCATAAGTAAGCGACTAAACTAAACAACTTACATGGAGGAAATCATATACATCTCTAAGGTAGTTGAGAATCCTATCTCAACACCTACTTAAAACACTATCATCTAAGTACTTACTCATACAAGCATTTTCACAAACATTTAGACTACACTTATTTATCATACATAACGTATATTAGCCAAAACATGTATTAGGGCGAATCCTTTCACCGAATAAGTATTACACATATATATAGCATATACACACAGTAATTAATCATGGCAAACACACTTCTATATTTTATACGTATATGGTATTTTCTACAAATATACAGAATACACTAAACGCCATAATTTGCATACGTAACTGAATCGTAAAATGAACACCGCATTTTGCATGTGAAATAACACCCAGATCATGAATATATCATTATCCGACATTCAAAGCATTGAAAACCATAACCTATACGTCTATAGTCCGCACCTTACACCGATAAACGAGTTTTAAACTCAGTTTGTATATCAAGTCATCGTCTACGGCAGAACGACAACCTATATCATGAAATAGATTAGCTATTTCATCACTTATGCCATTTGGAACTCTAGAACTGGTTAGGGTTAGGTTTTCTTACCTAAGAACGGGATCGGAATCGCCGGAAGAACGATTCAAATACGATAGTTGAGTACGTGGAATGTGGAATGGCAGGGAAGAAGCCCTGGATTAAACACCAACTCTCTCTCACACGTTCTCTCACTTTCCTTCTCTCTTTTCTCCTTAGGGTTGAAAATTCGTATGTAAAGAGAGAGAGAGAGGGTTAAAGGTCCTTATATAGGCCTAAAATTGCCGGAAATAGGCCGAGGGCCAAGGTATACTTAGGTTATGTCCAAAAGGTATCTGTTCCATCTCAACAGAGCACTTCCGGAGCCTCCCTTGAGCCAAAGGTCGGACTTAAGCTCCCTGACCATGGATCTAGGTCAAGTTAAGTTTTCGTTCTAATCGGGTTTCCAGATCGCATGTGGCGGACCAGTTTCAGTTCAACGGTCACCAAAACTCGATCAGGGCCATAAGTACACTGACCTGTGTATGAAATTTCTCCTTATCCTAGGGTGTATTTGGGTCAGATTCTGACGGTCTGATTTCTTATATCAGGCCCACAAGCGACAAGTCTCAGATTACTTAAATTAGATTTAATTTCTAAAGAAAACCACGTTTTCTCACACTTCACTCCGGGCTCAACGAATAGCCCCGGGACACTATCTGGATTTGATTTCCGAGATGGTTGTCAATCAGCAAGGCGGTCCTAAACGCTTAATCTCGTGGTCATTGGACTTTCGACGTGCGGTCCAGATCCGATACAGAGTTTCAATGTGCTCCCGAGAGCAACTGGGTAATGAGATTGATCCTAGATTTCAGGGTAACCTAGCGTCAATGATTCTACAAGTTTTGGGTCTTGCAGATCGTATTTAAAGTGGATTAAACAGATTTCGTAGCTAATCTAGTTTAACACTTAGTTAACTTTTGCCTAATTCCTAAAGGATTTGATCTTGAGCAATTTCTGCCTGAGGTGGCACTCAGGTCTTTTTACGGATTTCTAAAGTATTGTTCTTCATCACCTAAACTTTAGGATTCATGACTAATATGAAAGTACTTAGAAACATTTAAAGAACACGGTGGTGAAAGGTGAAATGGGAGATTGTGAAGGAAATAGATTGAAAGGGGATTTGAGACTTTGGGATTGAGTTTTTGAGAAGCAATTAAGGTGTCAAGATCAACCCATTGCCTAAGTACGTCTAACTCCAAGTTGGCAAAATCTGGGGTGTTACAATATAGCTCGACCTTTTCACTAATGTAAAACCCATCTCAACCATGGTGCCACGATCCGCTAAGACTCATGAGCTGGGCATGGTGGTGTATGGGACACCGTCGTCGAACTGTCGGCCTACCCTGGGGTACGAGCCTCCCCGTAGTGACCAGTGAGCAACCCAAACTCATGAGCCGAATATGGTGGTATATGGGACACTATATTTGAGATGTCGGCCTACGTTCAAGTGACGAGCCTCCCGTAGTGACCTTGAGTATAATCAATTGAAGTTGCCTATCCACTGCTTTCATTAGGGGTGATACCCTACAACTTGCCTATCGTATGTGATTAACTAGGATTGATGACCCTAGATGGATCTCCGTCTGGGTTAATGATATAAAGGGAGGTACCTTAGCTTTCTGAATCTGTTGTATGAATAAGCCTAATCAATTACTTGGCTAACACGACCATGCACCGCATTACATGTGCTTTGGCAAGGAAGCTCATGTTTAGGGAGTTTGCCATGCGCGATCGTTAAATGGAGTCGTTGAGGGAGTGCAGGCGAGGGCATGCATCATTACCGTCTATCATCCTTGCATTAACCAGAGTAGTTCGGAAATGCTTGTTGTACTGCTTTATCATTACTGCTTGACTGAATTGATAACATGTTAACCTTTACTTTATAGTACCACTGAGTTGATCACTCACTCCCACTCTAGGACAGTGTTTTAAAACACCAACCAGACCCTGTTTTAGTTGCAGATGACGATGAGACTTACGCGACAGAGTCAGATTTCTTAGACAATGAGGAGTTCTCCTACTTATAGCTCTCAGGCAGGTCTATTTAGACCTAGAGCAACGTTGTCGGGATACAAGGCTATGGATTAGTTGGACGTTTACACTTGATATTTTGTAAATTTTGGAACAATACATGTATATATTCATCCTGGTGACATACTCATACTCTAGGGATTGAGAAACACTTATATACTTTATATATCTATCTCAGTCTTTCGCTTGCCTAATTTAATTATCTATGGAGTATGATATGCTGATTTAGTATAATCTCACTCATGTTTAATGCACTAACATGGACAACATTTAAACATCATTATCTATGTTGCATAAGTGATGCATTGGATCTCGGAAGTTAAGCCTTGCTCGACCCCTCAAAATTCGCGGTGTTACAAGTTGGTACCAGAGCATGATTTAGATTAAACTGGACCTGAGTTATGGTAGCACGACACATGCTGATGTACTTTGACTTAGGAGGGGGAGATAAAATGTAAAAATTATCGTAGGATCCCAAGTTTCACCGACGGGCAAAACTGACAGTTGAAATGTAACCCGTATGCGTCTGAGATCATATGAAATGATCTCAATTCCTTTTTAGACTATCAATCGATGGGTTTAAGCTATTAGTCGGTGAATCCCAAACTTGAAGCATGCAAAAAGGAGTGAATATGTGTAAGATGGACCGAAAAAATGCATCTCACGGGCATGGGAGCCCAAACCGTAAATTAGAGTGGGATCCAGCAGGTATCTCGCACATTTTCGCACCCCAGGAGGGGGTGGCCACTGCCCCCAGGCGGAGCCACTGCTGTCAATCCAGGGAGGGCGCGGTAGCACCGCCCGATCGGCTACGCGTCGCCCACACCTCCAGCAGGCCGCGGCAAGCCTGTGGTTCTAGCGGCCCACCGCCCTCACCCACATGTGTGGGCTCGATAACATGTGTGGGGCCCTCTATTTTACTCCCCTAGCTCCATTCCACTCCATTTCACTCATTCCAAACCCTCCAAGCCCCTCTAAAATCACATTTTCTCTCTCAAATCTCCCTTCCATACACAAAGCTTCTTCTTCTTCTACATTACATAGCCATCCTCCACCATTTTCCTCAAAACCCCTTTCTTACAACCCTCCATCTTCCTATTTCCTACCTATTTGAGAACAAAAGCTCTCTTTTGTGTCTCATAGCCCTCCAAAACCACGAACTCATCTCACCTTTCAAGCTTTTCCAACACCGTGGCTCTTTTTGAGCTAGTTGCTACTATTTTCTTCCTCTCCACACTCCTTTCCCTTATGGGGAGAAGAGGGCATCCACGGATGAAGCCGGGCCTAGTCGCCCAACCCATTTAAAGAAGAAGACGGGAGCCGAAGCAAGCACGAGCGCCGAGAGAGAGAGAGAGAGAGAGAGAGAGAGAGAGAGAGAGAGAGAGAGAAGATCAAAATGGGATCTAGACCCGCGGATCCCCATCGAAAGATCTCTACTGCCAGGCATCGGACTAGGTAAGTTCCTTGACAGTAAAGTTGTATTTGAGGCTCATGTTGATGAAAAGCTGTTTGGACTGTACCCAGTGATGGACATGCTCCTGGAAAATGGGTGGGATCCCATACTTGAGGGGAATACTCATGTGAGTGAAGGCACCTTACAGGCCTTCTACGCTCATATACGGAACCTAATATTAGAGCCTCTTCAGTTTACTTCCCTTTGGGAAGAGAGGAAGCCGTAGTCAATTTAGATGTGGTGGCTCGAATCAAGGGTATAGAGCGTGGACTTGTATATGCTAGTGAGAAAAACCTTGCTAGTGAACGAGAAAGAAATAGCCTTACGCATTTTCTTTGTGGCCGACTTGTGCGATGGAGGCGAGGAAATAGCCTTGCAGCTACCAAAATGACGAATGACTTCCGCATGCTCCACTACATATTCATGTATAACGTATATCCCAGGTGGAGAATGTACGCGGCTCATGGTGGATTTCTTATACAGAGCTGGTCAGGGAAAACTATGTTTGCCTACATTTGTCTTGTCTCAAATTGTGGGTACTGCACGATCTGCACGGGGAGATGACTCACTTCCCTTCGGTCGGCTTATTTGTAAGATCGCCCGAAACTTCGGCTTTCGACTCCATATGGATAACCTTGCCCCGATCAATCATCAGTGACACTACACTCAACAATATGGGAATAGGCCCTAGGCAGCGACAAGCAAGGGTTGATGAGTCCGAGGATGAGATAGAGGAAGAAAGTGAAGAGGATTATGGGAGTGAAAATGAAGAAGGTAGTGAAGAGGAAAATGGTGAGGAAGAAGGAAGTGATGAAGAAGAGGAGTCCCGAGATTCTTATGGGGGACCTCCTCCTACTACACATGAGCACCGCCGTGATCGGGCTGCCTTAGAAGCTCACATGGCTCAGATTGAAGAGAACCAGGCCGCCCTGAGACAGGAGGTCAAGGAGACTCAGGCTGAATTGAAGCAAAATCTTGAAGAGAATCAAGCTTACCTGAAACAGAAATGCAAGAAGATGTCTCGCACCCTGAAGGCCCTCCTGTGCTGTATGTAGGATAAGGGTTCGCCTCCACCTTCGCCAGAGTCAGAGGACTAGACTTATGTTGTAGTCGTCTTTTGGTTTGCTTTGTTTCTTGCTTTGTATGTAATAGCCTTGGTAGGCTTAGTTATATGTTAGAGTAATTGGTGTGAAACTTTTACTAGATTAGCTCACATGCATCTTCTGTCATGATTCATGTAATATTACATCTCATGTATTGTGACAATTTTTGGTTAAATGGAATGCATGAAGCTCTTTTGAATTGAAATGTGTAGAATGTTTGGGAAATTGAGTAATACTATTCTAAGTCTCACACATATTACACCCTATGTTGTATATAGGGAATGCCTCCAAAAACCACTCAGAATATGACATGTCTTGCACTTGACGGATCGATTGACGGGGCACCTCCCCTAAGCGATGCCATACAGACCCCAACTTGGGCCTGGATAGTGACATAATGAAGGATTCACAGCCGTCCACTGGCCCCACCAATGGGCTAACACCTTGTGCACCACCGGTTCTGGAACAGAACTATGCATCTACGTTGACGCCACACATACCTCTATCGGCTCCTCCTCCTGATAGGTTGGAGCAGATGATGTTTTTTATGCAGCAGCAACAATAGTTTTTTACCACTATTGCAGGGGCCATTGCCCAGAACATGAATATGGTCCCGCTCGTACCACCTGTGCAGCCTGCCGGGAATATGAATATCAACGGTCTATTTAAACGCTTCTAGCGTTTTCGTCCTCCTACCTTTACGGGTACTCACCGACCCGAGGAGGCTGAATACTGGTTGGATCATATATCCAAGATGCTGAAGTCATTGCATTATACTGAGGTAGAGCAAGTGGAACTTGTGACCTATATATTCGAGAAAGAGGCCAGTCTTTAGTGGGACAACATCCTATGAACAATTCCCGCTGGATACGTGTGGACATGAACCGAATTTCAGACCTGCTTCCATGGGAAGTACTTTCCCCTCACTTACCGTAATGAAAAGGAGGGTGATTTTCTTCACCTCCGACAGGGAGGAATGACCATGGCTGAGTACGAAACCTCTTCACGGAGCTAGCCAGATATGCTCCTTTGATCTTAGCAGACGAACTGATGAGAATGCAGGGATTTTCTGAGGGTCTGCGGCCCGATATCGGCACGAAGATGTGTTGCGCTAGCATTCCCAACTATGCTGAGCTAGTGAACATGTCCCTGCGAGCAAGAAGGATGGAGATAGACTATCTCGTACACATATGCCCATGGGCCCGAGGCCTCGACATGATTTGCAGAACCGACCATTCCTCGGTAAGAGGCCACGTGCCGATTCACCTCCTAGGCTTATGGCTCCACCGACCCAGCCGAGGCGATTAGATTTGTGGTACACCTACTGTAAGAGGATGGGCCATACAGACACTTATTGTTTTACTAAGATGGGGCACAACGACTTTACACCGCCTCAGAAGATCAACCGTCAGTTGCCACAAGCTATATCAGTCCCACCTCTATGATCGGCATCGCCAGCACAGCCATTCTACCGACCACTTGTACCTCGAAGTAGGCCACCTCAACAACCTATGATAGGACAACCGAATCATTTACAACAAACACGTGTACATGCGGTTGCAGCT
Organism: Magnolia officinalis; assembly: GCA_021015155.1. NCBI lineage: Eukaryota > Viridiplantae > Streptophyta > Magnoliopsida > Magnoliales > Magnoliaceae > Magnolia > Magnolia officinalis. The sequence goes on from JAJHSJ010000007.1 coordinate 28,720,967, forward strand.
GAAGCATCCGAGTCAGTTACTGCGATACCATTAGCTTTCGAAGTCACTGCCCACATACAAGGTACACCCGTATTTCTGTTGGTGGATATCGGGTCAGCCATTTTAATAATATTAAGCGCTGCAGTCAAGCGACTAGTGTTGAAAACTACTCCTATGATTGGGGTGAGAATCCTTACAGCTATAGGGACCTTCTCAGACGCTACCAAGATTTGTAAGGATTACTCGATAGACTTAGGAAGCAGAACAGTACTCGTTGACCTGGTTGTTGCCCTACTATGTCATTACGATGTCATCCTCGGTATGGATTGACTCACTGATATGAAGACAGAAATCGATTGCGAGACTAGACTGGTGACAGCCTACAGGCCTGAAAACACAACCTTTACTTTCAGTTCAGGTCAGTTGGCACTAACACATTAGTTGTTATGTTACCTTGCTAGAAAATGTTGATGTTTTATCACTTTAAGACATGCCTATAGTCCACGACGTACCGCATGCCTCCCTGTGAAATGGAGGAATTGAGGAGACAGATTGATGATCTATTGGATTACAGTTTCATACGACCGAGTGTATCTCCTTGGGGAGCACTTGTGTTGTTTGTAAAGAAGAATGATAAATCGCTGCGATTGTGTATTGATTATCACAGGTTGAACCAAGTGACAGTGAAGAACAAGTATCCCTTGCCCAGGATAGATGATCTGTTCGACCAGCTAAAAAGGCACAATATTTCTCAAAGATCGACTTATAGTCAGGGTATCATCAGTTGCGCGCAAGGAATGAAGACGTGCAAAAAACAACATTTAGAACCAGTTTTGGGCACCATGAATTTCTTGTGATGTCGTTTGGACTTACAAACACACCGGCCATATTCATGGACCTCATGAACAGGGTATTTCGGCCGCATATGTACCGATTCATCATCGTGTTTATAATGACATTTTTGAAAAGGCCTAGCTATATGTCCTAGGGGGGGGTGAATAGGACAATGCCAAATAAAACTTATAACAGCGGAATTAAAAAGAATATGATAGCCAAAATAAATCACGATGCAGGAAAGTAAAACAACCTCAAAATTTAGATCTTGAGAGGTTGATACAAATGTTGTTCTAAGGACAACCTTACACCAAAAACCAGAGTTTATGGTAGGACAACCTTATTTCTAGAAAGATCTTTGTATCAAATCTCAAACCAAAGAGGAATACAGAAATAAACACAACCTGAACTGAAATAAATTGTAATCACAAATGTATTATTCTAGGGACAGCCATACACCATAAAAATGGCAGGGCAACCTTGCTGGAACAACTTTTAAAGGAAATTGAATATCAAGCTGATAAAGGAATAGCAGAAAATAAATTCTAAACTATTACAAAATTCCCACGATGCTTGAATTAAATGCTTACAACATTCACCACCATACATACATCCCACAAATGAATAATTAAAGATTAGAAGTATAAATCATTCAACCACAACACAAGGGATTATAGTGGTTCGCCTGTGTGCTCACCAACTGTTAAACAACAGCCACACAGAATGCTACTCCACTCCTAATATCCTCAGACAGGGGATATTAGTGTTCACTAACAAAATAGGTTTTCACAGGTTCACCCAAAACCTTTACAATTGTGTCTTTGTCTGTGGGCTTACACAATTTACAAAAAACCCCACTTCTGAGTTTTCCTGGCTCTCCTCAGATAACCAATACAACAAGATTTTTCTGGCAAATTTTGAAAGAAACCAAAACAGAAGGGAATTTACAATTAGATGTAAAATACCTGATTATCTCCTTCGTTGTAGCAGCCCGGTAGAACCAAGTCAGAGTAGATGATTGAATGTCTAAGTTCAATGTCCAGTACTCAATTACAATGGTTCTAATTCTAATAGATTTTAAATTAAACCAAGTAGGGCTTGCCTTAATTGATTTTGATTCCAAAGAAAGGGAATAACAATTCCTCTTATCAAATTAGATTGGAAAGAGAATATTAAATAAGCACACTTAGCTTAGATGGAGCACAAAATTATCTCTCAGAAGTTTGACGAAGATTGGCTTGAAAGGATTAATTAATTCGATGATTTCTTCTGAGATTCGTGCTCTATTTATAGGGGAGCATATCGCGTCTTCGACTGGTCTAAAGAGCTCTTCGATCAGTCGAAGCAATAACAGATATTTGAAAAATCAGGCGCGATAAGCTTTGACCGTTCTACGACTGGTCGAAGGTCTCCTTCGACTGGTCGTAGGTCACCTTCGACTGGTCGAAGGTCTCCTTCGACTGGTCGAAGAACTTAAAATTCATCGCTGGACTTTGAGTCGAAGACTTTCGATTGGTCGAAGATGCAGTCGACATTGTTCCTTTGACTGGTCGAATAGACTCCTGGACTAGTCGAAGCCTAACAGAAATTATCCGATTTTTGTAATAAATTCACAACTGATCGAGAAATTTCTTAGACTGGTCGAAGTAAATCTAGGACTAGTCGAAGAAGGCCTAGGACTAGTCGAAGAACAGACCAAACTTATGTAAAATAAACATCCGATTTATGTATCCAAAGTGACCTACTTCTAAGGTCAACCTAAGGTCAGTCAAACCTCAACCATGAAGTAAGGACATTGAAACATTAGGAACTAGTGACCTTGAAGTATGAGCCTTGAAGTCTTGATGTAGTTCAATCTTGAAATCTTGATGTAGCGCAATCTTGAAAGTGTCTTGAGTTCTTTACGAACTGCCTTGTACTGTTCTTGAAGTCTTGCAGCTTGAGTCATGTCTTGTGAGCAGTTCTTGCAGTCAAGGTTGATCTTTGTACTTGTGAGCTTTGCTTGTTCATGAATGTTGATCTTTGAGAGAGCTTCACATATGCAAGTTATATATAACAGTGGTTTTGGCACCACAAATTTGACAACAGACAGGGATATAAACTATAGCACTTACAATCTCCCCCTTTGTCAAATTAGTGACAAAACACATAACTAAGATAAACATAAAGAATCATGAACCAGTTACTATCAACTAGTTCAAACATACTCCCCCTGAGTAACATAACCAATGCTACTCCTCTCACAATCACATCGTTAAGAACAAACTATTCTCCCCCTTTTTGTCATAATATGACAAAGTAAACAACAATGTAGGAGAACTAAATAAAGGGATGTATGAGAGTAAATATGAGGAGTTATGAGATTATAGCAAAACAGAGATAGAGATACTCAGCATAGCTTCACATAGAATAAATATCCATCATAAAACATAGATAGTATCCAACTCAAAATCCGTTAACCAAGTGCTAAGTTATAAAGTTATTACAGACCAGAAATCTCATATAAACTAATCAGAACCAGATGACGGAGCAGGAATAGAGGGATCAAGTTGGTGCATGCCTTTGTTCAATTACCGAAGATATTTGCGCATGTACTTCAATTGTAAATCATGAGCAACAAACATGTTTTCCATCTTTACATTTATATTCTCAACTTTATCCTCTAATGCACTCAGACGAGCATCAACATCAGATGGTTCAAAATCTGGATCATTTATTGAGTCAGAATCCAGTTCCTCAAAAATGTCATCCATATTAATGTCATCACCAGCTTCTTCATGACCACCACCACCACCACCACCTTGTTCAGAAAGTAGATCCAGCTTCATCTTATTGATATTAGTATTGTTGAAGATCAGATGATGGATTGGTGCCTCATCAACCGGCATATCGACTAACATATGTGTAGCCAATACAGTCATTAAATAGGCAAAAGGAATGTCACTATGACCAGGATGGAGTCTAAACTGAAGAATGAAATGACAGATTAATGATGATAAACAAATTTGAGTACCATTGGAAATAGCATGGATAACACAAACCATAAACGAAGTCAAGTCAGTTTTATTACCCGAATGAGGATACAGATTAGACATAAAGATTTTGTGGAGAATTCGGTACTTGGGTAACAAATACCTTGCGGGAAGCGCATTTCCTTTTCGTGTCCATTGAACATCCATGTTGCACAAATCTCTAGTGAGCATGCGTTTTTCAGACATTGAGGGTTTATCAGTTAAGTTATGGATAGGAATACCCTCATCATTCACAGGAATGTCCATAAGGGCTGAAATTAAATGACGATCAATGTCAAAAGGCCCTTCTCTAGTAGATATTTTAAAAGTTAAATTATTCGGTGAGAAAGAACTAATACATGCAAACATGGATTGGGCAATTGACTGGTATGTTGGTCCACCCCAATGTAATAAGTTAACCCAACCTACAGCTTCAAGCATAGGAAGGATGTCAAAAGGTGCAATATGATTAACATCAACAGGATGTTCAACAATAACATTACGTAATCTAATGTCCTTAACATAAGATGGATCATCATTGGGAACGAGAAGATGACGCTTAGAGATAATGGTCGATCTGGAGGAAGAAGAAGGACCACGGGAAGTAGTTTTTCTACCTTTAGAAGCCATTTGCAACAAAGATATCAAGGAAATAAGAAGTTGCAAAGGATTGAGAAGTGGGTTTACTCAAAACAGAATTTTCAAAATCCAAACCCCAAATCTCAATGAAATCTAAAATACAAAGCTTAAAGCTTGAAAAGTAAACAATCTAGACACAAATCTGCAAGAAAAACGTGATTTGGAACACTAACCTTGAAGAACATGAACAATGGGTTCGACAAGTCGAAGCTCAGCTCCTTAGAGAGGAAAAACGGAATGAGGAAGAAAGCAAAAATCCCCAAATTTTAAGTGATTCCAGAGATCTACGACTGGTCGTGGATATTTACGACCGGTCGAAGGTCGACTGGTCGAGTATACTCACGACTGGTCGAAGAATGATAAAAAATTCATATTTCTTGCAAATTATTCAAAAATTAGAATTCAACCTAGCAAATATATACACAATGATACAAGTAGGCATAAATAATCATTTTAAAATGCACATGCCAAGATCAAATTTCATCTTTTTGAACCTGCTTTTATCGAAAGGTTTTGTGAAAATGTTAGCTCGTTGATCTTCGGTAGGAATATATTCTAGATATATAACTTTTTCTTCTACTAATTCCCTTATATAATGAAATCTAATGTCAATGTGCTTAGTACGAGAATGCTGAATAGGATTTTTTGAAATATTTATCGCACTGGAATTATCACAATGTAATAACATAGAATCCTGTTTAATTCCATAATCACTTAGCATTCGTTGCATCCAAACAAGCTATGTACATGCATTACCAGCTGCGATATACTCAGCTTCAGCTGTTGAAAGTGATATAGAATTTTGTTTCTTACTAAACCAGGAAACTAGAGAATTTCCAATGTAAAAACAACCACCACTGGTTGATTTTCTATCATCTAGGTTACCAGCCCAGTCAGCATTCGAGTACCCAGCTAATTGGACACTAGTCTCATGAGGATACCAGAGACCGAGATTTACAGTACATGCGACATATCTAATAATCCGCTTGACAGCAATCAAGTGAGATTCTTTTGGATTAGATTGATATCTTGCGCAAATACCAACACTTAGAGAAATATCAGGTCTACTAGCAGTTAAGTATAACAAACTACCAATCATAGTCCGATAAAGTTTTGAGTCAACATTTTTACCATTAGAGTCTTTTGAGAGTTTCAGGCTAGTACTCATAGGAATATCGAAATTCTTGCCATTCTCAAATCCAAATCTCTTGATTAGATTCAAAGCATACTTTGATTGAGAAATGAATATTCATTCAGGTTGTTACTTTACTTGCAATCCAAGGAAATAAGTCAATTCCCCAACCATGCTCATTTCGAACTGTGATTTCATCAAATCTGCAAACTCAGTAGTCAAGTCAGTACAAGTTGATCCATAAATGATATCATCAACATAAATCTGTACCATTAAGATATGATCATTATGTTTTTTAACAAACAGAGTTTTATCAACAGATCCCATTTGAAAATTATGACTTAAAAGAAATTTTGTTAGTTTCTCATACCATGCCCTAGGTGCTTGTTTTAATCCATAAAATGCCTTTTTAAGCCGATACACATGATTAGTGTTTTTGGGATCTTCAAAACCCATTGGCTGTTCAACATAGACTTCTTCAGGTAAATTGCCATTTAGAAAAACACTTTTCACATCCATTTGATAGATCTTTATTATTCTAAAACATGCAATGGATATAAATAGTCTGATATATTCAAGACGTGTTACTGGTGCAAAAGTTTTATCAAAATCAATTCCATTTTGTTGTGGAGTTTTGGGAGCAGAGAATTCATGTAATATTCCTTGGTCTGTATAGAACTTCTCAAAATTGCTATTCTCAAATTCAGATACATGATCACTACGAATCTTACTGATTTGAGAAGATTTTTCAGTTTGAATCCTTTTGAGAACTTTTCTTACTTCTTCAAGGGTTTCAAATTTATCCCTTAAGAAGACTACCCAAGTGAATCTGGTAAAGTCATCAACTATTACCAGGATATACTTTTTTCCACCATGACTTTCCATTCTAGTAGGTCCTATCAGATCCATGTGGAGGAGTTCGAGTGGTCTTGATGTGGTATTTGAATTCACCTTTTTGTGTGAGTTCCTTTTTTGTTTGCCTATCTGGCACTAACCACATATTTTATCTAATTTCTGAAGTTTGGGTAAACCTCTTATGAGTTCTCGTTTGCTCAATCTATATAAATTTCGATAATATACATGTCCAAGACGTTTGTGCCATAAATCAATCTCGTCTGTATGGACCATGTAACATGTTTGATTAGATGAGCTGGATTCGCTAATAATATAGCAATTTTCAGACGTTCTACGTCTAGTTAATATTACAGAACCTTTATTGTTTAGTATCTCACAGCTTTGATTAGAAAACCGAACACTATGGTTACTATCACATATTTGAGATATACTAAGCAAGTTATGTTTTAAGCCTTCAACATATAAAACATTTTTAAACACAGGAAGATTAAAAAGTTGAACCGTACCTTGGCCTATAATCTTGCAGTTGTTACCATCACCAAATGTGACTAATCCATCAGTCATATCTTTCAAATCCGTGAATAAAGCTTTGTCACCTGTCATATGCCTGGAGCATCCACTGTCTAGGTACCACTTTGAATGACTTGTTGCTTTGAAAGCAGTGTGAGCAACCAAGCAGGCAACTTTAGGAACCCATTTCATAACTGTTTTGGGTTTAGGAACATAGTTGGTCTTCTTTTGTTTATATTGTAAGAATGACCTATAGAGTTAGATTTTAAGAGCTCCTTGAGTAAATCAACTATCTTTTCAGCTAGTGGATTTCGTTTCTGATTAAAGTTGACATGGCTGCTTCTAGGTTTTTGAAAAGTTTTTGAATTTCTAGAAAAATCTTGATAAGTACTTTTCCCTTTTGAGTTTGAGGACTCTCCTTTAACAAACATAGGAGGAGTATACTTTTGTTTAGGAGATAGATTTTTATCATAGCCCAACCCGGATAGATCGCCACATTTTCTTGATCCGGATAAAAGTTTTTCTAACTTTGGATCACCTTGGGCATATTTCCATGGTCCTTTAGACTCAGAAGAGAAGATACTTCAGTTTTGAGTTTCTCAATTTCAGATTTCAAATCAATAATTAGGGAGTTTTTGAATTCCAAATCGCATTTTGATTTTTCAAAACAATCTGAAATTTGTGATTTCTCTAAGATAAGTGACTCAAAATATTCTTTGAGTTTAGAAAACTTTTCTTTTTGAAGTTTAAGTTTGACAACAATTTTACAACTTTTCTTATATAGGGCATTGTAAGCGTCTTGAAGATCATCTTCATTTTCACATTCACTACTCAGATTTTCTTCACTTGTTGAGTCATTATCTGAAAATGTGAATTTGGCTAGAGTCATAAGAGCTTTAACTTCATTACCCGACTCAGTTTTAGAATCTTCTGATTCAGAAGAAGCTTCAGAATCAGATGATTCATCCCATGTAGCCAACATACCCTTCTTCTTGGGTTTGTCCTTTTTAGGACATCTATTTGCTAAGTGCCCATATTCTTGACAGTTGTAACATTGACTATCTTTCAAAGATTTTCGAGATTTGGGTCTAAACTTCTTTTTGTCATTTGATTTTTGAAAATCAACCCTTTTCTTGCTTTTGAAAATCTTGTAAAATTTCTTAGTTAAAAGAACCATATCATCTTCTGAATCAGAATTTTCTTTTGAATTATATTTAGAAGATTTTAATGAGATAAATTTACCTTTAGGAGCTTTAAAGTTTAACTCGTAGGTTTGTAGAGAACCAACTAGTTCTTCCACCCTCATATTATCCGTATCACGAAGTTCTTGGATCGCGGTTACTTTAGAATTGAACCGTTCAGGAAGTGAGCGTAATATCTTTGTACACACTTTACACTCTGGGATTTTATCGCCAAGACCCCACATTGAGTTTACAATGTCATTCAATCTAGTGTAAAAGTCCATAAACATTTCATTTTCCTCCATATGAATTTCTTCAAATCTGGTTGTGAGGAGTTGGACTTTTGATTTTTTGACAATTGTAGTACCCTTGTGTGTCATTGCTAATATATCCCAAGCTTGCTTTGCAGTATCACAGGAAATGATTCTTTTGAACTCATCCGGTAATAGTGTGCAAGTGATTGCATTTAGTGCTTTAGCATTTGCACTACTCTCACTTTTCTGAAGTGTGGTCCATTGGTAATATGGTGTGACTTTCATAGATTTTGAACCATCAACCCCAATAACTTCCATGATAGGAGGTTTCCACTCAGTCACTGTGGCTTGTCACACTTTTCATCCATTGATTTGAGGAAGATCCTCATTCTGGCTTTCCAATAGGCATAGTTGGAGCCATCAAAGGGTGGAGGCCTAGTGACTGAAACGCTATCAAAATTTGACATCTTAAATAGCTTAAATCGTTAGCTCAGGAAATAAATCCAAGAATTAAAAAGAGCTATTAGGCTTTGATACCACTTGAAAAGGCCTAGCTATATGTCCTAGAGGGGAGGTGAATAGGACAATGCCAAATAAAACTTATAACAGCGGAATTAAAAAGAATATGATAGCCAAAATAAATCACAATGCAGGAAAGTAAAACAACCTCAAAATTTAGATCTTGAGAGGTTGATACAAATGTTGTTCTAAGGACAACCTTACACCAAAAACCAGAGTTTATGGTAGGACAACCTTATTTCAAGAAAGATCTTTGTATCAAATCTCAAACCAAAGAGGAATACAGAAATAAACACAACCTGAACTGAAATAAATTGTAATCACAAATGTATTTTTCTAGGGATAACCATACACCATAAAAATGGCAGGGCAACCTTGCTGGAACAACTTTTAAAGGAAATTGAATATCAAGTTGATAAAGGAATAACAGAAAATAAATTCTAAACTATTACAAAATTCCCACAATGCTTGAATTAAATGATTACAACATTCACCACCATACATACATCCCACAAATGAATAATTAAAGATTAGAAGTATAAATCATTCAACCACAACACAAGGGATTATAGTGGTTTGCCTGTGTGTTCACCAACTGTTAAACAACAGCCACACAGAATGCTACTCCACTCCTAATATCCTCACACAGGGGATATTAGCGTTCACTAACAAAATAGGTTTTCACAGGTTCACCCAAAACCTTTACAATTGTGTCTTTGTCTGTGGGCTTATACAATTAAAAAACAACCCCACTTCTGAGTTTTCCTGGCTCTCCTCAGATAACCAATACAACAAGATTTTTCTGGCAAATCTTGAAAGAAACCAAAACAGAAGGGAATTTACAATTAAATGTAAAATACCTGATTATCTCCTTCGTTGTAGCAGCCCGGTAGAACCAAGTCAGAGTAGATGATTGAATGTCCAAGTTCAATGTCCAGTACTCAATTACAATGGTTCTAATTCTAATAGATTTTAAATTAAACCAAGTAGGGCTTGCCTTAATTGATTTTGATTCCAAAGAAAGGGAATAACAATTCCTCTTATCAAATTAGATTGGAATAACAGAAACAAAATCAATTAAATAAAGTTAAGGAAAGAGAATATTAAATAAGCACACTTAGCTTAGATGGAGCACAGAATTATCTCTCAGAAGTTCGACGAAGATTGGCTTGAAAGGATTAATTAATTCGATGATTTCTTCTGAGATTCGTGCTCTATTTATAGGTGAGCAGATCGCGTCTTCGACTGGTCTAGAGAGCTCTTCGACTAGTCGAAGCAATAACAGATATTTAAAAAATCAGGCGCGATAAGCTTTGACCGTTCTACGACTGGTCGAAGGTCTCCTTCGACTGGTCGAAGAACCTAAAATTCATCGCTGGACTTTGAGTCGAAGACTTTCGACTGGTCGAAGATGCAGTCGACACTGTTCCTTCGACTGGTCGAACAGACTCCTGGACTAGTCGAAGCCTAACAGAAATTATCCGATTTTTGTAACAAACTCACGACTGATCGAGGAATTTCTTAGACTGGTCGAAGTAAATCTAGGACTAGTCGAAGAAGGCCTAGGACTAGTCGAAGAACAGACCAAACTTATGTAAAATAAACATCCGATTTATGTATCCAAAGTGACCTACTTCTAAGGTCAACCTGAGGTCAGTCAAACCTCAGCCATGAAGTAAGGACATTGAAACATTAGGAACTAGTGACCTTGAAGTATGAGCCTTGATGTCTTGATGTAGTTCAATCTTGAAATCTTGATGTAGCTCAATCTTGAAAGTGTCTTGAGTTCTTTACGAACTGCCTTATACTCTTCTTGAAGTCTTGCAGCTTGAGTCATGTCTTGTGAGCAGTTCTTGCAGTCAAGGTTGATCGTTGTACTTGTGAGCTTTGCTTGTTCATGAATGTTGATCTTTGAGAGAGCTTCACATATGCAAGTTATATATAACAGTGATTTTGGCACCACAAATTTGACAACAGACAGGGATATAAACTATAGCACTTACAATTTTGATATACTCCAAGAGTCGGAAAGATCACGAAGAGCACCTGCAAGCGGTCTTCGATACTCTCAGAAAGAATCAGTTGTTTACTCAATACTGAAAACGCGACTTCTGGAAGGAAGAAGTCAAGTTTTTAGGACATGTGGTGTCTAAGGAAGGAGTTGCCATGGACCTTGCCAAGGTGACAGCGGTATAGAACTGGGAATAACCCGGTTCGGTTACTTAAGTAAGGAGTTTCCTCGGACTTGCGGGCTAATATCGCCGATTCATTAAAGATTTTTCCAAGATAGCCAAACCATTACCTCAGCTCACTAGAAAAGATCTTAAGTTTGCATGGAACAAGAAAGCAGAAGCAGTATTTCAGGAACTGAAGGACAAGTTGACGTCCGCACCTGTGTTAGTATTGCCAGAGCAAGGAGTCAGATATACGATATACACCGACGCATCTCGTGTTGGTTTGGGTTGTGTTCTTATGCAAAGGAACAGAGTGATTGCCTATACATCGCGACAATTAAGGAAACACGAAGAAAACTACCCTACGCATGACCTGGAATTAGCGACCGTCATCTTCACATTAAAGCTCTAGAGACATTACCTCTACAGAGAGAAGTTCGAGCTCTTTTGCGACCACATGAGCCTCAAGTACATATTCACGCAGAGAGACCTGAATATGAGGCAATGACGTTGGATGAAAACCTTGAAAGACTTCAAGTTTGAGGTTTCCTACCATCCTGGAAAGGCTAACCTTGTGCAGACGCGTTGAACCGCAAGAAGCCAATAAAATTTTCAGCTTCGGTCATGATAGAAAAATGGAATATGGTAGAGTTTGTGCGAGACTTCGAGCAAAAGCTTACAGTAGAGGAGTCGTTCGAGAGGGCCGCACACATCCACGTACAACCACTTATTGATGATCGAATCATTGTGGCTTTGAAGGAAGATGAACTGTTGGTGAAGATGAGGAAACGAGCGAGTGATAGTGAAGATTCCGAATGTAGGGTTGGTCTAGATGGAGGTTTGAGATATCGTGGCCGTTTGTACGTCCCGAATCTCCATGACTTAAGGAAGGAAGTCTTATAAGCCGCTCACAATTCGAGGATGGCAATGCATCCTGACAGTACGAAGATGTACTGAGACATGTAGCGTTCGTACTGGTGGGACAACATGAAGGCCCACATAGTAGATTATGTATCCCGTTGTCTCACAAGCCAGCAGGTTAAGGTCGAACACCGCCGACCTCCTAGATTACTTCAGCCTGTTCCCATAGCTGAATGGAAATGGGATTTTATATCTGTGGATTTCATTTCCCGGTTACCGAAGACGAGGAAGGGACATGACTCCATTTGGGTAATTGTAGACCGATTGACGAAATCGGCCCGTTTCCTCCCGATTAGAGTTTCAAACTCAGCAGACGATTTAACTAAGCTCTACATCAAGGAATTCATACAGTTGCATGGAGTTCCTATAGAGATTTTGTCGGATTGAGACAGGCGATTCAAGTCTATCTTCTGGACTCGAATCCAGAAAGCAATGGGAGTGCAACTGAAGTTCAGTACCACGTTCCACCCATAGACTGATGGGCAGATGGAGCGGGTAAATCAGTGTTAGAAGATATGTTATGGGCATGTGTGCTCAATTTCATGGACAGTTGGGATGACTATTTTTCCTATGCTGAGTTCGCTTATAATAACAGCTTATAAGCAAGCATTTTCATGGCTCCCTATGAAGCATTGTATGGACGCCCAGTCGAGTACCGTATTATTGAGCAGAAGTTGGTGAGAAGAGTTTGGTTGGCCTAGATTTAGTGCAAACGACCTCAGAGAAGATCGACATTATCAAGCATCGACTTCTTGCACCCCAGAGCAGACAGAAGAGTTACGCTGATACAAGACGGTGACAGTTGGAATTTGAGGTTGGGGACCATGTGTTTCTTAAAGTTTCCCCAATGAAGGGAGTCCTTCGATTTGGCAAGAAAGGAAAACTCACGCCGAGATTCATTGGCCCATTCCAGATTCTAGACCGAGTAGGTGTGGTATCATACCGTCTTACATAGCCCATACCACTCGCAGGCATGCGCAATGTATTTCATGTATCGATGCTGAAGAAATATGTTCCTGACCCTTCCCATATGATCAAATGGGAGCAAGTATAGTTGAGTGAAGATGTTACATATGTACTGTGACCAACACGCATTCTCAATAGAAAGGAACAAGTGTTACACAACAAAGTGAGTCCGCTTGTGAAAGTATTGTGGACTCACCACACTGAGGAAGAGGCTACTTGGGAAACAGAAGCTGACGTCCGTAAAAACTACCCTCAGATCCTCGAGGAGTACGAAAAGGTACTAATTTCGGGGATGAAATTTTTCTTTAAGGGGGGTAGATTATAACATCTCGGAAAAATTCGTACAAAGGCCCGAGTACCACCTCAGGCAGAAATCCCTAAGGAACGAATTCTGTAGAAATTAGATGAAAATTAATTAAGTACTAAATTAAATAATCAGTGGAATTAGCTTGAACCACTATCTATACGAACTGCAAGACCCAAAACCATTAAAATCGCTAACTTAACATTACTTAAAAACCTAGGAGCAATCTCAAAACCCAGTTGCTCTCGGGAGCACATTCAAACTCCGTATCGGACCTGGGTCGCGCGTCGAAAGTCTGATGACCACGAACCTATAAGGTTATGACCACCTTATTGGGCTTGACAACCATCGCGGGAATCGAGCCCAAATAGTATCAAAAAACGAGATACTTCAGCCTTGAGCGAAGTGTGTGAGAAACGCGAATATTTTTTAAAAATGAACCAAAACTTAAGTGAATTGGGCTATTCTCTTACAGGCGAAATTGAAGGTTTCAGACCGTCAGTTTCTAACCAAACTATACCCTTGGATCAGGGAAATTTCCCTACACATATCGGTATACTTGTGGCTATGATTGAGTGACAATGACCGTTGAATTGACACGGGTCCTCCATGGTTGATCGGCCTATTCAAATGCACTGAAATCGTATCCTGGCCTAGATCCATTATCAAGGAACTTACTCTGTGACAAACAGGTAATGACCTCTAGATGTGCCCCATTCATCAAAAATAGTCGCGCTTTAGCTATAACCCAAGTATACCATGGCCCTGGGGCCATTTACATCACTTTTGAGCCTATATAAGGCCCTTAAACCACCCCACCCCTCTCTCATACGAATTTGCTCAAACCCTAGGTGAGAGAAGAGAGAAAAGAGGAGAAAAGAGAAAGAAGAAGAGTGAGAGGTTGGGAGATCGTGGCGGTGTTTCTCTCCCACAACTACACGCACTAGATTACCTCTTTGTTACGCTACACGTCCTATTTCGAGTTCGATTTGGGTAAGGAATCCTAATCCTAATCTCGTTTTGGGAATCCAAATAGAGGGATCTACGAAATAGCTAACCTATTTCATTACTTAGGTGTCCAACGTTCGGTTTACGGGAATATAGTGTTCAAACCAAGTTCGAAACGAGCAATTCGACGAAAGGTGCAGACTATAAACATTTAGGTTATGGTTTTCAAGGCTTTCAATGTTGGCAATGATTTATGTCTAACTGGATTGCTGTCATATGATCTTAGTTACGATGTATTCGAGAAATTATACATGTGTGTGAACTATGTGAATAAATATGCATTCCATGTGTTTGTTGAAATGTTTGAATGAAATTGTAATTATGATTTGTGCTTACCATGACTATTAATCTAGAATACATGTTTTTTGTATGTATGACAACTCCTTTGTGAAAGAATTTGCCATAATATATGCTATAACTAATTTATTTCATGTATGTAGAAATGTGTAGTCTAAGTGTTTGATAAAATGTCTGAATGAGAAATTGCTTGATGAATTGTAGTTAACGAGGGTGTTGAGATAAGATTCTCAATTACCTTATCAATATTTATAGTTTCCTTCATGTAATCTAAATTGCTACTACATGATTCATGGATGAAATGCATATGTATAATAACATGCTCAATGTGTTTGTTAAAATGCTCAAATGGGATTTATATTTGAATTGTTTGTTAAATGTGGTTTTGACTATCACATGTGAATATCTATTGTATTTGAAGTATGATTGGGACTAATACGTAGTCTAGGCAATATGTAACGGCTCCCGATTGGAACTAGTCTCGCCACATTGATAAGTTAGATGAATCCGAGTCGTACAGTGACTGTCGACAGTGGTTAGGCCACGTGGAGTGCCTATGCACTCCATGTAGATTAATTCAGCGTGCGCTCATACCAATTGAACTTGTCAAATAACCCGATTGGCCTATTGTGTGTTTACCATGTATGAACACTACTGCTTGAATCTAAGGTATCACTTACCAATGTAAAACCTGTCTTAACCATGGTACCACGATCCGCTAAGACTCATGAGCCGGGCATAGTGATGTGGGACATCGTGGTCGAGCTGTTGGCCTACGCTGGGGTGACGAGCCTTCCTGTAGTGACCAGTGAGCAACCCAAACTCGTGATTCGAATATGGTGGTGTATGGGACACTGTATTCGAGTTGTCGTTCTACATTCAGGTGACGAGCCTCTCGTAGTGACCTCGAGTATAATCAATTGAACTTGCCTATCCACTGCTTTCATTAGGGGTGATTCCCTACAACTTTCCTATCATATGTGATTAACTAGGATTGACGACCCTAGATGGATCCCCGTCTGGGTTAATGATATAAAGGGAGGTACCTTAGCTTCCCGAACCTGCTATATAAATAAGCTTAATCAATTACTTGGCTAACACGACCATGCATCACATTGCATGTGCTTTGGCGAGGAAGTACATGTTTAGGGAGTTTTCCATGCGCGATCGTTAGATGGAGTCGCTGAGGGAGTGAAGGTGAGGGCATGCATCATTACCGCATATTTTGAAACAATACATGTACATATTCAGCCTGGTGATATACTCATACTCTGGGGATTGAGAAACACTTATATACTTTATATATCTATCTCAGTCTTCCGGTTTCCTAATTTAATTATCTCTGGAGTATGATATGCCGATTTAGTATAATCTCACTCATGTTTAATGCACTAACATGGACAATATTTAAACATCATTATCTATATTACATAAGCGATGCATTGAAACTCAAGAGTCGAGCCTTGCTCGACCCTCGAAATTTGGGGTATTACAGGAGTAGTGGTGGTGCAACTGCACCAGCACGACTCAGCTATTGTGCGCGGGTCACTGGACCAGCTAAGGCCGTTATCGAGTCGACTAGACTCGACTCACTAAGTCTGAGTCGAGCTGACCTTGAGTCCAGTGGACACTGCTGAACTAAGAAGGACTAGCGAGAGAGAGAGAGAGAGAGAGAGAGAGAGAGAGAGAGAGAGAGAGAGAGTTGGGTTGGGTTAGTGCCGTGTTGCACCAACTCACCGCACCATCTTAACTCAGCTTGTGGGTTGCGAGTTGGGTCTGGGCTGGACATTCATGGAGTTCCAGCAGAGAAGGAAGAAAGGGAAGGGAAGTAGGAAAAGAGTGAAAGAAAAGAGAGAAAGGAAGAAGAGAGAAGAAGGGAAACTAGAGAGAAAAGAGGCCAGGGGCTGTCCTAGCCAAACCGAGTCAACTCGTTTTGGGACCGAGTTAAATCACTGGCCCATTGGCCAGTTGAATCCAGCAACTCTGCTGGATGTGGGGTCTTGAGTAAGGAGAAAAGAAGAAGAAAAGGAGAAGAAGAAAGAGAGAGAGCGGGACAGGAAGAGAGTTTAGACTTGAAGTTGTGGGTTGATTCGCTGCCGAGTCAACTGAACCCTGTCTAGCATGGACTAATGTGTTTGGACTGAGCCTTGTTCAGGTCCAGTTGGTGTTGCACTTGCATGAGAGGAGTGAGGACGATGTGGGGCCGTTGGGAACAAATCAGGTTTAGAACCCAACTTGTTATCGAGTCAACCAATGTGAGTTAGCTTCCTCTCCCAAAGTAAATTTCATGATTTATCATCATCATTATTGTTACTATAATTATTGCAATTATTAAATATGGTTAACCATTAGTAGGTTAATTTTGCTAGTATTAGTTATTATAGATACTTGATATTAATAATTATCATTATATATTCTTATTTAGTCATTAGTGGGTTATTGATTATAGGATTAGTGTTGGCAGTACTAATAGACAATTATTTTTACTTCATTTTGAAATTATTATGAATTAATTATATTAGTTAGATTTCAAACTCTAAACCGAAGTCTACGATTAGATTAATGGATAAAACCCTAAACCCAGGTAATCCAAACCCCAGGTTAAGACCGTAACCATGATCATTGTGATTATCAAGCATGATTGACCATCGGCTGATTCTTCATACTAATATTATATGTTTTAAAGAAACCTATGATTATTAGACATTTATATTTTCTTTACTATTCATAAGTATTATCATGAATAGGTTCAGTATTGATAGCTATTATTATCATCACTAGAAAATACTATCACTTTCATTGTCGGATTTGTACAAGTATTGTTAATATGAATATTATTACTAGTCATCATCATATTATTGTTAGTAAATATTCTATTTCTATTACCTCTATTATTTAATAGATTATTAGTCATTATAAGAACATTAGGCATTGTTAGTATATTTGAATATCAACTTGTGAATCATCATTATTAATATTGACGGATTAATACTCCTATTATGAATATTATTTGATCCATTGTACAACAACAACAACAACAACAATAATAATAATAATAATAATAATTTAGGATTCAAATCTCAAAATCTAAACATTTAACTAAACCCTAGGATGAAAATCCTAATTCTACATCAAAACCCTAAAGATAAACAATTCAAGCCCTATGTTATGACCTTAAACCTAAGTAGTACATAGAACTTGGATCTAATGGTTTAAGTTCATGTTTTGTGGTAGGATTCGACTTTAAGGGCACACGCATTCCCTAGCAACATTAGTAGCGATTCAATCGTGAGGTGATGATTTCTTCCCCTTGAGCTTTCCATTTTTTCATTAGCTTTAGTGATAGTTTTATTTTAATTTCGATTGGTAATTGATATCTTTATCTTATAATCACATGTGTTAATTGTTGGAACTGAATTGCTAGATTACATGCTTAATATTTATCCTGCATATTTTCTTGTGCTTGTGGATTACTTGTGGATTGCTGTAACACCCCGTACTTTGAGTACTTGGGCGTTACCATTGAACCGTAGGAAGTATTTAGGCGTATGGGAATACATGATACCATCATCAGATAATCCACATAGAAACCACCCTTGTAAACCATGAACAACTCTAAAAATTTCATTAGTTACAGCTCTCATCAAGTCAAGTCTAAGATCATTCTATGAGTTCATTAAAACTTGAGACAAATCCTACTCACCAACCACTTTATAAATATAAGAAAATATAAAACAAACCAGTAATCCGATACCTACTTCATAGTGTGCACATCTACCTAGCAAGATCACATCTAACCGTCAATCCAAAAATAAAATAAAATAAAGTAAGCGTAAAAAAAAAATATAGATAAATTAGGTTTAAAAAGCCTATAATACAATTCCTAAAGACAAAACCATACTATTTGAATATGAATATTCAATGATAAATAATAATAATAATAATAATAATAATAATAATAATAATAATAAGAATATTGTAACAAAAATATTTAAAATTATAAATGCATATCATACCATCTTACCAATAATCTAACCACTGATTTCCAACTAAGGGGCCCTTAGAACCATTTTGACTATTGACGTTCAATCTTATAATGATCTGATCATCAGATAGATGGAAATCGTCAGATAAATCACAAAAAACAAAACAAAATGGTCCACTTGACTGTTGGATCTTCCTCAGCGCATATTAGGTGTCCCATCTAGGCATGAGGAAGCAAGTGGATGGCCTGGATTGTGCAAATCATCATTGGGGACACCACACTCACAGTGTGAGTGTATACCAGCAAGTGTACCCACACAACACTGGACCGGTCAGCTTGGTCAAACAGAGCTGACCCGAGTTTTACTTGAAAAAGAGAGTTTTCTCTCCTTTCCTTCTTTTCTGCCAGGGACGAACGACGTCCGTGCGTGTTGAATAATGGCCCACCATCATGAGTCTCCTCGACGATCCGATCCATCCATCATGTTCAACAGAGTCCACCGACCATAGCTGTGGGGGAATCCCCGGTCGAAAGACGCCCGTGTAAGCACGATCAAAGACTGATCCAGCGTTTCCCAAAGAGGAATCTGACGAGGATAGGAAACCCACGTCACTCCGCCTTGCTGGCAGATCCATTCGTCCAGTATATTCGGAGTTCTCTCATGCACCACGCTAGCATCCTAGTCATGCCTACGGTTTCTGAAAATACCTCCCTATTCGGGAAAAGGCGAAAGGAATAACTTCCATTTTTGGCAAGATCCTATCTCAACCACTCCTCAACTCCTAGAAGGTTCTCTCGGGTGATCTGAGGCATAAAAAATAGGGCTACCAGATATTTCACCTAACAGCCGAGATGATGGCGAGATATTGAGACGGCGCAACGGTTCTCGTTTGCGGCAACTCGTCCCAATCAATGACTCACCTTTCACCCTAAGATGGACCCCACACACCTATTGGGAAGGATCTGAGCCACCTAAATGGACTAGATCAGTAGATCATCCGGTCGCTATAAAACTGCCATGGCCAAAGTCCTCATCTTCTCCAAATCACTCGAGAACCCACCTTCATTAAAGATGACCTATCAACTAATCCAAGTTGTTCATTACATGGTTTATCCATCCTAAAATGTATCAGAACCTGTAACGACCTGTAAATTTCCGTACATTGGGCCGAGTACCACCTCAACCAGAAATCACGTAGGATTAAATCCTTTAGAAATATAACAAAGTTAACTAAGTACTAAACTCGGTTAGCCATGAAATCCGTTGGGATCGCTTTAAATACGATCTGCAAGACCCAAAACTTGCAGAATTAGTGACTCTAGGTTACCCTAAAGTCTAGAGCCAAACTCATTACTCGTCTGCTCTCGGGACTGAAACGAAACTTCGTATGAGGTCTAGATCGCACATCGGGAGTCCGATTAACACGAAGCTAAGGAACCAAGACCGCCCCACTGGGCTTGACAATCATCTCAAAAATCAGATGATTCCGATGTCCCATGGCCATTCTTTTCGATCCGGAGCGAGGGAGTGTGAAAAACATAAATTCCATCCCAAAATAAATATCTGGAATAGTGATCTGACATCATTCGGTTGCGCGTCAGTATTAAGCAACCTGACCGTCGGAATCAGACCAAATTACACCCTCGGATTAAGAAAAATTTCAGGAACATTTACATGTACTTAGAATTCTGATCGTGGCCCACTGACCGTTGAACTGAAAGTGGTCCGCCACGTGCGATCTGGGAATCCGATCGAGTCAAAAACGTAATCCCATGTAGATCCATAGATGGTGAGCTTAAGTCTGACGTTTGGCTCAAGGAGGGCCACCAGAATATCCCTTTTGAGCTTGGAAAGTGGCGAACTGCCTATATATGCAGCCACCCTTGAACCTGAGTCTATTTTGGACATGATTTTGGCTATAAAAGGGGCTTAGAACAGCCCCTCTCACAGCCATACGAATTTGGGAGCAAACCCTTAGAGAGAGAGAGAGAGAAAAAGAGAGAGAAAGGCTTGGAGTTCGAAGCCGATCTTCCTCCTGCTGCTTCCACTCATCACACGGCCTACACCGCCTTATTCCAGGTGTTTTCCCGACGGTGTCCATCCCATTTGAAGGTAAGAAACCCTAACCCTAGGTCTGATTTGATGTTGGATAGTGGTAGGTTATGAAAAAGCTAATCGGTTACGCTCTTTAGGCTAGGAAACTCCCGTATATGGAAGCTCTAATACCCTTGCTGATTCGTTGGAATTCCAAGGGCTGAGGTGAGGACTTTAAGTGTATAAGTTACGTTTTTCAATGCTTTCAATGTCAGATAATGATAGATTCATGATCTGCATGTAAATGCACATGTACAAAGTGCTTTCCGTTTCCTGTTTCGATTAACGTTGTAGAATATGGAATTTCACATACTCTAGATATACGTAGAAATACCGTATACGTATTTTTCTTGGGAAAATGTTTGACATGTTTATTTAATGTTTGATTATATGATATGTGGATAAGATGCTAGTTTGGCGAAAGGAATCGCAAAAATACATGTTCATGTGTAAATGTCATGTATGTTGAAATTGCGTATTCTAGAAATACCGCATACGTGCGGATTTTGGAAATGCAATTGTAATGATTATTTGCTGTATGATTGTGAGATACATGGATAAAATACTCTCGTGGCGAAGGGACAGCCCTAACACAAATTTCGCTAACATACGTCGTGTATGTTGAAATAGTGTATTCTAAGTAGTTGTGTAAACGCTCGTGTGCGCAAACGTTCATGTATTAGTGCCTTAGAGAGGTGCTGATATGGGATTCCCGACTCCCTTAGAGACAAGTAGGCTTCCCTCCATGCGGTGGTTCGCTAGAACCACTCACCTGTAATGTGTATGTAATTGTATCCCTATGTGGATAGTGCCTTACTACATGCTTCACAACATGCTTTACAACATGCTTTGTAACATGCTTTACTTCATGTTTTACTTCATGCTTTATAACATGCCTACTAACATGCTTGTATTGCTTGTTTATCATGCTTTACTTCACATGCTATCAATGAAAACTGTTTGAGTTTGGGACTATGTATATAGTCCAAACATTCGGTACCAGACTTGCGGTTGTGGCTGAGATTCGTATCGCCACAACAGACGTGTCTGGCGAACCCGAGTCGTACTTCGGTTGGCGATAGTGGTTGGCCACACGGAGTGCTTTTGCGCTCCATATCGCTCAACTTGTGGTGCGCTCGAGCTAGTCAGGCTCGTAAACTAAACCGAAGTGTATTTATGTGTTCACCCTGTTTGGTCGCTACTGCTTGAACCTAGGGTACCAAACTTACCAGTGGCGATCCCCGTTTAACCATGGTACCTAGATCCGCTAAGTCGCATGAGCCAGTCATGGTGGTATGGGACACCGTGGTCGAGCTGTCGGCCTACGCTGGGGCCTTGTGCCTCCCCGTAGTGACCATTGCGTAACCAAACTCGTGAGCCGAATACGGTGGTATGGGACACTGTATTCGAGCTGTCGATACTTCGGCGAGAGCCGAGTACGGTGAGATCTGTGCTCGTGCTGACGGGCGACGAGTCCTCCGTAGTATCATCAAGTATACTCCAAGAGTCTGTGATTGGCGACGAGTCTTTCACAGCAACTAGAGTGTGAGTTGAGCCGAGTACGGTGAGACCTGTACTTGAGCTGACGGCTAGTGATTGAGCCGAGTACGGTGAGACCTGTACTCGAGCTGATGGCCAGCAATTGAGCCGCATACGGTGAGATCTGTATCCGCGCTGACGGGTGACGAGCCCTTTGCGATGCCTTCACTACGCTTCTCAAACCATAATATCGTATGAGATTAACTAGGATTGACGACCCTAGAATGGATCATGTTGGGAATGATACAAGGGAGGTACCTTAGTTTCCCAATATTGCTAATTGAAATGGACTAATAAAAACTTGGTAATCATGAGCATCATCGCACCGCATGTGCTTTGTAGATGTGGCGCACTGAGGGAGTAAGCATTCGCGAACGTAAGATGATGTCGCTTGAGGGTGGTTTGGCAAGGGCATACCGCATCATGTCATATCATTTTTGCACTTAACAAGAGTAGTTAGAAATGCTTGATTTGTACTGCTTTATCATTACTGCTTGATTGATTTGATAACATGTTAACTTATGCTTTACTGTTCCACTGAGTTAGCTACTCACTCCAACGTTACGGGACGGTGTTTGCAACACCCACCAGACTTTGTCGCAGGTGTAGATGGCGCCTTGGTTCAGGAGCCGGAACCCGAGTTTGATGAGGACCAGGAGGAGTTCTCCTTCATGCAGTACTCTGACGGCTTTGCTTAGGCCGGCTGCATCGCGGGATTTTCAGGGCCTCTCTTGAGGATTGTATTTTGGTTTTTGACTTAGAAATAATACATGTATATTGGTACTCAGCTAGTACTCATACTCTGGAGTTCAAAAAATTTTTGTTACTTTACATACTTTGAATATAAAATTTCAGACTTCCGCTTGCCTTTATACAATTGAACTGGAGTATGAATTACTGTTTTGATATAATCTCATTCATGTTTATTGCGCTAACTCAGACAACATTAACCAGCATTGTGTATGTTGCATAAGTGATGCGTTGGAACTCGGGAGTTGAGTTCATACTCGACCCCCGAATTTCAGGGCGTTACAGAACCGTCGCCTAGACCAATGCAACAATTAGACCGAACTTGAAGGCCTCTCAGCGAGGATTCTCGATCCTTCTCTCTCTAATAATGCAACTAATTGGTGATTAACCATAGAAGCCTCTAGATGCGGTAGAACACCTATTTAAACCCAGGAGTTTAGGGCAACTCCCAATGCAAATCGACAAGAAAGGAAGGAAATAAAAGGGAGAATAGGTGAATGAGAGAAAGGTTCGACCACTGGAGCGAGTTGCATGACCTTGTAGCAACTCGACCCAGCCACCCAACTAGTGAGTGAGTAAAAAAAAATTCTTGCTTATTTCCCTACAATGCTAAGAGAGAATGAAGGCGAGAGAGAGAGAGAGAGAGAGAGAGAGAGAGAGAGAGAGAGAGAGAGAGAGAGTAGGGAGAGAAAGAGAGTTTTGGCATGACAGCCACTGGAGCGAATTTCCAGCAGACCGTCTGAGACCCCTGGTCTCGTAGTAGAATCTGCTTCACACGGCTTTAACCCCCCATCTTCAGCTCAGGTAAAGCAATCAAAACCCACCTCTAACTTACCTTCTCATTAGCTGATCAATAAGCCGACCTGAATCCTCTGATATATTAAGTTGTTCTACCTACAGAATCGAGTAAGGAAACAATGATTCGAGTTCCATCGGACCTTGAGCAACACGCCGTGTCCAGACGCTTTTCAATAACGTAAAACCTCGCCTATCAGGTATCCATACTCATCTCCCTTAATACCGAACTTGCACCAAGTTTTTGACCCATTTGTGTTTGATAACGAGCCAGGAATCAGCCTCTTCGTATGACTCAGCTAGGCGCCGAGTCACAACACTCGGACTCAACACGGACCGGTCAGATCTAACCTTCGTTGTGCTGTCAAATAGAGCTATCTCCTGCGCAGGTAATGAAAACGCACCCATCTCTGCCATGGTTTTTGCATCTAACTCATTGGCGGATGGATTTTGTGACACCCAACTGAGTTGACTCAGTACTAACGGGCTGAAATGTCACGAGCAGGGGTTACTCACTTCAAGAGATTTGAAGTGCCGTTACATGTTCAGAAAGCCTGAAATCAAATACCCCAACTGGTACCTCTTACAACAACTCTCCTTAAGGAATAACCATTCCCTCAATTGGAATGTCGTTGAGAATCCCAACTGAGTCAACTTGGTAGTATCTCACTGATCTTATAATGTCTTATATAGGTGTTGTTTGCAACAGTCCTCCTTGAAAGATATTTCCCTTCAATCTATCAAAACAAGTAAGTAGAAATCAATCTTCATATGACTAATAGACTTTATGAATTGAAATTAGGAGATTAAATATATACTTGCTTGGATTTTAGGATCAATACATCCGTCTCATAAGAGCGTCTCAAATCGAGAGGAACCTTCATTCAAGGTGAGGGATATCCCACATGGCCTCCTCATTTCATTGATTTCCAAATTAGTCTAAAGCTTGAAAGTTATGAAGATGATATAATTATGTGAATGTTAATGTTGCTTCTTAAATTGATATTAACAATCATGTAGGATTGTTTGAATCTGGTTGTTTTGATTTAGCTTATGAGAATTGTGTCACGCTCTCTAGGCCACACTTAGCATTACCTTCTAATATGTGCACTTTCACTAACTATGTTTGGAAGTAATAAATCCCGTCTCCATTGAATGATGAATTTACTCCATAATACACTTTACATGCTAGAGTCATTCTAATCTGAATCTATAGTGTTTACAATCTTAGAATGGTATGTTATTTCTTTCAATTCTAATTAGTTATGTTGAATGTGAGCGATATGCAAATGCCTAATTACCAAGTTCTATATGATCATAGGGTGATTTAGACTTAAGTGTGCATGCTCCAAGTTACCTTTGTAATAGTAAACGTTGAGGCATGATTCCACTAGTAACTACCCGCATGGTGATACCTAAACTTATTCTCAAGTCATATAACAAACCCTAGGTGTGGAATGCCAACCATGGTGGGAAGTAAAATAAACTTGTCTCAATGTTAAATTTCTTGATATGCCACCCCTATGGGCCCCATTTTGACTTAGAGGATGTAAATTACTTTATACTTAGCTCTTGCTGAATGTTTGGCATTCTATTAAAGACCACAATCCTTGATCATATTTATGATAATAACCTTGTGCATGAGTATCATGGTGCATGACATCCACGCATGACATATGAGCTTTTCCAAGTGCTCAATGTAAGTCACACTCTATTTAATTTTTGTAAGTCCCATTACTTCAGTTAAACTCCCAGAGCCTATGCATTTGTGTCACTTTGGGCGCTCTTTCTTTTCATGAGGCTTTTCCGGGATTAGACACTTCTTGGGTGTACCACATGTATTTTTCCAAGAGATATCCTTGGGTGCACTCTCTTACATGGCTTTTTCCAGGTAGATGATCTACTGCAAGCAGTCTGCATGGTCTTTTCCGGGCAACTAGTTCTCCTTGGGCGTACCTTTGAGTATTTTTCAGGGTGACTAGTTCGCCTTGCGCGACCCCTTTGTTTTGACAGCTGGATGTGCATCCCCAGATCTATGACTTGAGCATACATTCATACATCCATACATTTGTTTATAATTTCATGATTGATATCCTTGTAATATGAATACGTTAATTTAAACTATTTTGGAATGACATGATATGCATGAATCCTTGCGGCAAATCCCCACTGAGTTTTCACTCACCCAATAGTGCGGTTGCACCAAATAGATACAGGTATGATGGAGGACGATGGCGCTTATGACGGGATCCTAGGGACGGCTAAGGTGGAGTTAAGTAAGGAAGGCCTCTATGCCATTGTAGTTGAGCCGTTGGAGCTCGACTGATAATCTAGGATTTACTCGTTTTCATATTTTAGATTTTATATCTTGTTTGAATTGTAATAAAATATTTCCCCAGTTGTGGGATTTCGTTTTGCTCCCATTCACATGTATTAAGCTTCCTTGTTGTTACTCTTGATATCCGAGTTTATATGGTAGTTATCTTGTTTTACATCATGAAATTTTCTAGTGATTAGATGTAAAGCTGGTTACTTCATAGTGTAATACTTGGGTTCTCGTACTCGAGAGACTATCCTCAGGTTTCGAGAACCAGGGTGTTACAATTGCTTATGGAACTTAAACTGGTACATCAGTGGGAAACCCCCACTCATACTTGGGATGTAACTCAATTGATTGTGATCGTAATGGACCTTCGACTTAGTGCAAGTGCAATAGTTATTTGCCCCTTTTGTTGTCAAATTTTGTGGTGCCAAAAACACAATCTATATCTTGTGTAGCATGTTGATGTGTATGTTCAAGTCACTGCATCAATGCTGCAATTAAAGAATGTTGATCTACTTCGAGAATTCTAGTTCAAGTTCTTTGACTACTTCTGCAAGTTTTACAAGAACTACATCAAAAGGCATGGTCTTGTTCAAGTCTCAAGTACAACTCAAGACTAAAGTACAAGATGAAATCCAAGCTTAAGAAGATCTCAAGTTCAAGGTACATCAGAGATTTCAAGCTTCACAATCTCTAAAGGTCAACTATTTTTATAAGAAGTGAAGATTCAATGTCCATTCTTCACATTTAAGGTTTGCATGACCTTAGTTTGACCTTAGGGTAGGTCATTTTGAATACATAATTCAAATAGAATATTTTTATAAGTGTTTGGTCTGTTCTAAGACCAGTCTTGAACTCTGTTCGACTAGTTCTAGAACTGACTCGACCAGTCCAAGAAATTCCAAGACCAGTCTTAAGTAGTTGCAAATTTTCAGAATTTTTTGGTTGAGCTTCGACTAGTCCTGGAATCTGCTCGACCGGTCGTAGGAACAGTGCCGACTCATTCACGACCAGTCCTGGAGTCTGCTCGACCGGTCGTAGGAACAGTGCCGACTCATTCATGACCAGTCCTGCAGCTACGACTTAAACTCCAGCAACCATTCTTGGTTTCTCACGACCAGTCGTGTGATGGTCTCGACCAGTTGTGGAGGCCTCACGACCAGTCATGGACATCCTAAAACCAGTCGTAGAACGGTTTTCTCTGATCGCGCTTAAAATTTCAAAATGAAGTTTGACCTACGACCAGTCGTGGTGGCCACATGACCAGTCGAAGATGCGATTTCAGCAACTATAAATAGAACACAAATTTCAGAGTTTTTCATGAATAAATTCAAAGAAAATCAAGGCATCACTCTGAGATAAGTTTGTGTTCATTTTAATTTACTTTGTGCTTATTTAAGATTCTCTTTTGTTATCTTTATTTATTTGATATTGTTTCTGCATTCCAATCTGAATTGAAAAGAGGAATTGTTGTATTCCTTCTTCTTGGAATCAAAATCAAATGGAGCTAGCCCATTTGGTTTAATTTAAAATCAATTAGAACTTAGAACCATATCAAAGTGAGTATTGGACATTGAACTTCTATATTCGAACTTCTACTCCGATTAGTTCTTCTGGGCTGCTTCAAAAAGGAGAAATCCAGGTATTTTACATTATTGTAATTTACATTCGTTTTGGTTTCTTTTGAGATTGGGCCAGAAAAATCTCATTGTGTTGGTTATCTGAGGAGAGCCAGAAAACTCAGAAAGTGGGGTTTTCGAATTGTGTAAGCCCATTTGAAAGACACAATTGTGAAGGTTTTAGGTGAACCTTTGAAACCTATTTTCATAGTGAACGCTGATATCCCCTGTGTGAGGATATTAAGAGTTGAGTAGCAATCTGTGTGGCTGTTGTTTAACAGTTGGTGTACACACAGGCGAACCACTATAATTCTTTGTCTTATGGTTTGAATGGTTATTTAATTTCTGCATCTTTTATCATTCAAAGTTGTGGAATGTATTTGTGGATGTGAATGTTGTAATCTTTTATAATTCAAGCATTGTGGGAATGTTGTAATAGTTTAAAATTTCAATTCTTGTTATTTCCTTTATTCCATTACAGTTTGTGTTTTAATTTTAAATTTATTCTAGTAAGGTTGTCCTTGCCATAAACCCTTGGTTTTTATGGTGAAAGGTTGTCCTTAGAATAATTAGTATTTGAGATTGATTTACATTCTGTATTGTGGATTGTTATCTTTTATTTTCTTGGCTATCTCATTATTTTATTCCACTGTTAAAGTTTAAATTTGGCATAGTCCTATTCACCCCCCCTCTAGGACATATAGCTTAGCCTTTTGAAGTGGTATCAGAGCCTAATAGCTCGTTTTAATTGTTATTATTTGGATTTGTTTCCTGAGCTAATCGATCTAAGCTATTGAAAAGATGTCAAATTTTGATAGCCTTTCAGTCACTAGGCCTCCACCCTTTGATGGCTCCAACTATGCCTATTAGAAAGCCAGGATAAGGATTTTTCTTAAATCTATGGTTGAAAGTGTATGGCTTGCCACAGTGACTGAATGGAACCCACCTACCACTGAAGTGACTGGTATCGATGGTTCAAAATCAATGAGAGTAACACCATTTTTCTCATGGACCACACTTCAGAAAAGTGAGAGTAGTGCCAATACAAAAGCACTAAATGCAATCACTTGCGCACTATGACCAGATGAGTTCAAAAGAATCATCTCTTGTGATAATGCAAAGCAAGCTTGGTATATATTAGAAATGACACACGAGGGTACTTCAATTGTCAAAAAATCTAAAGTCCAACTCCTCACAACCAAATTTGAAGAAATTCATATGGAAGAAAATGAAATGTTTATGGACTTTTATACAAGATTAAATGATATTGTAAACTCTATGTGGGGTCTTCGTGATAAAATTCCAGAAAGTAAAGTATGTGCAAAGATACTACGCTCACTTCCTGAACGGTTCAATTCTAAGGTAATCGCGATCCAGGAACTTCGTGATACAGACAATATGAGGGTAGAAGAACTAGTTGGGTCTTTACAAACCTACGAGTTAACTTTTAAAGCTCCTAAAGGTAAATCTATCGCTCTTAAATCTTCTAAACATATTTCTCAAGAAAACTCTGATTTAGAAAATTTTGAAGACGATATGGCCCTTTTAGCGAAAAAGTTTTACAAGATTTTAAAAAGTAAAAAAAGAGGGTTGATTTTCAAAAATCAAATGATTAAAAAAGATCTAAACCTAAAACTAAAACTTAGAAATCTTTGAAAAATAGTCAATGTTACAATTGCTAAGAATATGGGCATTTAGCAAACAAGTGTTCTAAAAAGGACAAACCCAAAAAGAAGGGTATGTTGGCTACTTGGGATAAATCCTCTGATTCTAAAACCTCTTCTGAATCAGAAGATTCTGAAACCGAGTTGGGTAATGAAGTCAAAGCCAAGTTCACTTTTTCAGATCATGATGATTCTACTAGTGAAGAAAATATGAATAATGATCATAAAAATCAAGAAGATCTACAAGATGCTTACAATGCCTTATACAAGGAAAGTTGTAAAATTGCTGTGAAACTGAAACTTCAGAAAGAAAAGTTTTTAAAACTTAAAGAAATTTTTGATTAACTTGTTTTAGAAAAATCTCATATTTCAGATTGTTTTGAAAAGACTAAATGTGATTTAGACTTCAAAACTTCCATGATTGAAAACTCTAAAATCTGAAAATGATAAACTTAAGTTTGAAAACTCTTCACTTTTCAGTTTAAAGGATACATGGAGGTATGCCTAAGGTGATCCGAAGTTTGAAAAACTTTAATCCAGATCTATAAAATGTGGCGATAAATCTGGGTTGGGCTTTCATAAGAATATATCTTCTAAGCAAAAGAATACTCCTTCTAAGTTTGTGAAAGGAGAAACCTCTAACTCAAAAGGGAAAAGTATTAATCAAAGTTTTTCTAAAAGTGCTAAAACTTCTCAAAAATCTAAAAGTAATTATGTCAACTATAAAACTCAAAACCGAAACCCTTTAGCTGAGAAAATAGTTGATTTGCTTAAGGAGCTCTTAAAATCTAACTCAGTGGGTCATTCTTACAACAACTACAAACATAAGAAGACCAACTATACTCCTAAACCCAAAACAGTTATGAAATGGGTTCCTAAGGTTACCTGCTTGGTTGCCCACAGGGCCTTCAAAGCTACAAGCCATTCGAAGTGGTACTTAGACAGTGGAGGCTCAAGGCATATGACAGGAGATAAGGCTTTATTCACTGATCTTAAAGATATGACTAATGGGTCAGTCACATTTGGTGATGGTAGCAACTGCAAGATTTTTGGCCAAGGTACAGTTCAACTCTATAACCTTCACTTATTTAAGAATGTTTTATATGTTGAGGGGCTAAAACACAACTTGTTAAGCATATCTCAAATATGCGATAACAATCATCGTGTGAAATTTTCTAATAAAGGTTGTGGAATCTTAAATAGAATGGGTTCTGTAATATTAACTGGTCACAAAACTTTTGAAAATTGCTATATTGTAAGCGATGGTAGCTCATCTAATCAATCGTGCTACATGGTCCATACCGATGAGACAGAATTATGACATAAATGCCTTGGACATGTACACTACCGTAATCTATACAGATTGAACAAAGGAGAACTAATAAGAAGTCTACCTAAACTTCAAAAATTATACAAAATATGTGGCGAATGCCAGATTGGCAAACAAACTAGAAGTGCTCACAAAAAGGTGAACTCTAATGCTACATCAAAACCGCTCGAACTTCTCCACATGGACCTTTTAGGACCAACCAGGACGGAGAGTCAAGGTGGTAAAAAATACATACTGGTAAACTGGATGATTTTACCATATTCACTTGGGTAACCTTCTTAAAGGATAAAATAGAAACCCTTAATGAAGTAAAGAGGATTCTCAAATGGATCCAAACTGAAAAAGGTTCTCAAGTTTGGAAGATCCGTAGTGATCATGGATCTGAATTCGAGAATAGCAGTTTTGAGAAATTTTGTAGCGATCAGGGAATATCTCATGAATTCTCTGTGCCCAAAACTCCACAACAAAATAGAATTGTAGAGAGGAAAAATAGAGTGCTACAAGAAATGGAAAATGTAATGCTGAATAGTATGAAGCTCCCTAGAAATCTTTGGATTGAAGCAGTGAATACTGCATGCTATGTTATTAATCAGGTTTATATTTGTAAATCTAATAATAAAACAGCTTATGAAATGTGGTTCGATAAAAAGCCTACTGTCAAATACTTTCGAGTTTTTGGTAGCAAGTGCTATATTTTACGTGACCGTGAAAATTTGGGAAAGTTTGGCACTAAAAGTGATGAAGGTATCTTTTTAGGATATTCTTTGAATAGTCGTGCATATCTTGTACTGAATAAGATGACCGGTGTGATTCAAGAGTCCATTAATGTGGTCATTGACGATCACTTGAATACACCTGCCCTAAGTTCAGATAATGATGAAGTTCTTTTAATTGACAAACTAGATACTTCATCAAATCAAACTAATTCTGAATTGAGGACTGTTAAAGATAATCCAACCATTCAAATTCTTAGAAACCCTCTCACTGGTGTGCACACTCGTAGACAAATAGAAGACATATGTAATTACGTGTGCTTTACATCTCAGATTGAACCAACTAATGTAAAAGAACCGCTTTCTGACGAAAACTGGATAGTTGCTATGCAGGAAGAACTTAACCAATTTGTGAGAAATAATGTTTGGTATCTTGTTCCTAGACCTAAAGATAAACACATTATAGGAACTAAGTGGATTTTTAAAAATAAATCTGATGAACTTGGTAATATTATTCGAAATAAGGCAAGACTGGTTGTACAAGGGTACACTCAAATAGAAGGGATTGATTACAATGAAACCTTTGCCTCAGTAGCTCGTCTTGAATCAATCAGACTATTCATACCCATTGCGTGCTTTAGAAAATTCAAAATTTATCAAATGGATGTAAAGAGTGCCTTCTTAAATGGTGATTTACATGAAGAAGTGTATGTGGAACAACCAATGGGTTTTGAAGACCCTAAGAACACTGATCATGTTTATCGCCTTAAAAAGGCTCTCTACGGTTTGAAACAAGCTCCCAGGGCATGGTACGAAAAAAGTTTTTACTAAGTCATAATTTTCTAATGGAAAGTGTTGATAAAACTTTGTTTGTTAAGAAACATAACGATCATATCTTAATGGTACAAATCTATGTTGATATTATTTATGGATCTACCTGTACTAACATGGCTATTGAGTTTGCAAATTTAATGAAATCTAAGTTCGAAATGAGTATGGTTAGGGAATTGAATTATTTCCTAGGGTTGCAAGTAAAACCACAACCTGATGAAATTTTTATTTCTCAAATCAAATATGCTTTGAACTTGATTAAAAAGTTCGGATTTGAGAATGGTAAGAAATTTGATACTCCTATGAGTACAACCTTAAGACTCTCAGAAGACTTTAAAGGTAAAAATGTAGATCCTAACTATATCGTAGCATGATTGGCAATTTACTTTATTTAACTGCAAGTAGACCTGATATTGCTTTAAGTGTTGGTATTTGTGCTAGATATCAGTCTAACCCTAAAGAATCTCATCTAACTGATGTTAAGCGGATTATGCGATATGTCGCAAATTCTGCTAATTTGGGTCTCTGGTATCCATATGATACTAGTGTTCAATTGGCTGGGTATTCAGATGCTGATTGGGTTGGTAATATCGATGACAGAAAATCAACTAGTGGTGGTTGTTTTTATATTGAAAATTGTTTAGTTTCTTGGTTTAACAAGAAGAAAAGTTCTGTATCGCTCTCTCCTGCTAA
Source organism: Magnolia officinalis (assembly GCA_021015155.1). Classification (NCBI taxonomy): domain Eukaryota; kingdom Viridiplantae; phylum Streptophyta; class Magnoliopsida; order Magnoliales; family Magnoliaceae; genus Magnolia; species Magnolia officinalis. The sequence goes on from JAJHSJ010000007.1 coordinate 28,753,888, forward strand.
GGCTGAATACATTGCAACTAGAAATGCATGTACTCAGCTTGTTTGGATAAAATGTATGTTAAGCGATTATGGAATTGCACAGAAATCAATGATTTTATATTGTGATAATTCCAATGCTATAAATATTTCTAAAAATCCAATTCAGCATTCACGTACCAAGCACATTGACATTAGGTATCATTACATTCGTGAGTTAGTGGAAGAAAAAATAATATCTTTAAATTACATTCCGACCGAGACTCAACTTGCTAACATTTTCACTAAACCGCTCGACAAAAGCAGGTTTAATAAATTGAAATTTGATCTTGGAATGTGCAATGTAAATTGACTATTCATGCATTTGTGTATCATAGTGTATATATTTGATAATTTATTAGTTTAAATTTCAAATTTTTATAAAAAATGCATATTTTTTGTCAGTACTCGACTAGTCGAGGAAGTGCTCGACCAGTCGTGTAGCGTGCTGGATCTTTTTAATTTGGGGGAAAAACTCATCTTCCTCATTTCCTATTTCTTCTTCAAGGGGCATATGCACGACCGGTCATACCCAACCATTTGATTCATCAAGGTTAGTTCATTTTTTTGGTCAAACTTATAGATTCAAGTTCTATTCTCTTCATCTTTGTCATTGGAGTGCTTGATTTCAAGTTTTCTTGAGGTTTTTGGTGTTTTTTTCTCTAAGATCTTATTTGGAAGAAACTCACTCTATCCTTTTTGTATCCTCTTGTTTCTTTGATTTTCTTTAAGTAAATGGATGCTAGAGGGGAAAAGAAAACTCTTTGTGGTCCATCATCCTCTAGATCAGCTCATATTACTCGACGCCATCTTCGGTCATCCGAAGATGATCCTGCACATGTATGGGATTTGCGTATGCACAATGTTATTGTTAAAAAAGCTATGTGTATTGAGCACATTGCTCCATTGGGTATCCTTCCTTTTCTTCAATCTGTAGGTTGGGATAACATCCTACATTGGGGTGGGCCTGTATACCAATCCATTGCATAGGCTATTTGTGTGTATGTATCTCTGAATTTTTATCTGATAATCTAACTTTTAATATTGATACTAGAGAAGGTCCATTTACAGTAGACCATCATCTAATTGCGGATCTAATGAAAATACCTATTAATGATGAGGGCATCCCTATTCATACTCAAATGGAAAAACCTTCAGAATCAGACAAACGGATGTTAACCGGAGATTTATGTAATATGGACGTTCAATGGACTTATAAAGGGAATGTGCTCCCCGCAAAGTATTTGTTACCCAAATACAGAGTTTCCATAGAATTTTTATTTCAAATCTGTATCCTCGTTCTGATAATAAAACAAAATTAACTTCCTTTATGGTTTGAGTTTTGTATTCTATCGTCACAGGTACTAAAGTCTGTCTGCCTTCTTTCATATGTCATTTCATCATTCAATTTCGACTCCATCCAGGACACAGTGATATTCCTTTTACTTGTCTTATGACTGTGTTAGCTACTCACATGCTAGTTGTTATGCCTGTCGGAGAGGCTCCTATTCATCATCTTTTGTTTAACAATACTAATTAAATAAGATGAAATTGGAACTGGCACCTGGTTAAAGAGATGTGGGTGGTGGTGGTATTGAAGCAGAGAATGAAGAAGAAGGTGGCGATCTTCCTCTTGATGACATCAATATGGATGATATATTTGATGAAATTGGATCAGACTCTGGAAATGATCCTGACTATGAGCCATCAGATTTTGATGCTCGTCTTCGTGCTCTTGAGGAGAGGGTAGAGAACATGAATGTTGCCCATGATTTACAATTTAAATATATGCGCAAGTATCTTAGGCGTTTAAACAAGGGCCTTCATCAAATTGATCCTACCATACCTACTCCTTCCGCAGGATCTGATTAAGTATTTTAATCTTTGGTCTGTAATAACATTTATAATACTTTTGTTGGTGTGTGCACTTTGATTTTACTTAAGTGTTTGAGCCTAACTTTTGGTTATACTGGATTATGGTTTATACACTTTGAACTTGCTTAAATTATTCTCATATCTTACTCAGTTAACTCATTTATTACCCTCTTATTGGTATTCCACTTCCATTTCTACTGTTCTTCCTTTGTCATATTGTGACAAAAAGGGGGAGAAATATGTTGTGGATTGATATATGATATATGTGGATTGTGGAAGAGTGGTGGCATATAATTTTTTTATTATCATTTTTTTGTTAAGTGCGCTACTCAGGGGGAGTAAGTGATAAGGAATTTGTGCTAGTTAATGTCTCTGGTGCATGATTCGTTAATCAGGCTATAACTGGTTTACTTTTATAAATGGTGCATGATTCTTTGTGTTCATAATGATCATATTCTTGTTAAGTGTGTTTTGTCACAAATTTGTCAAAGGGGGAGATTGTAAGTACAATAGTTATATGCCCCTTTTGCTGTCAAATTTTGTGGTGCCAAAAACACAATCTATGTCTTGTGTAGCATGTTGACATGTATGTTCAAGTCACTGCATCAATGCTGCAATCAAAGAACGGTAATCTACTTCGAGAAATCTAATTCAAGTTCTTTGACTAGTTCTGCAAGTTTTACAAGAACTACATCAAAAGGCAAGGTCTTGTTCAAGTCTCAAGTACAACTCAAGTTCAAGTACAACTCAAGTTCATGTACAACTCAAGACTAAAGTACAAGATGAAGTCTAAGCTTAAGAAAATCTCAAGTTCAAGCTACATCAGAGATTTCAAGCTTCACAATCTTCAACGGTCAACCATTTTTATAAGAAGTGAAGACTCAATGTCCATTCCTCACATATAAGGTTTGCATGACCTTAGGGTAGGTCATTTTGAATACATAATTCAACTAGAATATTTTTATAAGTGTTTGGTCTGTTGTAAGACCAGTCTTGAACTCTGTTCGACTAGTCCTAGAACTGGCTCGACCAGTCCAAGAAATTCCAAGACCTGTCCTAAGTAGTTGCAAATTTTCAGAATTTTTTGGTTCAGAATTTTCATAAATTCAAGGAAAATCAAGGCATCACTCTGAGATAAGTTTGTGTTCATTTTAAGCTACTTTGTTCTTATTTAAGATTCTCTTTTGTTAGCTTTATTTATTTGATTTTGTTTCTGCATTCCAATATGAATTAAAAAGAGGAATTGTTGTATTCCTTCTTCTTGAAATCAAAATCAAATAGAGCTAGCCCATTTTCTTTAATTTAAAATCAATTAAAACTTAGAACCATATCAAAGTGAGTATTGGACATTGAACTTCTATATTCGAACTTCTACTCCGATTGGTTCTTCCAGGCTGCTTCAAAAAGGAGAAATCCAGGTATTTTACATTATTGTAATTTACATTCTTTTTAGTTTCTTTTGAGATTGAGCCAGAAAATTTTCATTGTGTTGGTTATCTGAAGAGAGCCAGAAAACTCAGGAAGTGGGGTTTTTGAATTGTGTAAGCCCATTTGAAAGACACAATTGTGAAGGTTTTAGGTGAACCTTTGAAACCTATTTTCATAGTGAACGCTGATATCCCGTGTGAGGATATTAGGAGTGGAGTAGCAATCTGTGTGGCTATTGTTTAACAGTTGATGTACACACAGGCGAACCACTATAATTCTTTGTCTTGTGGTTTGAATGGTTATTTAATTTTTGCATCTTTTATCATTCAAAGCTGTGGAATGTATTTGTGGATGTGAATGTTGTAATCTTTTACATTTCAGGCATTGTAGGAATGTTGTAATAGTTTAGAATTTCAATTCTTGCTATTTCCTTTATTGCATTACAGTTTGTGTTTTAATTTTCTATTTGTTCTAGTAAGGTTGTCCTTGCCATAAACCCTTGGTTTTTATGGGGAAAGGTTGTCCTTAGAACAATTAGTATTTGAGATTGATTTACATTCTGTATTGTGGATTGTTATCCTTTATTTTCTTGGCTATCTCATTATTTTATTCCGCTGTTAAAGTTTAAATTTGGCATAGTCCTATTCACCCCCCCTCTAGGACATATAGCTTGGCCTTTTCACTTAGTGGTTGTTTAATAGTAGTTTAAATTGAATATTGATGTGGGCCTACCATTTAGGGGTTCCTGGGTCTAAGTTGCTTTTAAGGATGGTCTTTTATCACATGGTTTTGATAATTGCCCTATGTGGCTTACTTTTGATATTCGCCCTATGTGGCTTTATTTTGGTATTTGCCCTATGGGTTTAATATATTATTTTGTGCGACTATGCAATGGTAAGCCCCATGTACTGAAATATGATTGGCCACTAGTCGATGAGCTTCCATTAAACATCCTAAGGTGGTAGCCTCATGAGCCAGGGATGGTGTTATGAGACATTATGCCTAAGCTATCGGCCTACACTGGGTTATGAAACCCCCCGTAGTGACCTTTGAGCTTTATTAAACTGGCTGATTGCAAATGGAATAATAATGGTTGGGCTAATCATGTATTCATAGCATTGGGAAAATGACGGGTGGATAATTCTGGATGTTGTAGCACGTGCCTAGTAGGATTTAGTTGACGTATCGTTTCGCTAGCTCCCAGACCATCGACTATCGACCCACCTTCGATGAGTTTGGCACTACGCATGTACTATGTACTTTCGCTGGTGACCGACCACATTGCATGGGTTTTTCCCAAAAGCCAACTAGATGAGGATCCCCAGTTGATGTGCACTCATGCATCCATGAATTTAATAAGACTGCATCATGTATTCTTTTGTATGCCTTGTAATGTTTTTATAACTATGCTTATCTAATGCGGCGGTGTGTAATCTTGAGGGGAATTCAAACTGAGTTGGTCACTCATTCATCAAATATATAATCGTACAGGTAGCACAGATGACCCAGTTGATATTCATGCTCATATTAATGAGGAGCAGGGTGCAATCATCGAGAATGCATGATTGTATTGCTAAGAGTTGCTACGTGATTTTACAGCTCAAGACCTGTTATAATGTATTTTGTTTCACATGCGATGTTATCTCATTTTGTAATTATAAGCATGGGGACATTGGTTTGTAAAAAGGCTGAGCAATAGGTCCTAAAGGGGGGGTGAATAGGACTATGCCAAATTAAAAAATAAATGCGTAATTAAAAGAAAGATAGCACAATCAAATAATAAATAAGCACAAGTAAATAGCAACCTCAAATGTACTAGTCTTGAGAGGTTGATACAAACTTAGTTCTAAGGACAACCAACACAAAAAACCAAAGGCTTATTTATGGCAGGACAACCATATAGAACGTTTGTAAGTATCGAAAATCCAAACCAATAAAGAGGCAAAGGAAATAACAAATAAAAAAACTAAATTATTACAACATTCTCACAAGTGCTTAAAATAAATTACACCATTCACCACAAATACTTAAAGAAAATTACAATATTCACACACATAGGCACATTCAATCATCCACCACAACACCAAGAATTATAGTGGTTTGCTTGTGTGTACACCGACTGTTAGAAAACAGCCACACAACTACTCTACTTCTAATATCTACTCCCATGGGATATTAGCGTTCACTATGAAAAAGGTTTTTCAAGGTTCACCTTAAAACCTTCACAATTATATCTTTGATTGGGCTTACACAATCATAAAAACCCCACACTCTGAGATTTTCTGGATCACCTCAGACAAAACCAAAAAGAGATTTTCTTGTACAACCCACAAACCAAAAAGGAATGTATAAAATGTAAATGTACTTATCTGGAAACTCTCCTTTGAAGAAGCCTGGTAGAACTGATCCGATGTAGACGAAGATGTTCAATGTCCAGTCTCACAGATGAAAAGGTTTTAGTTCTAAATGATTTTTAAATTAAATCAAATTGGGCTAGCTTGATTTGATTTTGATCTCAAGAAAGTTGAAATCACAAATCCCTTCTCAATTGTAAGATTGGAATAAAGGTCTCAAAATCAAATTACAAAAGTTAATTCAAGAGAATATAAAATGAGCACAATATAGCTTAATAATATCACAAACTTATCTCTCAGTGTGGTGTCTTAATTTCGCTTTGATGAATGAATAAACTCTGAAATTATAGGTGAAAATATTGTTCACTCAACTGGTCTAAGGGTCGGTTCGACTGGTGGAAGGACTAACAAAAGTTTCAAAATTTCTGGCGCGATAAGATAAGACTGTTACTCAACTGGTCGAGTGGCCTGCTCGATTGGTCGAGCAATGCACTCGACTGGTCGAGTGGGACTAGAAAAACTTACTGGACTTTGAGTCGAACTTGCACGACCAGTTGAGTATTATTCACTCAACTGGTGAGCAGTCTCCTTGACTGGTCGAGAGTCCAATAGAAAATTTTAAAAATTAGCAACAAGCCTTGGACTGGTCGAGAAAAATCTTAGACTAGTCGATCTAGTACTTAGACTAGTCGAACAAGGTCTTAGACTAGTCGAGAAAATGACCTATAAACTTATGAAATGACTCACATAAAATATGCAATGAATATGACACAACCTAAGGTCAATCTAGGGCCATCCAAACCTGTTCGTGAGTAGGAACAAATGAAACACCATTCACTTCTGAATCTTGATATCTTGTGATACTTGAAGCTTGAGTTCGATTACTTAAACTTGAGTTTAAATTACGCTTGAGTTCTTGAGTCTTTTGCGTATAGGAGTTGAACTTCAAACTTGAACTTTAGTTCTTGAATTTTAGCTTGAAACCATAAACTTCAACACTCTTCACTTCAAGTTGAAGATGTAGGCAAGTTTGATGAAGATTAGAGAACTTTAAAATGTACGAACCTGATCACTTTAACTCAAAGCATGATAAAAATACTAAATGATTTGGCACAACAAAATTTGACAACACTACGGGTGCTAGATTTACACAATAGCATTTGCAATCTCCCTCTTTGTCAAATTTGTGACAAAACCAAATAAAAATTATGCACAATAAAGAATCATGCACTAATAAGGAATCATGCATGAGTTATATATGCACAATAAAGAATCAAGCACCATTTGAGTAACAAATGATCAACAGACACAACTCCCCCTCATTCCATTACTCCCCCTCAATCCAAGAGAGGTGATTTGCAGAACCTGTAAAAAATATTCCATACATACTACACTCCATATTCCACAATCACAACATCTCTACAATTTCTCCCCCTTTTGTCACAATATGACAAAGGAAAGATATATAAGGAAAAGAGAAGTAAATGAAATAAGATAGGAAATAACATCACAATGATAACCAAAATATAAACGAAAGGCACAGTAGCATGTCCACATACTAAAAAGTAAAAGTATGTCTAAGAAATATCCCAACACACAAAGAGTAGAAAGTATAATACATGTCCAGAAAGAAATAAACAGCTAATCAGATCCAGATGATGGAGTAGGAATAGAAGGATCTATCTGATGTAGTCCCTTGTTAATGCGGTTAAGATATTTGTGCATGTATTTGAATTGATTTTCTTGAGACACATGCAAACCCTCTACCTTCTCCTCAAGGGATCGCAAAGCTCATCAAAATCAGAAGGCTGAAAGTCTGGATCAGCCGCAAAATCTGACTTAATCTCATCAAATAAGTCATCCATATTAACATCATCAGGAGGCAAAGCATCCTCCTCTTTAGTTGCTTCAGCAGCTCCTCCAACACCCACATCAACTTGGCCAGGAGCTAACCTTAAATTCATCTTATTTATGCTCGAGCTGTTAAAGGGAAGATGGATGGTTAATGGGAGCTTTTCCAACAAGCATAGCCACAAGACTATGGGTGGCTAAGACAGTCATAAGATAGGTAAATGGAATATCACTATGACCTGGATGGAGACGAAACTGAATGATAATGTAACAGATAAGAGATGGAAGACATACAGAAACACTAGTAACAATAGAGTGAAGGATACGAGCCATGAAAGTAGTGAGCTCAGTCTTGTTACCAGACCTAGGATAGACATTAGAGATGAAAATACAATGGAGAATCCTGTATCTGGGTAACATAAATTTGGAACTGAGTGCATTCCCGGAATTTCATTCTGCATTCATGTTGCATAACACTCTAGTGAGCATTCATTTCTTGGATTCAAAAGGACTTACTACAAGAGTAGAAATAAGAATTCCGTCATCATTAATTGGAAGATCCATCAAGCCAGATATTAAGTGATGGTCTACATCAATAGGACCTTCTCTGGTTGTAATTGTAAAAGTTAAATTCTTAGAAGAGAAGTTACTTATGCAAGCAAACATGGCCTGCGCAAAGGAACGGTATGTCAGACCGCCCTAATTTAAAATGTTAGTCCAACCTACAGTTTGAAGGAGGGGAACAATACTGAAAGGTTCTAAATGATTAGAGTTGACCGTCCAATCAACAATCACATTGAGAAGGTGTATATCCCTTACATATTTGGGGTCTTCTTTGGGTGAATGAAGATGGCGCACTGTGATTGGAGCGAAACGAGAAGAAGAGGGACCACGAGTGGGTTTCTTCTTATTTTGACCTTCCATAGCAACAAGAAAAATAAGGAATACAAGAAATGCAAGAAAGGAAGAATGGTTTTCAAGAAAATTAGATTTTTAACAAGAAAACCCAATAAACAACCATAAACCTTGAAATAAACTACAAAAATAAGGAACTGGAAGTACAAAGAACTTAAATCCACAAGGAAATCGAAAAAGATGCACTAACCATGAAGGAATAGAAGGCGGGCTCGACCGGTCGTGGTAGGGCTGGTTGGGGAAGATGAAACAAATGAAGAAAAAGTGATTTTTGCATAATAAAAGGCCCCAATCCCGAGTGGTTCGACTAGTTGAGTACATACTCGACTGGTCGTGCCACGACTAGTCGAGTGTGTACTCGACTGGTTGTGCACCTCAAAAATTATGCAATTTTCATTATTTTTGAAATTTAAAATTTTATAAAAATAAATAAAATAAAAATATGCAATATATTACAAATAAACACAAACATTTCAGTTCATATTGTACATACTCATATCCAATTTCAACTTAGCAAACCTGTTTCTGTTAAGCGATTTTGTAAATATGTCTGCAAGTTGATTTTCAGTCTGAATATAATCCACAAATAATTTTATCTTCTACTAATTAACGAATATAATGATATCTAATGTCAATATGCTTAGTTCGTGAATGCTGAATTGGATTTTTAGAAATGTTAATTGTCCTAGAATTGTCATAGTACAATACCATAGAATCTTGCATAAATCCATAATCACTTAACATCCTTTTCTTCCACACAAGTTGGGTGTATGCATTACCAACTGCAATATACTCAGCCTCAGTTGTGGAAGATGATACGGAACTCTGTTTCTTACTATGCCATGAAACTAGACAGTTCCTGACATAAAAACATCCACCGCTGGTATACTTGCAGTCATCAATATTACCAGACCAATTAGCATCCGAATAACCAGCTAATTGAAATTAGTATCATGAGGATACCAAAGGCCAAGTTTGGCCGAACTTGCGACATATCTCAAAATGCGCTTTATAGCAATCAGGTGAGACTCTTTAGGGTCCGATTAATATTTAGCACAGATTCCTACGCTGAATGCAATATCGGGTCAGCTCGCGGTTAAATATAATAAACTACCTATCATACTACGATACAACTTAGGATCTATACTTTTACCTATTGAATCCTTAAAGAGTTTAAGTGTTGTACTCATAGGAGTATCGAAATTTCTACCGCTATCAAATCCATACTTTTTAACCAAGTTTAGAGTGTATTTGGTTTGAGAGATAAAGAACCCATCACGAAGCTGTTTTACTTGCAAACCAAAGAAATAGTTCAGTTCTCCAACCATGCTCATTTCAAATTTCGACTTCATTAAATATACAAACTCGACAGTCATGTTAGAACAGGTAGATCCATCGATAATGTCATCAACATATATCTGTGAAATTGCGGTAATGACCGCTTTAGTAGCAGTGAGAATATGTCAGGTGTCCTAGAGAGGGGCGAATAGGACTTTTTAAAATTTTATGATGATTTAAAACCTATCAACCATATCATGAATTAATATGCAAATATCACGATTTCTTTAATGTAACTCTAATGGCTTCCAGGCCCAATAGAGGATCCATCATAAGACTATTCGTAACATAAACAAGATGAAGAACATAGTTCAAGATGGATGTGGCTGTGTGTGAGATGTGATTCAAATTAGTTCTAGGTAATTATGTAAGCATGCATTATGAGAACATTCAGAGAAATCACACAAGTATGAAAAGTAAATAGCAATCCCAAACATGGTCGTTTTATAATGGTTTGACTATGTGTCTACTCCACTTCCGGCAGACGCACTCAACCCTTAAGCGTACCGGATCTCACTAACAGAGGTTTTAAATCAGGTTTACCTCAAACCAGTACAACCTACACAAGGCTGACTTTAGGACCTACACAAGGTACCTAACATGTCTCCATCAGACACAAGTTTATTCCCCACACAGGAGAAAGAGTCAACACACAACACCCAGATTTTAGGCCACACAGGACAAGGATCCACATAAGGAACTTAGAGTTTATGCCATACACAAGAGCAAAGGTCAACACATAGCACATAGGCTTTAGGCTACATAGGTCAATGATCCATACAAGGAACTTAGAGTTTATGCCCTATGCAAGAGTAATGGTCAACACACAACACCTAGGTTTTAGGCCACACAGGCCAAGGATCCACACAATGAACCTAGAGTTTATGCCCTACACAAGAGCAAAGGTTAAAATACAACAACTAGGTTTTAGGCCACACAGGCCAAGGATCCACACAAGGAACCTAGATTTTATGCCTTACACAAGAGCAAAGGTCAAAACACAACACCTAGGTTTTGGGCCACATAGGCCAGGGAAATACACTGGGGACCTAAGTTTATGCTCACCAAGAGCAAGGGTCAACACACAACACTCACACATATTCTTCCGTCTGAGGCCTCTTATGAGGACTTGAACGGGGTGAGCATCACCTGTGACCCAATCCTATACAAAAGAATGATCAGCAGGGTCTCTGGACTCTAATGACTTACAGATAAGAAGATGAGTCCCATTAAGCACGTTGATGAAGACCTCCTCCTTTGATGATGAAGAATCTTCAGCTCCCTTGATCCGCAACACTTATGATGCTCCAATGTAAGGCGACGGGTTGGGTCAAGGTTATGTTGGTAATTACTCTATTAAGTGATTATTCATTGGAGTGACAGAGTAATACTACAATCTATGCATTTAAGGAATCTCAGCTCAATGATTTATCATTAAGGTGGTAGCTAAAAGATCTTTGAATGCAGAAGTTCATTCACCAATCCACTCTATTGAATATTAATGATGAGGGTGGATTGAGGAATGAACTCCCATGAGAGAAAAAGGGCTTAGGGTAGGTGAAGTAAATTAAACACTCAAAAGCTCTACTATTTTCTCTACAAACAACCTAACGCAAGCTCTCATTAAATAGGCAAAAGGTTCCAATGGAAATAAAACAATCATTTTTTGACAGAGTTCGATATCATCGAGTAGGGTTCGATATCATCAAGCATATACTCTCGATAACGTCGAATGGTTGCTCGATGACACAAACTCAATCTGTCAAACGCTTTTAAAACTTTTCCCAACTGATCGAGGATATCGAACATGCTTCGATGTCGTCGGATTTCGAACTCCAATTTCATCGACCCATGGTTCGATTCCTCGACATTTGTAAACTTGAGAGCAGACTTGCCTTTGGAACTGAACAATCATTGATATGATCGAGCATCCCTCGATATCATCTGGTTTTGAATATCGATGACATCGATACTAGTTTCAATTCATCGATCTTTTCAAGGAATTTTCCTATAAACTTCCTAAACAGTTTTGTGTCCCAATTCAATGACATCGACCTGGTCTCGATATGATCGATCTTTGAATATTGATACCATCGAGTGCTTCTCGATACCTCGAACATTTTAAAAGAATTTACCTGAAAACTTGCTAGACAGATTTGTGTCCCAATCTGATATCATCGAAAGTCCATCAATATCATTGAGTTTTGAATTTCGAAGATATCGAGTCTCTCTTCAAGTCATCGAAAATCACATGGTTTTCCTTAAATGCTTACTAGACACAAATTGACCAGATGTCGATTTTATCAAGCCGATTCAATGAACTCGATATTCGAAAGTCGATGTTATCGACACTATCATTGATTCATCGATAATTCAGTCCAGGATTCATTTTAATTACTGAACATCTGAAGTCCTCATATTGATAACATCGAGTGAGTAACGAGGACATCGATAACAGAGTCCGATGTCATCGAAGCACTATCGATAAATTGACAAAGGCTGAAAGCTTAGAGATTTTTCTGATTTTGCAAAACAGTTTTCACACCTTAAACCCTATGTTGTTCTAACCATTTTTAAGGGTTTTATATACTTATGTTTTGGGACATAGGATGTGAGCCTAAGTTTACCTTTAAAGAGTTCGGGGCACACATCTAGTTGAGGCAGACACTTGAATGATCTTCATATGGGGTTCACTTGTCTTTCTGACACAACACTCACGCTAATTGACAAACCAGGGCACTTTCAATCTCACCCTTGTCAATTACATGACAAAATACCTAAAATCCTAGAACAACATCTAGACCAACACCCTAAATTGTGTGTACATGAATTTTACACAATTTTACAAATATGCTATTGAGTTCACACACAAGATTGTAACATTCAGTAGTAGTTGCTCCCCTTATCTTCATGCAGCTGCTCCCCCTAACACCTGTACCACCATTCATACATAGATACACACAATTTTCTTCGTGGTGTGATTTGTTCTCCCCTTTTTTGTCAGTCATTGGCAAAGGGAAATATCGCAATATTAGTTTTAGCATAAAGACATGGGAGAATCAATAGAGATCTAGATATTTCAATTCATAACAGATAACGACATCTCTAAAATACATAATCAGTAAGAGACAAATGTATAACAGATAACGACATCTCTATACTCATGTAAACCATCCATGCATACCATGTTAAGGAGAGTTGTGATTTCTCAAAACAAACAGATAGTAGTATAGCTTCAAACGACAGAAATCACAATCCAATTCTCGATCTTTAAGGGATATTCAGTAATCACACTGGATACCATCTGCATTCATCATTTCACAAATATGCAATATAAATTCAGATAAGATGATTCATGAATATCCTGAGCAGATAAAGACGACAGAGAAAGAAAAAGGCATCAAAGATATATATATATTATATATATATATATATATAATATATATATTATAGATATCATCATGCAAGCCAAATAAAATATCCAAAATAGAACACACTGCCCAAGTTTGGTAGTATCCAACCATCCAAAATACTCTGACCAAAGCTTGGCAGTATCCAACCATCCAAAATAACTATCACAGCAAAGAGAAACTTGTTAGACTGTTCATAGTTAGCGGGCCATCACATACACTTACAAGATCGCAGGGCATTCAAAAAGATATTCATGCCCGTACGCAAAGATGAGTATCTGGTGTATGTGACGGTACGAAGGCTATCGATACTATGGTGGAGGCGCTAATGAAGACGGTGCGGTGTCGTCTCATCGGCAGGTCATCAGGTCAACCAGTTGTTGCACCATTTGTTGCACCCCAGCCACCAATCTTTCTAGGAATGTGAATCGTTCATTCATCGTTTCCTTCATTTAGGTTACTTCTCGCAACGTCGTCTCGATCCGATCTTGATGTAATTTGAATCTTTTGGTCTGCACAGGGTCAGTTGGAGGTGGAGCTTGCTACGGTTCGAGTGAGTCTCCTTCGGCCTGTGCTACTCCTTCACTCATTTCACCTTCTTCATGAATCACCTCCTCCGGTTGATCGTCTGGATATCGATGAAACTTCAAATCCATCTTCCTAATATTGATTTTGTTGAAATGTTGGAGAGGTAATTCCCGATCATTTGTCAATGGAAGACCGATCTTATCACTTATCACATGAACAATCCGAGGGAAGGGCAGATGGACGTCTCTAGAAGTGTGACTGGCGTACACCAACTGGTGAATTATCATAGAGGGAAGACATAGGTTGATCCCAGTAGCCACACAATACACGATCATGACCATATATCCTGTAAGGTCAGATCGGTTTGTACCTCTAGGGTACACGTTTGTGGCGAATATCCCGTGCAGAATTCGGCACTTGGGAGCCATATATTTTACCTTTAATGCATTACCCTGGTACCAAGGAATATCCCTACCTGGCATAAAAGACGTGATCTTAGATCGAGTCACTAGATTTTCAAGATCTAGATCAGAGAGACAGATGGGAGACAGAGTGAGACCAAAAATACTTGCAATAGATTCTGAGGTAATTTTGACATTGGTATCCCCAACAGAGACAATTATGGAAGGAGGTTCTGCAACAGGAGAATGGCTGGAAGCAAAGAATCTATAGGTCCTTTCATTATGACATGGGCCACCAAAATCGAGCATAGGCAACCAATCTAATGCATCCAACAAAGGTTCTGAGTTGTAGGGTTTTAGGCAATCCCTATCAACTTTACGTTCATGTACTAACCGTCTTCCAAGATATTTTTCCAGAATAGGATCTACCACAGTAGGAGGAGGAACAGGTGCGGTACTTTGAGACCCACCACGCGATGTTTGTCTGGAACTTCGCTGCCGTGTTGGGATCCCTTGATCAAAAGTCTTTGCCCTGTCTTTAGGTGCAAGGATTTTATGTCTAGAGGATCTTGAGGATTCCCCAATAACAGGCATTTTTCCTTTGTCCTTCCCCATTGAACATTTACAACGTAGAATGGGGTGACGGAGAGTGGGATCGGATAGAAGATTGAAGGATTTTGAAAAATAATTGATGATCTTCTAGACATTCTCACCTTAATCTAGAAATACCCAAAGACACAAGATGCAATCTTGAGAAATCAAGAGAATAGACAAGGAATTACCAGATTTTGGTGACGAGCTGCAGAGAGAAGGACGAGCATTGAGTAAGGAAATGAATTTTTCCTGGTCGTTTGCCTTTTATCGGGTGGTAACCTTCGATATCATCGAACTTGGTTTCGATGATATCGATATACCTAATCGATGTTATCGATGATGAGTTCGAGGGCAGGCCAATCGACCTGACATTTCATATTCTTGAGAGGTCGTCGATGGGATCGATGTAGTTTCAATGATATCGACGACCCGTTCGATTCAACGATTCACTTATCGAGAAGAAGGATGGGACATGTTATCTCCTGTTTTCGATAATCTTCCATATATGTATATCTTCAAATATTTTCATGTCAGCTTCGGTATACAATCAAAATCTTTACAAAAAGTTGTAACATCAAACTTATAAACATCAATAATGTCTATGCACAAAAAGAAGTTCCTGAGGTATAGAAACCTCTGATATATCATGATAATCATAAAAAATTCATCATTTGCATGTATTCATCCAGACTTAGATGCTATAGCCTGGACATGTTTTCCATGCTCAATTGTTACTAAGCATATAGATCAACCTTTCCATTGCCTTTGATGACATAACAGTGATCACTGGTGCGAAGACCCTCCATAACGGATTTTCCTGATAAGTCCATGATCTTGCACTTTAGTTTATCAAAGATAACCACATGTTTGTTGTCACATATTTGAGAGATGCTTAAAAGATTGTGAGTCAGTCCTTTTATGCAAAAAGCATTCTTATTTTTTAGCATCTCCATTCCTTCTATGGTTCCACATCCTACTACATCAGCAGTGCTTCCATCACCATAAGTGACTATCCCATCATCAAGATTTGAGTAATTTGAGAGAAGCGATTTGTCACCCGTGACATGTCTTGAGCACCCGCTATCTAGGCACCATTTAGTGTTATTGCTTGTTGAATGATTTGAGTGAGTAACAAGACAATTTTTCTTTTCTTTCACTAACCATGTTGTGACAAGTTTTCTTGAGGATTTGTCAAGAACATGTCTAGGTACATTAGGCAACTGAATCATTTTTCCTTATTTCATTAGATCATTTGTTTTCTGATTCAGGTTAGCCACTTTATTCAATAGCTCCTCCATTCTCTTGGTCATTCTTGGTGGAGATGGATTTGTTGTACCTTTTGCCATATTGTTTAGTGGACTCTTGGCATTCTGTAGTGTTTTTCCGATTTGTTTGTATTTACTAATATGATTGGGACCGGAATTAGATTGAGTCCACCTAGGATTAATACATTCAAATTTAAAATAGCCTGAGTCTCCACATGAATGACATATAGAAGTATCTTTTGTTTTACTTCCTGATGCAGTTAATTTCTCAATCATTGGTGCTGCATTTTTGGAACTTGGTTTGAATTTTTCATATCCTAATCCACTCTTGTCTTTTCCAGGTCTTCCCATCCCTAAGAGTTTTTCTAAGTTTTCACTAGTCCGGGAGAATTTGTAATTTAGTTCAATAGACTTCCTAGATTGTTCTGCATCAAACCTAAGTGTGCGGTTCTCATTCCTAAGATGCATATTTTTATCTTCCAATAGCTCAATCTGTTTAGTCAGTTTTAAAGATTCAGATTTGAGGGATAAATTGATTCTTTCCAACTTATCATTTTCAGAGTGGTATTGTTGAAGATCATTGATCAGGTGAGTATTAATTTCTGAAGTTTTATCTAGATCAATTTGCAGCAATTTATTTTTAGTTTAATTCATCCCAAGTCTTTTAAGGATTTGGATGCTATGTATAGAAAGTTGATTATAGGCATCCTGTAATTTATCCTTCTCTTCCTCTTCTTCTTCTTTCTCATCATCTGATGAAAATGTCTCTTCAATCCGAGGTTCATTAATTTCCTCAAGTATCACTGGGATGTTTGTTGATGTGGAGGCCATGAGTATTTTCAAGGACTTTTGGTCTCCCTCACTTTCTGAATCACTGAGATTAGAGTTTGAATCTTCAGTGTCATCCCAGGTTACAGCAATGGCCTTTCCTTTGGCTTTTCTGTTGGGGCATTCAGTGGGCAAATGTCCAAATTTCCTATAGTTGTAACACTGAGGTTCTTTGGACTTTTTGGAAGGTTTGCTTATATTGTGCTTGTTGTCCATCTGTTTGCCTCTAAATGGCCAACCACGATTTTTGTTGAAAAATCTTTTGAACCTTTGAGCTAAGAGAGCCACTTCCTCATCCTCATTATCCTTTTCACTTTCCTCTTCCTCATTAGTAGTGTGTTTCGAGGTTTTGAGAATAGTATTCTTAGTTTTAGGAGTTTGCTTGGAGTGTAGTTCAAATGTTTGTAGGGAACCTACTAGTTCTTCTACTTTCATTTCATCCATGTTTCTACATTCTTCAATGGTTGTAACTTTTGAGTTAAACTGTTCCGGTAGGGATCTTAGAATTTTCCTACAAATTTTTTAGACCGGAGCTTTTTCTCTTAATCCACCTATGGAGTTGCAGATAATGTTTAGTTTTGTGAAGAACTCCATGAAGGTCTCATTCTCTTCCATTCTGAGACTTTCAAACTGTGATGTTAGGAGTTGTAGTTTGGATCTTTTCACTGTGTTGGTTCCCTCATGAATTGTTTCCAACAAGTCCCGTGCTTCTTTGGTTGTTCCACACATACTGATTTGATTAAAGACTTCTTGGGACACAACACAGTAGATAGCATTCATTACTTTATCTTCAGAAGTTTGTTTTTCTTTATCGAATGTTGTCCACATTTCTTTGGATTTTGGTTTGGTGGTAGTTGTGCCATTTTGAATTACTATTTGTTCAGTTGGCGGACATATCCTTTTTCAACAATGTCCCAAACATCATGATTCAAAGATCTCAGGAAGTAATACATCCTAGCCTTCCAGTACGCATAATTTGATCCATCAAATATAGGAGGTCTAGTTATAGATGAGCCCTCTCCTTTGGCCATATTACCTACTTTAGTCAAGATCACTCTCTAGGAAGTGAAGTCCTTAAGAGAGACCCTCTCTGATACCAATTGAAATTATGGTAATGACCTGTAACGACTCGTAAATTTTCGTGCAAAGACCCGAGCACCACCTCAGGCAGAAATCGCTTAGAATCAAATCCTTTAGAAATTTGACAAAGTTAACTAAGTACTAAACTAGATTAGCCATGAAATCCGTTTGAATCGCTTTAAATACGATCTGTAAGACCCAAAACTTGTAGAATCATTGACGCTAGATTACCCTAAAATCTAGGATTAAACTCATTACCCGACCGCTCTTGGGAGCACATTGAAACTCCGTAGCAGGTCTGGACCGCGCATCGGGAATCCGAATAATACGAAGTTAAAGACTTAGGACCACCTCGCTGGGCTTGACAACCATCTCGGAAATCAAATCCAGACAGTGTCCCACGGCTGTTCGCTTGAGTCCGGAGCGAGGAGTGTGAAAATGTTTGTTTTTCTTTACAAATAAAATATCTCAAATAGTAATCTGGCACGTGTCGCTTGCGGACATTTTGTAGCAACCAGACCATCAGAATCTGACCCAAATACACCCTCGGATCAGGAAAAATTTCATAATCATATCCATGTACTTGGAATTTCAAATCAAAATTCGCTGACCGTTGAACTGAAACTGGTCAGCCACGCGTGATCTGGGAATCCGACTGAAACGAAAACTTAACTCCACCGAGATCCAAGGTTGGTGAGCTTAAGTCCGACCTTTGTCTCAAGGAGGCCTGCCAGAAGTCCTCCGTTGAGCTAGAATGGGGTCACTTTGGTTATAACCTAAGTATACCTAGTCCATAAGTCTATTTTAGTGTGTTTTTAGGCTATATAAGGACCTTAGAACCCTCTCTCTCACAACCATACGAATTTGAGAGAAACCCTAGAGAGAGAAGAAAGAAAAGAGAGAGAAAGTGTGAGAGAAGTGGGAGAAACTCCCTACTACTATCCCCTGCCGCTACACAAGTTGCACCACCCCATTCTCATCGCTTTTCCGGTGATTCTGACTTCGTTTCTAGGTAAGAAACCCTAACCCTAATCTATTTTGGGATTGTGAAGGTTGTAGGTTATGAAATAGCTAACCTATTTCATTATATAGGCTACCAAACTGCCGAATACGGAAGCTTAGCAAACCTAGCTGATTCGTTACGATTCTAAGACGAAAGGTGAGGACTTTAGGTGTATAGGTTACGGTTTTCAACGCTTTCAATGTCAGATAATGATAGATTCATGATCTGCATGCAATTGCACATGTATAAAGTGCTGTCTGTTTTCCGTTTCGATTAAAGATGTAGAATATAGAATTTTACATATTCTAGGTATTTGTAGAAAGTACCATATGCGTATAAACTTTGGAAATGTGTTTGCCATGATTATTTGTTGTATGAATATAATATGTATGGATAAAATACTAATTTGGCGAAAGGACTCGCCCTAATACTTGTTTTGCTAATATACACTATGTATGTTGAAATAGTGTATTCTAGAAAGTACGGTATACGTATAAATTTTGGAGATGTGTTTGCCATGATTATTTGCTGTATGAACATATTATATATGCGTAAATTACTTGTTTGGTGAAAGGACTTGCCCTAATACATGTTTTGCTAACATACACTACGTATGTTGAAATAGTGTATTCTAAGTGTTTGTGAAAATGCTTGTGAGAGTAAGTGCTTGGATGATAGTGCCTTAGGTAGGTGTTAAGATGGGATTCTCAATTACCTTATAGACGTATATTATTTTCTCCATGTTGGTTGTTTACTTTAACTGCTTACTTATGAAATATATGTGTTTGTATTTCCTGTTTACATGGTGCTTTATAACATGCTTTATAACATGCTTTATGACATGCTTGTTATCATGCTCGAAGTACTTTGTTTATCATGCTTTACTTTACATGCTCTAAATAAGGATTGATTGAGTTTGGGACTATGATTATAGTCCAGACAATCGGTACCAGACTTGAGAACGTGGTTGAGATTCATTTTGCCACATAGGATGTGTTTGACGAACCCGAGTCGTACTTCAGTTGGCGACAGTGGTTAGGCTACGTGAAGTGCATATGCACTTCATGTCGTTCAGTTGATTGTGCGCTCGAGCTAGTCAGGCTCGTCAAGTAACCCGATATGTCTAATGTATGTTCACCATGTTTGGATGCTACTGCTTGAACCTAGGGTACCAACTTACTAGTGAAATCCTGTTAACCATGGTACCTCGATCCACTAAGACTCATGAGTCGGGCATGGTGGTATAGGACACCGTGGTCGAGCTGTCGGCCTACGCTCGGGCCACGTGCCTCCCCGTAGTGACCATTGAGCAACCATACTCGTGAGCCGATTATGGTGGTATGGGACACTATATTCGAGTTGTCGGCCTACACTGATTGGTGACGAGCCCTTTGTAGTGACCTCGAGCATACTCTGAATTTGCAGTGAGGTGACGAGTTTTGCCGCAGTGTATAGAGTATGAACTAAGCCTGTATCAGCTTAGTGATGAACCATTAAAAAGGTGATGGGGGAGTAGTGTAACCATTGTGCGTAACAGCCCTAGCAGCCTTTGCAGCGACCTAGAAATATACTGTCGTATGAGATTATCTAGGATTGATGACCCTAGAATGGATCATGTTTGGGAATGATACAAGGGAGGTACCGTAGTTTCCCAATCCTGCTATTTGAAAGGACTAATAACTACTCGGTAATAATGCTCATCATCGCACTGCATGTGCCTGGTAGATGTGGAACACTGAGGGATGAACGTACATCGCGAACGTAAGATGGTGTCGCATGAGGGTGGTTTGGCAAGGACATTCATCATGTCATTTCATACTTGCATTAAATAAGAGTAGTTAGGATTGTTTGATTGTACTGCTTTATCATTACTGCTTGACTGAATTGATAACATGTTAACCTATGCTTTATTGTTCCACTGAGTTAGCTACTCACTCTCACATTACGGGATGGTGTTGTACACACCAACCAGACTCTGTCTTAGGTGCAGATGAGATGACGACTCAGGAGGCTGAGCCGGACTATGACGAGGACCAGGACGAGTTCTCATTTATGCAGTATTCTGCCGGCTTTGCTTAGGCTGACTGGATCGCGGGGATTTCAAGATTTATCTTTTTAGTTGTATTTTGACCTTTTAATTCAGAAACAATACATGTATATGGTTACTCAGTTAGTGTTCATACTCTGGAGATTGAGATGGTTTTGTTTCTTTACATACCTTATATATACAGTTTCAGTCTTCCACTTGCCTTTATAAAATTGATCTGGAGTATGAATTACGGTTTTGGTATAATCTCACTCATGTTTATTGCATGACACAGACAACATTCAATCATCATCATCTACGTTGCATAAGTGATGTTCTGGAACTCGAGCGTTGAGTTGCTACTCGACCCTCGAATTTCAGGGTGTTACATAACAGCTTTAGTAGAAGTGGGAATATGACAAGGTGTCCTAGAGGAGGGTGAATAGGACTTTTTAAAATTTTATGATGATTTAAAACCTACAAACCCTATCCTTAATTAATATGCAAATATCAGGATTTCTTTAATGTAACTCTAATGGCTTTCAAGCCAAATAGAGAATCCAATCATAAGACTATTTGAAACATAAACAAGATGAAGAACATAGTTCATGATGGATGTAATTGTGTGTGAGATGTGATTTTAATTAGTTCTAGGTAATTATGTAAGCATGAATTATGAGAACATTCAGAGAAATCACACAAGTATTAAAAGTAAATATCTATCCAAAATACAGTCATTTTTATAGTGGTTCAACTATGTGTCTACTCCACCTCCGGCAAATGCACTCAACCCTTTAGTGTACCGGATCTCACTAACAGAGGTTTCAAATCAAGTTTACCTCAAACCATTACAACCTACACAAGGCTGACTCTAGGACCTACACAAGGTACCTAACATGTCTCCACGAGACAAAAGTTTATGTCCCACATAGGAGCAAGAGTCAACACACAACACCCAGATTTTAGGCCACACAGACCAAGGATCCACACAAGGAACATAGAGTTTATGCCCTACACAAGAGCAAAGGTCAACACACAACAACTAGATTTTAGGCCACACAGGCCAAGGATCCACACAAGGAACCTAGAGTTTATGCCCTACACAAGAGCAAAGGTCAACACATAGTACATAGGTTTTAGGCCACACAGGCCAAGGATCCACACAAGGAACCTAGAGTTTATGCCCTACACAAGAGCAAATGACAACACACAACACCTAGGTTTTAGGCCACACAGGCCGAGCATCCACATAAGGAACCTAGAGTTTATGCCCTACACAAGACCAAAGGTCAACACACAATACCTAGGTTTTAGGCCACACAGGCCAAGGATCTACACTAAGGACCTAAGTTTATGCTCACCAAGAGCAAGGGTCAACACACAACACCCACAGGTATTCTCCCGTCGGAGGCCTCCTATGAGGACTTGAAAGGGGTGAGAATCACCTATGACCCAATCCTACACAAAGGAATGATCAACAAGGTCTCTGGACTCTAATGACTTACAGATAAGTAGATGAGTCTCATTAATCACGTTGATGAAGATCTCCTCCTTTGATGATGAAGAATCTTTATCTCCCTTGATCCACAACACTTATGATGCTCCAATGTAAGGTGACGGGTTGGGTCAAGGTTATGTTGGTAATTACTCTATTAAATGATTATTCATTGGAGTGACAGAGTAATACCATGATTTATGCATTCAAGGAATCTTTGCTCAATGATTTGCCATTAAGGTGGTAGCTAAAAGATGCTTAAATGAAGAAGTTCATTCACCAATCCACTCTATTGAATATCAATGATGAGGGTGGATTGAGGAATGAACTCCCATGAGAGAAAAAGGCTTAGGGTAGGTGATCTAAATTAAACACTCAAAAGCTCTACCTATTTTCTCTACAAACAACCTAAGGCAAGCTCTCATTAAATAGGAAAAAGGTTCCAGTGGAAATAAAATAGTCATATTTTTTTACAAAGTTCGATATCATCAAGCGTATACTCTCGATAACGTCGAATGGTCGCTCGACGACACAAACTCAATCTATCAAATGCTTTTAATCCTTTTCGCCAACTGATCGAGGATATCGAACATGCTTCGATGTGGTCGGATTTCGAACTCCAATTTCTTCGACCCATGGTTCGATTCCTCGACATTTGAAAACCTGAGAGCAGACTTGCCTTTGGAACTAAACAGTCATCGATATGATCGAGCATCCCTCGATATCATCAGATTTTGAATATCGATGATATCGATATCAGTTTCAATTCATCGATCTTTTAAAGGAATTTTCCTATAAACTTGCTGAACGGTTTTGTGTCCCAATTCGATGACATCGACCTGGCCTCGATATGATCGATCTTTGAATATCGATACAATCGAGTGCTTCTCGATACCTCGAACATTTTAAAAGAATTTACCTAAAAGCTTGCTGGACAGATTTGTGTCCTAATCTGATATCATCGAGGTTTGAATTTCAAAGATATCGAGGCTCTCTTCGAGTCATCAAAAATCAAATGGTTTTCCTTAACTGCTTACTGGACACAAACTGACCAGATGTCGATTTTATTGAGCCGGTTCGATGAACTCGAGATTTGAAAGTCGATGATATCGACACTGTCATCGATTCATCGATAATTCAGTCCAAGATTCATTTTGGTTGCTAGACATCTGAAGTCCTCATATCGATAACATCAAGTGAGTATCGAGGACATTGATAACAGAGTCCAATTTCATTGAAGCACTATCAATAAATCGACAAAGGCTGAAAGTTTAGAGATTTTCTTGATTTTGCAAAATAGTTTTCATACCTTAAACCCTATGTTGTTCTAACCATTTTTAAGGATTTTATATACTTTGTGTTTTGGGACATGGGATGTGAGGCTAAGTTTACCTTTGACGAGTTCGGGGCACACATCCAGTTGAAGCAGACGCTTAAATGATCTTCCTATGGGGCTCACTTGTCTTGCTGACTCAACACTCATTCTAATTGACTAACCAGGTTACTTTCAATCTGTACTATCAGTATGTAATTATTGTGTTTCTTTTCAAAAAGTGTCTTATCAACACTCCCCATTATAAAGTTATGACTTAGTAAAAACTTAGTCAATTTCTCGTACAATGCCCTAGGAGCTTGTTTCAATCTATTGAGTGCCTTTTTAGGCGATAATTTCAAAACCAGTAGGCTGTTCTACATAAACTTCTTCATGTAGATCACCATTCAAGAAAGCACTTTTAACATCAATTTGGTAAATTTTGAACTTTTTATGACAAGCAATGGATATAAACAGTCTGATAGATTCAAGGCGAGCTATTGGGGCAAAGGTTTCATCATAATCGATGATTTCTATTTGAGTGTACCCTTGTACAACCAGTCTAGCCTTGTTTCTTATAATGTTACCAAGTTCATCAGACTTATTTTTAAAGATCCATTTAGTTCCAATAATGTGTTTATCATTAGGTCCAGGAACTAAGTACCATACATCATTCCTTATGAATTGATTAAGTTCATCTTGCATAGTTACTATCTAGTTTTCATCAGTAAGAGCTTCTTTTACATTCGTCGGCTCAATCTGGGATGTGAAGCACACATAATTATAAATATTTTCTAATTGTCTACGGGTGCGCACACCAGTGAGAGGATTCCCAAGAATTTGATCAATTGGATGGTCTTTAACTGACCGCAGTTCAGGGTCATTTTGACTAGATGAAGAGTTTGGTTTATCAAATAAAGAGACTTCATCATCTTCTGAACTTGAGACAGGTGTATTCAAGTGATCATCTATAACCACATTAATGACTTTTTGAATAACACCAGTCCTCTTGTTGAGAATACGATACCCTCAACTATTTAGCGCATATCCTAGGAAAATACCCTCGTCACTCTTAGTGTCGAATTTTCCTAGATTTTTCTGGTCACATAAAATGTAGCACTTGCTGCCAAAAACTCGAAAGTATTTCATAGTAGGCGTCTTATTGAACCATAGTTCATATGCGGTCTTATTATTAGACTTTCTAGTATAAACATGGTTAGTGATATAACACGTCGTGTTCACTGCTTCAGCCCAAAGATTTTTAGAAAGTTTCATACTATTTAGCATCACAGTGGCCATTTCTTGAAGTACCCAATTTTTTCTTTCAACAACACCAGTTTGTTGAGGTGTCTTAGGTGCAGAATACTCATGCTATATTCCGTGATCTCTACAAAACTTCTCAAAATTGCTATTATCAAATTCAGAACCATGATCACTACGGATTTTGGTGACATGTGATTCCTTCTCAATTTGGATACGCTTGAGTACCCTTTTAACTTCATCGAGAGTCTTAGATTTCTCTCTCATGAAAACTACCCATGTATACTTGGTAAAATCATCTATTATGACTAGTATATATTTCTTACTGCCTCGACTCTCCGTTCTAGTCGGTCCAACGAGATCAATGTGGAGAAGTTCAAGGGGTTTGGATGTGGCGCTGGAGTTCACTTTCTTGTGAGCACTCCTAGTTTGTTTTCCAATCTGGCATTCGCCACAAACTTTATCCAATTTCTTAATCTTGGGTAGACCTCTTATTACTTTATTTTTACTTAGTCTATAAAGATTACAGTAGTGTACATGTCCTAGGCATTTATGCCATAGTTTGGTCTTATCGGTTTGGACCATGTAACACGATAACTTAGACGAGCTTGAATCACTGACTATATAGTAGTTCTCATATGTTTTACGATCAGTTAATATCACAGAACCATTCTCATTAGAAATTTCACACCCTAGGTTGGTGAATTTTACGCTATATTTATTATCACGAATTTGAGAAATGCTTAAGAGATTATGCTTAAGGCCCTCTATAAACAACACATTCTCAAATGGAGAAAGATTAAAGAGTTGAACCATACCTTGGCCAATAATCCTACAATTGCTACCATCACCAAATGTGACTGAGCCATCAGTCATATCTTTAAGATTGGTGAGCAAATCTTTATCACCTGTCATGTGTCTAGAGCAACCACTGTCTAGGTACCAATTTGATTGACTCGAACCCTTAAAGGCGGTGTGGGCAACCAAACAAGCAACCTTAGGAACCCATTTCATTACAATTTTGGGTTTTAGAGGATAATTAGTTTTCCAATACTTGTAGTTGTTGTATATTCTACCATTCGAGTTAGATTTTAGAAGTTCCTTAAGTAAATCCACAATTTTCTCATCAAATTGATATGATTGTTTTTTAGGTTTCATAGCATGAAAAGTTTTAGGATTTTTGAAAGTATTTTGATTCAGACTTTTCCCTTTTGAGTTAGAGGACTCCCCTTTAACAAATTTTAGAGGAGTGTTCTTATATTTAGGATGCGTATACTTATCGTAGCCCAGACCAAATCTATCGCCACATTTCCTTGATCCGGTTAATAGTTTTTCTAGTTTAGGATCACCCCGGGCATACCTCCAAGTATCCTTCATACTCAAGAGAGAAGCGACTTCTAGTTTCAGTTTTTTGTTTTCAGATTTGAGGTTTACAACTAGGGATGTTTTGAAATCTAAATCACACTTAGCTTTTTCAAAACAATCTGAAAGGTGAGATTTTTTTAAATTATCAAAATTTTCTTTTAGTTTCAAAAACTTTTCTTCTTTAAGTTTTAATTTTACAGCTATCTTACAACTTTTTCTGTATAGGGCATCATAGGCATCTTGTAAGTCCTCATCATTTTCGAGATCACTTCTCAGATTTTCTTCACTAGTTGAATCACAACTGTCTGCGAAAGTGAATTTGGCTAGATTCATTAAGGCTTTGACTTCATTAGTAGACTCAGGTTCAGAATCATCTAACTCAGAAGAGGCTTCAGAGGAAGACGATTCATCCCATGTAGCCAACATGCCTTTCTTTTTAGATTTGTCCCTCTTTGGACATTTGTTTGCCAGATGCCCGCATTCATGGCAGTTGAAACATTGGTTGTCTTTAATAGATTTCCAAGTTTTATATCTAGTCCTTTTCTTTTCAAAAGGTTTTTGAAAATCTACCCTCGTTTTTCTTTTGAAAATCTTATAAAATTTCTTGGCTAATAGTGTCATATCATCTTCAGAGTTTTCAAAATCAGAATTACTAACATTTTCATGAGAAATTTTTTTAGAAGACTTAAGGGCGATGGACTTACCTTTAGGAGCCTTAAAGTTTAACTCGTAGGTTTGTAAAGAACCAACCAGCTCTTCAACCCTCATATTATCCGTATCACGAAGTACCTGAATGGCAGTGACCTTCGAATTGAACCTCTCAGGCAATGAGCGCAATATCTTTGCACAGACTTTGCTTTCTGGGATATTATCACCAAGTCCCCACATAGAGTTGACTATGTCATTTAACTTAGTATAGAAGTCCATTAAAGTTTCACTTTCTTCCATACGTATTTCCTCAAACTGAGTGGTGAGGATATGAAGTTTAGATTTCTTGACAATAGTCATACCCTCATGTGTCATTTCTAAAATGTCCCAAGCTTACGTTACAGAATCACATGATATAATTCTTTTGAATTCATCCGGTGATAGTGCACAAGTAATTGCATTTAAAGCCTTTGCATTGGCACTACTCTCATTTTTCTGAATTGTGGTCCAAGAAAAATATGGTGTAACTTTTACAGTTTTGGATCCATCAGTGCCAGTCACTTCAATGGTAGGAGGGGTCCATCTAGTCACTGTGGCTTGCCACACACTCTCATCTATGGACCTTAGAAATATCCTCATTCTGGCTTTCCAATAAGCATAATTGGAGCCATCAAAAAGTGGAGACCTAGTGATTGAAGGCTATCAAAATTTGACATCTTATAAGCTCAAATCGATTAGCTTAGGAAATGAATCAAAAAAAAAAAAAAAAAAGCTATTAGGCTTTAATACCACTTGAAAAGGCTGGGCAATATGTCCTAGAGGGGGGGGGGGGGGGGGTGAATAGGAATATGCCAAATTGAAAAATAAATGTGGAATTAAAAGAAAGATAACACAATTAAATAATAAATCAGCACAAGTAAATAGCAACCTCAAATGTACTAGTCTTGAGACGTTGATACAAACTTAGTTCTAAGGACAACCTAACACCAAAAACCAAAAGCTTATGGCAGGACAACCTTACTAGAACGTTTGAAAGTATCAAAAACCCAAACCAATAAAGAGCAAAGGAAATAGCAAATAAAATAAACTAAGTTATTACAACATTCCCATAAGTGCTTAAAATAAATTACACCATTCACCACAAATGCTTAAAGAAAATTACAACATTCACATACATAGGTTCATTCAATCATCCACCACAACACCAGGAATTATAGTGATTCACTTGTGTGTACACTAACTATTAGAAAACAGCCACACAACTACTCCACTCCTAATATCCACTCCCTCGGGATATTAATGTTCACTATGAAAAAGGTTTTTCACGGTTCACCTTAAAACATTCACAATTGTGTCTTTGATTGGGCTTACACAATCACAAAAACCCCACACTATGAGATTTTTTAGATCACCTCAAACAAAACCAAAAAGAGATTTTTCGGGCACAACCTCACAAACCAAAAAGGAATGTAAAAAATGTAAATGTACTTATCTTGAAATTCTCCTTTGAAAAAGCCTGATAGAACCGATCCGATGTAGACGAAAATGTTCAATGTCCAGTCTCACAGATGAAAAGGTTCTAGTTCTAAATGATTTTTAAATTAAATTAACTTGGGCTAGCTTGATTTGATTTTAATCTCAAGAAAGGGGAAATCACAAATCCCTTCTCAATTGTAAGATTGGAATAAAGATCTCAAAATCAAATTACAAATGCTAATTAAAGAGAATATAAAATGAGCACAATATAGCTTAATACTATCACAAACTTATCTCTCAAAGTGGTGTCTTGATTTCCCCTTAATGATTGAATAAACTCTAAAATTCATGCTTTATTTATAGGTGAAAATACTATTCACTCAACTGGTCTAAGGGTTGGTTCGACTGGACGAAGGACTAATAAAATTGTAAATTTTCTGGCGTGATAAGATGAGACTGTTACTTGACTAGTCGACTGGCCTGCTCGACTAGTCGAGCAATGCACTCGACTGGTTGAGCAATGCACTCAATTGGTCGAATGGGACCAGAAAAGCTTGCTGGACTTTGAGTCGAGCCTGCACGACTGGTCGATCACTGTTCGCTCGACTGGTCGAGTAGTCTCCTAGACTAGTTGAGAGTCTAACAGAAAATTCTAAAAATTAGCAACATACCTTGGACTGGTTGAGAAAACTCTTAGACTAGTCGAGCCAGTACTTGGACTAGTCGAACAAGGTATAAGACTAGTCAAGAAAATGGCCTATAAACTTATGAAATGACCCACATAAAATATGCAATGAATATGACACAACCTAAGGTCAATCTAGGGTCATCCAAACCAGTTTGTGAGTAAGAACAAATGAAACACCATTCACTTCCGAATCTTGACATCTTGTGATACTTGAAGCTTGAGTTCGATTACTTGAACTTGAGCTTAAGTTATGCTTGAGTTATTGAGTCTTTAGCGTATAGGAGTTGAACTTCAAACTTGAACTTGAGTTCTTGAATTTTAGCTTGAAACCATGAACTTCAACACTCTTCACTTCAACT
The DNA here is from genome assembly GCA_021015155.1 of Magnolia officinalis. Classification (NCBI taxonomy): domain Eukaryota; kingdom Viridiplantae; phylum Streptophyta; class Magnoliopsida; order Magnoliales; family Magnoliaceae; genus Magnolia; species Magnolia officinalis. The sequence goes on from JAJHSJ010000007.1 coordinate 28,783,402, forward strand.
TGAAGACGTTGGCAAGTTCGATGAGGATCCAAAGAACTTTAAAATGTACGAACTTGATCACTTTAACTCAAAGCATGATACAAATACCAAATGGTTTGGCACAACAAAATTTGACAACACTACGGGTGCTAGATTTACACAATAGCATTTACAGATTGTATAAGTCATCATGGGCAGTCGCTTGTAAAATTTTAATGTAAGTGCGAATTTTCCTTTATGTTGATTTGTCCATCTTTCGTTAAATTGCTAACTCTGAAAGAAGAAAAAAAAATATACCTGGATTTGACTATCTTTAAAGGTTAAGACTCGGGTTTTTGGAGAACGAGTCATATACTTGGGTTCCGAAAACTCGGCGTATTATACAACAAATCCTTTTAAGTCTCCACCATCGTAGGTAAACATTTCCTTGTCACATACACACTCTCCATCATAATAGCATAATATAAGCTTGCAACACATACTATTGTAATATTGGTTAATCTGCGAAAAAAATTAAATGGGTTTAACTTGTCAAAAATGAAGGATCCTGGTTGTCATCTGTAAAGGGTCGTGGTTATCATCCACATTGGATCGTGGTTGTCATCCACATTAGGTCGTACACTACAACAAGTCAGTCTTTTTGTAAGTGCTATGATTTGATTCCTCTTTAGTTGTCAAATTTTGTGTGTCAAAACTTCTGTATGTGTCATGTGTTTATATCTTGATAAATTTGTTCGAGACACCATGTCAACAACTAAAGTCAAGAAGGTCAAGAAGAAAAATTCTTCAAGCTAGTTCAAGCTCAAGTTCACGTGTATTCAAGTTCAAGACTCAAGTTCAAGTTCATGTGTATTCAATTTCAAGACTCAAGCTCAAGTTCAAGTTCACGTGTATTCAATTTCAAGACTCAAGCTCAAGTTCACGTGTATTCAAGATCAAGACTCAAGCATACGTTGGGACTCATGTACAACTAAAAATGACATTGATTTCAAAGCTTGTGAAGTAGTCAACCTACATCAAGAAGAACTCAAGCTTCGTAATGTTCAAAGTCTAAGCAAATGAAGTTTTCAATGTCCATACTTCATGTCCTAGGTATGATAAACCTTAGATTAACCTTAGGGTAGGTCACTTTGGCTACATAATTCATTTGAATATTAATACATGAATTTGGATTGTTCTAATACTAGTCCTAAACCTTGTTCGACCAGTCCTAGCACTGGTTCGACTAGTCTAAGAAATTCCAGGACCAGTCCTAGAGTTGTTACAATTTATCAGATTTTTTCTTCGACTACGACCAGTCCTGGAGTCTGCTAGACCGGTCGTGGGATGGTCTCAACTTAATCTTCGACCAGTCATAAAGCTACGACTCAAACTCCAGCTACTAAATCAGGTGTCGCACGACCAGTCGTAGAGGGGTCTCGACCGGTCGTGGATTGCCTTCGACTAGTCGTGGACTGCCTACGACCAGTCGTACAACTTTTTGATTCGATCGCCCTCAAAAATTCAAAATTTGTTTCTCCTTCGACCAGTCGTAATGTCCCTAGGACCAGTCAAAGATGAATTTCTGCAGCTATAAATAGCACACGAATTTCAGAGTTATTCATTGAAAACTAAGTGAATTCAAGGCTCCACTCTAAGATAAGTTTGTGTTTGTTTTTAAGCTACATTGTGCATAATTCTATTTCCTTTGGTTATCTTAGTGTTATTAGATTTTGATTTGCATTCCAATCTGATTAGAAAAAGGGGAAATTCTTAATTCATTCTTCACGGAATCAAAATCAAATACAGCTAGCCCTAAGTTGATTAAACTTAAAATCAATTAGAACTTAGAACCATTTTAAAGTGAGTATTGGGCATTGAACTTCCATATTCGTACTTCTACTCTGATTAGTTCTTCCGAGCTGCTACAAGAGGAGAAATCCAAGTATTTTACAATTCTGTAAAAAAAAAAAAAAAAAATCCTTTGGTTTTTGTTTGGGATTTGCCAGAAAAATTCCATTTGTGTGGTTATCTAAGGAGAGCCAGAAAACTCAGAAAGAGGGGTTTTTGGATCGTGTAAGCCCAAGTTAAAAAGACACAATTGTGAAGCTTTTAGGTGAACCTGTGAAACCTATTTTGATAGTGAACTCTAATATCCCCTGTGTGAGGATATTAGGAGTGGAGTAGCATTTTGTGTGGCTGTTGTTTAACAGTTGGTGAACACACAGGCGAACCACTATAATTCTTTGTCTTCTGGATTGAATGATTGCTTAATCTTTTACCTTTTATCATTCAAAGTTGTGGAATATATGTGTGGCTGTGAATGTTGTAAATATTTACATTTCAAGTAAGTGTGGGGAATGTTGTAATAAGTTAGATTTAAATTTTTGCAATCTATTTCAATTCCTTGCTATTTATTTTTATTGAGTTCTTGATACAAAGGACGTTCTAGAAATAAGGTTGTCCTGCCATAAACCATTGATTTTTATGGTGTAAGGTTGTCCTTAGAACTGAATTCATATCAATCTCTCAATACTTATTAATTGAGGTTGAGTTTATTTCAGCATTGGGAACTGATTTATCTTTGTAAGGCTATCTCTTTACTATTTATTCCGTTGTTTTAATTTTAATTTGGCATAGTCCTATTCACCCCCCCCCCTCCTCTAGGACATATAGCTTGACCATTTCAAGTGGTATCAGAGCCTAATAGCTCGCTCTTATTGCTTTTTATTTAGATTTATTTCTTGAGCTAATGATCTAAGCTATATATATAAGATGTCAAATTTTGATAGCCTATCAGTCACTAGGCCTCCTCCCTTTGATGGCTCCAACTATGCCTATTGGAAAGCCAGAATGAGGATTTTCCTCAAATCAATGGATGAGAGTGTGTGGCAAGCCACAGTGACTGAATGGAACCCTCCTACCATTGAAGTAACTGGTATCAATGAATCAAAATCAATGAGAATAACACGTTATACTTCTTGGTCCACACTTCAGCAAAGTGAGAGTAGTACCAATGCAAAAGCACTAAATGCAATCACTTGCGCACTATCACCGGATGAGTTCAAAAGAATCATATCCTGTGATACTGCAAAGCAAGCCTGGGATATATTAGAAATAACACACGAAGGTACATCAATTGTAAAAAAATCTATAGTCCAACTCCTCACAACCAAATTTGAAGAAATTCATATGGAGGAAAATGAAATGTTTATGGACTTTTACACAAGATTAAATGACATTGTAAACTCAATGTGGGGTCTTGGCGATAAAATCCCAGAAAGTAAAGTGTGTTCAAAAATACTACGCTCTCTTCCTGAACGGTTCAACTCTAAAGTAACCGCGATCCAGGAACTTCGTGATACGGATAATATAAGGGTAAAAGAACTAGTTAGTTCTTTATAAACCTATGAATTAAATTTTAAAGCTCCTAAAGGTAAATCTATAGCTTTGAAATCTTCTAAAAATATTTCTGAAGAAAACTCTGATTCTGAATATGCTATGGCTCTTTTAACAAAGAAGTTTTATAAGATTTTCAAAAGTAAGAAAAGGGTTGATCTTCAACAATCAAATGATAAAAAGAAATTTAGACCCAAAACTCAAAAATGTTTGAAAGACAGTCAGTGTTACAACTGTCATGAATATGGGCATTTAACAAACAAATGTCCTAAAAAGGACAAACCCAAAAGGAGGGGTATGTTGGCTACTTGGGATGAATCATCTAAGTCTGAAGCTACTTCTGATTCAGAAGATTCTGAAACCAAGTCGGGCAATGAAGTTAAGGCCCTTATGACTCTAGCCAAGTTCACTTTTTCAGATCATGATGATTCAACTAGTGAAGAAAATCTGAATAGTGATTATGAAAATGAAGAAGATCTTCAAGATGCTTATAATGCCCTATACAAGGAAAGTTGTAAACTTGCCGTTAAACTAAAACTTCAAAAAGAAAAGTTTTTAAAACTTAAAGAAAATTTTGAGTCACTGGTTTTAGAAAAATCCCATATTTAAGATTGTTTTGGAAAAACTAAATGTGACTTAGAATTCAAAACCTCCCTGATTGAAAATCTTAAATCTGAAAATGACAAACTTAAGAATGAAGTATCTTCTCTTATGAGTTTGGAGGATACATGGAGGTATGCCCAAGGAGATCCTAAGTTAGAAAAACTTTTATCCGGATCTAGAAAATGTGGCGATCGATCTAGGTTGGGTTATGATAAGAACATACCTCATAAACAGAATAGTACTCTTCCCAACTTTGTGAAAGGAGAAGCCTCAACTTCAAAAAAAGGTACTTGTCAAGGTTATTCTAAAAATACAAAAACTTTTTTAAAACCTAAAAGAAGCTATATCAATTTTAAAAATCAGAACAGAAACCCACTGGCTGAAAAAATAGTTGATTTACTCATGGAGATCTTAAAATCTAACTCAGTAGGTCCTTCCCACAACTATAAACAGAAAAAACCAACTATGTTCCTAAACCCAAAACAGTTTTGAAATGGGTTCCTAAAGTTGCCTACTTGGTTGCCCACACTGTGAGACCCGACCCTAGTTCCCATGTGTGCATGTGTGTGTGAGTATGCATCTTGTTCATCATGGTCTCGCGGTCCTACCAGTCGAATTTCGACGACCCGCAACCCTCGGATTGTGTTTACGGTCACCTTGAGTTCAGTCACGTAGACCCGACTCGAATTGACCCAAGACCTATACCATCTCGTTCGTATCGTCGTTGCGGTTCCAATGACGCATCTTGTGTGTCAATCCGACCTATGGATCAAAAGTTATGAGCATTTCATCATGTGGCCCACTTTTTGTACAAAAGCATGTGGACCACCTCCATGACACAATTTTCCATGCACACCACATACACACACTACACTACTGCATGGAATAAACACTACCCACCCTAAATACTACCCACACCTAACCTACCCTAGCAACATTGTTATTGTCACCATAGGTTATGATTACTTCCCTTAAAAAGATTTTCCCTCCCTTTCCCTCTCATTTCTCTCTCTCTCTCTTCTCTTCTTCTCCAGCAACTTTCCTTCCATATCCCTCTCTTCTCCAGCCCCATTTCTCCTTTAATCCTTTAAATTTAACCATCTAAATCCAATCTCACCCATTGATATGGATCCCTTGGTGCACTAGGAGCTAAAAGGTCCAAGTTTGGAGCAATCTAAAGTGGGTGTACTCCTAGGACTTAGGATTTCTATTTTTATGTTCTTAGATCTCTTTTTTTGTGGGAAGTGTAGGGCCCACCAATTCATGGTGGAGATCCTACATCATCCCTTAGTTGTGGCCAAATGGCCTTTTTGATGCATGCATGTCCATGCATGGGGTTTTCCCTCTATAGGCCCCCATCATGAAGGATTACTTAGATTTAATAGCATGATAGGTTATCTAGACCCTAGAATCATGGTTGGGATGGCATCCCAACCATTGATCTTGAATCTAGAACATGCATGTGGTGGATCTTTGTTGTAACATATGAATAGAAGGAATGTATGGTGTGATTGATGAAGGGGAGGGCCTCAATGTGGCGGAGCCCCTCCTCTTGTGGCCGATTATTTATTTATTTATTTTATTTAAGATAGAATTTTGATCTTGCATGTGTGGCCCACCTTGTAGGCCAACAAAAATCCAGACCAACCATGGAGCTTGGACGCCCATAGTGGTCCATCCTTGGACATGTGGCCCCAAAATCCACCTAAATGGGACACATGCAAGGGGTATTTGATGATGGAGAAGGTCTGAACATTTGTGGGGCCCACTGGAGTGGTCCACCACACAAATTCCTGGGGTTAAATCTCATGAAAAACCATATTTATATTTTAATCATTTCTATTACATGTTGTTGTCCAAATCTGCCTGGATAGATTTTTGGGCCACCTTGGGGCCTGATTTATGGGTCTTTGCTGGGAATACTGAAATAAAATAATATATGATTCTTGTAGCCTTATGACCCACCTACAATCATACCAAATTTCAGCCCCATCTGACCTTCATTAGGTTCCCAAAGGTGTGGTCCAACTGAGGTAGACAGTCTGGATTTTCTGCACTGTTCCAGCAACATTCCACCCTGGACAGGTTAGAATTCCAAAATTTATTAAAATACTTTTGGGTGTCTAAAAATTATGAAAATTTATATAGAGATGTTCCACTCATGGTAAGACCAACCTACAAAATTTTGGGGCCAATGGACACCTGTATACACCATGGTGGTGGCTGGACCGGCCCATTACAATATGGTGTCCAAATGAGTCCGATTTTCAGGATAGATTGAATTCTTTAAATAAATTAAAATATTTTAAATGTTTAAAAATTATGAAAATTTGTGGAGTTATTTTTCACCCATGGTGGGACTTACCTACCAAGTTTTGGAGCCAACGGACCCCTGTGCACACCATGGCGAGGGCCGGACTGGCCCACTACATTGGGACGTCCAGGTCTGTCCGATTTTCTGGACAAACTGTTTTGTTTAAATTAATTAAAATACTTAGAAATATCTAAAAATTCTGAAATTTTTTGGAGGTGTGTCCCACCTATTGAAGTATCACTCTGAAAATTTTTAACCCCAACTGACCTCATTTGGGCATCCAAAAGAATGGGCCAAGATGGTTGGCTTGCCAGAATTTTCTGCTGTGCAGTCCAACAATATACCTTGATAAAAATTATAATTCAAAAATGTTTCCTCTGATAGTGGGCCACCTTTTTGGGTTTTCTCTCATTGTATGCATGATGAGGGACCTTGGCCCTCAATTTCCAGAGTTTTAGAGGCCCTGGGTCCACTCCAATGGAGTGCCCAAATTTAGGACAGTAACATGTTATAATTATGTTTGGCCTTTGGGCTGAAATTTTGAGGAGTGGGGCCCAACACATTGTGAAGAATCTTAGAGGTAATAATTTAAACATTTAGTTCCTTAAATGTTCGTCTTAATAAATGCACTTTTGAAGTCCACCACAGTTGAATTTAATTGGGTCCATGAATGTGGCTAGTTGTTGAACTCTTTGAGCCCAATTGGGCTGGAACTTTCTAGATAGGCCCATTGAACTCTTGGGCCATTTTTACCATACTATTATGTTGGATTAGTGGGCCGAATTACACAAGTATATGGGCCCTTGATTTCCCACCAAATCAACTTTATACTTGGGCCGGGTTGTAGGCCCAACTTACTTGACTAAGAACATGACATTTGCCCATGTGATTTAGCAATGGCTGCCCACTAGGCCACCACAATATATGGGATTAGTGGTCTTTATGTTGGGCCCTAACCTTTCCCCTATGGGCCTATAGTGATATATATGGGTTGGGCTATGTGTGTTCCCCTTGGACCCATGTTTTGGAAAGGCCTTGGGCCGCCTTTCTGAAGCCCAACATGAATGTATGTGGTATATAATGGCTGCCCATTTCTTATTTCTAATGTTGTGTGGGCCCGAATTTTTCCCAACCTGGGATTAGACGTCCTTAGGCAATGGGTCGCTCCTAACGCCTTATTAACTTGGCAGAACTGAATCCCACAGTCTAAAATTGCTTCTGAACCCATTTCCTTCACAAATCCCACCCTTCACCACCTTGTTCTCTCAAATTTTTCTAAGCACTTTCATCCTACACACTATCCTAAACTAGCTAAGTAATATAACTTGGATCACTTTATATACAAACTACAAAGGACTAAGTGCCACCTCAGACAGAAATCATACAGGACTAAATCCTTTAGAAATTAGGCGAGAATTAGCCAGTGTTAAACTAGAGTACCTGTGAAATTAGCATCAATCGCTTTAAATACAATCTACAAGACCCAAAACTTGTAGAATCATTGACGCTAGGGTACCGTAAAATTTAGGATCAATCTCATTACCCGGCTGCTCTCGGGAGCATCTCGAAACTCCGTATCAGATCTGGACCGCACGTCGGAAGTCCGATTAACCCGAAGTTAAGGAATTAGGACCGCCTTGCTGGGCTTGACAACTATCTCGGAAATCAAATCCAGACAGTGTCCCACGGCTGTTCGCTTGAGTCCGGAGCGAGAGAGTGTGAAAACACTTTTTTCTTTACAAAATAAATATCTTGAATAGTAATCTGGCACGTGTCGCTTGCGGATCAGTTTTAAGTAACCAGACCGTCAGAATCAGACCAAATTACACCCTCGGATCAGAAGAAATTTCATACACATTTTCATGTACTCGCAATCTCCGATCGAGATCCGCTGACTGTTGAACTGAAACTGCTCTGCCACGCGTGATCTGAAAATCCCACTGAAACAAAAACTTAATAAAAGGTAGATCCGGTGTTGGTGAGCTTAAGTCCGACCTTTGGCTCTAGGAGGCCCGCCAGAAGTCCTCCGTTGAGCTGAAACCAGCTCACTTTGGTTATAACCTAAGTATACTTTGACCTGGAGTCTATTTCGGTGAGTTTTTAGACTATATAAGGACCTTAAACCCTCTCTCTTGGCAGCCATACGAATTGAGATTGAGAGAGAGAAAAGAGAGAGAAAATAGAGAGAAAGTGTGGAGCAGTGGGAGTTTCTCCCTGCCACTCTTCCCTGCCGCTATACGAGCTACACCGCTTCGTTCTAATCGCTTTCCCGGCGATTTCAGCCCTGTTTTTAGGTAAGAAACCCTAACCCTAATCTGATTTGAGACTTTGGTGGTTGTAGGATATGAAATAGCTAACCTATGTTGTTCTATAGGTTGCCAAACTATCGTAGATCAAAGCTTAGCAAACCTATCGACTCCGTTACGATTATACGACAAAAGGTGCGGACTTTAGGTGTATAGGTTATGGTTTTCAATGCTTTCAATGTCAGATAATGATATATTCATGATCTGCATGCAATTGCACATGTACAAAGTGCTTTCTGTTTTCTGTTTCGATTAAAGATGTAGATTATGGAATTCTACATATTCTAGGTATTCGTAGAAAATACTGTATACGTATAAATTTTGGAAATGTGTTTGACATGATTATTTGTTGTATGAATATAAGATATATGGATAAAATACTTATTTGGCGAAAGGATTCGCCCAAATACATGTTTTACTAATATACACTATGTATGTAGAAATACTGTATTGTAGAAAGTACCATATGCATATATATTTTAGAGATGTGGTTGCCATGATTATTTGTTGTATAAATATATTATATATGCGTAAAATACTTGCTTGGCGAAAGGATAGCCCTAATACATGTTTTGCTAACATAAACCATGTATGTTGTAATAGTGTATTCTAAGTGTTTGTGAAAATGGCTGAATGAGTATAGAATTCGCATTCGTGCTCGCCATGACTAATTGTCATAGATATGTGATTGTTGTATTCGCGATACCCCTTTGACGAAAGGATTTACCCTAAATCACGCCACGGCCAATATACACTATATATGCTAAAATGTGTGGCCCAAGTATTTGTGGAAATGACTGAATGAATATGGAACTTGGATTCCTGCTTGCCATGACTATCCGTCGTGGGTGTACGCGTGTTATGATTGGGGCAACTCCCTAGTCAAAGGATTTGGCCTAATGCCTATGTGATCAACATATGTCATGTATGTTGATGTATGTATTTTTAAAGTATTTGTTGAAATGTTTGAATGAGTAGTAGTTAGCAAATTGTAATGTATAAGGGTATTGAGATATGATTCTCAACCTCTTTTAACTATGTGTATGATTTGCTTGGATAGCTGTGTGATTAGGAATTGAATATGTACAAACTCATGCTTGTGTGTGCTTCATAACATGCTCAACTAATTGTATGATTTTATCTATGTAATGCATATGCTTAAATTCATGTTTACGTTGTATGATCTGTCATGGGTGATGGGGCAGTGGAGCAACGAGTGCGTGCAACAGCCCTGGCAACCCTAAACGGATAATATCAGAATTTGGTTGCATGAATTGAATCTTGATTCATTATTGCTTTAATTATCTGCAATTGAATGTGATTGGGGCTATGATTATAGTTCAGACAATCGGTAACGAAAATGAATGTGTGGCTGAGTTTCATTTGCCATGTGAGATGTGTTCGACGAACCCGAGTAGTACTTCGGTTGGCGATAGTGGTTGGCCACACGAAGTGCTTATGCGCTTCATGTCGTTCAACTTGTTGTGCGCTCGAGCTAGCCGAGCTCGTCAAGTAACCCGATCTGTCTAATGTATGTTCACCATGTTTGGTCACACTACTTGAACCTAGGGTACCAAACTTACCAGTGAAATCCCTTTTAACCATGATACCTCGATCCGCTAAGACTCATGAGCCGGGCATGGTGGTATGGGACACCGTGGTCGAGCTGTCGGCCTACGCTGGGTTACGTGTCTCCTCGTAGTGACCAGTGAGCAACCATACTCATGAGCCGATTATAGTGGTATGGGACACTATATTCGAGCTGTCGACACCTGCGGTGAGAGCCGAATACGGTGAGACCTATATTCGTGTGCTGACGGGCGACGAGTCTTCGTAGTGTCTTCGAGTATACTCTAAGGTCTGTGATTAGCGACGAACCCTTCACAACAAATAGAGCATGAGTTGAGCCAAGTATGGTGAGATCTATATTCGAGCTGAGCTGACGGCCAGTGATTAAGCCGAGTACGGTGTGAGACCTGTATTCGAGCTGACTGCCAACAATTGAGCCGCATACGGTGAGATCTGTATTCGAGCTGACGGCCAGCGATTGAGCCGAGTACGGTGAGACCTGTATTCGAGCTGATGGCCAACAATTGAGCTGCATACGGTGAGATCTATATCCGTGCTTACGGGTGAAGCCCTTTGTGATGCCTTTGCTACACCTCTCAAACCATAATATTGTATGAGATTAACTAGGACTGACGACCCTAGAATGGATCATGTTTGGGAATGATATAAGGGAGGTACCTTAGTTTCGCAATACTCTGTTTGAAATGGACTAATAATTACTCGGTAATCATGCTCATCATCGCACTGCATGTGCCTGGTAGATGTGGAGCACTGAGGGGGATGGACGCATTCGCGAACGTAAGATGGGGTGTCGCATGAGGGTGGTTTGGCAAGGGCATACATCATGTCATTTCATACTTGCATTAAATAAGAGTAGTTAGAATTGTTTGATTTTACTGCTTTATCATTACTGCTTTACTGAGTTGATAACACATTAACATATGTTTTATTGTTCCACTGAGTTGATCACTCACTCCCACGTTACGGGATGATGTTTTTAAACACCAACCAGACCTGTTGTAGCTGCAGGTGTTGGCGATGCTTGTGAGGCGGAGCCAGACCTCTGCGACGATGAAGACACTTTCTTGCATATGTTATTTTCTAGCAGCTTCATGTGAGCCGTGCCTTGAACGACGGGGTTACAGGGATGTTGGCTAGATGACACTACACCTTTTGTATATTTTGAAATTATACTTGTAATTATTTAACCTGGTAATGTTATCACACTCTGGAGACTCACCACAGTTTTTATATATTTTATATATCTGTCACAGTCTTCCATTTGCAAATTAAACTGTCTCTGGAGTATGATATGATGTTTTGGCTTAATCTCACTCATGTTCAATGCACTAATACAGACAACATTCAATCATCATTATCTATGTTGCATAAGTGATGTTCTGGAAACTCGAGAGTTGAGCTATGCTCGACCCTCGATTTTCGGGGGATGTTACAGTTGGTATCAAAGCATGATTTGGATTAAAACGGACCTGGGTTATGGTCACACGATGCACTCTGACGCATTCTGACTTAGGAGGGAGTGACGGAACGTAGAAACAGTCATAGGTATCTCGATTTCGCCAATTGGCGAAGTTCACTGAAAAGGAACGCCGAAATCGAGTCCGTATTCAACTATGGTCGCACGGTTGACCTAAAACATTCCTAGACCATCCATTACTGATTCTAGATCACAATTCACCTCACCCAAACCGTTGAAAATCGGTATAATACGGGATAAGAGTGATGATGATAACTACTCCGAATCCTCGGAGCTTCTCTGGATTCCTCACAGAGACTTCTCGAATCCATGAGGAAAGAAAGCAGAAAATAGAAATAATTGATTAATGAATGACAAAAAATGAGTTCACAACCCTTTAAACAGGGATACCAGGTAATGGGGAAGAAACCAGAAACAAACAACACAATTAAAACTCCTAGCATTCGCGACTTACTAAAGTCATGGTGTCTACTAGTGCGCAAGGTTCTCAGCCAAAAAATAGTAAGTGTCCTATTTGGCTTCACCAAACCATTCTCCTAATTATTCTAAGCTCTTTACGCGATGAGCGCTACTCCTAAAACCCAACGGAGGAAGAGTAATCAAGCTAAAACTACTATTTTAGAAAAATGAAATTGATGAAACGGGGAAACGACCGTCAATCGGAGGGTTTTCTCGCAATTCCGGGTAGTGAAACCCAGCATAGCAGGGTTGGTTGGCTTCATTAGCTCGTTCTACCCCAAATTCATATATTTTACGTCAGATAACTCATTTCAGATTGCAAGATATGTCCAATTTGTCCCGAACTACCCGAAATGAAGCGAATCGGGGTCGGGGGGCCAAACGGAGCACTTCTAGGGGTACCCAGGGTGGGACCCAGGATTTTTTGGGGCCTAAGGGACTGGAGGACCACACCCATGGGGCCCCCCTTTCAAAACTAAAAGAATTTTTGGCGAGGCCCTCACCAGGTCGGTGAGGTCTCGCCGCTTTTTTTGATGGGCCGGGCCCACGGCTCGGGCCGACCAAGTTTGGGGGTTGTGGGACCCCCCTGATGTATGTCCCCTCCATCGAAAACCCTCCCAAACACCACTTCCTTCACAAACCTCCCCTCCAAGCCGTTTTCTCTCTCTCAAACTGGTTGTTTCTCTTCAAAACCGTCCTTCCGATCGTCTTATCTGTTGATTTCGACCACAAGCCATCCATTCCCATCATCCACAGCAATCCCTTCCTCCCTACCCTCTTCGTTTCCCTCATTTGGACTCCCACACCCCCCATTTGGAGCTTAAAATCTGTCAAGCCCTCTACCCATCCATTTTCTTCATTTTCCTTTCTTTACTGCTTGTTAGTTGGGCCTCTACAACCCGTGATGAGAACCAAGTTCGTGGAGAACCAAAAACTTCATCCCTCTTTTTCCTTTTTCCTTCACTTCCCATGGCCTTATTCGAGTTGAATACGGCCTTTTCCTCCATTCCACCGTCTTCTTCACAACCTCTGAAAGTTGGAATGTTTAAGGCCCTTTCGGCCAACTGCATTAGGTGAGTTTAAGGTGGATAAATTGTATAAGCAATAATAAATGTACGTGTAGGGTATGGTTCCTAGATTGGTGTATCCCACGTTTTCCAATACCATGTTTAGAGTGTGTAGAATTAAAAGTAAACTCCAAAATTCCCTCTCTAAGTACACTTAGAAATTCATTGTCTGGGATTTGGAAATCCCATCTCACACTTTCCGACACAAGGCTCATTTTTTCCAAAGCCTATACCATTAATTTTAATCCCCTCCCACCCTCCTACCAACCATGTCACTCCCAATCCCGAGGTAGGATTAGTAATGCAGTCCCATTTAATACAACTTAAGACTACTGGCCAAATAGTGTTGAAGTGATAAAGTCCCTTGATATACATTAACCCACCGCACTCTAATAGCTTAAGCTTTTGGAGTAAATGGTTGTTTGACAAATAGACCCTTGGAGTTTTGGACCTAGAGCAGTGATCCTAGATTTCGACAGACCTGACCGTAGAGGAAATTCACCAAATTAATAATGTGAACCTTAGGATCCTCTTAGCTGGTATGAGCATATGTGAAATGCTTGGGCATAGTTAAATTCAACTACAGTCAACTCAGTTCCAATTAGACAACTATGACCCTAAGTGATAAAACCCTTCCTTGTATTAGAAATAAAGTGAAATCATCTAGCATATAAGCATAGACTTTGGACTCACCTATGGATTTCTGCTACTCCTAAATTAAGACTAGACTACTGGTTAGGCTAAGGAAAGTAAAAGACTAATTAATTATGCTAAGCCAATTGAATAATAGACTTAGTTATTCAGCTTAACTGACTCAGACCCACTACACAATTTTCTTTCAGTGTTGGCCTGACCATTTGCAACTAAAAGTTTATCCCTTTGCTCTTAAGGAGTGTTAGGAGTATATAGTCGATAGAGACTTTGTCTTTTAGGCCTAAGGAATTGCCCAAATAGGCAATAGACAGTTAGGAATTAGGTCCCAAATCGCATGCCATGTTGGCATACATATTGTACTTATAAACGTAGAAAGATAGCATGCCTATTAAGCTAGACATGATTAAATAAGATAAGTCTGGACCGCGACAAAACTCCTTGGTAGAATTAGGCACCTTGCCTCAAACTCACACCTGTCCTTGCAATCAACCACAATACCCATCATCTTTAGCTCCTTTCTGTAACCATAGGTATCAATGCCATAGTACACATTGTCGATGAAAGTCAGACCAATATATTTCCCATTTCATGTTAAGGATAGGTCCTAAATTACACCTTGTTCCGATATATGGAGCAGGACATAAATCTTGAGCCTTGAGGGTGAAAATAATTTTTTTAGGGGGGTAGAACATTATGAGCCCGATCTAGTTAGGTCACCTATTGTATCTCTTTAATCTGGGTGGCGCAGCAGAAACGTGGTGGACTCTACCCCACTGGCCCAGGATCGAAACGGTGCTCGTTAAATGCGAACATTATAAAAGTCCTAGCAAGTTCTACCATGAAAAACCGTTTTAGGATGATCTAGTAAGATTTGATTCACCCTTTCTTTGGACATAGATAATATCGAGGACTCTCTTAGACTAAGACCTTAATGGGCAACCCAAGAAATAGGACATTTGAACCTTTCAATGATGGACATTCCCTACTTTTATAGAGTGATCGAACTACGGAGTTACTGAAATATACAACTGCGAAGCATTCGCGGCTTGACCCAATTCTCAATCCTAGGCGACTGCCAACGGACTCACTGCTTAGCCGAGCAGAAGACCAGGATCTCAGGATTAGGAAGGGATAGATGAGCCTTCTACCCTGGCAAGGTAGATGATCAATGTATCGGGATCAAGCCACTACAATCGTCTCTCGTGCTGGTCAAACAATGAAAACAACTATCTTACTCTAAATAAGTGGGAATTATCGTCAAGACTCCAAATAGGAAAAGAAATAAATTGTAGCAAACCATCAGGGTATGAGAAATGGATAAAGAAAAAAGTTTTAAGGGGGGTAGACTAAAATGAACCAGGCTAATATACACCCTACCGCGCATAGAGACTTGAAAACAATAAGTCTTTGACAAATGAAATAATAAAATCTTTCCTTATTACCCTTAGGCAATTTCGGGGATGAAAATTGTTTTTAAGGGGGGTATATGTAACAGCCCGGATTTTTCCCAACCTGGGATTAGACGTCCTTAGGCAATGGGTCGCTCCTAACACCTTATTAACTCGGCATAACTGAATCCCACAGTCTAAATCGCTTCTGAACCCATTTCCTTCACAAATCCCACCCTTCACCACCTTGTTCTCTCAAATTTTTCTAATCACTTTCATCCTAGACACTATCCTAAACTAGCTAAGTAGTATAACTTGGATCACTTTATATACAAACTACAAAGGACTAAGTGCCACCTCAGACAGAAATCATACAGGACTAAATCCTTTAGAAATTAGGCGAGAATTAGCCAGTGTTAAACTAGAGTACCTGTGAAATTAGCACCAATCGCTTTAAATACGATCTGCAAGACCCAAAACTTGTAGAATCATTGACGCTAGGGTACCCTAAAATGTAAGATCAATCTCATTACCCTGCTGCTCTTGGGAGCATCTCGAAACTCCGTTTAAGATATGTATCGCACGTCGGAAGTCCGATTAACCCGAAGTTAAGGAATTAGGACCGCCTTGGTGGGCTTGACAACCATCTCGAAAATCAAACCCAGACAGTGTCCCACGGCTGTTCGCTTGAGTCCGGAGCGAGAGAGTGTGAAAACACTTTTTCTTTACAAAATAAATATCTTGAATAGTAATCTGGCACGTGGCGCTTGCGGATCAATTTTAAGCAACCAGACCGTCAGAATCAGACCAAATTACACCCTCGGATCAGGAGAAATTTCATACACATTTACATGTACTCAGAATCTCCGATCGAGATCCGCTGACCATTGAACTGAAACTAGTCCGCCACGCGTGATCTGGAAATCCCACTAAAATGAAAACTTAATAGAATGTAGATCCGGTGTTGGTGAGCTTAAGTTCGACCTTTGGCTCTAGGAGGCCCACCAGAAGTCCTCCGTTGAGCTGAAACCAGCTCACTTTGGTTAAACCTAAGTATACTTTGACCTGGAGTCTATTTCGGTGAGTTTTTAGACTATATAAGGACCTTAAACCCTCTCTCTTGGCAGCCATACGAATTTGAGATTGAGAGAGAGAAAAGAGAGAGAAAGTGTGGGAGCAGTGGGAGTTTCTCCCTGCCACTCTTCCCTGCCGCTATACGAGCTACACCGCTTCGTTCTAATCGCTTTCCGGCGATTCCAGCCCCATTTTTAGGTAAGAAACCCTAACCCTAATCTAATTGGGACTTGGGTGGTTGTAAGATATGAAATAGCTAACCTATGTTGTTCTATAGGTTGCCAAACTGCCGTAGATCAAAGCTTAGCAAACCTATCAACTCCGTTACGATTCTACGACAAAAGGTGCGGTCTTTAGGTGTATAGGTTATGGTTTTCAACGCTTTCAATGTCAGATAATGATAGATTCATGATCTGCATGCAATTGCACATGTACAAAGCTTTCTGTTTTCTGTTTCGATTAAAGATGTAGATTATGGAATTCTACATATTCTAGGTATTCATAGAAAATACCGTATACGTATAAATTTTGAAAATGTGTTTGACATGATTATTTGTTGTATGAATATGCGATATATGGATAAAATACTTATTTGGCGAAAGGATTCGTCCAAATACATGTTTTACTAATATACACTATGTTGTAGTAGAAATACTGTATTGTAGAAAGTACCGTATACATATATATTTTAGAGATGTGGTTGCCATGATTATTTGTTGTATAAATATATTATATATGCGTAAAATACTTGCTTGGCGAAAGGATAGCCCTAATACATGTTTTGCTAACATACACCATGTATGTTGTAATAGTGTATTCTAAGTGTTTGTGAAAATGGCTGAATGAGTATAGAATTCTCATTCGTGCTCGCCATGACTAATTGTCATGGATATGTGATTGTTGTATTGGTGATACCCCTTTGACGAAAGGATTTACCCTAAATCACGCCACGACCAATATACACTATATATGCTAAAATGTGTGGCCCAAGTGTTTGTGGAAATGACTGAATGAATATGGAACTTGGATTCCTACTTGCCATGACTATCCGTCGTGGGTGTACGCGTGTTATGATTGGGGCAACTCCTTAGTCAAAGGATTTGGCCTAATGCCTATGTGATCAACATATGTCATGTATGTTGATGTATGTATTTTTAAAGTATTTGTTGAAATGTTTGAATGAGTAGTAGTTAGCAAATTGT